>JAWWES010000081.1:57868003-57906470 GCA_035583135.1 Lophotriccus pileatus
CAGAAAGAATCGCGTCTTGTTGACATCACCAGGAGAGTCTTTCTGCTGTGCCTTTTGTAACCGGACTTGTCTGTCTCACATTGGCCTGTTTAGCCATCAGCGCGCTTGTAGCGAGCGTAGGTAGAGCACTTCCCAAATCTTCGTTCACAAAGCCCAGCCATGATGATGATGATGATGTTAGCTATTACTCATGCTGTTTGGCATCTTTTGTTGTTTTTCATACACAGTCAAATTAACTTTGTTTTTAGTATAAGAAACACAGAAATTAAAGAAATTGTTATAAAATCTTCTGTCACTTAGAAGTGTGAATTTTGTACTTAACCATGTGAGCAAAGGACTTATGATGATAACAGATTCCAAGCATCCACTTCTACCACAAAGATAAAAATCCATTAGTTGGGATCCAGTTTTAAACTCAGAAGAAATGTGAGGATGGTTTTATATACCAGTTTCAGCATGCAGTGGAAGCTGCTCTTTGAGCTACTGACACACATACAGCCTTGTAAGCAAAATGTTTTATAAATAAATAAGCCCACTAATGAGTAGGGTCTTACAACATGTTCTAAGAGTTTTGGTATAGTATATTACATAAGTGAAGAAGTAATGATGGGAAAGTGTTAGAAAAGTACTGGGGAGGACCTTGAAAGGATAAGCATTTAGTATCTCAGTAACAAAAGCTGAAAAGGAAACAACCTTCACCATCTATTAAACAAGACATTTTGTGGGGGTTGCTAAATGAACATTGTGTATGAACAAATACCAAAGGGAAGTCTTCTGATTCAAGCTACTGGTCACTTTTGCTTTATAAATTCCCCAGTTAATTATTTCCTTAATGGTTAATGGTTTCCATCTGATTGGCAACTCCTCTAACTTGGGAAACATGAATAAACACTGCTTCCAGTCAAGCTCCAGAACTGTTAACTTAGGATGAACACATGGGTATCCTCTGATTTTGAGCAGAGATTTATTACTTGATTTTTCAGTGCTTCATTAGGTGTATGTCTACATTTAGATACACAACTTTTCTCTGTCTTCTGCTATGCATCTCTGTCAAGTGCTGTGTGCAACAAAAGCAAGCGGCTTCTTGAAGTCACTATCACATAAAGCATAACCACTGCTCCTGTAAGTACCTCAC
Source organism: Lophotriccus pileatus (assembly GCA_035583135.1). Classification (NCBI taxonomy): domain Eukaryota; kingdom Metazoa; phylum Chordata; class Aves; order Passeriformes; family Tyrannidae; genus Lophotriccus; species Lophotriccus pileatus. The sequence goes on from JAWWES010000081.1 coordinate 57,869,139, forward strand.
TTTTACAGCACAAAGTGTTGTCCAAGAAATTATGGCAAAGTAACCTTATTTAAGTACAGTAGCATACTGTCTTCTTAGTATCTTCCTTCATTAACTTAATTCTTCTGAGGCCACTGCTACTTGAAAAGCACTATGCTAAATGGGTTTAATAGATGATATTGTTACAGAATCAGTGCTGTAAGAATTGCCTCTAATCTGAAAAAGCTATGCTCGCAGAGTCTGAAAAGAGTGATTACTGGAGTAAATAATTTCTATTTATCAATCTAGTCAAATGTTTTCCAGTGTGAGATGAAGAATTGTTTTAATGTTGAAAAAGTCCATCCTCTGAGATACCTAAAGACCATACAATATCTAAGGAGATGCAAGTAATAATAATTTATAATACATCATATTATTTATTTCTAAAGGTAATTGTTTCATTTTTAATAATATATTAATATTACATTATTGTTTAATAATTGCATATATAATAAGTTGGAATTCAAACCTCATTGCAAACCCTAAAGGGCCAAGAGGATCTGAACTTTTGTTGCAGTTCATTATCATTAAGTAGCTCTCCATGAGGAAAATTAAAACTCAGATCTACTTGAAGTTTCAGGTGTCCCAGCTAGTCACTCTGGGATAACCTCATCCTAAATGTCTAAGCACAAGTATAAATTAAGAGAGGATTGGCTGGAGAGCAGTCCAGAAGAAAGGGGTCTGGGGTTACTGGTTGGCAACAGGCTCAATATCAGTCAGCAGTGTGTGCTCCAGCAGCCCAGAGGGCAAACCATGTCCTGGAATACATCAAACACAGCATCATCAGCCACTCAAAAGAGGTGATTATCCTGCTGCATTTGGTGTTGGTGTGGCCTCACCTTGGGTACTGTGTGTGGTTCTGGACCCCACAATTTCAAAAGTTGTGAAGGTCTTGAATGCATCCAGAGGAAGACACTAAAGCTGGTGAAGGGGCTGGCAGGCATGTCCTGTGAGGAGAGGCTTGGGACACTGGTTTTTTTCTTGTTTGGAGTGAAAGAGTCTGAGAGGAAACCTCACTGCTCTCTACAGCTTTCTGAGAAGGGCAAGGAGAGAAGGAGTTGATGATCCTTCTTTTTAGGACCCAGAACCTGGATGCTTAGGAATGGATCAAAGCTTCATCCATCAGAAGAGATTCAGACTTGACATAAGGAAACATTTCTTTAGCAAAGGGGTGATCAAACCCTGTAACAGGCTTTCTAGAGTGGTGGTTGATGCCCTGAGCTGGTTAGTTTTAAAGAGACTTTTGTACAACAACCTTAATAAGGTGTTTTAACTACTGCTTAGCCCTGAAGTGGTCAGGCAGTTTAACTCAATGATCCTTTGATGATCTTGGATGATTCAACTCAATTATTCTATCCTATTTGATATGATTTGATTCAATTCTTCTTTCTCCCACCTTCTTTTCCCTACCACTGCCTAATGAGGAAATCTTTGGTGATATTTTTTACCAGCTCTGCACTAAAAGGGGTGGAATGGGCAGTCATGTCCCAGCCAGGGTATTGGCTTTGTCATTTTGTGGCAAGGAGCTATATACCTTCTACAGAGGTGAGAGCTGTAGGTCAGCTTGAGATGATTTGTCCCCTTAAACACATTTGCAAAAAGCGCATGGAAACTATGTTTTTTGAACTGTTTAGCCAGTTTAGCTGGATGTGTTTGTCCAGTTCAGGATGGCAAAACCACACCTCTCTGACACTAGGAGATCAAAGCACTTCCCTGCATGCCTTGTGCTTGTATTGCAAACAGGGAGAGATGAAAAGTGGCAGCTTCACATGGTGCAGCAAGCTTGGAGCCTCCTTCCAAGCACGAGTTGTTTTCCACAAGCAAGAACCTCTGGGGAAATGGAGTCAAGGAAGAGCAGAATTTACTTCTTCAAGATTGCAGTGGGCAAGAGAGAGACAGAAGTGTCTGTGATGTTCCAGAGAAGAGTAATGTCTGTCTTGGACAAAAAAAAGAGGGGAAAGAGAGTGCAGGTAACATGACTTCTCAGGATCAAAGTCCAACAGATAAGCTTCTGGTACACTGAGCTGAGAAAAGGCTTGGCAGTGCTTCCCTGTTACCAGTCCCTCACAGTCTCCAGTTGCAAACTCCAGATCCTGTAGGAAGACTCACAGATGAAAAGGCACCAACACATAGTCAGTGGCTTTTCAAGGAACTGGAGGTCAATCTTAAAATGGATGAGGTAGGATTTAATAAAAATGCAACTCCTGTTGAGAGAATGGAAATTTTGTATGATGTATGACTTCAAAAGGGGCACTGCATGTAAACCTCTCTTGATCCCTTCCTATTACTTTAGTTACTCAGACGACTTTAAAGATCTGGACCTAAATCCACCGGCTGGGGATAGTGATAGGCATCTGCTCTGTGGATCAGCTTGATAGGAAATCACATACAAGGACGTGTGATTACAAATCCTCTTCCACATCCAAGAAAAATATACTTGGGAAAAACAACAGCATGCTGGATGCATATCTACCTATGTAAAGTAAATCACTGATTAAGTCCCACTGGCCTGTTCAGTACGTGTGGGGTCGTGTTTCAGAACAGCCGTTGTGGCAGGATTTGATCTCTCTGGAGGCTATGTGTTCAACTTCAGAACAAATTAGGACGTCATTTTTGTATTATGTACTTTTAGCAGCAGAAACTATTAATTTCTGCAAGTTTTCTTTTTCCCTGCTCTTTCATATAGTTAAACTTATCAAAAGAAATAGGCATAACCTAGAACTGGACAGTAACAGCATTTCTGGAGGGTTCCAATAGTCCTTGCTCTCAATAATCCGTAATTTTAAGTTTGCCAGGAAACAACAACTGCTGCTAGAACACTTCAGAACAACCAGGATTTTTTTTTTTTTTTGATTTTTTTTTTTTTTTTTTATGATGGCCACTGATAAATTCTGAGGTAGATACACCTTAAATAACAGCACTTTTGCCCAGGGTCTCATGAGGGCAGAAGTACAAGCAGTCTCATCAGCAGTCTTCCACTACAGGAGAAGACAACAAAAAAAGTGTCAAGAAGAATTAAAAATTCAAGTGCACTGTCCTTAATACAATTATTTTGCAAATATTTTTCTTTTCTGTTTGGGTACAGCTCTATTTTTAACCTTTCACCTGCTAGATAAAAACCAGTAAATTGGCTGTACTACTTCTTTTGCCTGTAAATCAGGAAAGATCTTTGATTACCTTAACAGTATCCCTCCAGTGTCTGCTATATGAAAGAAACTGAAATAAATAAATGCTTGCACTTACTTCACCTGAATTTACAATTCACTGCTTCTGTTTTCAGCAGTCCATGATTATTGGGACTCCATTTACTGAAGGAATCTGTCTGAGAAACACAAAAGTATTTTATTCATCTAAGACTATGACGTCTTACTCTGGGGTACGTATAATTAGGGCTTGAACTGATTTATTCTGTTCCAGCTGGAGCAACCTAGGATTTTCTCTGTAAATGCTTATGATAAACAACATCCCACCCACAGCATTATTAATATCTACTTGTCTGTGTAATGCAGCTTTGAAGTTATCACTGTGGGTTTTTTATACCAGGGAAAAATTCCAAGAGCAGATGTTACAGTAAATTCATTTTTCCTGTAATGAAATGGTGTATCACATCAAACATACTTTTGGAGCTAGAGTGGTATCTTTGAAAGAAAAGAGTATCTGTGCTGGTTTTGCCTGGGATAGAGTTAATTTTCTTCATAGTGGCTGATATGAGACTGTGTTTTGGATTTGTACTGAATACAGGGTTGATAATATGGAGATTTTTTTTTTTTTTATTGCTGAGCAGGGCTTACACAGAGCAAAGGCCTTCTCTGCTTTCTGTACTGGCATGCTGGCAAGGAATTGGAAGTGTGTGGGAGGCTGGGAGGAGACACAGCTAGAACAGCTGACTTCAGCTGTCCAAAGGGATATTCCAAACCGTATGACATCATGCTCAGTATATAAAGTAAGAGGAAGAAGGATGAAGGGGTGGACATTTGGAGTGATGGTGGTTACTCGCTTTCCAGGTAACCATTACACAGGATGGGGCCCTGCTCTCCTGGGGGTGGCTGAACACCTGCCTGCTCATGGGAAACAGTGAATTAATTCCTTGTTTTGCTTTACTTGTGTGTGTGGCCTTTGCTTTCCCTATTAAATTGTGTTTATGTCAACCCATGAGATTTCTAGCTTAACCTTCCAATTCTTTCCCCGGTCATACTTCTGGGAGAGTTAGCAAGTGGCTGCATGGTGGTTGGCTGCTGTCTGGGGTTAAACCATGACAGTATCTTAACAGTATATATACTTTACTTTTTTTTTTTTCCTCCCTAGCTAATTATTTAACAGTTGGTGCTACCCTGAAAGCAATTCTCTCTGAAATGCTTCCTTACATGGAGGGAAGACTGAGGTATCCCCCCAAAATGGGTTGGCTTCTATGGAGTCACAGGGTACTATCAAGTGTACTGCAAGTGTGAAGAAAGTTATCATACTGCCTCTTTGGAGATACAATAGCATTGTTCCAGAAGATCACAGGATTTTGAGAGATCTACTTTTACGAATATTTGTTTTACAGATTAAAATCTCTCTGAAGAGGCCTAGACATGCATTCCATGTCACTCATATATCATTCAGAAATAGTCTACATAGTACACAGGAGACTATTTTTTCAATATTGACTATCTTCTTGACAACGTTTTACTACTGGGCCGTTTTTTTATTGTAAGAACTGCTTTTGGTGTTATCACATTCAGTGTTGATGCTTTTCATGATCCAGGAAGAGTGGATTCACAGAAAGCTCCTCTCAGCTAGGGGACAGCCATCTGGCAAACATAGTGCAACTTTTACTTTTCTTCAATATTTTTGTGTGCCATAAACTTGTCTTTAAACCACAGAGAACCATGGCCCTGCTTGCTAGGTAATTTTGCACTCTCTTCTGGCCAAGACCTTTCTTTTTTAGGCATAAATATTCCAATATAGGTGGATTCAACATGGATTTACGTGGCGTTGATACTAACTGCTCACAATAAAAAGTGTGTTGTATACTGGCCAATCCTCCTTACTAGAGAAATACCCAGATCCAAAACCGCTCAGATCCTAAAGGTCAGCCGTGTTCTGACTTCTTGTATTCTAATATTTTATAACTACATCTAAGAAAGAAAAAATGAGTATGTTAAAATAATTAAATTCTCATTAAACTGTCTTCTTCTAGATCTTCCAGCAGACCTCTTATCAGCAAGATAAGTCTTCCCTTTTCCTACAGTGAGAGACAAGGCCCTTCCAAACCAGACAAGTTTCTATGCTGCTTTTTTATCATCACCTATATGTCTTCAACATATATAGAAAAAAAGGAAAGTGCCATTTAGGGTAGTGAGAAAACCTCCCTCTGTCGTTCTGTAACTTGTGCAAATATTTGAATAAACCAGTACCTGTCCCTGTATTTCTCCTTGGTCCTCCTACACTCACTGTATAAATATTAAAATAGCTCTAACTCTGATGGCACAACAGCATAAGCAAGACAAAGTCTGTAGGCATGTACAACTTCAGCACCAAATCTTGCTTTGAAAACAGCTGAATAGTGTGCCCTTAAACACCTCCTGCAGCAGGATCTAAACCAGCTGATGCTTAGCCTTGGGTTTCAGGACACTGCACTCACTAAACCTCTACTGACCTTTTTTAATACAGGTATTTCTTTTCCCCTTTTGAAAGAGCACTGGTGTTTTACATTGGTACCATATGAGAGATCTCCAGTTTTTGCTGCTGCATTTGTAACAATTTCCAAAAGATGTTCAAAAGATGTTCAGTAAATACAGGTCACATTGAGTACTAATAGTAGTCATTAATTTTTTTTTTAATTGCATAAAAAGATATTTTGCTAATTTCTTTTTTTATGTATAGCTTGTGCATGCCCTAGGTTGACATTTGAGATTCAGAATGCCTTAAACGTATCTTAAACTGATTCTAATTTTGAAATTTCTTGTTCAATGCTGACTTATACTTACTAGATGGTTCATGTCCTTCAGCTGTTTTTCTGCTGCATTGTATATAGATGACTTAAAAACCAAGCAGAACCTTGGAATCTCCTTATCTAATAACTTACAAATTCAGAAAACCCTTTGGAGGTATTTGTAGGAATTGTAACCCTGTTTCTTGGGCAATCAAGGAGGCATTATTTATTCTGCTGATTTTGAAGTTGAATTTAACACTAAAAAGCATCATTCACATGGCAAGTACACAAGAAACAGTCTAAGCAGAAAACACATTCAGAATTCAGTCCAGCTCTGTTGGACAGGTATTTGAAAAAATCCACTGGTCGTGGATAAAATATTGGTAAAACCTTTTGAAAGCAAAGCTGGATTTCTTTTCCTGGCCCTTTTTTCCCCTTTTACCCTTCTAAAGGGATTAAATGCAGTAGGCACTAAACCGAAATTTTAGCCACCAGTCAAACATTTATACCCTAGTAAATTATATCTTCATTGTCTCCTATTCTTTCTCTAGACTTCAGGAGCCATCCCTAAGAACCTGAACTATATTGCCATCCTATATTCCAGCTAGTCCAGTGGCCTAAGGTGCTGCTCAGCTGGATTAAAACTCACAGCATCTGGCCTTAATCTGTGGCATGAAATCTGTTGCTTTCTTTCTTTCTGGAAAATCTTAATCTTTGATTAATAGCAATCTTCTCATGGAAGTGTTGAAGCAGGACACAGGAATTAACAAAGTGTGGATACCTTGTTTGGAAGCAAACATAGTACAGTACTGCGTTGTGAAATAGGGAGCTTTGTAGATTAAGCTAAGAGAATCTCTAGTCCAGTGATTTATTGTTACCAGACAGAATTTGCTACCAATGCATGCTTTTAAAGAGAGAGGTTTCTATAATATTCGTCCTATGACTGTATAAATATCGGGGGAAATCTATAATAAAATCTGTAGGCTTCCTTTAAAAGATCTTGATTTCCTTATTTATTATCAGAAGGAATACGTGGTCAATTCCACCCCAAACTCCTGGATAGCCTGTATGTTAGGTATAGTGTAGTTTACTGTTGAGTCACTGGGGGTTCTCACAAAAAGTCGACTGACTGCGACTACGGTGCCCAGAAGTTACGGATCTTTCCAAAGACTCAGTAACTTTATACAGCAATTGTTTTTCTGCTATTCTGGACAATGGGGGCAGGGGCTAGAGGCTTGCATGGGATCAAAATGCCACCATTTTCACAACACTAAATTTCACTGGTTCCAAGCTTGCTGCAGTTCCCTTTTTATTGCAAATACATCAAACTGTCTCTGATATATCTAGCATGTCAAGGCTGAAAAAGGTTCACACATCAGATGCTGACTTTGAAGGGGGTGTTCAGAGGCAGCGGGGAGTTGACATAAGGTATAAGCAGTCTTTCAGATGCGCTCAAAACATGCCTTTCTTTTTTCTTTTTTTTTTTAAAAATCTATTTTTTTAACAGACAATGATGGACAGGATAACTGTCAAGAAAGGTGGCTGTGTGGCTTCTCTCACAGAGGATCCTCCACTGATTTGAAAGGATCTGGACATCTCTCCCTGTGCATGAATCTTTTGCTTTCATTTCTAGTAAGAAGACTCTGTTGTCAGTTAAATAAACTTGTAGTTAATGATTAAATTTCCACTACTGTTACTAGTATTTTTAAATCAGACTTTGATTTTGGTGACAATTCTTTTTCCTGACACAAAACTGTTGACTCAGGTATGATGGCAGTATTGACATGTTTTTGAGAAGAAGTCCAACTTTCTCCATGTGCAGCATGTAAAAAAATGTTCTGTAATTTCGAAACATTGCATGTACAAATGACATCTTAATTTACAGAAGGTTCATTCACTCCTCATTTTCCTTTATTTGTCAACCTGATTGTAGATTTGGTTCAGAAAGAAATATCTAGCAAAAAAATTTTAAAATTACAAACATATAATTATTTGATTATATGAACCTCTCTTTATCTATTAATTTGTGCTCTGAAACACCTCTGATTTCTGTCACAGATAAATGCTACGTTATTGAATTTATCTGATAAATTCACCCTCCCTCTTTGTTACACCTCAGTAACAGTAGGTGTATTGAAATAGAATGAAAAGTAAGACAGCAAGTTGAATATGAGTCAGCAGTGCCCTGGAAGCCAGGAGGGCCAACCGTGTCCTGGGGGACATCAGGCAAAGCATCACTGGCTGGCCCAGGGGGTGGCCTCACCTTGAATATTGATTGTGTGCAGTTTTGGGCACTGCAATATAAGAAAGACATTAAGCTATTAGAGAGCGTCCAAAGGAGGGCAATGAAGATGGTGAAGGGCCTTGAGGGGAAGCCGTATGAGGAGCAGCTGAGGTCACTTAGTCTGTTCAGCCCGGAGAAGAGGAGACCGAGGGAGACCTCACTGCAGTCTGCAAATTCCTTGGGAGGGGAAGAGGAGAGGCAGACACTGATCTCTTCCCTGTTGTGACCAGTGACAGGACTTGAGGGAATGGCTTGAAGTTGTGTCAGCGAAGGTTTAGGTTGGATATTAGAAAGAGGTTCTTCACCCAGAGGATTGTTGGGCACTGGAACCACTGGAAGTGGTCACAGCCCCAAGTCTGACAGAGTTCAAGAAGTGTTTGAATGGTACTCTTGGGTGCATGGTGTGACTATTGGAAGGATCCTGTGCATGGCTAAGGGTTGGATTCAATGATCCTTGTAGGTCCCTTTGGAGTCAGCATATTCTATGATTCTGTGATACTGTCCCTGGCAAATAGTCTTGACAACATTTGCAGTAATATATGGGAAGTTGTTCTACATTTTACTAGAATACTTTTCCTGAACTTTCTATATAATCTGATTTACATCTGTCAAAGGATATTGAGAAACCAACCTCACAAACAGCAATAAAAAAGTCACCACTCTAAAGCAGCCTTGATATAAAGTAAGTGTTATTTTCCATATTTAGTTTTTAAGGGCGGGCACATCTGGAGTTCTACCTACAAGGAAAAATATGGTTGTTCCTCTTTCAGATATGAATACATATTTTCTTCACACTGACTCTCTTCCACATTGTAAATAGGAAGGTATATCTCCAAAATAAAATCTATGTGATGGTATGGGCAAAGCAGTGAACAAAATATAATATTTTCATGGGAAAAGTCCCTATTAAAACACAAACGACATGAGCATAACATTTTTTCTCCCCCCCCCCCCAATCTATTAATTAACTATATTCTTCTCCAGAAGGAAATGTCCCTAAAGGGGTGGAAATATTTATGAGAGGTCCAGCTGACAACATTAGCAGGTGAATCAGTTAATCATATGTTCTGGGTTAAACAGCATTGCTGTCATATAGATGCTAGATCTCTGTTCTGGGGCACATATGCTGAAGAGAAGGAAAAGACGGCACCCCAGAGAAGAATGAAAGGTACCATTATTATAACTTGTATGACAGCACGATCTCGTTGATTATTCTCAGTATCTTATTTCAGTTTCTGTTTTAATTTCATTTACTAAAAATGGCAGCATATTTTCTGGGCTGACTGTCACTTAGTGGATTTAGTAATAGATGCAGAGTAATACATAATTACTTCTGACTTCTTGGTATCTATAAATCTGAAGTTCATGAAATCAAATTTTTTAGTGTCTTTTCCTTCTCCTCTACTGTCACTTTTCACGTGTTACCAGCCAGCTGCTTTAAACTTGGGAGGTCAGATTTCCTATTTTACCTAGGCTCTCTCCACTTGATTAAAGTAGTTTGAATGGAATAAAGCAGTAAAGACATTTCTAAGTAGAACAGAGGGGCTAAGGGAGGAAAGCAAACATAATGCTGGGTTTATACACAGGATAGATTCCAAAACTTTAAGGCTAGAAGGACTCATAGGCTGATCCTATATGACTTTATATCTCAGGGCAGTAAATTTCACTTTATTGTCTCTATATTAATCCTAGAACTTCCAGTTGCCTAAAAACATCATTCTAAAATGACAAGAAGAAATAGCGCAGTCCCACTTCCACTGATATTCCCTTCCAGTGTGTAAACATCTTATAGAATCATAGTGTAATTAGGGTTGGAAAAGACCTCTAAGATCCAGCCATTAATGCAGCACTACCAAAGGCACCAATAAACCATGTCTCTGAGCACCACATCTACATATTTTTTTATCTCTTCTGAGAATGGTGATTCCATCACTTCCCTGGGCAGCCTGTTCCAATGCTTGACAACACTTTCAGAGAAGAAATTTTTCCTAATATCCAACCTGAACCTCCCCTGGTACAATTTGAGATTGTTTCTTCTTGTCCTGTCACCTGTCACTAGGGACAAGAGACCAACCCCCAACTGTCTAAAACCTTCTTTCAGATAAGCGTAGAGACCAAAAAGATCCCCCATGAGCCTTCTTTTCTCCAGGCTAAAAACCCCCAGATCCCTCAGTCTCTCCTCATCAGACTTATGCTCCAGGCACTTCACCAGCTTTGTTGCCCTTCTTTGGACATGCTAATCTTCACTGTTATTACACTTAATTCCATATTCAAATTTACTTGTGTCATCTTCCAGCCATTGCACAATGCTACATCCCTTTCTGCTAGTTTGCAGAGCCCCTCAATGAATGCCATTCATAAATTCAGACACATATAAAAATTATAGAGCTAGGGCCTTAACAACAAGGACCTAACAACTTAACTAACCAAGCTCCATTTTAGAATATTTATAGAGCTAACTTCATGCTTAATTTAAGATAGAGTACCACTAAACATCTAAAATTAAAGTTCAACAACAGAAAACCTGCCCAGTTTCAGGTTGCACAAAGAACTCCTAACTCAGACCAGGTCACAGTTTCTCATGTAAGCACAACATTAAGTGAGTAGTTATTGCTCTCATTTGCACGAAGACACCAAAACTGGGGTGCCACGTGCTTTCAGATTTATTATCAAGTAACACCACACAAGTATGTATTTTGCACTTGCATCATTGTTAAAATAAAAGGACAGGACACACTCATGGATTAACTTTCTTTGTGTTTGTTCTTCTACCTCTTGATTTCTGAAATAATACAGAATGATTGCTCTGAGTCAGAGACTTGAAGGCCAGAAGGGTCCTTGTAGATATCACAGATCATAGATTTCACCCAGTTGCCACTGTATTAATGGGTGCAGTAATGGGTGTTTGACAACTGTGTATTTACAGAGAAGGAACTAGTATTTATCAGAAAGCAAAAGATGGAAAATCCATCACTTCCAGTGACAGTTCCATGTTTTAATCCTTTCACTGTTATTAATGGATGCCATATTTTTAATTCAAATTTATCTTTTTTATTTAACTTTCAGCCATGACTCTTTTCATGAATTTCTTCATTAGATTAAATAACTGTTTTATTTGGCATTTTTTTCCTTCTCCCTCTTACACCATGGAACCAAGTCATCTCTCAATTTCTCTGTTGACAAAATAAGTGGACTAATTTCTTAAGTTTCTCGATGTAAGTTGTATTATTCTAATGTCAACAAACATTTCATTTTTTAGGTTAACCTCAGATTCATTTGTCCTTGGTGATTTGTCACAAATACAAAACTAAAACTTTACTACACCATTTGTCTCCAACAGGTTTTTTTGAAGGTAAGCATCACAATGCATCTAATTTTGTCTGTTCCTTTGCAACCTGAATATGCGCATTAAATTATAGTGGGGAAAATTATATAAATATTTAAGACACTTTTGAAAAGTATATGAAGGCAAAAATAGAATACATTTAAAAATAAGTTAAATATTTATAACTAATTTGCCTCAGACTGCTCAGTTGCAACAGTCTTCCAGTGGGAAGTGGTTAATTTCTCATTGGCCACAAAATGATGTGAAAGAAAGGTAAATACAATGTATTGCTAGGATAGCACATTCCCACTTTATGTGCAGAAATTTCTCTACTGTGTGGGTGGAACACAACAGTTCCTATCTTTACTGAAAAATCAATTTCAGTATAACGGCAACAGATTTAGGACCCTGCTTGTGTACATGATGAGTAACAGAGCTACAGAATAACACAGCCATGAGGAACTTCGTAGAGAAAATTCCACCTTTGGTTAGACACCAAAGGCAGGAAAACCTGTTTGAGACTTTGAAAAGGAGTTTAGCTGTGAGAACATAGCAAGAGCTCATATGTAGCATGAAGTCATGACACATTTCTTCATAGTGACTCCATATTTGACCTTCTTGTCACCAAATCAGTCATATATTTTCCAAAGCTGCTTCTATGTAGTGGATAGCATCATTATGTTTCAAATTCAGGTTTGTGTCTGAAAAAAACAGCAGTAATAAGAGTATTTTCCCACACAATGTGTTTTCTGTCCTCCAACAATAACAGTGCCATCAGCTGTATTGTAATGACCATACAATGCAATGCAATGATGTATTTTTTATGTTCTAAGATCTTCTGCCACAAGCTTCTGAGAAAAAAAGCCCAGAACTGAGCAGGCTGAACATGCATAAAACAAGAGAACGAAGGTCTGCATAGTACTAACTAAGCATCTTTAACTATTACTGATTCACCCATTAAGTGCTGCTGAACATAGCTTCAAATATCAGACATTAGCAAAATAAATACTGAAAAATCATCACTCGACTCTCAGCCCTTCGCTCTGGTTTCCTATCAGTCTGCATTCATCTAAGTTAAGTCAGCTACGTTACCCTGGATTTCTGCATTTTTTTAAAAGATCAGTAGGATCAGCTGCCGTGTAAAACCACAAGGCCTGGAATAACAAGGTGAGTTTCAGAACATTAACCATTGCCAGATGATAAAATGTTGGCTTGAAGTATGAATAACTGTGTACAGAATGTTGTACATATTATTACCTGTTGTAATACTGTACATATTTACTCACATAGGAGTGAGAGTTGATTAAATATGCTCATTATATGAGAAAAAGCCTGACTATTAAGAAAGTAAAAAATTAGGTGTTTTATCACTTCTGTTTCTCTAGTTTTATTCTTGACATGGTCAGGTGTATAAAGGCCAGTATAACAGATTTATACCTTTATATGCTAGTTTGGCAAAAGAGAAAATCAGGTGGTGGCTCAGGACCACATAGGACTATGCTTTAAGTAACTGAAGAAAAGTACTACATATATAAAAGAAAAAATCCCAGATTGATAGCTTTGTCCCCTCAAAAAAAAAAAAAAAAAAAGAAAAAAAAGAAAGAAAAATTAAAATGTCAACATCATCAGTCTCTGACGGCTCTTCTTTGAGACACTGGAAACTGCAGGTGTTCAGATTATTTTCTGTGTAAGATATTTATCACAGCAGTAATTTCTAAAGGTAGTGATCACAGTGTATCCTTTCAACAATATATACATTTTGGTCTTCAAAATCAACTGTTTACTTCCTATGTAATTATCTGCTTTAACGTTTCAAATGTTATTATTTGGGGTTATTGTTTGTTATTTTGGGGTTATCTTGGATGATTTTTTTTTTTTTTACAAAGATTATACTGCAGCTGGCAACAGTGGAAATAAAAAAGTGTAAAATTCTCCAGAAAAATATGACAAACACACATCTAAATGGACTTAAACAGCTACCTAGAGAAACAGGAGGAAGTACTATATTTTCCAATAGTTGTATTTAATTGTTTTTCCCTTTCTCTTTTATTGTTTCCAAAGGAACAAGCTAAGAGCTCATGCAAGGCATAGCAGAAAATTAAGTGTATTGTTACGTACTCAAAGCCTCATACTTGTCCCAAACTGCTTTCCCAACTCAGTCAACACAGTTTTCCTTACAGGAGTTAAATTCACAGTGTTAGCTTCCAAATGCCTTTCACAAACAGCAGATTTCCACAAGACTGCCAATGTTTGTATTGACAGTGAGCAACCAGTCTGTAAAAGTTACCAAAACGTGCTTCTTAGCATGGTTATTTAAAGTTGTAGCTAAATTTTCTTCTCCTGCATCCAACCCTTATTCTATAACATGTGACATGTCACACTCATTTGGTGAAATGCATAATTTCTGGAGATTTTGGTCAAAAATATTTAATAAAATTAATTTAATAAAAATATTAGTGTTCCTCTTTAAAAATATGTTTAAAGCATCCAGTGAAATTATATTAAATATATTTTTTCTATCATTTATTACAGAGGTTTCATAAGGAAGTAACCAACACAAACCCCAGACAGAACCTAGGTACAAAATGTTGACCTGTGGGCTGTTCTTTAATAATAATACAAGACTTGCCAGAACAGATGAGACTGACTGTTTTCTCTAGCAAAGGAAAGTGCCTGTGTGCTGCAGGAGTGGATAAAGATCTTTTTTGGTTTTTGACTACTTGTACAGTACTTTCAATGGCATTTTGATTAATTTCTGATCCTCAAAGGTAAATGCCTGAATCCCTTGAAGTGCTGAATTTGACCATCACTTGTTTTGATTATGAAGTCACAATGTTGATGGCAGTCAAAACACCATGCAGTCCTTTTCTCCAGTCTGTTCCAGTAAATTGTCTCAGAGACTTCCAGTGGCACAAAATGTCATGATGACTAAACACTGTATAAATAAATGGTTCCTTTCATTGGCTTTAAATATAACAACCTGTGATGCAAGAGTACAAAGGCAAAGCCGGATGAGCTGCATCACAGTAGAAATGAATGGCAAGAAGAGTCAGCAAGAAGCTAAAGCAATGGGTCCTGTGATTCCTCAACCAAATTTTCCTTCATATTAAACTGTTGTGTGCTTTTATCTCTCCTAGCTCTAGAGCAGATCATGAACAGAAATATTACTTTCCTGACCAGATTTTGTGCTTGTAGTTAGGAGACTGGAAATGAACAGAGAAATAGGACACACACTGTCTGAGTCACAGACCCTCTCAAACCTCACTCAGCATTACTAAGGAAATGACACTGAATCATTCCTGCTGTGCTGCTCCCCCCAGCAAACCATATAATAAAGAACATTTGATTACCCAGAAGATATTTTGGGGTCTAATGGTTATGTCACAGAGTAGGTCCATCTATCACACAGTGGTTAAGACTGTAAAGTTACTCTGCATAATCAATTGTCATCTGTTTAAAGGGATGTTGCCCACTCGAAAACTAAAACTGAAAAAAACCCCACCCCGCCACTCTCAAAAGTGTTTGGTGTAATACATTCAGAGTATAATAGAAAATTATTAACATACTTGATCTGTTGTAGGTGTTTGAAACATATGTTTCTGCTTTGGTGCTTCTCTTGGATTCCAAATTGATAAATTAACATTTCAGAACTTGTTCTGGTGAAATCCTCAGCTAGATTGGAAAATTTTACTGAATTAAACTAGGATGGATAGTTTACTATTGGGTTTTGGTTTGTTTTACCTTCACCTTTTCATGAACAATATAACAAAATAAATAAATAAATAAACCATTATACCAGGTTTGTTTCCATTTTGATCAAATTTGTAATTCATTTTTTTTCCAACTAATAAATTAGAGAAATATTCACTGAATTGTTTCTGTTTATTCCTACTGGTGCATAATCCTCTAGAAAAATCACACTAAACCTGGGACTACAGGAGTATCACAGGATTCCTTTAACACACAAAATTGGTCTAATAAAACCCAGTGTAACTCCTGGTTACAGTAAATGTCTTCAGGGATACCTTGTTTTAAGAGTTAACATCAGCTATTTATCCTTTTAATAAATGTACTGACCTTTTCCCAATTTCTAAGAAGAAGCAGGCCTGAAGTTTCAAAGTTATTTTAAGAATAAACAGTTAAGTAACCTCTGCAACAGCAGATCTTCACTTTGAAATGTCACAGCAATGGCTAGGTGCAGGCAGAGAGCACCCAGGAAAAGAGAACTGTTCTGTGAGTTTTACTGCCATCTGAAGTCTTTGCGTGGATGACCTGAGGCATAAACTGAGATTCTTTTCTCTCTCTCTCTCATTCTTTCCTTCTTCCTTTCTTTCTATTTAAATCAGGATTCTAGAAACACAGGAATTCTGGACCTCAAGTGAAACACATCAGTTCATAAGGAGAAAAAGTTAGCAGTAGGTTTAATTTATTTAATTTTATTTATACAGAGAATCTAGCAAATTCTCTGCAAGTAAAAAAATAGAGAGAGAACAGTGTTCAGCTTCAAAAAGCATGGAGGTTGGGAGGGTGAAACACAGTTTACTGTATGGAACCTTTTTTTTTTTTAATTTGCCTTGATGGAAGTTGACAGCTCAGCCTGTATTTCAGCTCTGTCTACAGGCAGTGAAATGTGTGAGAAACCAATACTCTGAAAATTCTCATATGCATATGAAAAATCATGGTATGAAAAGGGGCCAAGGGATTAGGACAAGATAAATTTATACTAAGCTTTACACATTCCATTGACAAATTTGCTGTTTTTGCGTTGTTGCCTCCGACCTCCTGGTTACCGAGGGGATGACATTAAACTGGGAGAAAATGGCTTATTATGTGTGATAAATTCAAACAAAGATGACGCACTTTACCCACCAAGTATATCTAAGAAATTGTGAGGAAATGTCAAGCATTTCAAAAGAAAGCTGCCGTAAATTCTGATGCTGGAGACTTTAACGAATTTCTGCCAGAGTAGAAAGGTCTCTTTGTTTGGACTCAGCTGACACTCAGCGTGTGGAATATTATGAGCTCGGGGGTCACATAAAAGCTATGGGAGAAAGAAAGAAAACTGTGGATGTGACAAAACTCAGGCACTAGAGGGCTAAGAACTGGCACGAAGACTTTGCTTTGACTCAGTGCAGACAGTACATGGGAATCAGCACTCACGCACCAAAAAAAGGTTAAAGCCACAAACATCCGCACCCTTCTGCTTACTCTTGCTCATTCCCACTTCCCCCAGTACCTTCACTTGGTCTTCAGGCAAGACTTGATTTCTGCTGATTTTACTTTTCCTTGTATTATGGTAAAGCTTTAAGAAAGAGTAAAGATTTGGGGAAAAGGGCAGGGGGAGGGGGTCCTGCTGATGTTACATAATTGATGAACAAATGATCACACGTTGTGTCTCTGATTCAGGTCAGGAGGTGGCAGGAGGAGGAAGTGCTGTCAAATGTTTGAAAGAAAAAGGAGGTAGAGGAGCAGCAATGAGACCCCCTGCCACTGTGGCAAATTAGCTATTTCACAGTGATGTTTACACTATATAGTGCTTTTCACATGCTGACCCCTTGGGTACAGGCAAGATGGAAAGGGCAAAAATGACAAAAAATGATAACGTAATGTGGTGAAGAAGAGCAAGTGGAACAAATTTGGAGCTCTCTTGCTCTCTGCCTGCTTCCATACACATTGCACTACTGGGTGTCATGGAGGAGAGCTGGTGGTAGCCTCCTCACCCACAAAAACACCTCAGCAATAGTACGTGCATGTGGCTTTGGAGCGGTTTTTGGTAGCATTACCTTCAAGCAGGGGAGCAGCATGGCAAGACACAATTAATTTGAAATGTTTACAGACTGAGTAGCTAAAAAAAATCAATAGGTAACTGACAATTCATTATGGAGAGAGGTTATTTTAAATTTACAACTTTGTTTTAAATCTCAAATATCTTCCTTCTTACTTATTTATATCAAGAAAAAAAAAAGAAAAAAAAAAAAGGGGAAAATAATTCCAGCAACAATAGCAGCACCACAATTCTGTCCCCTGGATATCTCTCTGTCAGTTTTAAAGATATACTCTAATCTGTGCCTGCAAGAATAAGCCACCTCTGTTTGCAGGTGACATAATTTTTCCCAACCTCTCTGACAATGAGTATTCATTACACCCTGTAAAAGAGTCGTAGATACTGCATATAATAGTAGATTCCAACTCTTCTCAGGATTTAACCTTATCAACACAGTAAATATTATAAAGAACAATGCAAATTGCAGCTGAGGCATTGTTATCCATAAGATCTTTTGGGAGGATCTCTTTACTCGAGCCCATGGGTCCCCCTGCCTGGAGAGCTGCATCTGCTTCTTTCCTATCCACAATGTGTCAATAACAATCAGGCAATAGCTTAACTTGGACATCTACCACCTGTCAAAAGAGAAGATCCATTGGATAGCCTACAGCCCTGTGCCACCAGTGCATCTTACCTGAATCTGATAGTACAAATCCCCTCTAAAAATTTAACTAACTTGAATATCGTCCTGGAAAGGGTTTTTAAGTCTTTTTCGTTGTATGCCATTGTAAGGGCATTCAAGCACAACTAGGCTGTGGAAATTACACATGACTGCATGCTATATTACAAACAGGTATTCATGCCTGAAACCTTGAGTCTGTGGGTAGTCCTAAAATGGGCATGTGAAGAAGGATAAAAAATGATAGTCTTGAATCATCCTGTCTCCTGTAAAAACAAGGGCAGTCGGTGAGGCCCACTCCAGCTGACAAGCATTGATGACAGTGGGAACTTTGGCCCAAGGCTGAAGTGTTTTGATAATCCTGCCTATAATGAGTGACTGGAAAGTTGCCAGAATTCGTAAAAATATGTTCATAATTTTTGTTTTCCTCTTTATCCCCTACAATTTTGATTCATAAAATTACTGTATTAAAAGCGTTAGTATAATAATGAACAGTCATCTTAATTTTTACTTTAACATGAGGTTAAATATTACTCTTCCCTTACTTGGGGAAAATGCATTAGCTTTTACAGACCTTGCACATATTATGTGTGATGGTTTGTCAAAGCACAATTTGAAAGCTAGGATAGAAAACCTGAGTATCTCCACTTGAACTGGCCAATCTTCCAGCTTCATTTGACAGTAACAGAGTCCTGTTCATTTACTAGTTCAGTACCCTGGCAAAAAAATCCCGTCATCTCCTGCTAAAGAAGACTGTATAAAAGATCACATTTTGTTTGCCAACCTCTCTTTAGGCACTTAAATATTATTTTTAATTCTCCTGTTCAATTTTTCCTTAACAACTGCAAGAGCTGAAACATCTGTCATTTCTCAATCCAGCAATCCCTAAAGAGTCTTGTCCTGAAATAAAGAAACACAAAAGCTGATTTTTTTTCAGTGTGTTGAGCAAGATGTGACTACAATGTTTTCTGCAAGTCAGAAATCTTGACTTTCTTTGAGAAAATATCTGTTAATCCAGAAACTGCACCACTCTGTGGAGCAGGTGTCATTGAGAACGCTTCTCCATCTATCTTTACACAAACACGCATATGCTTACAGAGAGGATCCCTGACAATTTCCCTGTCTAAAACCTGCAACTTTTTTTCCTAAAATAGACATTTATTTATTTTTGATTATTAATGATTAATAAAGTAATGATGGTTCAGAAACTGAAGTTTTGGTGTTCATTTCACTCCAGAGATTCAGCAGTAAAAATACTGTATCTTGAGAATATTATAGGCTAGATAATGAGGTGGACATACCTCTATCTTGTCCTTCCTAAGTATGTTCAAGAGCAAAAACCAGAAGTTTATCCCTCCTGATACCAATTGCTGTGCCTTGGGATGGTACTGGTATGAGAAAGACAGACAACCTTTATATGTGGTTAAGAGCAGTCAGAGCCGAAACATCAGGGAGATCATTAGTGAGGATGGAGCTGGAATGGCAGTGAGAAGAAAATGAGGACAAAATATTCCTGCAATTTTTCAGTAAGAAAGATAAGTGGCTTAAATTAATTACTTGCTTCTGTAATCCTTATTTTATATATACTGTTATAGAACATTATTCCCATTTAGTTTTTTTGCATTACAGTAACAGCTCTGCAAAGGATCAGTGTTGTGCTCTGTATGATTGCACCAAAAACTAAAATCATAACTCTATTCATGCCTCCCTTGTCCTTTCCTGTCTTAACAGACCTTCTATTAAAAAAGAAAACAAGGAGACAGGGGAAGATGCTGTTTGCCTCACCCTTGCTCTACTCTTAGTCATAGTCTCCACCTCCCCCTTGTCAGCAAGTCATTACAACATCCTCCCAGCCAGGTCCCCTCTGGTTGGGTTGGCTACATGATCTATTTTTTCTTTTCTAGGTCCAGTAGCTGGGCAATTGAGGGCAGAGGAGAGGCAATCTCTGTCCTCATTTCTACTGCCCAGACCTGTTCTCAGCCGCAGGATTGAAACCAGCCTTTAAGGCTCTAGTTTTCTTTATACAATCCTATACTTATTTTCTTCATCTGTTCTGGAAGAAGTGATCTTCTAATTATAAAATTCTAATTATAAAATAGAAATATGTCTCCAAAAGGGGATCCGACTTCTAAAAAGAAAGCACTTGCCATAAACTTTGGGCACAATGGATTATCCATATGACAATCATTAGTACATTGTAGTCAATGCTGCTGTTTAAAAATAAATTAAAAATAAATTAAAAATAAATTAAAAATAAAAATAAATTAAAGGAAGCCTGAGCTTATTGATCTATATTGTAAAAATTTCCTCAATGCAAAGAATAAAATATAGAAGTAAACTGTTCGGTGCTTGTACTGAAAGCAGGAAGGGTCAACACATTTATCCTCATCTTTCATAAAAGGAACTGAGGAAGACTGGGGGTAAGAGTCTCATGTTTACTCAGTTACATTTTATATAACAAAAGACCCTGATGTTGCAGAGCACCAACTCGTTGTTTTTGTTAAATAATTAAGGTTGTCTAGGAATCTGTTTCACAACCCAGGTGCAAAATTAAAAAGTTCCAGGCAGGAAATAGGAGATCACTGTACACTTGAAAGCAAGTAGATACCAAGTAAAGATTATGTAGCAGTACTTACTAAATTTTTTAACGCCTTCCAACCAAAGCTGAAACAATGAAACCAGGCAATTACACAAGAGCCACACAGAACAAGAGATGTCAATGATCATACCCTGCCAATATTGTTCTGGGAATTCAGTGAAGTTCCTGATAAGGTGGAATAATTTAGAAGAACTTTAAATCTTCATCTGCATAGCCATACTTTCATTTTAAATCAGCTTTCTCGAAGTGTCTCCCCTCCTTATCCCACTATGGCTCACTTTTCACCAACAGATATGCGACCAATTTTTATTAGAGGAAAAAGTCTTATTAAAGCACTTTTCAAAGTCTCCTGGATGAATTATCATGGAAGCTTCATTTTAACCTGTTTTTCAACTCTTTCTGCCAGTATGAAGTGTAATAAAGAAGCTGAATCAAAAGCATGTACGTGAAGTGCAAATAGTAATTTTGTTCTGGTTGTTTAACAGCGATGCATCAAATAAAAATATATGACATTAATATACTTATCACCTACTGAGAATATTCAGAAATATTAGAGACACTCTCCATCTACTCCTTGATAACTCTGGAGTGGAACTGGGGCTTCATACAGAATTAGGTATTCACCTGGAAAATTACAGCCATTTAGGGACATGTTCTGTAGTAAGACATTTCGTTTCACTTATTGCAGATTCAGTTTCAGTCCTTCTCTTGACTGTAATGTGCATTACACTTGGACAAATTTGAATATCTGTGATTTACTCAGCTGTGGTTTCATGGTCACTTAAATATAGCCTAATATTGTGCCACTGCAAAATGAAATGGCCTTGAGCTACTTTGTTCGTGTTGCTGCTACATCCTTTCTGCCACAATGACTTATGAATTATGAAAAATAGGATACTGATTGGAGAGATAGTCATCTTCAAATATGCCACCTCCTGCCACAATGAGGAATGTAATAAATGATTCTCCATTTTCACTGTCAATAAGACCATTTGTGTGCCTAAACTGCAGAGGGGAGACTTAAGCTAAGCATTAGGA
This sequence comes from Lophotriccus pileatus, assembly GCA_035583135.1. Lineage (NCBI taxonomy): Eukaryota > Metazoa > Chordata > Aves > Passeriformes > Tyrannidae > Lophotriccus > Lophotriccus pileatus. The sequence goes on from JAWWES010000081.1 coordinate 57,890,763, forward strand.
AAACTTTGCAATGGAAAGATAATGAAGCACCAGGGTGGACTGCTTAGGAAGCTAGTGCTTTTTCTGTCACTGCATTGTTTTTAAAAGCAAGTGGGACAAATACTGTCAGGAAGGGTTTATGTATTATTGATTCTGCTTTGGGACTGAGAGATGGGGCAGGTGACCTCCTGGGGTCTTTTCCAGACCCCCTCTTTTGTGATCCCATGTGTATTGAATAGGAAATAGGGATTATATTCTAGGATAAGTTCAAGTAGAACCAAATTCACCTCAATCTGTACTTAAAAGTAGATTTGAGTGATGTTTGCTACTCCTTGAAATAAAGGGAGATGGTAGAATGACATATAACTTCCAACTCCCTGTTTTCCCAATAAAATCAGTTGAAGAATCATGGCTTTCTCAGACAGCAAAACATGACTGATATTTGCTCAGACTAAAAACATGGAAGTTACTTCATTTTGCCCATGGACAACTAACCATAATCTAGAACTAGAACTGAAAACATTAAATATAGTCAGCCTTTTTCTTTTCCTGATGAAATGAGAAAAAAAAATCCCTAAACAGATTAATTCTACCTTGAAAATATTGCATGATTTTTCTATAAGTAAAATTCAAATCAGAATGCTCAGTACCTAACTATTCTGTCACCTCAAAAAGAAATATGTTGAACTCTTCTTATGAAATTTCAATCACATTGTGCAAACTACTATGCTAAACTTGTTGCCAATACATATATATCATAGTTGCAGATTTATCCTAAGGCTGGTAAAATCTTCTCATCAATTATAACTACCAAAATGATATTTAGAGTAAATATTATAATCAGTTTCATAAATCAAGGTCTCTATTTTAAAGCACATGTACAGATGTCATATTTACACAATTTGTTAAAAAGAGTGAGTAAAACCTGAGATGTTCTTGCATGTCCAGCCATTAAGACCTATACAAAAAACATCCAACCTTAATGTCACATCTTCAGTAGCAAGAACAGATTTACAAAACAATCCAATTGCACCAGTAAGGTATATAAATCTTGTAGTTCAAATTAAAGTTCTGATTAGTGAATTCCATTCAAATGTTCAGCTATCAATATATCAGGTTTTTTTCCCTAACATTTGAATTTAGTAATCATGTTTACAAAGAAAACACAATTTATTTGTTACTGTCTGATTAGCAAGTTCAAACGTGGTTTCCTACACCCCAATCAGTCAGAGTGTATAACGATTATTGACAGATACTTAAATGAATTATGGTTCATGTTCTCAAAATTAGTTTCACATCAACATGAACTATGGTTTTGCAGCTAATGGTCTTTGAACTCTGAGTGAAAGGGGATTTTTAAAAAAAGAACTCCTGTTTCCTGAACAAGTATTATTAAGTTGAATAAAAGTGTACTAATAAATATTGTATCACTCTTCATACACAGAGTTATTCAGCATCATCTGGAAGTTAACACATTTTCTTCTTAATGTTCTAGGTCCTTTCAGTGATGAATCCTTTCTTAGAATACAGGCTTTCATAGAAGTTATTGCTACAGTATTCAAATTCTGAAGTATAGGTGACAAAGAACAGAACACCTGTAAGAAGTGCAGCATGTATTTTAAATGAAAATTTGGCATTGAACCTTTCTCTCATTTCTTTCTAAAATTGTTTTAAAATTTCATCAAACTCATATATGTCATTATTAAAATATTTAGAAAAAGTAAACACTAGTGTGCAGCCAGAATATTCTTTCAAAATTTCATATTAATGAGCAAATTTTTTATATATATATATTCTACCTACTATCATTTAAAACTCCCTTGATTCTTTTATTTGAATCTTGACTGATCTGACTAGGCATCAAAGTGAGTACTGTATCAGCTCTCAAAATGAATGATTAGGATGGTAGGTTTGGAAAAGGAAGGAAAACAAAATTCTGTATAGTTTCTTTAAAATTTATATAAGGTATACTAGTAAGAAGGAACTGAGGAAAAAAGCTTCTTGAAAAAGTTTCTTTTCACAACAAATCAAAAAACCAAAACTTCATCAAACTGATTCCTAGGGCAGTTCAAATATCTATGAAAATTCAAATACCATTGTTTACGTTCATTCCCTAAGACAGACTCCAAATAAAGCAATTTCTGAACAGTTATAAAAACAGCTGAAAGGCTATGAATCATGTATTTTGCATTACACTGTCAAATTTCTGATAGTCATGCTCTTTTGTGGAGTTTTAATGCACTGGACTCCAGATGTTCCAAGCTCCAAGTCTCTTGGTTGCTCCAAGTCACCAAACTGCCCTTGTTACCTTACAAGGCCATTGTCTCCAGTATCACTGAGAAATGAATCTCCAAAGCCAGAGCTCTCAAAATAAGGTCTATCATCTCTTCAGCAACAGCCTTTGCTCATTTCCATGTTAACCTCCCCTCACCCATGTTCAGCTGTGAAAATCCCATGACATTTCACACACGAGGTGGGTAAAAAATTTCTCTTCATGGTTTCTTGCTGCTTTCTGTAATGGAGAATAGCTATGTGGGGGATCAATGCCAAAAGCAATGGACTTGATGTCGAGAGAGAAACCGGTCAAAAGTTAAGGTTTGAGAGTCCTCATTAATGTGAAAGTAACAAATGCACATTTACTAACTGGAGGAGGCAGAGGTTGGAAGGCTGCTACAACCTGCTCTCAGGCACTGCGTGGGGAGATTTTTTTTAAAAATGACAGTCTACTTGTCAATATTTGATGTTCCTCCAATACAACAGTTGATCTTCAGTGACTACAACAGAATTATTGCTGATGTTTGGATTTTTTCCCCTAGCAGGACTATAAAGTTCCATTTGTTCTGTAAAATGACTACTTGGTTCTTAATTATTTGGTAGCAGAACTTTCGAGAAAGAAAAGACAGATCAAGAAAAGGAAATTAGTTTTGAAATATTAAGAACATTACTCTGGCATTTGACTATTGTATGCCAAAGAAAAATCCATAGACACATTTTGTTAAGCATAAAAAGAAAGATACAGTAAATTAAAACATTGATTTAAAATGGGAAAAAATTTTGAGGTTAGATAGTTAGCAAAAAGGAGGTTTGACCCATGGCTGCTGCAACCTCCTAGTGCAATTCTGAGTATCACTGTTGACACTCCTCTTCCTCCTAAGCTAGCAACCATTTGTCACTTCCATCTTCCACTTGCTGCATTTATTTTAGTAAAACAATGCCCATTTTACAATATCCTAAGAAATGATCATATTTTCTTCTATTAACATTTTGTGAATAATTAATTCCACAGTCAAGACCCTGTGTACCTAGTTTCAGCCCGGAAGGAATTTTTGTCAGAATTATAAGCTCTGCAAAATAAGGAGGTTTAGTGGAGATGCTATCTTAAAATAATTATAGCAGTGCTAGCAGGCACCATTATACTGTAATAGTTTATGAAAATTCCCAGATTGATTATATCAATTGTAATATGACTTTTTATGTTATGTTCTAAAAATACTCATAATTTTTAGTGGCTTCAATGTGACTTACATAAGAATCACACAGAGGACACCAGGAGGCAACTTAGGAGAAAGCATCAGCAGTCACAAGACTGATTTGGGTTCAGCAGTGCTTTCTGAATCCTACTACATTTAGTGATGCTATTTTATTTTTAAAAATTTTTTTCTTCTCCTCTCTCCCCTACCCCCACCAAGAGACATGCCAGGAAACAATTTCCTATCTCTATAAGCCACCTAGCCACAAAGGTAGTACTACTGGCTGAATATCACTAAATGACACTAATTTTCGCAAAAAAACCCTGACCATTTTGATAGTGTAGAAACAAATGTTAAAACTAGACTCAGCTTTCTAGCATAGAATTGAAAACTTTCAGTTGTAAGGGACCTCTGCAGATCTCTATTCCAGCTACATCTCAAAGCACATTTAATTTGGTCTAATTTTGAAGGACATTGTGCAGACAAGTTTTGAGTATCTCCAAGGATGGAGATTCCACCACCTCTCTTGGACACCTGTGCCAGCATCTGGTCATTCTCATAGTGAACATTTTTTTCTGATCTCTAATCAGAATCTCCCTTGTTTCAACAAGTCAGCATTGCATCTTGTCCTATCAGTGTGCCCTACCATTAAGCAGCTGAAGACAGCAAAATGATCCCCCTTAGCCTCCTCTTACGGACAGTGAATAAACTCATTTTTCCCATCCTCTTCTCATAAGGCATGTCCTCTACTTCTCTGATCATTTATATGACAATGCCTTCCTTGTACTGGGAATCCAGCTACAAACTGGACACAAATACCACAGTGAAAGGAAGGACCCTTGACCTGCAGGGTGCACTTTTGCTGATACAATACACTATGTAGTGGATCTTTGTTGCAATTGCATGCAGCTGACTCACATTCAACAAGTCCAGCAGGACCTCCAGATTATTTTCTGCTATAGTGTGAAAAGGAGCCCCGTTCTGCAGTTTATCAGTCACGTTCCTCAACTGGGTATGACCCCCAAACTTTAGCTCACAGAATCATAGAATCACGAACAGTCAGGTTGGAAGGGATCACGGTGGGTCACCTGGTCCAGTCTCCCAGCTACCAGGGTCTTCCCAGAGCACATGGCACAGGATTGCATCCAGACAGTTTTTGAATATCTCCAATGAGGGAGACTCCACACCCTCTCTGGCCAACCTGTTCCAGTGCTTGGTCACCCACACAGTAAAGAAGTTCTTCTTCACGTTCAAGTGGAACTTCCTGTGCCTCATTTTCTGTCTGTTGCCACTTATTTTATTGCTTGGCACCACCAAGAAGAGCCTGGGTCCATCCACCTGGCACCTCCCTTCAAGATACAGTGACAGGTCTCCAACTAGATCTTGTGCCATTGATTACAACCCTCAGGGATCTGCCATTCAGCCAGTTTTCAATCCATTTCACTGTCCACTCACCCAGTCTACACTTCCTGAGTTTGCCTATGAGGATCATAGGAAGCACAGACTATATATATATTTTAGGACAAGATGAATGGTGGACTAAAAGTGCCAGTTTCTCACCACTGGTTCCAGAACTAATTTGCATAAGGACAAACTTGCTGCTAACACTACTAAGCATAATCCCAATAACTGTACAAATGTTAAGACCATATCCATGGCAATGCCCTTTTCCTGGGCAAAGCATACTTTCTTCCTGTGTCTCTGCAACTGACTGCTTCAAAACAGAAGTAGGAGCTGCCTAGATTTAAAGTCCAGTGATATGCTCAGAACAGAATTCTGACTCAGGCAAAGTAAATGGAAGAAGCATACCCAGTCAGCCCTAACACTTCAGTTTGTTCTTGAGTTTACAAAGCTGAAGGAATGCAGAGAAAGAAACTTCTACAGCTCTTGATTTTACCTAAACATACATAAAAAATGAGTGCAATCAACAGTGTAGCTAGAAAAAACATGTTCCTTGACTGACTTAAAATAAGAGCAGTTAAAGGTTCTACTTTATTAATACCAGCCCCACAAATCTGAGAACAATTCCATGCAAATACCTTCACAAGAAAAGTATAATGCATTTTAAAATTTGAATATTAACAACAAATATTCTCATATCTCTCAAATTTTCTGAATGTCTGCTACTCTAATTTTAATAAGTCAGTGAAAATATATAACTTTATTTTCTCATTATTTTGAAAAGAGGGAGGAAAATGACTTCAGTATTTTCCAAAAACATGAGCAGTTCTATAACATCTTAGTGTAAAGGTTCATCAGGCTACATTTTACAAAAAACCTCTTTGAAATTCAGGACGTTTTTTCCCTTTCAATACATTAGAGTAAAAAAATGGTTTAAAGCATCATGTCATTATTTTAGAGCTAAAGAGTTAAATGTTTTATACAGGAACATCAAAACCATATATGCTCAAACACCCAACATTTTTTTAATGGCTTTCAGATAAAACAATTTATTTATGCAATTAAAAACAACATGCATTTTCTAATAATTAGCCGATAATAGTTATCCACAAAGTACTTCCTAGAATTGCCTCCTGAACTGCATTCATTCTGTAGGGAACCACTGAAAATTAGACTATAAAATTACCAGAAAATGTACTGCATTAACAAGAATTTTCTGTATTTTGTTTCTCCTACAGATTTATGGACTTGAATATTTGTAAACATTTGTCTTCAGGGGAAGACATCAGGTCCTATCACCTCACATTTATACAAAGAAATAAATATTGCAGCAGCTTTTTCTGAAAGATTATATTAAACTAACATTATTCAGCAAAAATATGTGAAAGAATATTCATATTACTGTTTTGTAAAATGTACATTTCAAAAAATATCTGTTAATTTGTTCTTGAATTATAATAAGTTTGGGGCATTTTAACTGAGTATGAATGAGTGCTAGAAAGAAAGGGCCAAAGGGTTCTTTCCTGACCTCGATAAGCCGGTATAATTAAAACAAGGAAACATTTTGAAATTTACAATGAAATATTTATCTATATCTAGATAAACAGAATTTGTTTTCTTTTTTCTCAGATATCTACATCTCTGATCTATCTGGACTTCTGGAATTTACTTCTAAGCAGGGCTGTAAGTGTTGCCTCTTGTACAATTGTATCTACTTTAGACCAGCCACAACACAGAGGGCAAGTGACAAATAATCGTTCTGCCACCATGTTTTCTTGGTATTAAAGGATATGCTAATCCAATAACATTGTAGAATTTGAAGAACATACTTTATTTATTTATATTAGTACAAAAGAAAATATTCTTCAAGTGCTCATGCTGCTGTGTGCCTGCCAACTCAGGAAGGTGGTGAAATCCATCCAGACCTGGAAGGAACAGCACAGATAAAGCCAACAAAAGCAGGTTAATAATGTAAAAGTGCAAGTTAAACTTTACTTTGAAGAGAATAGGGAATAGTGTTGAGCTGGTGTAGCTATTAGGACCAGTTCCTGAACTGGTACCAAATAATGTGAATTTTCTCTGCCTTAGAAGACATAACTTCTGATTATATGATGAATTTTCTCAGAATAGCTGATGTAGAAACTAGTAATGATTATGAACTAGGGCTTCAGGGCTAAAGGATGGGACAATAAGAAGCACATATGACAAAGAAAAGGGGAAAATAAAGTTAAAATATTTGAAAAACTCATAGTGAAAGAAAATTAAATTTAAGAATGAGGTGAAAAATGTAGAGACAAAAAGGTAAATGATATTTTATTTAGTAAAATTATATTAGATAGCCATACATATATTCATCTTGTGGAGTATTTATTTTGGAATTTATTTTGTGCATTGATAATGTTCGTAGTTTTTCTGGCAACGATGAGGACTAATGTGTCTTTAAACAAGGGGAATGAATGTCAGGGTATTCTGAAGAGGAAGTTCCCCCACTACTCTGGGAGTTACCATCATTTCCTCTCACTTGAACCGTATAAACATGTTTTGCACAATAACCTTCACATTCTTCTAACAATTGCTCTGCTTTCCAGTTGATATCATATCTGTGAAAGTCACAGTGTGCCTGTGAGTTCTTGGGACTCCCAGAGCCTGTGCAGATTCCTTCTGAAAGTATTTCTGAATAACTCCTTCATTTTCTAAAGACAAAGGACAATTATAATACAAAAAGGTAATATGCGACTTCTCTTTAATCTTAGTTAGGCAAATAATTCTGTTCATATGACATGCCTGTGTTTTGTTCCCAGTCAGTACACCAATCCTATCATCTATTACCACTAGCCAAACAGGATGAACTAAATGTCCAGGCCTTTCACCTGTGCAGTAAGTTCTTCTTGTGCTGGTAACTGAAATACATCTGAGTACAAATTCTCTCAATTATCTGTCATAGAAGGTTGATTTCATACTGGTTACTTAGGGACCTTGTTCAAGATCCTTGCTCCTATAAAACACATAAAAAAATGGTTAGCTCCAGGAAACTGAATTTCAGGACATAACCATGGTGCCAGTACTGCACTTTCAGAACACGTGTTTTCCTCACTCTGTAAGCAAAAAGTTTAAATTTAAGATTATAATTTAGACATCTGAGTACTTGTCTACATGAGGAAATATAAATATTCATGAATGTGTCATTGCTCTAAATCTCATCAGTGGCTGAGCCATCAAGACTTTACATTTTCCTATAGTCCAGCCAGGGCAGATGCAAATCAGCTAATTCTATACATCTGAACTTTAGCTTCAAAGCTTCTTATGGAGCCCAAGAGGAAGACATAAAGTCAAGCATTTTATATTTGGTCCAGTCTGAGTTCACAAGATCTCTCAGTATCAATGTCACATCCAAAGTTAGTTAACTTTAAAATCCCCCAAATATGGAAAGCACTTAACACCTTGTAAAAAAAAGCCATCTTTTGTCCCTGCCACAAATCTGAGGCATATTTTCCCTGTGACCTAGATTGTGGATATGATTACTTGATAAGGAAGAAACCATGTAGCAGAAAAAAATGGTGACACTTTCAAGCTCTTGCGGACATATGTACGTGTTACCATACAGTACTCTCACAAGAGGAAAGGAGAGCAGGTTAGAGGTGAAACATAATCCAGATTAATTTGGTTACCACTTATCTTCTCCAGAGCTGTCCCTTTTCTTTCATTAAGAAATATTCAGAGAACATTTCATTTTGCCTAGCCTGATGAAATAAGCCTTCAGCTTTCTTACTGACAACTTTTAAAAGCATTTTTTTATTTAGTAATTATTCCTGTCTCTACTCCCAGATTTATATGTAAAACCACTTTGTTTTTTCTGGTTCTCCTTGAAAAAGTAACTACACGACTGACCCAATGTAAATAGTTTGACCCAATGTAAATAGTTTGAGCAGCCAAATACACTGTCCTTTTTGGCAGATTTAGTAAGTGAATGAGTGACGAGTTTACTCATATACATAGTGTTTTTTCCTTCTAAAGTAGATTTTTTTTAGACTTTTTCTCCCATATTCATGCTAGCATGCTTTGAGCCAAAACTAAACACATGTCCCTCTTCCCATTCTGAATATTTTTCAACAGGAAAAATTTGTTGACCATGGTAAAAAATATCTTTCCTGATGGAGCTATCACTGCACAGTGGCATTTCTTCCATTCCAAGTTATGTTTGGCCTTATGACAGACCAAGAAGTCAAACAAGTAGCGGATGCTGCTTATCTCTATACTCTGTACCAGAATTCAAGATATAATATAAACCATTCATTTCTAATGGGTTCAACAGCAGCATCTTTAATCAATTGCAGTAAAGCAGGAACTTTTATAGCAACTGCTAGTGAAAGAGCATATGTGGGTGAAAAAATTCTCACTAAATAGATAGATCTGCATCTGTCTTCCCCTTAACACACAGTCTTTCACTGAACCCCAATACTATTTGGCTGGAATGTTACATAATATGATAGGAAAATATCTTATCTGCTTCAGCATTAGTAAACCTGTAGTAGAATGGTTAAAAAGGGTAGAGATCTTCTCTTGGTCCAATCAAGTACTAATTTTCATTTTTTAGAATCTTCATTTTAGTTCCCAAACCAGATATCCTTTGACCACAATGCAATGGTGGGTAATCCAAAACCCTTCACTATTGTCATGCAACTTTTCTACTGATAACTGCTTTAATTCACCTCCTGTGAGTTAATCTGCTCTACAGTTAATCTAGTTACTACTGTTCTTTGCTCCTATATTATGTGAATCCAAAGATAAGGAAGAAGCAATGCCATTTCTTTCAAAACTCACATATGCTTGAAAACCAAATTCTGTGCTCAAATAGCCAGTTAGTCAGAATGCTTCAAATTAATATTATCGCTCATCATCAGCACATTTCAGGAGTAGATACTGGGGTCAGTACTGTTAATATCTTCATTAATGACCTGAATGATGAGTCTAAGTGTAACCTCAGTACTGGTGATACAAAACTGGCAGGACTAGCTGACTGGCCAAAGGGTTGTGATGCCATTCAGAGGGACCTTGGCAAGCTGGAGAAATGGGTCAATATGAATCTCATGAAATTCAACAAAGGGAAATGAAAAGTCTTGCCCCTGGAGAGGAATAACACCATCCACTAACATGTGATGGGGTCAACAAACTAGAAATCATCTTTTCAGAGAAAGACCTGGGGACATTGGTGGACAGGCTGACCTTGAGTCAGCAATGTGTCATTACAGCAAAAAGGGCCAAGGATCTCCTGGGGTGCATTAGAAGGAATGTTGAAAAGATGAGATTCTTCTCCTGTGCTCTGCACTAGTGTGAGACATCTGGAATGCTGGGTCCAGTTCTGGGCTCCCTGGTACAAGAGAGACATGGACAAGTGAAGGACCATTAAGATGATTAAGGGTTCAGAGCACCTGTGACATGAAGAAAGTGTGAGAGAGCTAGGAGATTTTAGACTAGAGAAGGTCCAGAGGGGATCTCATCAATGTCTGTAAATACCTGATCAGGAATGGGGACTGAAGAGGCAGCCTCTTTTCAGTGCCACCCACTGAAAGGGCCAGAGGCAACGGGCAAAAATTGAAATATATGAAATTCAACTCGAACCCATGAAAAAAAAAAATAGTGTGAGAGTGGTTAAACATCAGATCAAGCTACCCAGAGAAGCTGTGGAAATATCCTTGGGTATATTCAACACCTGACTGGATGAGATCCTGACTAACCAGCTCTTAACCCTGCTTTGAACTGGAGGGCTGGACTACACCGTCTCTAGAGGTCCCTTCCCATGTCAACTCTTCCATGAATAATTATGGGGAACTAGATATGGTCTTAATTGTATCTTGCTCCAGACATGCTTAGGTACTTTTCTCTTATTTTCAACTGCATGCTTTTCAAGTTGCCCTCAGCTACAGATATCTTTGGTAGGACTGTATTACATTTTTTTCATTAGGCTTTGCTTCTATTTAGAATTTCCTTCTGGTTTGGTTTTTGTTGTTTTTTTTTTTTTTTTTTTGCTTCTTTTCACTTTTCTTTAGCTGCCTTTGAAAGTGTACTACACAATCCTTTTCGTTACATTCCTTATTGTTTCTTTTTACTGTTTTAAATGTTAACATCTAAATTGTATCATTTTTTTTATTTACATCTGTTTGAAACGAATACCTCTGACCTTGGATAAACTCACTTCTTGTTATAAATATCATATTTTATTACAGTTTTTCTTTTTTATCTCCTCTGTAACTTTTTTCCTCCCTTGTCTTGCTCTAAAAATCACTGGTTTTCTTCTGTTTATTTTTTTAATTTGAGTCCTTTCAGTTCTCTCCAGTGCATGATTGCAGTCTAAAGAAAATAATACAAGAAACATCAGCTATGCAAAGAAAACTTTTTTTTAAGTCTGTAGTTAAAGGACTAGGAATAATAAGAAAACGTAACTTGCAGTTGTCCAAATCTGTCTGAGAAGGAGCAGAATTTCCTATTGTTTAAGAAATTTCCTCTATTCCTAACACAATTCTTAACACAGGGAACTGATAGACTACAGTCAAAGTATGAAATCACCAATGTCAGTCTCAACAAGCTTCCATACCACTGTGCAGAGGAAGATGCTATGGAGAGGAAGCTTCCTGGGCATCATGAAATATTAGAAGACTAGACAGAATTTTTCTTTCAGATAACTCCTAAAAAAATTGTGTCTTTAGATACTAATAGAAATAATTATTTCTAGTAATAGACATAATAAACATTGTTTCTTCCTCACCTTTAGATTAGTTCACAAAAAAATGACATTTTCAACAATAAAAAAATAATTTAAATGAATATAAAAGATAAAAAGACTGAAAGCGCAAACTGCTCAAAGTGGGATGAAGAACTTGCCAGACTAGATCAGACTTTTACAGCAATGTATCTACTTCCTGGTTTTTTTCAGTTATATTGTTTTAGATGACATGGTTATTTTGGCCTGATGTACATGTGAAAACACTGTTGGACTGCTTTGACCTTGTGACAATGCTCATCAAACCAGTATGAATAATTTATTGACAAAAAATGAAATAAATGAGTTTACTCATAATTTTTCCGAATAATTAAAATCATAAAAAATATTGAAGATTTATTCCCTGATGGTGCCTTCAGGTACACAGCATAAATCATCATCTAGTAGCATATTTTTAAGTATGCGCAGAGATGAACACTATGAATCAAAGATAGAAATCTGCCCCTTACTGGTCCTGGATTGCTTATTCCTGTCTTTGTTGGATTTAATGAAAAAGCCATTAAATAATGCTTTAAGTGCAATTATTTCCTTGTTCTACTCATTTTTGAAGTTAGAAAAATTCATTAGAAGGCTTTGTTCTTTATCTCTTGCCACAGCTGCTTTTGTTTATGCCTGGTAATGTCACTGTGTGCTTAAGTGTCTAACATTCTTGGGCCTGACAGAAATGTAGAAGATGGAGAAATGCAAAGTAATATGCTACTGTTGCTTTAACAACTGGTCTTACCATTATGTGTCTTTCAGAAATGAATACTCACCTTTATATAACGACAAGGGAAGATCTCTGACTTCCTTCTTCACAAAAATATTTGGAGTTAAGGAGGAAAATCGTCACAGAAAATGCAGCATTTCACAAAACACAGGTAAAAAATTGCATAGAACCCACAATATCTTTATGAGAAACCACAAAGGTTCTAATCATAATCTTGATGCCACACTAATAAATGAGTTCAAATAGGGTCATTTGGGTGGCTGGCATCATATTCACAGGACTGCAAAAAGGGATTCAAGAATACATTAGTGAATTAGCAGTATGACCACTAAGAGCTTATCCAGCCTCTGCCCCAGTTACCTACTCTTAATACAAAATTTGGAAAAAGTGTAATTCAGTTTTGTTGACTGTCAGATTCAATATGATTAGGTTGCATTCAGCAAAATTGAAAATTCCTCACTGCAATAAAAAAAATCCCTGTTCTTTTCAGGACGTTGAACACTATACCTGAAAAAAACCTGTATTTGTTCATGTGTTATCCAGAGGGCTCCACTCAAATGAGACTCTGTTTGGAACAAAACTGGAGGATCTCGGAGGCACAACTTGTAGAATCATATGATGGAGCATGTAGCATTATTCCATGTCCTTTCATCTTTGATGTCCTTTCATCATTCTAAGTTTCTCCTTTCCAGATGGATAGGAAATGCTTTTAGGAAAGTAGAAAGTAGAGGACAATACTGGCTTTCCATAATTATGGAATTAGCCTGTTTGAGATAGGAAAGTGCTCAACTAAGGATAGAATGTGGGAAAATTGCAAAAATGTAATGTGTCATAAAACGATTTAACAGATTTGAGTCACGTGTTTCCAGGATTTTGTTTTGTTTTGTTTTGTTTTGTTTTAAAGAATCAGGGCTAAAAAGTAAGGAATAAAGCAGTCATTGAGGGGACCTCATTGCAGTCTGAAACTTGCTCATGAGGGGAAGTGAAGGGGCAGGCACTGATCTCTTCTCTGTGGTGACCAGTGACAGGACCCGAGGGAATGGCCTGAAGTTGTGTCAGGGGGAGGTTTAGACTGGATATTGTAAAAGGATTCTTCACCCAGAGGGTGGTTGGGCATTGGAACAGGCTCCTCAGAGAATTGGTCACAACATGAAGCCTGACAGAGTTCAAGAGGGGTTTGGATGATACTCTCAGGTGCATGGTGTGACTTCTGATGATGATTGTGTGCAGGGCCAGGAGCTGGACTCAATGATCCTTGTGGGTCTCTTCCAACTTGGCATATTCTGTGATTCTGTGATTTAATGAAAAATGATCTCCCACTACTAACTTGTTCTTTCTACACATATCAGTTGCCTATGGGCGTTTATTTTAGTTTCTACTGGATGTTTGATTTCTCTCACTTGAAATAACAGATATTTCATCTGCAATTCTCACTGTGCACATCTTTAAAAGGATCATACTTTCACTGGTATTAATATACTGTGAATTAATATACCTTCAGTATTTTAGGAGACATATTAGGAGTTAGGCTCCTAAATACATTTGTAGAACATGCCCTGATTTATTAAAATAAAACAAAGAAAATTTATTTATAAAGCAGTAGCAGTAGTGGTAGTGATGACAATGACAATAGTAACAACAATAAGAACAATGATACAGTTAATGCCAAGGAACTTTGTAAACATTACTTTCACCTGAAGAATCAAAGATGCATTAGAAAATACAGTTGCTCCTGTAGATTTTTTAAAAATTTATTTAATAAAAGCTGCCAGAATAGAAAATTTAAATAATAAAAGAGAAGATCAGTCTTAGTGGTACATCTATTACTTGCCTATTAAATATTATTTTCTGATGGCCATTTCACTGCAGTTAGTCAACTTGCAACATAGAAATCTTTGCTAATGAAGATTGCAACTTTCTGTACCTGTTGGTTCTCTCTTAAGGGGTCACTATCAAAGTGATGTTTAAGCCCATTGTTTATTCATGAGTTGTAACTGTTCAGCTTGGATGACAAAATACATCAAGCCTCTGAAAATAATGCACAGGGCTTTCTGGAGAAAGAGCTATGACTACTGAAACTATCTTTTTTGATTTTTGGGCATTCATGATGTAATATGAAGTCCTCCATGTTAGATTGTCTTTCTGTTTTTGAAAAGTGTCTTTGTCCTCTCTTTTCCTCAGGAAAAAATATGTCTTTTTTACTTTTTTTTTTTTTTTCCATTTAGTTTTCCTATCTAAGATTAACTGGACACAATATAAAACTTGAAAGAGATTAAAAAAATGTTACTGTAAATATTACATCTTCTAGCACATGCAAAATCTTGGTATAAAAAAGAAGCATAAACACTAAAATCTATCAGTTATACATTCTTACTCTCATGAAAGAAGTGAAATTGTATAGATATGCAAATCTCAGAAAAGCAAATCTGTCCTTTCAGAAGCCCAGAAGAATATATCAGATAGAACTAAAATGCTTTTATATTACCATATTTTCCTGTATATAGCCTGCTACTCAGATAACCCACACCTCTTTTTGAAAATAAATTCTCATACAACCCGCACCCTCAGATAACCTACAACTGTCTCCTCCTTTCCCTTCCAAGGCATCTATGTATCTTGCAAATTCCCCTGGAGGTTTCTTCTTGTGGTGGAAGGGAAACAGGGAAAATAATAGAGGTGAAGAATATGATGGGCTTTAAAAGGAAAAAGAATAATTTGTGGTGAATCAGAGGCTTAGGGAGGACTGGGAACTGTTTTCAGAAGGAACTCTGAAGACAGTTTTTCATAATATTACTAGCACTTATGGACAATCCTAATTCTGAAAAAGTGGGACTTTTATTTTATTACTTTCAACAGCTTATCTGGGTTCTAGCACTTGAAAACACAGAACTTGTTTTCCAGATACACTGCATTTCAAACTTCAGTCACACTTTTAAACTTGAAGGTGAAACTCATCATCTAAGTACATTGCCATATTTCCTAAGGCAAAATAAAATAAAATATCTGCTATAAATACTCAAAGAAAATATTAAATCCAAACCCTGAAAGAAACACCACCACTTTCTGTTGGTAGTGGTAAGATGTAGACCATCCATTAACATGGAGCAGAGCACGTCCATGGTCCAGTTCTATGACAGTGGGCACTGCTGGAGGTAGAGGGGTTTTCTTACCAAGCAAAAATTGCTTACACTTGGAAAATGGAGAGGTGTGGAGAGCAGAAAAGGAGAAGTGGAAAGAGAGCAAGAAGAGAAAGAGAGAGAAAAAGAGAGAAAGAGACTATAAGACAGAAAGAGAGAGAGAGAAAGAGAGAAAGAGGAAGGAAGGAAGGAAGGAAGGAAGGAAGGAAGGAAGGAAGGAAGGAAGGAAGGACG
>JAWWES010000081.1:57916253-57948753 GCA_035583135.1 Lophotriccus pileatus
TGGGAATAGTCCTTGATAGACCTCTCCGACGTGGGTCTACCCCTCGGACAACAGTTCTTCCGTTCTCTGCTGTCCTTTGGGCCACAAATGCAGCTGCACCAGCATCGATTCCCCCGCTGGGGTCATACTAGTCTTACCTGAGCCGACTTGCTCCAGTATAGGTTTCGGACGTGGGTTGCTGCATGGATCCCCTTGTGAGTTCCCAAGGTCTTACACGGGCCTCCTTGCTCCAGCGTAAGACTTCTCTGTGTGGGCTACAGTCCAGCAGAAACTTCCACAGAGTTACGTCTTTTGCATTTATTCCAGCGTGGGCTCCTTCATGAGTTGTAGGTGGGGTTGTTTCTGCTCCCCAACAATCTTCCACAGGTGGCAGGGATTTTAATTTCAGTCTTTTTTTCCCTGCTGAAGGGAGAGAGAGGCAGGGGGGAGAAGGAGCCATCTGTCCCCCCCCTTTGCAGCTTCTCTCTCCGGCTGCTGCTAGCTCTGACCTTGAAGGCTCCCTTATCTCTCTGGCTGCAGTTTCTAAGTTTCTTTTGCAAAGTCCTTTAAGCTTTTTTTTCCTTCGCTCCGTTACATGTCTCGATCAGGGGGGTTTCAGTGTTGCCTCTGCCCCCGGCCCAGTGCCAGGGGCAGGAGGGAGTCCTGGCCCCCCTTGGGGCTTGGTGCCTCTCCCTACATGGCTCCTCAATTTCTTCTGTGCAACCAACCTTCTTTTCCGTTTTCTTAAAGATGTAATTGGCAAAAGGCGTTACCAAAACTTCTGATTGGTTTTGTCCTGGAAATTCACCTGGACAAACCACTTACAGTCCCCCAGGGAGAGGGAACCCTTACAAACCCACGACAGTGTTGCTGAAAATCATCTCATTTTGAATATTCACTTTCCGCCCTCCCAGATTTCCCTGCATAATCTTCTTTGAGGCTGATAATGTCTCACAGCATTTTGCTCTTTTCATTCAGCCTCAAGATCAATTGTTGCTGCTATCTCGGAATCACTTCTTTGCATAGTTGTCCACTTAGGACAACTTCTGGTAGGCCTTCTTGTAATCAGAGCCTTAGCTATTTTACATGTCTTGGATTTCCCATCTTCTCCAGTGTTATTTTCCAACACAGTTCTATTTTTTTTGTGTGTCTTTTAAAAGCTACAAAAGGTTCACTACATTCATATCTGTAAAATATGACTTGTTTTACCCAAAAGAGTTGGGAATACCTGTCTCTCATGAATCAATATTTTATTTTTTCCTGTTCTAATTTCCTTTTTTACATCCATAGTTTAACTTCCTATTCCTTAAAATTTCTTAAACTCATACACTTTCTGACAGTAAAAATCTCAGATCTAGCATTGCAAGCTCTCCCCCACCCAAAGGATAACATAAAAAACAATGTAGGATATCTTTCTCCTTTAAACCTTTCCCTACTTTTTTTCTGTGAAACATAATTGATCTTATCTATTCCACGAATTCTTCCTTTTTTTGCAAGATAGGCCATGATGTTTTTGTTGTGCAACACTAACACAACATGTATAGTATCTTTTCCGAGAAACGTGTGCCCTTGCATATTCCTGTACTAGCTATGATTGATAGTTCATTATGCTTACGTTACTTGTACTGTAACATTTCAGGTTCTCAGCAATTGTTCTCATTTCCCTGTAGTGGTTCCTTTTTTCCCTCTCCCTTTTTATTTTCTTTTTTTTTTTCACAGTGTCCTAAAAACGTCAGTTTCATCTACTGAAATATGAAATATTGCTTTGCCAAAATAGCAATTACAAAAAGACATAATTTGGAAATTCAGATCAACATGTATCACTTCTTACTGCAGCCTTCATCTGAGACGGAAAACAATGAGTTCCTGCAATCAGCATCAGACGAGTATTTTTGGCAGATTTAGTAACTGCTCTGTCATACTAAGCTTCCCACTCTGGCTTAGAATTTATCAAAATTTTCTTTTTCCTCCTCCTAGAAATTGCTGGCAGAAGCAGACTCTAGACCTGTTGCTATGACTCAGTGCTGATACATAACTCTGAAAGATTTCCCATGACAGTTTGCTGATAAAAATATGTCAGTGCTTGGCCGTATTGTCCATAAAATACAGTCAGAAATGATGGCAAAAGGAATTTTATTCACTTGGTAAAGACAAAAGATTTTACTATACCTACTACTTACAATACTTGTGTGATATCTTCATCGGAGAGAACACTTTATCTATATTTAAAAATCTAAATTTTATTTAAATTTAAATTAACAATATCAAGTTGGAGAAAAATAACAACAATTTATTCTTTTTATTACTGCTTTTGTTGTTATTTTTCTCCAACTTGATATTGCTTTTTACATAAACCATGAACTAAGAACGTTATGCAAAACTTTTTCTGTAATTCTCATCGGTTTTTGTCTGAACTGTATAATAATGTTTGGAGAGAGAACCACCTCAGAATAGTCATATTTCATGAAAGTATTCCAATTTTCATTGATAGATGAAATCTATTTTTGTTCTATTACTGAAAATTTTGAATTGATAAGCAAGTCTGGCCACTGTCAAGCTTTCTAATCTGCAGCAATGATCACAATTGTTAGTATCTAGCACTTCATAAATACCCCTTTAAGATACCATTTGATATACCATATAGTCTTGTGGGAAACAATCGGGATATTACTGCTTCAAAAGCAGCTAAATGTATTACAATAAATTTGCTTTCTCTGGGATGCTGAATTGGAAGCCTATGAGATGTTGAATAAGAAAACTGATACCACTGCTTATCTGTCCAAAAGCTAGTGGTGTTAGGAAGCCCAGTAATTGAAAAATGGATAGCACTGATATTTGAACCTTTTTATATAACCTTTGAAGTGTAAGCCTTTTGGGGAATAAATTGCTTTTTGTAACAAGAACAATGTCAGATCCCATATTTAGAAACCATGCACTTAATTCATTTTCAGACAGAGAAACTCATGTTGTCTTGTTGGGGAAAGCATTGCAAAATGGATTAAGCTTCACCCTGGAGAGATGATAACCTAATATAAATAACTGCAGGCTGATCTTTATTAGTTACTGAACAAATATTGCCAAATAGGACAGGCGACCTTCAATGATGATTGATCTAGGATAAGTCATCAACAACCTTGTCTCCAGAGAGTAACTTTGGGGCATTTTGGAATTGTACAGCTCTTCTTATTTCAGGGTTGGCACTAACACTGAGTAAGAATAAGTACATCGTCTTTAATAGCAAGGTCTAAAGCTAATCTGGTGGCAGAGTAATGACAACTTATTCTAGGGTGGGCAATTGCTAAGTAGCTGCTAGAACTAATCAAACAGGATTGGGTCTTTGTTGGAGACCTGAATCAGCCACAGCTTCACATGTACACAGGAGACAGCCTAAACCCTGCTTTTTAGAACCACTGTATGAATGATTTTTATTTTTTTAAAATCTGACACTAGATGAATGAAGAATTATCGTTATCTAGATGTCTACATACTCCAGTGCACCACAACTGGCATTGCATCAATTGAAATACCATAGCTTCATTCTGTAACTGTTTTTTCGTAAGATTATTTTTTATATTATTTTCTCAGATTTTCCTTTTTACACAGGAGGTAAAATTTCCTGGTTTTGCAAATCAAACCTCAGAATATAATTGTAGTTGTCTTAATTTGAAAAGCTGTTGCAGTTCAGCGAGGATCAGTAAAAAGTCACTTTACATTTACAAACAGTCTTTAATTATATTTGTTGTAGTAATTACAAACTTATAAATAATATTGATACTATGAAGAAGTAACACAAAACACTATTTGAGAACTCCTACTAAAAAGCTATACTGATTGTGCATGGGGAAGAATTAAAAAATAAAAGAGTAAACATCTAACAGTGGAATTGCGGAGCACATGGCATGTGCTATAATATCAAAACCACAAATCTTGAGTATTAGCTACACAAAGATAGAAAATACTGGGGTATTAGTTTTATCACACAGGAATGCTTGCAATATTTGGAACAAAGTATGCACAACTTATCTGTACAAAAGACATTCTGAAACCTGATGATCCCCAATCAGTTGATGCTTTAATGTATAACCTTCAATAGACTGTCGTTTTCTATATATGGAGGATTAATTTAAAGGCAGAGAGTTGTATTCTTAGGAATCCTTTCTTATGGGAGTGGATGTGACAGTTGGAAGACCAAAAAATTAGAATTAGTACTTCTAATTATGAAGTGTCTCTTTATAAAAGTAACACCCCCCCTGTATTGTTGAAGTACTCTTTGCTTGCACAGCACTAGGCATGTCCATGGTTTTGGGCAGCTGGAGAGTAGCAGCAACAAATTGAATTTTCAGAAAGTAGTACCGTACTGATCTTGGAGCCTTTGTGCAACCTTCTCTTCTAATTTGAATATTTGATTGTGTGTCAGTAAATGAGGATCAATTTCATTTCATTTGGGTATCAACACTTGCAGACTTATTTCTTATTTTCCATCAGTGATCCTCTTAATATTTTTTCTATCTTGCTCAGGTGATAAAACTTTTTGTTTGTGACTTTTTTTTATCCTTTGTGAAACAACTACTTTTCTTTTTAGGTTATAAAAGTGATAGACACTGTTTGCTGTTTTAAAACCCAAGTTCTTTCTTCATATTCTGATATAAAACTGTGTAAGAACTGTTAGTAATGTTTATGTATAAATTATCTTCGGAAGATGTAACAATAAAAGACAAAATTATTTTACTTGGTGGCAATAAAGAAAAATACTTCCAGTAGAATTTATTACTTTTCGTAATCCCCAGGAATTAGGAATTCTAGATTAAATAACTTAATAATATAACCTCTGGCACCAGATTCAATGCCAGTGTTATTCCACCAATTAATTTGTCAACCTCTACAAAACGACTAGAACTGAAACTGTTTCCTAAGTTAAAGAAACAGTTTGAGGGATTTTGAATCTGTTTCTGGTATTTTGGAAAGAGACCTTTAAAATCTCCAAATCTGTTCATGCAATTTCTCCTCGATCCAGTATTTTGTCAATGTCTTCCTTTATAAATAGTCAGCCCACTGATTTAGATTAGCATACTCTTTTGTTTTTGCATGCACTGCTTTATATTCCATGTTGTCTTTTGTGTACCAATACTATCAGTGCTCTTCTACACTTTCTTCATGTTTTAGACATGGGTGTGCCATACAAATCTCTCACTGTGTTTTCTTCCTTCTTCAAGAACTGTTATTGTGAAGTTAGTGAAAAAGGTCAGGGTGATTATTTAGTGGGAAAAATCGAATCTGCTGGAACTTTATTGCTTTCCTCTAAGAAATCTGACTTATTTATGACATAAGGTATTTTAAGGCACCTGATAGGACTTACTCTTTTTTTTTATGATACTCCTGCCTTTGTGTAAAATTGTGCTATAAATGATATTGACAGTGTCATACAGTACTACTGTATTGTTTTTAAGTTGCATTGTTTCAGCAATTTATAGTCAAACAAACCAAAGTCGTGACTGTCTGCCCTACTTGCAAAGTTGTAGAGACTTGTCTTAAATTTTTCAATATGCGTTAGGGAAACTTTTAGCAGAGGAAAGTTTAACATAGCTCAAGGAAAGATGTACTATTTTTTCTGGTTTGAATCCATAGCTCTTAAAATAGATGTAATATAGACAGGTGTGTAACTATGTAGGGATAATCCTATGACTGGGATATTTTTCTTAATGGATTTAGTAGACAAGCTCATTGGCAACACTACACCAAAGAGTTGCCTGACAAGTGCAATAAACTAGACACACTTCTCAAAAAAGGAGATGAGATCATCCCAATTGTCCATACTGTAAGATGTATTAAATACAAAGTTGAGGCTGGTTCTCTGACCCCAAAAGAAATAATCAAGTGACAGCTACTTGTAGGTTACTGGAAAGGCTAATTTGTATTCCCTTGGAGGCAGTAATCAGATAAAAGGGCCTTTTAAGACTCTGTTGGTCAGAATTATCTTCAGATTCTCTTCTCAAGCAGGATTCTTTTTTAACCTGTAATACTGAAATTGATGAAGAACTTCTCTGTATCCCTCAAAGATAGACAAATCAGCTTTCTCCCTTAGGTTTGTACCTGCGAAAATTTCTCAAAAGCCTTGCATTTTACAACCCCAGGTTTTTAACCCCCATAACAGATCCTTAAGCAAGCTGTCCAGAGATTTGATAAATTCACTTTTGCTTTCGATGGTTACTGATGTTCAGTAGTACCCAGTTTGAGAATTTCCTTAGGTTACAGTTCATCATACTCTTGAATACCCTGTAGCTCTTGGTCTGGAAAATAAAAAAAACCTCCACCAAATTTTACAAAACCAAGAGAGGATTTCATGCCCAAAAAGAACCCTGCAGGTTACTCTCCTTTTAAAAGGGAGTGATCCCTTTTAAGCATTCTTCAGAGTTGATTGCCTGGAGAATTATTTTTTCATATGCTGGTCTTCTGGTTAATTTCACCACCATTGTTTAAATCAAGATAAAAAGACTTGCAAAGGCAATGCATTTTTGCATAAATGAAAATAAGACTTCTGAATGTTTTTTTGGTTGTGGGTTTTTTGTGTGGGTTTTTTTTTTTTTTTTTTTTTTGTTGGTTTTGTTTGGTTTGGGTTTTTGTGTGGTTTTTTTTTTTTTTTTGGTTTGTTTTCTTTAAGTAGATAGGTTTCCTTTAACTTTTTTAAGTGATTGAAAATATATGAAGCATTCCACATTTACTACTACTCAATATCTTCCAGACAAAATTTATTATATTTTCCCTATAAGCATTTGGGAACTTTTCAACCACCAAGCCTACAGGAAGAGCTTATGATCTAAATATATAGCTGGTTTTACATATAATGACTGATACTCGCTTTTTACAAATTAGGCAGTCTGACTATTCTAAGGTTTGGGCTCATTGGGACAGTTACAGCCTTTAGGGCAGCAACCTTGGGTGCATGGTGTGTATGGCGTGATGAGGAAGATACCGCACCAATTAGCAATTTGTTCACTTTTATATCACTACTGCTGTTATATCCAGTCCCATATCCTTCTGGTTTTAGTGATACTGCATTGGATTATATAGAATTAATTGCCTAAAAATTTCCTTCTGCCCCATGTTATTACAAGTGGAATCCAAAAATAAACAAGCCTGACCATTATTCTTTCACCTTTGCATTTTAGGTTTGCTCTAACCAGTGCTAGAGAGAGCTGAGACTTCAGGAATACTTGAGAAAAATTTGCAAGATGCAAAACCTCTTTCCAAGAGGTTTTAAAGAAGTCAACAAAAATTGGCCAGGCAAGTGTTAAGTAGCTATCAGTTGTGTGCAGAAAACAGTGTGCTGAGCTCTGTTTCCCATGGTCATTTCCAAGATAGTACAGCTGGATTTTGGATTCTGAAAATTACCACGTACTGCAAAGCTGTGAGAGAATGGGGATTCACAGCATCTCAAAGGAGAACCTCAGAGTCTGATAGAATTACACTCTACAACTTAGTTATGTTATGCTGGATATGGCATTTTATATAGGCATCTAACCTGAACATTATGGCTTTTCTATAAAATTGCCAGTTTCATAATTCTACTTTTATTTTTCTAAAGATGGAAGAGAATGAGTTATTTGATATTAAAAAGTAGCTTCTCTGCATGCCAAGCTTAATTGACTCAGTACTAATTATTATAACTGGATTATCATTGGCTCAATGATAATTTTTGAAGGGGTAGCTGCATAAATGCTTGATCATCTTTTCAAGCCATTAAACTCTCTGGGCATCAGCCTCTTAACAGTAATTCTGACATGTTTATCTCAGCTGGGTTTGCAATTCTTCTTTGTTCAGGGTTTGTGATCTGTATATACAGTAGATTTGGAAAAAAAAACCCCACACAACAAAATTCCAACAAAATGATATAATCTTCCACTGGAATAAATAAATAAATAAATAAAAACAGACTATTCCAGCACAAGATAATCCTCTGTGACTAACAAATAAAATTTTCTCCTTAAAAAGCAATTATGCTTTTGTCCATTAAGTCTGAACACCTGGAGTAAATATTTGTTTCAGATTTCCAGGTACCTTATTACATTTATATTTACAGGTAAGATACAACAGTTCCTCTTGGTTACCCTTCATATAATTAACCTCAGTACTTCCAAACTTGATTGATAGAGTATCTCATGCAGCCCACATCCAGAAACCCAGTAAAAAATAACTCTTTTCATTGCATTTTTAGGTGAACAAACAGAATGCAGCATCAGATGTAGAGTTTCCCAGCCAATTCTGTGAATCAGTCTTAAAATTCCAAATTACAATTACCTATGAATGTTTCTGGGCTGCAGAAACCTATTGAATTGCCCTAGGCGGTTTTTTTGTTTTGTTTTGGTTTGGGTTTTTTGGGGTTTTTTGTGGTTTTTTTTTTTTGCTTGTTTGTTTGTTTTTTTTTAAGATTACACTCACTTGGTCCCTCCATAAGGAGTTGAGCAATAGTTAGAGTTTGATTATTTACGCCTAAACCCATCAGGATAAATTCATGCTGTACTTTTTCAGTACACACACTGCGCCCTTCCTGAAGGGATGGGATGGAGGGATCGGACCTCCTGTCTCCGCCACCAGGACGAAGCAATAATTCCCGACCATCAAGAGTGTTTGTTCTGGAGCCAGTCTCCCTCCCCGACCCCTCCGACCCGAGGAGAAGGTTCAGCTGTTCTTCCCGGCGGCGCTGTTTGGCCCGGGGCAGGGGGCAGCCAAGCCCGGCCCGGCCGGCGTTGCCCATTCCGCTGCCCAGGAATGCCATCTCGGCGCTCCAGCGCTGCGCCGAGCCGAGCCAGCAGTGGCATAATCTACTAATGGCTTCTTTTCATTTCAGCCCTCCCTGAGAGACTCAGTGGCAGATTGTAGACTCAATTACTCTCATGTCAGGTGATTATCCTAGGTCTTAATGTAATCTTCCATTCACACATACCATATTTCAATTACGGCAGCTATGAAACAAGCTGTGTATTCAAATCACCAATCACCTTATCACTGCTGAACAATGTCAACTGTAAAAAACGCCAGCTGAAGGCAATTACACATGTGTTGAGAACCGATTATGATTACTCTCTGTGGTATTTGTGATGAGCTGGGGAATGTTCTGAAAATTTAATTTAATGACAATATGCTTGCTGTACAATCCATAATACCTCCTGAATCCAGCATGGGGCTATTAAAACTGATAGGAGCATATTATCACCGAACTGAAAAGCTGGGTTGGGATGGTTGCTGGATGTCTCTACAGGGAATGATAGGTAATTTCTCCACATATTTCTAACGGCTAAGGCAGACAGCTTCCAGTTCCAGCTGCACTCTGAAGGTGGTCCCTTCCCCTCCCTCCTCTCTCCCGGAGCTGAGTTAAGGAGTTTTGCTGTAGCCGCTGCAGAGGGACGAGGAGGCGAGTGGAAGAGGGGTGTGAGGGACGTTGCCTGAGGGACTCAAGGGCATAGTCCCCTGGGGGACTTTCTCGACCTCGTTAAACCCTTTCTCGGATTTTTTTTTTCTTTTTTACTTTCCTCTCGTTTAGACACCCTCTCTGCGGCGACTTCGCACAGCCATGCAGATTTACCGAGAGGAGGAGGAGATGCAACTGCCCATTACCAAATAAACCCTGGAAGGGAGAGGCAACATTCTCCCCCCGCCCCGTCCTGCGGGGTGGCCCGTCGCTAGGCAACAACCCCGGCCAGGGGAGTGGTTAGCCCCAAATACCCCTAATGTGTGTATGCACATAACGAAGGTGCATTTGTAATTGTGCGGCTCTCCGGCCTGTCTGGCACGACCCTTTCTTCCAACAGGTAGCCAGGCGGAAGGGCACACAGGTAGGAGTCCCGCCGCCTCCTCTGGGCATCTCCAATACAGCGTTGCCTGCAGGGATGAGGAGGAAATCCACGGCCCTGGGTGTCCGGGGTGGGGGCTGGTGTACGACGCTATTGCTATTTACTGATCTGAATTGGTGTGATTCTAGATTAGCCTTGCAATTCATTTCAGAAAGCTGACAATCTTCGCTGCCTGGGTGAAACACAAAGGTTCTCCCGTTCTTCCAAGGCTCCGACCGATAACGCTGCGCTGGGGAATTGTGCGAGCTCTGAGGCTCCGGTGTATTGCCTCGCTCTCCTTTCAAGGGCTGCGTTATGAACTCAGGAACCTTCAAACAAAACACGTCATCTCCAGTGCTGAATCGAAAATCCCGTTTAACTTGAAACACACGATGCCATTCACCCACATACAAGAAAAAGCAGTTTTCAATGAATATGTTCTAAAGAGATTTATTCATCTGTACTAATATTTCATATACAGAGCATTTATTTTTGTAAACAGGTTAGGTTTTTTTAGCAGATAAACCTATTGCAGTAATTTGTCCTTCATTATATACAGGAATTTTGTTGTGGATTTATTACTCTGAAAGTATTTATTTAAGTGGCATTCGACAGCACATGAGCTTTTTAAGCCAGGAAATCATATAGTTCTCACATTGTCCAGATTCATAACTTAAATACTTATAAGAATGAGGCTTACCTGATTTTTTTTTTTTTTTTTTAAGTTACTCTTTCACACAGTGACAAGTATCATGTCTCAATTGTCTTTTGCCTATGTCTGCTGTACAGGCACTAGGACAAGATCCATAAGGGAGAAGATGCTGTAACCCACTAACTGTAGTACCGTTTTTCTTTTGGATACTTACCTATCTGTCTGAATAGAACAGGAATATCAAACTCAAGGCCAGAAGGTTGATAAAAATGACATAAATCAGAAAAATCAGAACAAGCAACTAACTAAGCAACTAACATTTAAACAGTACACTTAAATTATTTGAGTCTATTTGGAAAAACAGTTTCTGTTGTTAAAGAGGTTTTAACAGTAAAACTTACTTTTTAAAAAGCCAGTTATGAAAAAGAAAAAAGGTATATATACTGGTGATGGAGAAAAGAGCAAGTCACAGACAAAAATAGCAAAACAATAACAAAAACAAAATAACAATAACAAAATTTTGCTAGCAAAATAAAGGAAAGTTAAGCCATGCCAGATTTTGGGTACACAAAAGGAAATTGTCTATTAGACACTACGGGATTTTTTTTGCAGTGTGTACATGATGCTCATGTAACACAATATGGTGATTAGTGTTATTATAGTAACAGTTGTAGTAACAATGTCAATATTAACAGCAATGATAGCAACAACAAAAAAAATGGAAAACCAAAACAGAACCAAAAGGAGCAAATTAATAAGGAGCCTAAGATTCAAACCAGCTGTTTCTCCAAATGATGAAAATGGTGCATCTTCATTCTGGTCTACAGCTAAGGAATCACTGGTCTGTGAGCAGTCCGAGTCTGAACTCCAGCTGGAAGCGCAGACTTCAGGGCATCTCTTCTTTTTTCTCCAGGAATACAGAATTCACAACATCACACGCGTCTGGCACTGGCAAGGAAAGCTTTCCTTTTACATGTAGTAGAAAGGCAGCATGCAAGCTGATTTGTGACATTCCTCTTCATATCTCAGTGTAAAGAGAAAGACAAGAAATAAAGAAAAAACCCTCAAGTCTCCTATTAATTGAGTTTATATTATTACTGACATGTTTCTTGCATGAAGGGAACAATATTCTATAAATAAGGGAGATGCAGCGCAATGGTATAGCTCCAAACTTTTTTCAAGTTACTGGATCATTGTCTGATTTACATTACATATAAATACATACTGCATCCCAGCATCACTAGTGTTGTGAAATTTAAGATTTTTTTTTCTTAATCAGAGTAGAGGATTTTTGTGTGTTTGTGGTTGGGGTTTTTTTCCTTCTTAATTTTTTGTAGCTTTTCTGTTTTGTTGTTTTTGTTTTTGTTTTTGTTTTTTTTTTTCCCTAGGAAAGCTGTTGAAAATCCATAAGGAAATATCTCCATCCACCTTACACATACTGTGCATACATATATTTACTATAAACACAAATGGGCACATATAAACTATAAAATCGTGCTAAGAAAGATGTAAAAAATAGCTCTTTTGCCCTATATGTGTCATTCAGGGCAACTGAAATTTCCCCTTAAGTTGAAGGAAGCATCAGCTGAGCAAAGTTGCTATGACAGAGATCAAGCAAAATGTTATCAGGTAAATACACAGCACAGTGAAAGGCTTTATTGATTTTTCAGCAAAATGAAGTTACTGTACTTATTTTAAAGATCAATTTTATCACCTGAGCTTAGGTATGCTGGACTTCAAACAAAGAAAGAAAGAGGGCAATCCTTTATAACCTCCTCTGTGACCCTAAACAGCCAGAAAACCAAAAGGCCTATTTTGTTAGCTGAATTACATTTCTTTTTTCTTTCTTTGATTGTTCTTAAATATAATTATCTGCCAACAAAGTAAGCTATCTGATTACAAATTGTGCTACCTTTATTGCCCAAGGCAGTTGTTAATTTTTGCCATAGGTCAGACAGGATAGAGCCCTAAAGAACCAAGACCTTCTTAATTGCATGGTGTACCACTAGCTGTTGCCACATCTCAGAGGAGTTATTGCACCTTGTAGATAATGCCCTTTTCCCCTGCAAACCATGAAATAGGTTCTCCCTACATCGATGTATTAATTAGATTTCAAGAGCATTTCAAAAATTATAGCTAAAGCTGCAGTTCAAATATTTCAGAAGTTATTATAAAGATTTTCTGTTGTGCATTTTTTGCTTACATGTTTGTTTGCTTTGAGGTTTCTTCTCTAATTAAAAAAGGGGAGGGACTGACCTTGAACACTGTCTCTTTTTTTATTATCTTTTATAATGATAAGGAAAAAACCCAACCTGTAAACTTTGTCATATTTAAAGAATATACAAGTTTATAAGTTTTGATAGAATTCCAGGTCAACTTTGTCAATTCTGATGCTCTAAAAAGTGAATTAATTGGCACGACCTGTAGAAATCTCAGGAAACGTTTGAAATTTCTTCAGCTGGCTGTATATCAAACATACAGTGAAAAAAGGAAATAGAAGGAAAGTAGAAAAGAAGGGCAAAAGGCGAAATGGTTTGTGTCCATTTAAGAAAAAATCAATAATAGCATAAAATTGATTTAGTGCTTGTCATAAAACATAAGTAAGTGCTGGAAAATAGAGAAAATTGAGTCTCAATTTAATCTGCACAAAAGCTACACTGTACTGATGAAGTGATCTGAGGAGAGAGCTACATAAAATCTAAAGACAGATACTTAATTGTCATATTAAAGACTCTCTTCTCTGCCTGCTGGAGTCAAGGGGTAGGACCCATTAATCATGTGGATAAGGGGCATTGAAATCAAATCTCAATTAAAATCTGTTCAATAATGTCTCTAATATGTTTTTCAAGCATTAATTTTTTCCCATCGATTCTACACCCCATAAATCAGATATGTTGCAGTGCATGTAATAGTTTATGGAGGAGAGGATTATGGTTTTATGAAGTTAATGCAGCAGAACCATTTAATTTACTCAGGCTAAAGTTTTATGTCTGTTGGTAATTTCTATTGTTTTCTGTGGGTGAAAATTCTTTGCAATATGAACCTAAACCAATTTTTTTTCTATTTTCATATGTGTGTGTTTGTGTGTGTGTGTCTGTGTGCAAACATACACAAAGTATCTGTGTATACTTATGACCTGATTTATACGGCCCTGTTTGCAAAGGTTATTGTTGAAGAAGATTATTTTTTTTATTTAAGACTGTGGTTTTGGAGAGTGAAGGTAAAAATCTCTCAGCCAAAAAAGACAACCATTTTTTGTCCTGTTACATTATGCAGTGTCTGGTGAAACACAAGCAATAGCAGGGATACTGGCAGCTCAGCTTCTGGCTTTTATGTGAATCAAAGAGAATATGATCAAAATTTTTGTATGAGATGTAAAATTAGTTTGTGACCAGTCTAGGATGGAAAAGATCTTAGTCTTTCCACATTTGAAAAAGTGTTAAACCTTGCAAAAATCTCTTTCTGGAAATTGCTGTCTCTTCATTTTCCATCATAAGCTGATAGAGCTTTAAACTAACTTGGAAGGAGGACAGGGATAAAACAAGTCTCGTCGGCCGGCATTGAGTGATGGGATGGTGTGCCAAAACTTGTGGAAATGAGCATTAATGGGAACCTCAATCTGCTACACCAGGTGTTGGCTGCAATGTACCACAACTGAAATGTTTCTACACCAATGCATGCCTCATGAGTAACATGAGGAGCTTGAAACTTTGGTCCAGTCCCAAAGATTTGACATCACTGACACATGTGAAACCTGGTGGGATTAGTCCTGTAACTGGAGTGCCCTGTTGGGTGGTTACAGGCTCTTCAGGGTGGATAAGCAGGGCAGAAGAGGCACAGGGGTGGCACTGTATGTTAGAATGTATGGAGCTCACAGTTGGCAATGACACCATTGAGAGCCTCTGCATAAGAATCATGGGGCAAACAAATAATGGATGTCATTGTTGGTGTTTACTATAGACCTCCCAGCCGGGACAATGATGCCAACAGATTATTCTGTGAGGAACTAAGGGACACTTCCACGTCAACTGTCCTTGTCCTTCTGGGGTACTTCAACTTGCCAGAAATTTATTAGAAGCACCACATATCGGGATCAACCTGGGCCAGAAAATTCCTAAAAAATCTGGATGACACCTTTATGGAACATATCCTAAGGGAACAAACTGGGAAAGATGCCTCCTTGATCTGCTGCTTGCCAACACAGTGGACCTTGTGAGTGAACTAGAGATTGGCAGCCGTCTTGGCCACAGAAACCATGAGGCGATCGAGTTTAAAATCTCTGTTGACAAAGGAAAAGTTCCAGCAAAACCTCACCTCTAGAAATGAGGAGACCAGAATTCAGGCTGCTCAGGGAATTAGTAAGTAAGGTTCCCTGGGATAATGTTTATGCAAGTGTCCATGGTGTCCCTCAGTGCTGGTCACTTTTTAAACATCACCTCCTAGAAGCACAGGAGCAACAATTCCCAAAATGTCAGAAGTCAAGCAGGTGAGGCAGAAGATCAGCTTGACTAAGCAAGGATCTTCTCTGGTAAATAAAGCAAAAAAAACATGTATGCTCAGTAGAAGCAAGGCCGAGTGACATGGGAGGAATACAGAGATGCTTCTTGCTGTTGTAGGGAGAAAATTTGTGTGGCCAAAGATAAAGTGCAGTTGAAGCTGGCCAGAAATGTTGTAGGTAATAAACTGAATCCTTTCAAATATATTACTGGCACTAGGTAGTATAGAAATATCCTTGACCCATTACAGGATGGCTATGGTTACCTTACAAACAAGGACACAGAAAAGGCAGAAATGTTTAATGCTTTCCTTGCCTCTGTCTTCAACATGGATGATGGACTAAGGGGGTCTCAGTGCCCTGAGCCGGAGGACCATGATTGAGAGAATGATCAATTCCCAGTTGACTCTGAAACTGTGCAGGATCTGCTGCTCCAGTGGATCCCTACAAATCTCTGTGGCCTGATGGGATTTATCCAAGAATCCTCCAAGACATTGCTGTTGTTATCCCAAAGCCTCTTTCGATGATTTTTAAGTGGTCTTGGGGAGGAGAGACCACAGAGAGGTCGCAGCTGACTAGAAGCTGATGAGTGTTGTCCTGATTTTCAAGAAGAGCAAAAAGGAGAACCCCAGAAAGTCCAGGCCTGTCAATCTCACTTTAGTGCCTTGTAAAGTTATGGGAATGATTATTCTGGAAGGTATTGAAAAATATCTGAGAGACAACCCAGTCATTGGTCACAGACAACCTGGCTTCATGAAAGTCCTGCTTATCACACCTGAATTCTTTTTATGACAAGGTAACCCAGCTAGCTGATTGATAGAAATCCAGTTGATGTGATTATTTTGGATTTCAGTAAAACTTTCAACACTGTCTCTCACAGGACCCTTCTGGACAAAATATCCAACACACAGCTGGATAAACATATCATATGGTGGATGAGTAGTTGGCTCATGGGTTGGGCCCAGAGGATGATAGTGAATGGGGTGACACCAGACTGGTGACCTGTCACTAGTGGGGTTCAACAGGGCTCCATCTTAGACCCTGTGCTCTTCAACATCTTCATAAATGACTTGGACGCAGGATTGGGAGGGATACTAAGCAAGTTTGCAGATGACACAAAACTGGGAGGAGCTGTTGGCTCCCTCGAAGTCAGGGAGGCCCCGCAGAGAGACCTTGACAAATTAGAGAGCTGGGCAATCACCAACTATATGAAGTTCAACAAGGGAAAGTGCCGGATTCTGCATCTGGGATGGGGCAACCCTGGATGTTCGTACAGACTGGGGAATGAAATGCTGGAAAGCAGTGCCACAGAAAGGGACCCACGGGTTGAATGTGAATCAGCAGTGCCCTGGCAGCCACAAGGGCCAACTGTGTCCTGGGCACATGTTGTGACCCTTGGTGGTGGTCCTGTGCAGTGTCAGAAGCTGGACTCAGTGACCTTCGTGGTTGCCTTCCAACTCAGCATATTCTGTGATTCTGTGATAAGTTCTTGTGTGGGTGTTGGTGTATACTGTTTTGAAGCTGACAAATTCTACCTAAGAGTCAAGCAGCCTTTTGCTGCTTGAGTGAATATTGTATCATGACCAAATCTACTCTAACTTAAACAGAAATCAAAACTTATTTGCAGTATTTAGGCCACAGTTCATAACCACTCTTTGAGACTGCTGGACATGCAAGCAATCCAATACATTTTCATCTTAAAGAAATATAAACTGCAACTTCCCATTATCTTTTTAAAATGCTCTTGGTGAGTAGCTTATTCCAGCAAAATGAGGCTGGCTGAGTGGTGCACAAGAGCTATGACAGTAAAATTTCTGACATCTTGAGATTGGTTTTGCTGAATGTATTCCCAGAACTAGTGAAGGCTAGGGCCATTGGTGAGAAGTAATAGCCATTACCTGGGAGCATCCCTTGGCTGTACCAGGCCCTTGCTTGTCTTAGCAGGGACAGTGAGAGGGTTATTTACCTCACCATCACAGTCCTAAATTCCTTTCCTCATACTAACAAATCTTCTTGCTGACCAACTGGGCTCAAAACTGTTGATCAAACAAACATCAAGAAAATGTTCATAATTTCTTGAGACATCACCATATTTAGTATATTTATAACCTGTTCAGTTTTACGTTTTCTTTTTTAAGTACTCCTTTAACTGTGAGCAGTGGGCTATGTCATGTACTTAATCCCATTCATCACAAGTCCCAGGAGTGAACTGCTATGGAATCAGTGGTAAAATATCCTGTGGGTTTCAGTGAGTTTTGGCTTAAGACTATCATCTCAAAAT
This sequence comes from Lophotriccus pileatus, assembly GCA_035583135.1. Lineage (NCBI taxonomy): Eukaryota > Metazoa > Chordata > Aves > Passeriformes > Tyrannidae > Lophotriccus > Lophotriccus pileatus. The sequence goes on from JAWWES010000081.1 coordinate 57,933,488, forward strand.
GGTCAAACTGTTTGATGAAGATTTGGTACAAGGTACAATTCGCATTAAGACAAAAATGGCATTAAACTGTGTGCCTCCAACATTCTGAGTCAGGACTCTGAATCACTTAGTAAGTCACCACAAAAGCAGCTATTAGCTGTAAAGTTATCATATGGCCCAAAATAGTCATGGAATTGCATTTTAGTAACATTAATGTCTTCTGACGCCTTTTCTTATCCTAAACCATTCCTGTACCAGGATCTGTAATGAGACACAAATCCATGTATAGCCTGTCTGCTGACTTATACCCATCCAGGATCTCATTCCATATATAATTATTAACTCAAGGGACAATTCATAGTTAATGTTCCAGGAACCATAGCACAGGCAGTGTTGGAGACTGTGGGCAATACATTTTTTAAAAATTAAAACAGAATGTCATTTTTATAAAAATGTATGTCCTCGTTGTTGGTAGTGTGGTTACACAAACAAAAGAAACATACTAATGCTGAAAGACAAAGTAAAAAATAATGAGACAGAAGATTAATTTGCAAACATGTCACTCCACTCTATCCTAATATTACACTCCCTTGTAGAAATATATGGGAAAAAAACGCTCCTAAATTGCACAGTATTCAGGCAGGGTTTTACTGCAGAAGACTGTACATGAGAAGAGTTCAGCATTGCTACTGTTACATAATGTTTTAATTATTTTTACCAAATCACTATATTAAATAAGAAAAGGACGGGGTATTATTTTGTGCTATAGCTGAAAGTTTTGCCAGCATAGCTGTGTCAGAAAAGAATTTGAGCAAGACAAATGAATCAGAACACAGTTCTGCTAAGGGAAACTCCTTTGGTTGGTACCACTTATGCCACCCCTTCAAGTTTTCATAATGTGATTCCTTACAGGTTAGCTTTACAGACAAATACTTTTTGATGTAGACACAGCTACAATTAAAAAAAAAATTACATTTTACAGACAATGTACTTTGGGGTTTCCTGCTTTTAATTTGTTGAGTTTTGAATGTGCTTTGTGTATGTAGAATGTATAAGGATGTATTTTAACTGGGTACAAAATTAACCTATGAAACTCATTACCACAAAATGACAATGAATGGAAAAAGCTAAGAAGATGACTGTAGATTTATTTCAATCATAAAAAGCTTCCACAGTTGCATCAGATAGGATAAAACATTTTTAAAGGGGATATAAACCCTCATGCTTCAGGTCACAAACAGCAAGGAAGATTTAGAAATACACCTACAGCCTATGAGCAGATTATTCTGCTAAGGTGTGACATACCTTTTCCTGAGAAGACTGATGCTAGCTATGCTCAGGATACTATCTCTTTTGTGCACCACAGCCCTATGGCCTATCTGTATGGATGCTTGAAATTTTTAGCTACCCTCACAGTTCAGGCAGTTTCTCAAGTTTTTTGCCTGCCAAAATTTTCTGACTAATCCTTCCAGTGGTTAATCCACTAGAAGACATCTTTTCCAAGCTGACACCCTGATTTATCAGCTTTCATTTGCTCTCTGCAGCTTACTGGGAAAGCTTCTTCTTGAAACTTGGGCTGGGCTGCTAGTGTGATGAAAACGGTACTGCTGGTCTGCAGGCCACAGCTCTCCTGGGTGTAGAAAGTCTCTTTGCCAAATGCCTCAGTGCTGTTTTTAACACTGGCTGCATGTAGAAATAAGTAAAAAAATATTTTTCCTGTATTTTAAAGTACAGAAGAAAACCCCCTGTTAGAGTTCCAAGATGGACAAAACAAAGATATATTATATATTAATATATCTTAGTATTATATCTTAATTCAATTTTAACAGATTTTTTTTCCTCCGGCAAAAAACCTGTGAGGAATCCTACACAGCTGGGAAGATTAGCATAGGCTGGATCACAGCTCAGGGTTCAAGATGTTCTCAATTACTCTCTGAATATACATTCAGATCCATAACTTTGCCCTGGTAATTTCCAGCAATTCTAAAACTCAATCCTTAATTAAGATGTCAAACTTTAGCACTTTTCTCATATACTAAGGATTAGTGACTGTCCCTTGCTAATTATAGAAATATTGATGTCCCTGGGGCATAGCTATGTGAAGCTGTCTCTTTTTAGACAGTAAAAAAAAAAATAGTAACAAATACCACACTGCATTGTTTATCCCTTCTTTCAAATGGCAGGGAGGGATCAAACCTTAACATCTAGCTCTTTGTACATTAAAAATATAGTCCCTGCCAACACATAAGTGGCTTCTATCTAATATACTGAGGGGCACAATGGATGTAGACCATTTCTGATTGTTCATTGAAATTATAATCACACAGTTTGAGAAAGTAGACTTGGGGTAAGTGATTCCTAATCTGGTTTTGACAGACACCATGACAATAGAATAGCTTTTTCTATTATCACATTACACAGTTCCAGAGACCACATTACATATTATTAAATAGAAACAATGGTTTCTATTTTGATACAAACAATATACCAAAAAAAGATATTTCCTATAATTTGTGTTTCACTATTTCTTCTTATACTTCAGTCGTTTTATCTTTCTTGCATTTGACATTTTCAAGAGGAAACAGAAGATTTGCTGAAAATCAGCAGCATCTTGTGAGGAGTGAGGAAGGGTGTTGTTTAAGGTGTACAGGCCATTGGGGTCAGGTATGTGGCTGGAAGAAGGTGGCAGAAGTGATCATGGACAAAGATGAGGAGACGAGGAGAGAGCTACACCAAGCATATGCTAATCAAGCTAGAAATAGAGGGGAAAATAAGTAACTAAATCTTATGTCATACCAATCTATCTTCTCTGTCCCAACAATGACCTCAGGACTTCTCATCTGTGGTGGCTCATATGGTTAATCTATGATCTCACTTCTATGACTGGGAAGATCATGGAACAGATCCTCCTAGAAGCTGTGCTAAGTCACATGGAGGACAGGGAGGTGGTTCGGGACAGCCAGCATGGCTTCAGCAGGGGAAAGTCTTCCCTGATCAGGCTAGTGGCCTTCTATGACTACATCAGTGGACAAGGCAAGAGATCATCTGGACTTTGACACAGTCCCCCACAATACCCTTCTCTCTAAATTGGAGAGAGATGGATTTGATGAGTGGACCATTTGTGAGTGAGGAATTGGTTGGAGAGTAGCATCCAGAGGGTAGTGGTCAACAGGTCAGAGTCCCGAAGGACATCAGTGAATAGTGGTGTCCTTCAGGAGTCTGTATTGGGAACAGTGGTATTTAATATCTTCTTTAATGACATAGTAGACAAAGGGATTGAGTGCACCCTTATCAAGTTTGCAGATGACACCAAGTTGAGTGGTACCACTGCCACACCTGAAGGATGGGATACCATCCAGAGGGACCTGGACAAGCTTGAGAAGTGGGCCCATGGGAACCTCATGAGGTTCAGTCAAGCCAAGTGAAAGGTGCTGCATCTGGGCTGGGGCAACCCCCAGTATCAATACAGACTGGGGGATGAACAGATTGAGAGCAGCCCTGCTGAGAAGGACTTGGGGGTCATGGTGGATGAGAGCCTGGACATGACCTTGCAATATGTGCTTGCAGCCTAGAAAGCAGATTGTATCCTGGGCTGCATTAAAAGCAGCGTGGCCTGCAGGTTGAGGGAGGTGATTCTGCCCCCCTGTTGAGACCCCACCTGGAGTGCTGCATCCAGCTCTGGGGTCCCCAGCACAGGAAGGATATAGAGGTGTGTGAGTGAGTTCAGAGGAGGCCACCATGTTAATCAGAGGGATGGAGAACCTCTCCTACGGGGAAAGACTGAGAAAATTGAGATTGTTCAGCCTGGAGAAAAGAAGGCTTTGGGGTGACACAATTTCAGCTTCCAATACCTGAAGGGAGCCTGCAAGATGGAGAGAGACTATTTATAAGAGCATGTAGTGACAGGACAAGAGGAAATGGCTTTGAAATGAAAGAGAGTAGGTTTAGATCAGATATTACAATATTGGATATAAGGAAGAAAGTCTTTACTGTGAGGATGGTGAGGTGGAATAGCTAGAGTCACTGTCCATAGAGGTATTTAGGAAGAGACTGGATGTGGCACTTAGTGCCATGATCTAGTTGACAGTGTGGTGTTGGGTCATGGGTTGGACTCGATGATCTTAGAGATCTTTCTTTTCCAGCCTGGTTGATTCTGTGATTCTCTGTGATTCAGTGAACAGGTTGCCCAGAGAAGTTGTGGGTGCCCCACCCCTGGTTGGGTGGGCCTAATCTAGTGGAATATGTTCCTGCCCATGGCAGGGTTGTTGGAATGAGGTGATCTTTAAGTTCCCTTCCAATCAAACCATTCCGTGATTCTATGATTGATTCTATGATTCTATCCCCTCCTTCCCAGGGAGCATTGCATATGTGGTAAGAGCTCAGTCTTAGCTGTCCTGATAATTAGAGATGAAAACAGAGCTTTTCAGGGCTAAAAAGCCCTGAAAACAGGGCTTTTTAGCAGTCACAATCTTTAATATTCCTTCTACTCTCTCATCAGCTCAACTCCTTCCCTCCTTCTCTAAACAGGAATTCCTTCAGCACCATGCCCAGCTGTGTACCCAGAGATTGTCTGATGACAAACCTTAGCATGTATGCCTTGCTCCAGTTTAAATCTCCAGCCCCCTTTAAGTGAAAGGGAGAGATTAGAGAACTGTAGGTCACAGTAACTGAACTGGAAAGTCAGGATAGTGCAACAGGTGCTATTCAATAGCACGGCACTATATCTGCTTTACTAAGGTCTGAGAAGGCTCAAAGACTTAGCAAAGGTTATCTAACAGTAACACTGGCAGTGCCAAGAGTAGCACTCCCATGCCCAAAATGGACATGTCAGTCACTGACCACATCACCTCCTTTTCATGGCAAAAAGCAGCTTAACTACCAAGTCATAGTTCTGCTCTTACTGAGTCCTAGCTTTTAGCTGCTCTTGTAATTTGTGCTACCTCTTTTCATGATTCCCTACCAGGGAAACACTTAATCTGAGTAATACACAGAAAGAGGAAATAAGGAGAAAGGTCTTTAAAAAGTGCATGCGATCCATTGCTTTATTCTAAAAGCAAGACATTTACTTTTTGGAAGCATCACTATAAAATACTGATGAGAGAAGGAGATCTTTGATGGTGACAGAAAAGAGTGGTGGGCTGTACTACACCAGGGATGTCAATTTCTTTTTTATTCATGGTTAATAAAGATTATGAACTTAGAATTTTTTTAATTAGAACAGTCCTAGAATTAGTAAACGGAGTGATACTTTCTATCCCTAATGGACTTTCAGCTTTCCACTACAGAGATGTCACACTTTCTCTGTCTGAACCTGAGGTCTTCCATTTCCCTCAATAACATGAACGGTTGGAATATTTAAACATGTCAGAATTAATCACTCTTTCTATCAATGTGAGAGAGATTCCCTATAACCCATACATGCAATACTGCTTGATGCTAACTGTCAAAATGGAGCATCCTTTTCAAGTATAAACACCCTATCTCAACTCGTGAACCCAGGCAGAAGGGTTCACTAGTCTGGCTTTTTGAAATAAGCATCCCTACATATTGTGACAAAAAAAAAAAAAAAAAAAAAAAAAAAAAAAAAAAAAAAGAAAGAGAGAAAAAAAGTTAGTATTGCTCCCCTTTCTGCTTCCCTTCAACAAAATCTCACTTGCATTCACTGCAATAAAACCAATCACAATGGAATCATTTTATATGTGTGTGACTCTCAAATATAGTTCCCTAAGCCACTGTTCCAAATTAACAGCAGTTAAGCACCCATAGATAGAGACTTAAAATAAATCGTTACCCAGTGGACTCCTCCATAGTCACCACACATTGCTCAGAAGGTGCAGAGAGTTCCATCGGAGCTGTGGCAGAGTTCATGCATTTGATTGTGTTTAGGTTACGAAGAAATACCCATTTTGTGCATAATGATCTCTTTTACAACAGCTTCTCAGTACCAGCATATTGCATTACCAAACATAGGCTTCCCTTTAACCTGAGTCTTAACAACTTTTGATGAACATATTGTTTAAGAATTTCTGCAATAAGTCACTCACAGAAGCCTTAATTAAATGCAAACTGATTCCTTCAAATCTTTCCTTTGACAATGCAGACATGAATGGAACACAGTTGAGAGCTCACACAGCTCTAGTTTTCATGCAAAAGACTCAAGTCCCATGAGTGAGCCAATTACAAATTATAGTGTAGGTGAACTCATTCTTTTCCATTCACTGGAGCTTATTCTGTGTCATTAATGCTGATATCTTTAAAGGAAGAAAAGCCTTTCCATATCTCATTAACATTACAGAAGAGAAATGAAATTAATTCTATCATAGATGAGAGCTACTTGCATGGAACTAGTTCAGTTGCCTACATTTTAACATATCTTTATAGAAAGCCAGAGCCATATGCACCACCAAAAGTCTCACTAATCCTCTGTAGTGTCTTGCACTGACCTCATTGGCACGAACTTGTTGTTGGCTGAAGTTCCACCACTGTTAGGCTTAAATCAGCTAGTGTGAAATTTTAGCTGAGTGTTGACTGCGCCAAAAGTCATCTTTAGAGCTCTCAACCTTTCACTTCCCAAGTGCTGAACAGTGGCACTGTAACAGCAGAATGCAACTTTTATTATGAATCTATGAAGGTGGAGGCTTAGATCTATATAAAAGGGCCATAATTTACAGGAAACATACTGTGAAAGAAACATTGGTCTCTCACATCTATTTACAATTGCACATGCAGTGAAAGAGTCACCTAATCTTGGCTGGATGATGCTCAGAGACAGAAAAATTACTTTTTTTCTCAAAAACCTACATATTGTTAAATTTGGAAGCTGGCCATATCTGTCCTTGATACATTTAGTGTAGAAAGCTATATAGTGGTATTTAAATCCAACTGCCACAAACACATTTATCTACTGTACTCCTCTTTTGGCCTGAACTAACAGAGACGCAAAGATGGATACACTTACCTACGTGCCCCTACATGCCAGGGGCAGTAAAACAAGTACCTTACCACATTGCTGATGTACTGATACTCAGAGTTACTTTTTGCCATGTCCGTTTGTTGTTGCTTTTTGTTGTTGATTTTTTTTTTAACTTTTGTCCGGCTATTAATGCAGAGCCCTGTGTAACAGGAGTGACCCTGAGGCTTTTCTAGACTATATTCAAATCCAAAGTCTGATGAGTTTTAGCAGCCTGCAGCTATGGTTCAGCATGTCCCCTACAAGAGCATGTTGTGACACAAGAGCTAAAAGACCAGAAAAACTACCAATTATCAAGGACAGGAATAAAAAGCTTCATAGCTTTAAATTATAGATGTTTAACATCAGCATTTTTACTGCAGCATTCTTTGTAACTTACCCTCATTAAAAACCCACTCATCACAGAGTGCCTCAGTAAAAAAATAAATGTTTTGTACATGATTCCATTGAGGATTCATATCATAAATGCATCTTGCTTATAACAGTTGTTAGGGTATACTTACTGAAGACCAACTTACTTAAGGATAGCTGAGTTACTTAATTAAAATGATGTGATTTCCTTGTCTTTTTTCTCTTCTTTTTTTCTTTCCCTTCCAAATTATTTCCTTTTCTTCCTGGAAATGCTAAAAACTGCAAGCCCAAACAAGCCTGAATGTCACTGTACAGTGGGTTTCAGTCAGTAATGGGATTGTTAATTTTATTTTGTAGGGATTTCTGAAAATACATCACTTTATTATGATGTCTGATTTGTACTACCACAAAATTTCTCCCACTCGTGGCAGTTATACAAAATGTTGATTTGGCAAAATTCAGGAGACACTATCTAGGACAAGATAAGAGAAGGAAAAAAGTGTGTGACTTGGAAGAAAGGGAGCCGGAGCATTCTTAAAAGGAAATAAACATTCTCTACTGTTAGTAGTGAAAATGAGTATTTGTAATTCAGTGGGAAAATAAAGCAACAATTTGCAGTGATACACCCAAAGAATTCCTCCTACTTTGTACCACACGGAATATTTGAGCTGACACAAAGTTCACCCAAGAATTAACAGATTCAGAGATTGTATTTTTTTGTTAGGTAAAACATAAAATTCACCCTATTTGCGGGGGAAAAAAAAAAGCACCAAGATAAAAGTGGGGGTCATCTCATAGTGGATTACAGAATGGTTTCCAGAATTGCCACACTTACAGTTAGAACAATTTGCTCTCTGTGATGTTTAGTTTTCTGAGGCTGATTCAGACAGATCCTGAAGCGCCTAAGTTCCTCTTGTATCTGGTCTCAAAATGAATATTAGGCATCTAAATAGCTTTGTGGCTCTGACCTGTATCCAAGAGTGCTAAACAAGAGTAATCACTGTAGAAGAAGCAACCACAGACTGATGACATGAGTAAAACTGCTCACTGTTTCTATGAGTTAAAGTAGTGTCAAAGCCCTGAGGATACCAATAGGCTTTAAAGGCCCTCACCATCCTCAGCAGGAACATCCACCCACACCCACTACCTGTGGGTTCTGGAGGTCCAATCTTAGCCTCCCCACCTTTGGACTTTGGTAGCTTGGTCTTCAGACGTGGCTTTTAGATTGACATCGGGCCCATGTTGTAGGCAGCCTTATTTCTGCTTGTGTTAGTTGCCACTGTTCCTTGGTGACAGGTGTGCTTTTTACCTCCCCTAGACTATTGAGAGAAACTCACATGGCCACCAGCCCTTCAGTGCTTGGGGACTGCTCTCCCTGCCTGTGCCATGGCCACATGCCTCCCTGGATTGTCTTTCCCTCTATAGCAGACTTATTTGTGGTGCCCTTTGACAAGTGGGGCATTTTATATATTTGATAAGACACAAGTATTTCTAATTTTTTTTCACTTACTGCCAACTGTCTATTATTCGTGATATTTTAGAGATGGGGATGAGAACTGAGATGTCTCAAATTATGGAACGCACTTTAATAAAAGGTACAAGTGGGTGTGCAGAAACTGCATAAACTGTGTCAACTCAAGTGTACTGGTGCTTATTCGCTCCATCTTAATAAGTAATGGCCCGTCTTCGCGAACGAAGAGCCGGGGAAGGTCCTTACCCGCATATGCAGATAAGGCCTTCGAGCCTGCGCAGTGGATTTTTTAGGTCTTAATAACTGTCTTTGCAAAACCACAGGAGCATCTTAGTATTCATGATATAAAAAGCATTCAGCACAGCTAATGTTTTGATAGCTAATAGTTTACCAAACTTATATGCAGATCGATTTACATACGTATTACCTGTAAACACATGGCTTTTAAATGTACATATTTGCACAGAAACTTTGCCAGTATTATGTAAAACATGAACAATGCATAATTTACAAGGGGTTTAAGATGAAGGTAATTTATAAATGTGCAGTATTGTACTGTTACACTATACCAATGCTTTTTCTAGTTTTGCCATTGTTCTTCTGCAAAGTAATACTTTATGTGAGAGCATCCACTGACTTTGTTTTGGGTCTCAGATGTTGTGTCTTATTACTGAGCACTTTGGAAAAAGTGTTCTGGTGTCCAAAGCTGAAAATGTTGGAGCATCATTATAAATATATATGTATAACCATCGCTGTCAAGTCCAGCAGCTCTCTAGGCTCTTTATTTTCTTATATCCCCATTGAGCAGCTGATGTTTGAAAAAAAGGCAATGGCCCTATTTTTTTCTGCTTGTGTGGATGTCAAAGTTCAATTGAATACAGCAGAAACCAAGATAAAAATTCTATATAAATTCTCACTGAGCTGTTTGTTCCAAGTAAGACTTTTTGTTTGTTTGTTTTTTTGTTTTGTTTTGTTTTGTTTGTTTGATTGGTTCATTGGCTGGTTAGGTTTTTATTTGTTTGTTGTATGTTACAAAAATCCTTTATCAAGATAAACATCTTACAAATCTTGAAAGAAAAGGAACCTTCTCCTAAAAGCAGACCATAAAATAGTTGTTTTCCAGAACTTCATCCTCTTATAATGGTTCTTTTTTTGCAGGACTCAGCTCTGCTAAGCTCCCTGCTACAATATCTCAGCTTGTTCTATTTGACGGCTGTTCCTCTGTCATCACTCATTTTCAGTGGGCAAGGGGGAGCAATTGCTGGGCATCAAATCATCATCAAGTAAACCAGCCTTGACACTAGTTAAAAGGGGAGATGGATGGTCAGTTGGCTTCTACAGAAAATATTCTCCTAAGTATCCTATCAAGGTCCCTTGATACCAGCCTAGTGCTTTTCTTTTTTTTCTTTTCTGTTTCTTTTTTTTTTTTTTTTTTTTTTTTTTTTTGGGAGCAGAGCAATCACCCATATATCTTCTGGGTCATCATTTGATGCCAGGTTTTCTCAGGGGAGGAGCACAGAGGTTAGGTGAGTAGACTCTGTGTTCAACAATTAAGCAGCAGAAATACAAGCTGTGAAGGAAGCAGCATTCTTGCACTTGCTTTCCTTGCCTGTAATGGGCAATGAAAACCTCCCCACATTTCTGTAGCTTGAGGAATGCCAAATACATTGTAGTGTACTGGCCATCTTTCACCTGTCTGTTACCTCCCCTTCCCACAACCAGCTTTAGATGTATCTTTCAACTGATAATAAAAAGTTCACAAATGCCCTGCAAATTAAAAGACAGATTGTAAAACTTACCGTGAAGGAGTTGATGTTGGTTCCTTAGACTGTTGCCTAAAATTACAGGGAAAAATAACAACTTGCTCATTTGTAAAACAAATAAATAAATGGTAAATATCAGAAAGTTCAGCTAAAATGTTGAAATTATACAACTACCAGAGAAATAGCAAGAGGTATATGTTCTATGGCACCTGGGTACTAAGTTTGTATTGTGCATTGTACCACACTAGGACCACCTTGTGCAGATATAAGACATCATGTCTCTAACACCAACTGAGGAAACAGTATAAATGGGAAAGAGAAAAAAAAGAAGGAAAGAAAAAAATCCTCCCTCCCAACAAATAAACAAAAAACAAACAGAAAAAAACCCCACAAAACAAAAATCAAAACCAAAACAACCTTTGTCAGAGTTTGGAATTGGAAAAAAATAGAACAAAAGCACTGCGCATGTAGGGATTGTCTCTGAGCAGGATTTTTTGTGCTATCACAATATTATTACTACAATACAGAAAAAGCAATTTTGATAATAATTTTACAAGAGTGGTACAGAATTTCCCAAAAGCATAACCCTTCTCAGATTTATCTGCCTACTGAGCTCTCATTAAAGTCAATGAGAATTTGGAGACTCTAATGGAGGAAAAGACAGTACAAAGCATAAATGTTCTCACAGAGCCTTGAGGTCCTTACTCCAGCAAAATTCTTATGTAAATCAGTGGAAATTTTGTCTCGGGGGGGAAATCAGAAATGAGCCTCATTTTGTTTGTAGAGACTGAAATATTTAAAATGCTAAACCAGCAATAATTGTTAGTATGCTCTTATTGTAATCATTTAAAAAAACGTGCAGGGGTCAATCCTGCAAAATCCTGACATTTCTGGCAGTTTTTGTAAGCTAAAGCAAGGTCTTTGTGCTTGACAAAGGGAAGAGATCTTAGCACCTCTGTGCTGTTGCCTCCTGACACAGCACAGTCTCAGCTGAGGCAGGATGGGGAGCTGAGACCAGCCAGTGACAGCCTGATTGAGGAAGAAGAACAGTGTAGTTGAGTGCCTTCTGATCTTAATTCACATGCTGCTCTTTATTATCCTTAGGGATAAGAGATATTAGTATAAATTCCTTTTAACACTATTTAAAATATATTTTACTGGAATATGATGCATGTTTAAACAAGTAATAAAATGTATAGTGTCCTGGGAGGCTCCTGGGGTTAGATATTAATGGAAAATAAAAATATAGAAAAACATTAATATTTAAACAGAATTTAGGCTTGCAAATATTTCTTAGCATGTAAAAAACAATTATTCAAATTCCTATTAAGGAATTAATGTATCATATGTAAGTAACTTATAAGCAATTGATTTATAATTAATCCATTATATTATTGACTAGAACTGTGTCTCTGTTTGCTGTTGTATAGATGGGATTTTCCAAAGATGCCCACTTACAGTCTGTGTATTCTCTGGAATGTGGATGCCTACATGGTAAAAATAAAGATATTAGTCTTCTGCAAACAAATGCTTTCCTATTGACACAAAAGTCAGAATATACAGGCAGAAATAGATTGAATTTCTTATTTTCTTGATTTGTGTCCATGATATTACACTTTCAGAGGTCTTGCTCTTTTCATTTGTTATGGAGTGAAATACAGAAAAAGATTACTCTTAATAGATTTATTTTTTTCTTTTTGCATGGCAGAAATAAAATACAAAACCAAATCCAGTTATTCTGAGATTTAGTGAAGTCTGTACACTGATTCAGAGAACTTATATGCTCTCTATCATTACAAAGATAAATTATTATAAAGCAGAATTGATCCTGGTTAAAATTAAAAATAGTATTTATATTTTCCATTTTTAATGTTTTAAGATTAACAGCAAAACTCTGTGTTAGCCCTGAGAAAATGCTTTTTGACAAGGTTGCAAATGCTCAGAGGTATGAGCCATCAAATAGCATTAGAAAGCATGGAGCAATGGATGACTATGATGTTGACGGACAACTATGTTAGGTCCTATTTGCAGATTACCTGGTGGGGCATTTAAAATTCTTCTATATCAAGGCCTACGTAAGCTCAAAAAGTCCGTGTAGTTGCTCTTATTTGAGTGTGATTCTATGTCACAATTTTCAGGCAACCTGTCAGGTTTGAAGGTGGCTGGGTGGTCTTTACTGCAGATTCCTGTCCAGCGCTGCACTTTCACTTCCACTCTTCAAACACAAGCACTCTCAGTGGTGCCAGTTTGTGCAGCCATACTCTAAACCTACCCTTTGAAAATGCCTGATTTTTGAAAAGATTAAAAAATAAATTCTTTTAACAAAATTGTTGCGTTGGTCTAAATTAGAGCACGATAAAGCACAGGGGTGAATAGCCATAAGTGGAGAGCAGAACTGCAAAACCAATCAACAGGAGGGTCAGCTAGAGAGGAAATCAACTCTACAGCTGAAAGGTTACTGGACTCAAATCCTATCATTTGTGGAAGCTGACTCAGCCAAAAGTCATCAAAACATCCTTTATCACTGGGTCTGGACTGATCAAAACCCCTTAATTTTAGTTCTTCTTACCAGAAGAATGATATGTGCCCATGGTTGCAAAGTTAGGGCAGTTTTTTTTATGGGAACAGTTACGTTTCTGTGTTTATACAGACCTAACAACATAGACCCTATGCACTGAGTGATACATTTTACAAGGAGAGACATAAACATTACAGTAGTATGATATTGGAATTTGTGCGGCCTCCAGACGTTTCAGTCAGTCTCAGGGCTCAATAGTAATTAATAATTGATATATATGAGAAAAACAATAAAGTTTGAGAGATTTTTAGTAGCATAAAAGATAAATGCAAATTCATTGATTGTTAAAAGTTGTTCAACCTAAACAATATTACTTAAATTAAATATTTTAAAATAATTTATGCATTATTTGGCAGCTATTTACCTCATAGTTTTGCAGACTGAAAACAGATGCAATCAAACAGTATCTGTCTTACTGAATTAATAGCGATAATGATGTAATACTTCTAAAAATGTTATTTCCATTAAATTTTCTTCAGTAAGACTCCTGATATATTTTGCTTTCTGTGCTGCTGTTTTTCATTTTGCTTGTATAAAGGCAGATTTTGAAAAAGAACATGAATGCAGGTAAGATGAGGTATTTTCATAGGGCAGCATTAAATTATTGACAAGAGGAGAAATGAATTCCAAAGGTGGAACATGGGGATTCTCAGTAGTTTTATAGAAAAATGTCTGAAATGGGAAACAAAAGACATGAGGCACTAAATGATGTAAAACTGACATCTTCTTTTAAACACTGAGTTTTCTGTTCTTCTGGGATTTCTGTTCTCTGTTTTGGTCATTATACCTCTTTCTGACAAACAGCTTTAACAAGATTTTTTCCTATTGTCATCTATAAATCTTAGTATTCTCTTTGAGCCTGATTCTCTTCTTACCTGCCTCAGTATAAATCAGAGGTCAAAGAAACCAGTATAGTTAAAATGACTTGGAGAGCACAGTAATACCTTTGCTGTGAAGTTTAATATTTCAGTGTGGATATTCCAAATTAATCATTTGCAGATGTATATATAAAATTTCTAACTACTGAGTTAACTTATTTTATCTCAGTTGGGTTTTTACCTGTCAAAATCCTTCAGCCATCTAAGTGACTTCATATTTACACTGATGTTTAATATGAAGAACTGTGTGCTTTTGGTGTGTTTTGTTAGCTATATTTTTGTGTGGCTACCAAGTTAAGAGAGATTTCCTCAGGGAGTACTTAACTTCCAAAACTTTTTTAACACGAGACACCTATTACTGAATTGTTTCTACGACTTGTCAAATCCTTGTCTATATGCGCTGAAGTGAGGTTATATTTATGAGAGAGAGGAACTCGCCATCCCTGGGTCTATGCTCTGTCCATGTTCTGACCCTCTATTCCAATAACCCTCAATTGTGATTTTGGTTTTCATGAGAAAGAAGATATGGAACACATAATCCAATGATATTTGACATTATAAAGCGATTGAATGCAAATTTTTTCTGATTTCTGCTATGATGGTCAAGTGAATTAAAGGGAAGTGAGGGTATCTCTATTCCACAGACACAATGGAATTTCAGTGTTAACTATCAAGGAGAGAAAGATGACAAAATACTTTCCACTAATAATAAATTGCTGTGAATGGTGGAGTTGAGAAAAAGATTAATTTCCACATATTAAGATCTGGTCACCAAGGCCAGCTGGCCATGAAATGGAGCAGCCATGAGAAAGAATGTTTAAGTAGACTACTGACTTGTGTTGCTTGGATATTCAGACAATAATTGCTCTAATGACAATTGTTCTTGGTACCTGTAGTCATGCTTAAAAATAATTTATGTGGATCTGAGTTGCAGTCATATTTATACTGGAACAAAATACATACCCTGCAAGGCATACCCTGCTTTCCAGAGCTCATCCTTGGATGTCAGAGTTTTTTGTCATCTATCTGAGTTTGAAGGTTCGAGTTTGCCCTAAAGGATTATAACATTTGCTAAATTGTCATTTTCCTTCAACAGGAGCTGAAGAGTGTGTTTGCATTAGCATGCAGTTTTAAGCCAATGCAGCTGAGTTCACTGATATGTTTGACTGACAGTTGGCAACTTGTTCTTAGTATTCAATTTTGAAACATCTTACATCCTTCATTTAATAAAAGCATTTGAATTTCAAATTCTATGAAATACCTCATTCAGGCTGCA
>JAWWES010000081.1:57953753-57958931 GCA_035583135.1 Lophotriccus pileatus
GTCCCTTCCATATTTCTCCTCTCTACTCTTCCACATCCCTGAATCCACATACAGAGGCAGTAATAAATCAGTGTCTATTTATAAGCTTTTAAAATTAATTTGAACTATTAAATGTTAATGAGTATGCCACATGAAAGCAACACAAAACACCTACTGGGTCTAGTGAAGAAGAGACCAGAAGTAATCCAAATGTTTTATTTTGTTGCTTCAATTAGACAACAAAATAAAGTCTGCTGAAAGAATCTTTCTCCACAGATAAAAATAGGAAATCTAACTACTGTTGCTTTTGTCAATTTGATCTCAAGAATCCAGCAATAGTACTTGAATTAAGCTTACGTCAGCTAAGAAAATTAAATGGTATCCAAAATGCAAACTGTTTTTTATAGTGTTAATTCCTTTTTGTGTACTGAAGTTACTACATGACTGTTCCTCCATTCTTTGCTGTCAAGGACTTTCCAGCTATTTCTGACATTCAATGTGGAATGCTGCTGAAGTCTGGGATGTGATAGAAGAATTTCAGAGTAATTGTTTTCCATTTTTTTTTGTCTGTGTGCATTTACATGCTAAAAATGGGATTTTATAGTATCCTTACAATGGAATGGAATAGCCAATTGCTCCCAACTGGAAAATGACTGATTAATGTTACCTTTAAATGCCTTGGGAAGATTTCCCCCTCACACCACCCTTTTTTTTTTTTTTCCCAGCCAAATAATGGCAGTCATAAAATTTCAATGCAATCCCTTGCAGAAAAACATGATCTTGTGGTGGATGTCAGTGCAGTAGTCTCTATAGACCTGGGTGTCATTCCAGAGCTCAGTAGTGCCTGCAATGACATGTTCCTCCCTCCCACAGCTCCCCTCCACTATTCAGGAGAACTGCCTCATGAGACAAGGCATTTCATGCACTTTCAGGTAGATATTTAAAAACACTGGATGTAAACAACAGAATGTGCTAATTAATTTTTTTTATTTTTTTAACTACAGAGTCCATAAATGTAAGCAGAAATCTCCTGCTTAAGCTCATACGTAACACATAATACTGTCATACTGCACATTCTGTACAGTAACAAAAATTTACACACCATTTTTCATGTGTCATATCTGTTTTCCTTTCTGTAGACTGAAATTGCTTTTTGAAGAAGTTTATTTTTCTTTTATTTCTTTTCAAAGATTGTCATACAGTTAGAGGTGAATAAAACAGGACTTTCAGAGTTACAAAAAGGAGGTGTGGGTTTACGACAGAGGTTGGGAGATGACTAGATTGCAGCTGGATGTCAAAAAAGACAAAATGTTTCCTTGAAAAAATGAGGCTCTGTTAGGTCATAGGACTAATGTAAGTGTCAATCCATTAAGATTTAGCATTTGGAGTTCTCTTTTTTTCTTTTAGGTATGTGAAAATGAATTGCAAATACATTAACAATTGATCCATAGACGATTACTGAGTGCCTTGAAAAGGCATGTGAACAGGATTAGTATCTCTTGAAATCCGCCGCAACTCCAGGAGCTCAGTGTTGAGCAAGAGAGGTGTTTTGCTCTTGAAAATCTAACAACCAGTTTTGCAATGTCACCTATTTTTTTCAATCATCCAAATACCACCAATTCAATTAAGCTCATAAACTTCCTACCCATAGTTCTCCAGGATAAGCAGCTCCATTTAAAAGTGAATGCGGACGAGCTTGTGCTGTCCATGTGAAATATTGTTCAATCAACAGCCAAAGTTTTACTTGTCAGTTTTGATATATCCGATAATAGCTGTAGGTTGTTTTGCAATGTCCAATGTTCTGTGAAGATGGGCTTTTCATATTCTTTATTGTTTTTTTCTGACAAAATGTTGCCTGGACTTTTGCAGTTTTGTGAAATGAAACAACAGTAAAAACAATATATAATTTAACCCTCATAGACCTAGCTGGACTGCAGATAAGCATCTTTCCTAGGCTTATGGCTAGTTTTGGCCAGGATATAATGAGTTCCTGTTCATTGATCCCTTATAAGCATCCTCAGTGATTGAACATAACCCCATGCACAGCAGACAGTCGTTCATTTATGTCCTTTTCAACTCCATTTTAATCAGCATTTGACACTGTTGAAGATCAAATCCATAATTAAGCTTCATAGACAGTCAGATTTTTGGCAAATAATGACAAAAAAAAATAAAATAAAACTGGGGATGCTTTTGTAGTCAAGCATCTATATAAATTCTTCATTATGTACTCTTACTGCTCAATGATTTATTTGTACTTAATGGCTCTTTGTTTCTTTTTTTCTCATTTTCTCTGTTAAGGTTATTACCCTGCATTATTAACACACTCATGTGTGACTCTTTATTTATTTTTTACTGGTGGGAATACACTTTTTTAGAAACAGCTTTTTATTGTATATATAGGTTTAAAGTAAAGGTACACAAACACACTCACAAATCAACTTAATAAGCACCCTGATAAATAGCACGGCTGCTTAATTGGGACAATTGCTAGGGAACAGATTCAATGACCCCAATCAGTGAATTAATGGCACACCTAGTTGTGAAAAGTCCATTTAAATGATATGCTTGGTGTTGTCTGCTGCCTAGTCACAGTAGTTAACAGGTGTGAATTGGTGTTCATAACATAAATTTCCTGCTGCTTGACCCTTTGTTCACTTCAGGTTGCTTCTCTACTCTTTCATAGTTCCTAAGTGAATGGAAATTACTGGATTTACCTTAAATTTATCAGATTATATTAACATCTTTATAACAGCCAATTTTAAAAGTAAGATTATTTAGAGAGAGGTCTCTGTGGGAACCTTTCTAATTATTTACTGGGTAGGCAAAACGAAACCCATTTTCTGTGCCGTATTCGGCCACATGCTTTTAAAGTAATTTCCAGAGTAACTAATAAACTGCATTTTAGACAGAACCTTGACTTATTAATCTGGTTTCTAGAGGAATGCACTGTTTCTGTGAACTTTGCTGATTCCCTGATTAAGGGCTCTATAGAGAGAGCTAAATAGTGTAACATCTTAACTATCTGGTTCCTCTCCCCAGAAGTGGACATCTCTGACTCCAGAATTCCACAAAGAGCAGTGGGGCTGTGCATCCCACAAGCCAGTGTGCTGATTTGTCTGCTCAGTGTTTGTTTTCTGAGTGTGGTAAAGATCAGCCTGCATAGTTGATACAGCTGGATTTAAAAACAACAAAGACAAAACTATTTTTCCGCCATGTCTGTTGATATCTGGAGGTTGTTAGATAAGTATTGTATTGTAAGTATTGTTTTATATTTCCTTTCTCATCCTTAGGACGTTTATGTCTTATGGAAACAATGCAAAGGAATAGAAACATATACATTGACTGAAGTAAATAAACATGTCCTTTTCTTTTCCTGACTGAATCTGTCACCTTAAGTTTCACTGTGTCTCCAATGGGAGTTTGTCAGCTAAATTAAAACCATTCAGCTGCTTTCTCTAAGTTGCCATCAAGAAAATGTGACCAGATATATGAAAAAGCTACCCTGTCATAAAGTTTTATGAGTGTAGTTGAAAGATTTATAGATGCAATCATATTAAAAACCTTCCTTTATCAAAGAAGAGAGTGAAAAGAGAGCAAAATAATCTATGAAGTTCATAACCAGTCTCTGAAGTGCTCAAATACAGGATGGCTGCTATTGAAAACCTTGTTATGTAGTGTCTTGTGTTTCAATACACTACAAAACAGCAAACATACTTATACACCATGAGAGTTTGTTGTGCAAGGAAACAGAAGGAATACATGATCTATGGCTGCCATATGACGTTCAGCAGGCAGTTCAACACTTCACTGGCTCAGCTGATAGCCCTGGCAGAGTATGTCAAAGCTAAAGATCCATCTCCAATGCCAGCCATCCAGAGCACGTTACAACTTCAAGGCAAAGTCGAGATACTAAAACTGTCAGTGCAGTGGTAAGGGAGATGGAATAAGTGGGTGGGACTGCATAAAAAAAGGACTTTCACTCAATCCCTATCGCTTTTTTGCTTCCAGTCTTTTCTTCTGAGGCCACTGAATCAACTTGCATTGCCAATAAGTAACTAAACAGAGGGAGAATAATACTGTTTTGCTTTCATCCTAAAGAAACTGTTGATTCTTTTAGAAAATAACTTAGAAAGTTTGAAAATGTAATTTTACTTGGAAATCTTTTAAAATCAAAGCCTCCTGGACAACAGTTAACAACAATGTTAATAAAATGGCAGTGTGTGGCACTATAGGCTCTGGGGCAGTAAAAGAAGCCATGTACGACATGAAGTATGTAAGAGAATTGTTAACGCTGGCAGAACAAGTTTCAAAGTCCAGTTTCACTCTTGATGGTAACAGATAACTAACACACCCTTAGCAATATCTCCACCAATGAAGGGTAAGCATTATATTGAGATGGTTATGCAAGTATAGGCACAACTATAGGTATTCCTTAATAATGAGAAAGTAGTAGGTAGGATAACAAAAAACTATTTTTAATGATTTTTTTTTTTTAATTTGTGTCAACTCTTTGACTGTAACTTACTTGAAATAGCAAGCAGAACTGTGTCAGCCTACTGCCCTATTTAGGAACTGTTGGGCTGATGGCAGTTGTTAATTTCTTTTCATATATCTGCTTTTCTTCCTTTGTTTTGGAGCTTCATTTCCAAGAAGGAACACCTTCAAATAGCTAAAGACAAGCTTTAATTGAAAACTTGAATGTGTCACAGTGCTTGGACAGTCACTGTACACAAGCATTTATACTCAATGAAAGGAAAGTCCCACTAACCAAACCAAGCTTGATTGGAATCTGAGACTGCCAAGCAGTATTTGTCAGGCATAACTACAGCACAGAGGCAGTAATACACTGTTTTCAGCCAGATGAATATAGGGAGTTCAACAAGAGACCTAAGGTCTGCCTGACTGCAGGATTTGCAAATAGTGTATAAAAATTTTTGAAAAACATTCTACTCTGGACAATGGAAACTAATTGATCTTCTCATGGATATTCAGTCAATAACACGTAAAAGAGTTTAAAATTATTTCCTTTTTTTTTTTTTTATTTCAAACTCTATCAGTTCAGTATAGCTTAATAGCCACAGAAATCACATAAAGCCATAGGAGTAATCAGGATGTAAAAAAAAGTAAATGGCCAGTCTTCGCGAACGAAGAGCCGGGGAAGGTCCTTACCCGCATATGCAGATAAGGCCTTCGAGC
>JAWWES010000081.1:57959031-57976215 GCA_035583135.1 Lophotriccus pileatus
AGATGGATTGCCTTAAGGGCTAACGAGCTCCATCTGCCCAGGGAGCTCCCTGACCGGGAATCGAACCTGGGCCTCGGCGGTGACAGCGCTGCGTCTTAACCACTAGACCACCGGGGGCTCCCCAGTCAGGATGTACACAACAGTGTAAAGCATTAGTTAAAATTACATAGACAGTATCAAATTATTTATATATTTTAACTGTCTCCTTCCAGAGGATTAAATCCTCATGCAAGTGTCTTTTTCGTTATTTGCCTAGATTGCATAATTGTTATACCAAATATAAGCTGTTTTCTAAATTTTTAAAGGAAATTATAAATTGATATTTAGTGTGAAATATTGTGACTGACAAATGAAGATACCTTACACAGTGTGGTAGATAACTTTTTAAATTATTCATGGTATTGGTAACTTGCAGGTCATTGACTATCCCAATTTAATTTGGCTAGTATAGGACATTTCTAATAACTAATACTGTAATAACACTTAATGATCTGCACTCATGCAATTTGAAAAACCAGCTCATAGTGCAGTTTTTAGTGACTGCACAAACAGCAAGTTTTAAATTTGTCAAATGTTGCTATTTCAGCATCACACAATCATGCAGAAGACCCTGCCTGTGGGGCTGTTGCTGATCCAGACATTAGCAACTTGACCATGATGTAGCAAAAAGTGAAGAACCTGGTCTCAAGAGGGATGTTCCTTTGGAATTAAAAGTGAGAGCACTATATTCACGAGGAAGCACCACCACTCTGCATTTTCCTCTTGTTCCAGGGCTGCAAACAGAAGAGGTAACAAGAAAGTAGCAGATGGAAGATTAGAATAAAAAAAAGAAAAAAATCTGTTCACTTATCTCATTATAGTATTTCTTTTTTTAATTTTAGAACTTTTCTTTGAATTTCTTAATCACAGGCTCTACATGAAATGGTCTGGTTGATATTAAAGGTAGACTTTTTTCTGTAGTCAGAGCAATAAGGTCACTGGCACTGGTTTAATGCTCTGAAACAGTAGATGGACATTGTCTTTTACATCTATTTCAAAGACTCATGGTGAAGAATTTATGAAAAATTCCCATTGGTCTATAATGAAATTATTTTGAAATGAACAATTAAGAGAAAAACAACAAATTTCCTTTCCCACAACTGTATCCTATGCTTGAGAATGAACACAAGTTAACTCCTTGGTGCTACAAGTTCTAAGTACAATTATCCAGGAAACAGAGTTTGGCACTTTTTATAACAGAATTTGGCATTCTTTTTAGAATTTCACTGAAGCCTGTAGTCCAAATGAGATAATGCTAAATTATACTTTGCTAACCCACACTTCAGGATTATGGAGCTGTTTTTCATTAGGCTATGGTCCTTGATTTAGAAAGTAGTTTTATTGACAAATAATGATTCAACTAAAGTGAGAAGGTGAACATTGCACCTTGTCTATGTTAGCTAAAGAGGGAAAATGGTTAGCTACCCAATAAATGAATGAAAATAGGGAAATACCTTATTCTGAAAGACAGATCTCATGTTAGTTTACAGAGGAATCTAAATGAACAGGATAGTGAAAGTTTAGATTTTGAGCGAATTAAAAGAATTTTATCCTCTTCCCTTAGTTTAAGTAAAAATCATGGGCTTCCCAATTAAGTCAGGACCACATAAAGATAGATAAAAAAAACCCCAAAGCTTTATTTTCACAGAATCACAGAATATGCTGAGTTGGAAGTGACCCACAAAGATAATCGAGTCCAACTTCTGGACCCACACAGGACCATCCTCAAGAGTCACACTGAGAATATTGTCCAAATGCTTCTTGAGCTCTGTCAGGCTTTATGTTGTGATCACTTCCCTGGAGAGCCTGTTCCAGTTCCCAACCACCATCTGGGTAAAGAACCTTTTTCTAATATCCAACCTAAAACTCCACTGACACAACTTCAGGCCATTCCCTGGGGTCCAGTCTCTGGTCATCAGAGAAGAGATTGCTGCTTGCCCCTCCACTTCTCCCCAAGAGGAAGTTGTAGACTGCAGTGAGGTCTCCTCTCAGTCTCCACTTCTCTTGAAAGAAGAGTCCTCCTCTTCTTGAACAGACCAAGTGACCTCAACCATTCCTCATACAGCTTCCCCTCAAGGCCCTTCACCATCTTCATTTTCCTCATTTGGATGCTCTCTAAGAGCTTAATGTCTTTCCTATATTGCAGTGACCAAAACTGCTCACAATATTCAAGGTGAGGCTGCCCCAGTGCAGAGCAGAGCAGGACAATCCCCTCCCTCAACTGGCTGGCAATGCTTTGTGTGATGCCCCCCAGGACACGGTTGGCCCTCCTGGCTGCCAGGGCACTGTTGACTCAGATTCAACTTGCCATCGAGCAGGACCCCAAGTCCCTTTCCATGGCACTGCTTTCCAGCATCTCATTCCCCAGTCTGTATGAACACCCAGGGTTGTCCCATCCCAGGTGCAGAACTTGGCACTTTCAGTTGTTGAACTTCATATGGTTGGTGATTGTTCAGTCCTCTCATTTGTCGAGTTCTCCTGGTGGGACCTCCCTGCCTTCGAGGGAGCCAACAGCTCCTCCCAGTTTTGTGTCATCTGCAAACTTGCTTAGTATCTCTTCCAGTCCTGCATCCAATTAATTTATGAAGATGTTGAAGAGCACGGGACCTAAGATGGAGCCCCTGATTGAACTTCTCTAGTGACAGGTCACCAGTCTGGTGTTAGCCCATTCACTATCATCCTCTGTGCATGATCTGTGAGACTACTGCTCACTCACCAAATGATGTGTTTATCCATCTGTGTGCTGGGCATTTTGTCCAGAAGGATCCTGTAAGAAACAGTATTGAAAGCTTTACTGAAATCCGAAAAAATACATCCACTTGTTTCCCTTGATCATCTAGGCAGGTTACCTTGTCATAGAAGGAAATTAGGTTGGATAAACAGGATTTTCCTCTCATGAAGCCTGCTAGCTGTGACCAATGACTGGGTTGTTTTTTTGGTGTTTTACTGCCCAGAATAATCTTCTCCATAATTTTACCAGACACTGAATTTAAGCTGACTGTTCTGGACTTTCCAGGGTCCTTCTTCTTGCCCTTCCTGAAAATCAGGACAACATTCACCAGCTTCCAGTCAACTGGGACCTCTCTCGGTTCCCAAGACCACTTAAAAATCATCGAAAGAGGATTTGGGATAACAACAGCAAGGTCTTGGAGGATTCTTGGATAAATCCCATCAGGCCACAGAGATTTGTAGGGATCCAGCTGGAGCAGCAGATCCTGCACAGTTTCAGAGTCAACTGGGAATTGATCATTCTCTCAATCATGGCCCTCCAGCTCAGGGCACTGAGACCCCCTTAGTCCATCATCCATGTTGAAGACAGAGGCAAGGAAAGCATTAAACACTTCTGCCTTTTCTATGTCCTTGTTTGTGAGGTAACCATTGTCATCCTGTAACTGGCCAATGATATTTCTATACTGCCTAGTGCCAGTAATATACTTGAAAAAACTCTTTTTATTATCCATAATATTTCTGGCCAGCTTCAACTTCAGTTCAGCTTTGTCCTCATGGATTTTCTCCCTAAAGCAGCAAGAAGCATCTCAGTATTCTTCCCATGTCACTTGACCTTGCTTCCACTGGGCATATACCTTCCTTTTTTGCCTTATTTCCCAGAGAAGATCCCTGCTTATCCAAAGTGACCTTCTGCCTCACCTGCTTGACTTCTGATATTTGGGAATTGCTGCTCTTGTGGCCTTAGGAGGTGATACACAGAAGTAACCACCTCTCCTCATGTCTGGAGGTGAGGTTTTACTGGCACTTTTCCTCCTATCAACAGAGACTTTAAACTCAATCGCCTCATGGACTCTGTGGCCAAGACAGTAGCCAATATCCACTTCACTCACAAGGTCCACTCTTTTGACAAGCAGCAGATCCAGGAGGGCATCTTTCCCAGTTGGCTCCCTTAGGATTGGTCCATAAAGTTGTCGTTCAGGTTTTTAGGAATTTTCTGGCCCAGGTTGATCCCGATATGTGGTGCTCCCAATGAATTTCTGACAACTTGAAGTCCCCCATAAGGACAAGGACAGTAGACATGGAAGCATCCCTGAATTCCTCAACGAATAATTTGTTGGTACCACTGTCCCAGCTGGGAGGTCTATAGTAAACTCCAACAATGACATCTACATTACTTGTTTGCCCCTTGATTCTTAAGCAGAGGCTCTCAACTGTACCATTGCCAGTTGTGAGCTCCATACATTCTAACCCTAATTTTCAAAACTATTAAAAAAAGGTTGTTCTTGTCTGAGAGTGTAGTACTAGCTCTAAAAATGTCAAGAGTAAAAATTCCGACTGTTTTTAGTGGGTATAGCCTCATCCTACATATGTTTTATGAATATACCAATTTACTTAATATTTTAACTTATAGTTTGTTACTTTTTTTTCTTGGTTGTGATTCACCCAGAAATCAGTAGCATTTATTAATCTATAGAGGACTGAGTGGCATGTAAACAAGATTTCAAGAGACCCACAAATCTGTTAAAAAAGGTACATCACTAATTCAAGCCATTTTATGAATTATTAGTTTCCACAAAAGATTAAATTAGCAACACACGTGATTTTTGTTTGTTTGTTGTTTTTATCCCATTGCAGTAGGATATCAGAGGTGCACAAGGCCAATGGATAAACAAACCACAGAAACAATCAGCTCATTAAAAAGTTCATGCTGGCCTTAAAATATGAAGCTATATTCCTTCCCCTTCCCCTTCTTCCTCCCCTTCTCCCACCCTTTATCCCTCTCCTTCTCCTATCCCTTCCCCTTCTCTCTTCCCTTCCCTTCTCCTATCGCTTCCCTTTGTCCTTCCTCTTCCCCCTCCCCTTTTCTCCCTTTCACTTTTCCTTTTTTTTTATTTCCCCCACTCTTTCTTCTTCTTGTTCTTTTTTCTAAGGTTATACATCTATTTAATTTGTAAATATACTGAAATATTACAGTCACCATATATGGCTGAAACCAATATGGCTAAGCAGATGCTGACCATTTCACTCTAAAAAAGATATGCTCTGTGCTTTATTCAATGAAGCACTGAATCGAGGTTCAAATTTTTGAGGGCCACTTGCAAACACATGGACATTACTTTCTTAAGTCTGACCCCTTCAGTTTATGTTACAGTCTAGAAGTCTTCTCAATTACAAACCTTCAACCTATTTTAGGATCTGACATGTTACTTGTACCACGTGTTCTTCAGCATTATTTTGGCAGTTTTATGTGACCATTCTTCATAACAGAGAGGGATGCTTTTAAAATATGTTTTAAATTGACTGAACACCTTGAATTTTCTGACTCAAATTCTATGACTTTCCAAAAAGAGATGCAACGGTCATCTGTGTCACTTTGCATAACTGGCTTCCTTATGGCACTATTGCATTTACAGTTTGTTGTCTCAGACCTAGTTTTTTCTGTAGCAGTCACTGAAATATATCAGGCATTCAATCCTGGCAAGCCACAGACTATTCGGCACTTTGAAATTCATAGATTTAACAGCATAGTGTCAGATCATTTTTCATAACCCTTGTTTCCTTGTCAGCATGTCATAGTCAGTAAAGAGCAGCTAGATTAGTACAAATATATAAATCTTTTCTCAGCTTCACCTCACTGCTGTTTAATACTACTTTACTACACCACTGTGCTTACTAGTTTAAAATACCTTCTGTTTGGGAAAACGTATATTTATTATTATTATTAGGGAGTTTTTGTGCAATTTCCCTGAGCACAGGCTGACAGCTGCATAACAGTTTGTCATTTATCATTGTACACCAGATCTGTCAACTTGGGAAACAATTTCAATAAAAAAAAAAATCTGCATGAAATTACTTTGTGAGAGGGGAAAAAACCCAGTTCTGTCTATTGTGCATGCAATTCTGTGTGTCTCCATTTATTTATTTATTTTTGGTTTTTTTTTCTTTTTTTTTTTTTAATTTTGGCTGTGAAAGGTACTTAATGTACCAAAAACAATTTGTAAAAGCATTATTTCACCAATTGGAAGTGTGTACGCCTTGCTGAGGTCTCCCTTATCTAACTGTTGCTAATACATTTTCATGCTGTGCTCTTATGGCTTCATTTTACAGTTGACGAGA
The DNA here is from genome assembly GCA_035583135.1 of Lophotriccus pileatus. Taxonomy (NCBI): domain Eukaryota; kingdom Metazoa; phylum Chordata; class Aves; order Passeriformes; family Tyrannidae; genus Lophotriccus; species Lophotriccus pileatus. The sequence goes on from JAWWES010000081.1 coordinate 57,965,137, forward strand.
TCACCCACTCCATGCTGTGTTGGAAATGGGACCCTCGTCACTCTAGTCCACAGAGTGCACTTAACATGTGAACAACAAACAACAAAAAGTTACTGCTTTAAAACATCTTCAGCCCTTTATCCCTTTGTTGGAAACTTAGCCTTTGCTTTTATGGCTTCCTTTAATAAACTAAAGCATAACAACTATATAAATCAGAAATCCAATACCTATCAGAAAGGGAGGATTTACTCACCTATAGATTCTTTTGAGTTAACCTTAGAATAGGTCAATAACACTCTTTAGATTCTTCTAAAACCTATAGCAATCTTCCACTGCTGACCTCATCCTCTTTGAAGTTTACAATGGGAGAAATCATATTTCCTTTCCATGGCACAGCATTTTTCTTGGCTTTTGTTTAATTTCTTGTACATTGTGCCCTGAAACTAGATCAACATCTAAGGACTGAAGTTAATAAAACCAGCTGGGGCAATAATTGCTGTGAAATTATGTTCTGGACAGCTGAAAAGGAGGGACCAGTATTACAGTCTCCTGTTTTCCACCCTGTTGTTTTTTTCCCCAGCTATGGATTTGTTGTCATCAAAGCCTGATGATTCTGCTGACACCCCTGTCAGAAAATGAATTTTTCACTCCCCACTTGATTGACTCCATTCATAGCGTGTAACTCTGTCAAAAAGTGCCACTCTCAAGCTCACTTCAAGCTTACTCACTCATGTGTTTGCATTTTCTACATCATTGTTGGACAGACAGATGGACACATAAAAACATGAAATATTCAGTAGTCATACTTCCCCTTAATTTATAGTTCTTTAATGTCCTTGTGTTCTTCTCTAAGTGCTTTAAATCACTTGATTCCAAAACCCTTTCTTTTGGAGGAAGGAGTTTTGCAGATTCTGTACTTAAATTAAAGTACAGATGTTAAGTTTTAGCAGATTTCTTGATGAAACTAATAATTGAATGTATGCCATTAATGCCACTCAGTTTCATATACTACCATTGATAAAATATGCCTTTAATAGAAGACCAGTTTGTGTTAAAGTGACAGATGTTTTCAAAACTTTATCCATAGAAATGACTCAGTAATAGTGTAAAAAGTAATAATTGGAGCATCTTCTAGAGCCTGAATTATTCAGACTAGATAACTGCAGGGAGAATTCTTGTTTCTGAGGAACCAATGAGCCCTCAGTAGTTGTCACTGAATACTGCATTAAAATGCATGAAATCGCCTACAGGCAACCTACTTCCAAGATGCAAAAATCACAAAAGTTTTCAAGTGTGAGCAGAATGTACTTGCACACCACAATGAATGGCATCACAAGATGATGCTTCTGTAGCAGGCACAACCATTTTAAAAATCACTTCATCATACAGGGAGTAGAGTAGCATAGAATTTGTTAAAAACACACGCAAAATAGTTTGTGACAGCATAAGGACTGCTATGTATTGTTATTAAGATGCTGATAAAAATTAAGAGCTATTGGAAGAACAAGGCTATCAATAAAATGAAGACAAAACCTGCTATTAACATGAGACTGCTTTTTTGACACTGGAGCAATGTTCTCGGGATCTATTCTTATCTGCACTTACACTGGTGTCAATAACACATGGGTCAGTTGAAGTTAATGAAGTTACACAGATGCTAGAAGCTATTGTACAAAAAACTACCGTATTGGTAAATGACAAGCTCACATAAAATCATAGAATATGTTGAGCTGGAAGGGACCCATCAGGATCATTGAGTACAACTCCTGGCCCTGTGCAGATCACCCCAAGAATCACATCACACACTTGTGAGCACTGTCTAAACATTTCTTGAACTCTGCAAGGCTTGGTGCTGTGACCACTTTCCTGGGGAGCCTGTTCCAGTGCCCAACCACCCTCTCAGTGAAAAACCTTTTATCTATTCTAGACATCTCCTAACTCAGCTTCATGCCATTCCTTTGAGTACTGTCACTGGTCAGAAGAGAGAAGAGTAGATTTAATACTAGGCAAGAGCTATATTCAAATTTACACTTGAAGTAAAGAAAACAAATACTTGGAAGGTTGATTTTTAGTTCTCAAGGTATTTAAATCTCGTATCACAATATACTAGCACAGAACATGTCTAAAAAATACTAAGATCTAAATGTAAAGATGGTGCAGGAATTTTCCTAGTGTCAGCACTGTGATGTAACTTGCCTTGGTTTATCTATCATATGCAATGTGCATTGCTTCAGCAGCCTGTGGTTCCATGGCATAAAATGCTAGTTTCTATGTTTCTCTCAATTTAATCAGTGTAAGGTAATCCTTCTAATTCTCAGACACTGTCTTTTTTTAAATGAACTGCCCAGCCTCAGTCAATGAAGCTTTGCATTAGACACCAATGAAGGCAAACTTTAAAACTGATATATTTTTCACTAAGTGACGTTATCGCCAGCTGTAAGGAGACTAAGAAGGGCAACTAAATATAAAACCAGCAGATGCTGTCCTCAGAAAGCTGTTCGGATTTTCTATGAGATTTGATATTTTCCACAATGTTTTCATTTTAGAAAGTGCAAGAGAAGTTGAGAGACAGCAGAGGATGGCAGTACAAAACCCCACAATTTCAACTCACTTTAGTTTTAGCAGCAATAACAAAGGCTTTTGAAATGTATTGTTTTCATTCATTTTAATATAATTAACCTGACATGGATTTAGTTCTTCAGTACATGATCATTTATTGGAACAACATCTTTTAGAAGAAGGTGTGGTCATTCTGGTTTCAGAATAATTATTTCAAAGAATCTGTCAATTGATTTTTTAATAGTAAAGTCTTTGGTCTTGAAGAAAATAGTAAGATTATTGTTTTTCTTTTTGCTTTATTTTCTGGGTTTTGGTTCCAGCAGGCAAATTTTTTTCCTCCAAGACAATTTTAACTCTAAAAACAAATGAAATCTAATTACCTTTTTATTGGCACATTAAAAGAAAATAAATAGTATAATCAGCAGTTATATGCTTTCCTCAAAGGTGTTGCTTTCATAAGCATTATGATTAGCTAACCAGATTCAAAGAAGCAGAAGAAAGTGGTGGGAAGAGGGATGTGATGAAAGAATAGGGAGTCAGTGACCATACTAAAAAGGGGTATTTTTAACACAGCCTATTGCAAGAACATCTGATTGAACTGAACTACACAGGGGGGTAAAATTATCCATTTTTACGTATAATTGCATTCCATCTTTACTTACAATATTTCATAGCTTTACAATTATACTGCCCAAGGGCTTCATACTACTGTATTATTTGGGAGCAAAAAAATTCATCAGTCTTAGAAAGTCTCTAGAAATGATACCACTGGACCAACAGTCTTAATAAAACATCTCAACAGATGATACTTGCAGTCTCTGGATAAAAGAAGGTCATCACAACTGAGTGGTCAATTTTCTATTATTAGCCTTTTAAGAAATAATCTGTAAGAAGCTGGTTGTTGGTCTTGAAGAGCTTTGACACATAGTACACTCATTTTTTTTAACCAACCTTCTGGACAGTAATCTCCAGTTTGAATGACAACTTTTTTTGCACTTTGACAGGTAGGCTTAAGTCCACAAAGATGTTTTTATGATGGAAATAAAAAAAAAAAAAACCAAACTATAAAAAAAGAAGAGTCTCATAATGCTTAAATTGTGTCAACTTATTGTTAAAAGGAGAAAAAATAATCCCCTTCTAAATAACTAGAAACAAATAAAAAGTTAAAAAGTGAGGGTCTGAAACATTTGTTCAGTCAGAGAAACAAATGCTATTTAAAGGGAAAAAAATACCAGAGAAAGAAAAGAGTTATCAGTTATTTTAGGAAATAAATGCTCAGTAAGGTCTTCTGAGGGTTTGATTGAAGTTGTGCCAGTGTTTCACAATGTTTTGGATGAAGTTACAAACACATAGAGGAGCAGCCAGAATGTTGGAACTAAAAAATTACAGGTCGAGGATCTGATATACAAAGAGGCTATTTGAAAAATGACTGTCTACAGCAGGAGAAGAGCATCTCACACACATTAATACCATCGCTTGGGATAAGGAGAAGGAAGAACAAAAGAATGAAGAGATGAACCAACCACTCATTGACCTAAATGACAATAATGGAACTTCTATCACTATTTTTTCTATTTTGGAGTCAAATGCATAAATGAAGGGTGATGATTAAACACAAGAGAGAAAAAAAGGAGAAAAGTTCTGTTAAGCAAGTCTACTTAAACTAATTGTTTTCTCTTGCCCGTTATTTATTACAACCCAAGTGTACAACCTAGTGTCACCCCACTCAGGTGGAAATGTGAGCATGTGGGCTATTTAATATAGTAATTTGCCTAATGTAGCACAATTACAGAAATGCACTGAGTAACTTTGGGCTGATTCCCTGGGAAAGAATTCTTTATGGAGTGCCTACAAGGCACACCTGTGCCTCATTACCTGAATCGATATTTTTGCCATGTTGATTTGAAGGACAAAATCGACTTAAGAGATTTTACTTCCATAATTACAAAGAACATAAAGAAGAGACATTAAAACTGGAAGAAAAACTCAAAAACTTACCACACAGTACAACAGGATAGTAAATATACAAGACTAGCTCTAACTTTGCACCTTTGAGTCTCTGTATAGCAAACAATTCCATTTTGTTAACAAGCCACAAGCGTACACTTAAGAAGCAGGTGAACAAATGTAATTGTGAGAAGTACAATGATGCTTGTGAGTCTAAATTGTGTTCCTCTCAAGGCACATGTGTTCATCTATTGCACGGTATTTTTGTGTGTTGTTTTTATCTTTCTCCTCTATTTTAAAACAAATTAATAGCTTTTCCCTTAGTAAGGTAAAACTTTACAGGATTTCTTTTCAAATCTATCACATCTCTTGTTTCTGTATTATTAAAATAAAGAAGTCATCATCCTTCTCACTCTCTCTCTGTATTACCGGCTTTGCTCTGGTCGGTAAGGTCAGTACAGACTAAAGGCCATTAATATCTGATAACTGCAAAGGACTTGTATTAAACACTGATACTCCCATTATGATCTCTGGTGAATAGGTTTCCATATCAGAAAAACACCATTAGAGTTATCAGCAGCTAGCACAGTTTTAACCTCAGCAGAGGCCAAGGAACAAACAAACAGAGACTGAAATACCCCATTATCCCTAGAGGCAGTTACTTCTACTCTGAGTGCAGGTAGATTGGTGAGGTACCAGGGGGTAAATTTGCCCGCTGTTTGTCCCTGCCATACCCATTCCCTGCACAGATGTAACCTCCATGACTGACAATCTGACCACTGTAACTAGCTTTTCATTCAGTTTATTTGCTCTTAAGCCTTCTTTGCAGACCCCTTTTATTCTAATAAATCAAATACACTGGTAAATAATCCAGGTGTTCAGGCAGCTTCAAAGGTAAGGATATGCTGAAATTGATATTGAAAGCATGATTTTTGAGCTTTCACACTTTGATGACTGAATTTAGATTCTATATTTAAAACTTAGTTTTCAGGGGTCAATTTAATTTTCAGTAATTTATGTACATGGGAGAAGATTCACAGACTGTGGCAACATGAACATAAGGTGAGTGCTTCAAAAACTCCCCAAGATTATATCACTTCAGTCTCCAGAAGTTGACTCATATTTAACATATTTATTATGTGCACTCCTGCACAAACCCCCTCAGATGCAGATGACTTTTGTGATTTGAGCCTTACAGGCAGAAATGGTTTCAGAATAGCAGAGAAATCCAGTGGACTGCTAAGGACTTCTAGTTACTTCCTTTCCCAAATACTGCCAGCTGCATTAAGGTGATATGTGTCTCTGGCTAATTGGTATTTAAACTGGCAGTCTGGCATTGAATATATTTGTCTGTGGGTGTTGGGATTGGGGTGTAGGAAGGGGCATAAGGAGAGTTTTGTCTGGAGATGAATTTGAATTTAACTGATCAGTCCTGGGTTTTTTAGCAGTGGCACTAGCAGAAAATGCTCAAATGTATATAAACATTGAAGGAAAGCATGTGGCATCCACACCAGAGTGAGTCTGAAGACTAGCTGAGAGAGTTGAGTCTGTTCAGCCTGGAGAAGAGAAACCTTTGGGAAGACCTTATGGCAGACTTCCAGTGCCTGAAGGGGGCCTACAAAAAGATTGGAGGTGGATTTTTTTACAAGGGCATGTAATCATAAGACAAGGGGTAATGCTTTTAAGCTGAAGGAGCATCAGTTTTACGTTAGACATTAGAAAGGAATTCTTTACTGTGAAAGTGGTGAGGCATTGCAACAGGTTGGCCAGAGAAGTGGATGACCCATCCCTGGGAGTGTTCAAGGTCAGGTTGGATGGGATCCTAAGCAACCCGGTCTAGTGGATGGTATCCCTGTCCATGGCAGTGTTGTTGGAACGAGATGATCTTTACAGTTGCTTTCAACCCAAACCATTCTATGATTCTATGAAACTGCAGTCATCATTACCTTAAATATTAAAGAGAGTTTAATAAGAAAGACTCACCACTAATCATATGTAGACTCAATGCCCCTGTACTTATTGCTTGTTGCCTGGAAAGGAATATAAGTCCTTATATGCAAGGTGGAAAAGCAAAAGATCTGAAGGTTTAATCTAACAAGCTTCTACCTACCCATGTATAGTATTTTCACTCCCCATCCTGCCTTCAGAAGTTAAAAATAAATTGCTGGAGTCTTTGCAGGCCATGAGTACTTGCTGATGGCGTGGCATCTGAAATCAGAAAAAAAAATCTGCTTTATGTCTCTGTTGACTGGGAATTCGTTTGTATACATATGCTACAAATCACTATCTCCACCAACTGCTTGATATGGAAAGAAGAAAATGATGCTAGTAATGTATGACCCTGAGAGTAGAGGAATTGTAGCTATTTACATCGGTTGTCAGCAACCTGCTGCTTGTTTGCGGTGTTGCTGCATGGATATAGATAACCTCTCTGAAACATTAGCTGAGACAAAGCAAGTAATTCTTTGTTGACACATTGTCAGTTTCTAATTTGTTCTCAAACTGTGAGGTAAATCCTCCATCTCCACTGGAAAAAAGGACCACTCTATCTCGCATCAGTCTTTCTGCCCTTTTCACTTTCTATTCTCAGCTGGAAATGCAGTTGAAAAGGAGTTTCCTGCCCAGAAACTGATAAAACATACCAACAAAATTATCTGGAGAGTTTAACCTTAGTTGTGGTCCCTTTACATCACCCTGAATAAAAACACAGAGCAATGCAGAAGGTAAACTGTGATTCTTATTACAGCAGCATCAGAAATCAGGAGGGCTGCAGTTGCAAGGGACAGAGGTTATCCCTTGAACTTGAAAAATGTGGCTTTAGCTACAGAAAAAAATGCCTCAGAGCCAGGACTTGGTGAGTGAAAATTAAAAGCTGAGAAACTAAACCAGACTGATGGCTCTTCATGAAACATCTTTATGTCAAGAAATGGCGAACGCTTTGGCAATGACTTCATCCTCTTTCTACTCCTACTTCTTGGTACCTTTAAGAAGTCTGAACCAGCAATACAGTAAAATGTGATGTGCTAGGAATTTCCTTGCAGAGAGATTGACCTGATTACATTTCACTGGGCATAGGAGCTCATTCTTCTTTCTGACTACTTCTCAGATATAAGACTGACAGCTGGACTCCATCACTTGGATTAATGGGTTAAAAGCTGACATCTTTTTAGTATTTTGGACTTTATTTTCTTTATCAGCTTGACTTTCATGCTCAGAGTGCTCTTGCCACAATATTCTTTTAAAAGTACACTTGTCAGGGTCCATTTGCTCCTAGCTACCTTGATGGTGACATCAACGATGGCTGCGGTTTACCTTTTGACCTTAGAGAGGCAGCAGATGGGCCCAGTAATAAATCCCGATTATTAGTGAAGGAGCCAATAGCTTGGAAAGACAGAAATAAAAGTCAGGCAGTTTTACACTGCAGTTCTTGTTATCTGCTTTGATATGGAGTTGTGGGCTGTGTCAGGGGCAATGATGAGTAGACTGGGCTGCCTGCAGCCCTCCTCTCCTGGGCAGGCAGTGTGTGCCCTGCCGCCAACCTCCCTTGCCCTCCCCCAGCAACCCAAACTGCCTCCCACCTGAATTGACATAAACTTTAGACTCCATGACTGAAAAGAAGCAAGTGGAAGGATAAGAGTTCTCAGGGTAGCCAAGGAGCAGCCAGAGCTGGTCCCTTCTCCATAGACTGTTGTGGTAACGGCTGATGTGTGTGTCATGAGAGCCCTCGAGGAAGGTGCACAGGGATGGAGCGCTGTTGGGAGGAGACCCTCAACACAGCCTGGGTTTGGCTAAGGACAAAGGAACTATCATGATGGTTTAACAGTGTTTTAAAAAGAAACCCCAAACTCCCCAAAAACTATGGCTAGTGTCCTACAGCATGAATTTTGTGTTCACTACACTGGGGTTTGCAGGCAGTGTGGCTGAGGGCTGGCAGTTGGTACCTGCAATGTCTTGTTCAGGCCTTGGTTATGGAGAACGCAATTTAGTCAAAGGAATGTGCTCAGACAAATATTTTCCATTTTTTAAATAAAAGTGTTTATGTTTTGATCTTTGCTGCTTTTGTTTGGTTGGTTGGTTGGTTTGGTTTGTTTTTTCGTTTGTTTGTTTTTTTCCTGAAAGTCTATAGTTTGATGGAAGAATTTTCTTAATTGTTTCTAGGGGTGTTATGCAGTTTATGTACCTGAATCCTGCAGCAAAATTCTTGGTAAATTGTGGTTTTGCCTGAGTAGATACAGTAAGATTTTGCTTTATATAAATACAAAAGAGCTCAGCTGCATAAAGCCAAGTTTCCCAGATTCCACTGTACCCACATACACTTATAACATGAATATTCACAAGTCCTATTGTAAGTCTTTATGATTCAGTATGAGAGTATGATGAAGAAATTGCTGGTTTACTTAATTACTAAATATAAATCACCCAGAAATAATATATACTACATATTTTTCTTTGAAATTTCTATGTATGGGTTTTTTTAATTTTAATATTTTCTTTTTTAAGAAATGTGATAAGGCAGAACACCTTTGGCATTCTTTCCATAAGTCTGTCAGAATAAAAAGAGTGAGATAAGTAATTTTGCCTTTTCCTCATCCTGAGTTTTTGTTGATGCTTTGAAACATTTGAAAAAAACAAAAAAGATTAATTTATACTAGAGGTCCAATCCCACTCCTTTTACATCTGTGAACAGTCCTACTTAATTTGTTGAGAGCATTGTGAACAGACTACAGCTTTTAAACCAAATCAAAGAAATTCTAACACTTTTCCTATCTTAAAACACTTCCAATTCATTTACTTGTAGGAATGACTGTTCTTTGTCCTGTCTTAATTTGTAAATTAATAACAAATTATTGGTTTTGTAGAAACTGATTTCCAAATGAACCTTCTTTTTTTTTTTCCCCCCACAAATCAGTCATTTAAAATTCCAGTGACTTATCAAGCAATTCCTCCCCTAAAAAGGTATGCATGAAAATTAGGATATTTTTGATTGTTGGCAAAAATTACTTCAGGAATGTGATGGAAAAAGTCTTTTCAAACTATAATTCATTTTAAAAAATGAGAGTCCGTTCTGGGTGAAAAAAGATTTTGGCTTTTCTAAAAATAGCGTTCATAAATGTTATTCATTTACTGAGCAGAATTTTGCTATGAAAATATTTGATAGTAAATTCAAGCCAGGTAGTTTTAGATGCAGTACTGCAATCTTTGTTAACAGAAGTAAAAGAAAAGTCAATTTTAGATGTCATTTTCTATCTCTGCATAGTGAAAATGAAGAATACACATAGGAATCGGGCCCTTATTTTGTGTAGCAACAGACACAAGCTTCCTGTGAAATTATTAACGGCTAGTGGTTTTACTTCATCAGTCCTTAGTTATATCAATCATTTCCTTGCCAGCATGGAAACAGAAGCTCTACTGTTTTGGAGAAGAAAGTGAATGTGTATGTTGTGTGTGTTCCATATAAATTACCCAGGTGTTTTAATACATCCAGGTGTTTTTTTATTCCTTTTGGAAAAACAGAAAGGAAACAACCCAAGGGCTAATGTTCTAATTATCAGTGGTTGTGCAAGCCTCCAAAAAGCATGTATTCTATAACCTCTGGAAAAATTCTGACATGTTATAAACTGGCTAAATTAGCTTCAATCAGTAAACAAACAAATTGGTGCCAACACAATAGTACAATAATGCAGTGCATACCAAGTGACTTATTTTCCTAATGCCAAAAATAACTACATAGAACAATGTTAAATAGCCTTGAATTTTCTTTATTTCATTTGCATTAGAAGTTTTAAAAAGTCATATTTCCTGGCCTTTAAATAAAAACAGTAGAACTAGAACACCTATTTTGTCAAAGATTTCTTGAAAAATTTTTCTTGACTTTAGCCTAGAACTGATATCACATATGATTTAAAATGTTAAAAATAAAAAAAAATTCATTCAACCAGCGTGGTAGCTCTGGAAGCTTGAGTGCATGATTTTTTCCAGTTTAGCATTGAAAGGGCATCCTCAAGGCAGATCATATTGGGCTAAACTAAGTAATATTGACATAAGATATTATGTCAATAATATTGACCAGCCTGATCTCCTTTTATGATCAGGTGACCTGCCTAGTGGATGAGAGGAAGCCTGTGGATGTGATCAATCTGGACTTCAGCAAAGCCTTTGACACTGTCTCCCATAACATACTCCTGGAAAAGCTGGCTGCTCATGGCTTGGACAGGGGCACTCTGTGCTGGGTTAGGAACTGGCTGGAGAGTGCTGGTGAGAGAGTGCTGGTGAACGGGGCTGCATCCAGCTGGTCACTGGTCACCAGTGGTGTTCTCCAGGGGTCAGTGCTGGGCCCAGTCCTGTTTAACATCTTTATTGATGATCTAGATGAGGGAATTTGAGTGTACCCATAAAAATTTGCAGATGACACCAAGGGGGTGAATGTTGATCTGCTGGAAGGCAGGCAGGCTCTTTAGAAGGACCTGGAGAAGCTGTAGAGATGGGTAGATTCCAACAGGATGAGGTTCACCAAGGACAAGTGCTGGGTCCTGCACTTTGGCCACAACAACCCCCTGCAGCGCTACAGGCTGGGCACAGAGTGGCTGGAGAGCA
>JAWWES010000081.1:57976315-58041315 GCA_035583135.1 Lophotriccus pileatus
GGAGGCTGAACATGAGCCAGCAGTGTGCTCAGGTGGCCAAGAAGGCCAATGGCATCCTGGCCTGGATCAGGAACAGTATGGCCAGCAGGAGTAGGGAAGTGATTCTTTGCTTGTACTCAGCACTGGTGAGGCCACACCTGGAGTGCTGTGCCCAGGTCTGGGCCCCTCAGTTCAGGAAGGATATTGAGGTGCTGGAGTGGGTCCAGAGAAGAGCAACCAGGCTGGTGAAGGGACTTGAGCACAAGTCCTATGAGGTGAGGCTGAGGGATCTGGGGTTGTTTAGCCTGGAGAAGAGGAGGCTCAGGGGTGACCTCATCACTCTCCACAACTACCTGAGATGAGGTTGTAGCCAGGTGGGGGTCGGTCTCTTCTCCCAGGCAATCAGCAGTAGGACAGGAAGGCATGGTCTTAAGCTCTGCCAGGGGAGGTTTAGGTTGGATATTAGGAAGAAATTTTCTCCAGAGAGAGTAATCAGACATCGGAATGGGCTGCCCAGGGAGGAGGTGGTGGATTCACTGTTCCTGGAGGTTTGCAAGATGAGGCTGGATGTGGCACTCAGTGCCATGGTCTGGCAACTATGGCAGTGTCGGATCAAGGGTTGGACTTGATGATCTCACAGGTCTTTTCCAACCCAGTTGAGTCTATGATTCTTATGATTGCTTATGTTGGAGAAACACATAAAAAATTGCAAGGAAATGTTAAAATACTCCACAGTAGGTTTTGGAATTAACAATAGGACATCAAAATATAATCAACACCATAATTTTTAGTTCTCTAATTCCTGATGGTTCTTTGTCTGCTTTTCTGTTCTGTATTGGAAGATACTGTGAATATGTGAATATTCTCTATGGCCCTACCTGATTGCAGAAGGGGAGAAAAAGTTGTGGGGACCAGCTATATCATTGCTGTGCATATTATTTTTTTGCCATCACAGGTTGTGTAAGCATAACCATTATCTGTGATTCTGATATTAGGTTTTAGTAGTAACCTGATTACTCTGTACACACAATCTATCATGTGTATAGAAATGGAACCAAATTCAGTTTAGAGTTTTGCATATAACCGTATATTGTAACTTCTTGAAGTTTGGTTATTGAGTTTTTAAGCTGTAATGTTAATATACTTACTCTCCTGTGTAGGTAAAGTCTTTGCAACCTCATTTGTCTTTTATGACCACATAATGTCATCTAAGTCATCAGAATGTTGTATACATGCTTTTTCCTTCTTTCGACTACTCAATGCATTGATGTTAATATCTATGCTGGCATACAGATCATCACATTTATGTGTTAATATGAAATCAAAGCAACATGTCTCAAGTACTTACCTCTTTACAAATGCAAAATGCTTTCCCTAAGTGATATAGAAGATCTGCATCTTTGAAAATTGCACAGACACAGAGCTGTAGAAAAAAAGCTACGTATGTTACTGAATACCTTATTTTCTGCTTCTGTCAGTAACATACCTATTTTGACCAGTCAGTGGTACTGGAAACTGCATATTTGCTGACAGAAGTGAACTAGTACTATGCACATGTATTTATGCTTTAAATGAGAAACACTGTTTTAAGTCTTGTATTCTTTCCTGTCTGCATGTAGCTACATTAACTTATTTCTGCATGTGAAACTGAATAATTAATTTTCCCAATGGTGCTATCAGGAAAATGTTTTCAATTGTTGTTTCTGGAGACTCCATTGCTACTCAGCTCCCATGAATATGTCAACAAACATACATGGTTGGCTAAAACATAATATATTTCTTTTACTCACTCCACAGTCTTTTTCTGAGAATATAAGAGACCTAGATATTTAAACTGCTATTGTTTTTTGTGCAGTAACAGAGTCCTTAAGTCTGAACTACTGCATTTCTAGAACGCAATTAATACATTGAAAAAGGAAAACAACTACTGGTAGCCTTAGTAAGACCCATTTGTACCTAAAAAGAACTCTAATAGTGTAAAAAAAACATTCGTTGATCTTGGTAAAAAGATGTACAGCTGTCATTTTATTGTTTTTCTTTATAAGAAGGAATTTTTTTAGTGTTTCCTCAATTTTAGTTGCTGCTTTTGCATAATCATGCTTGATGACTTTTTCTGAGGAAACATTGTTTACTTCAATTGACCTCCTCATTAATTAATTAGGAACTATATACAGATATTTTTCATCACAATTATTCAATATGGCATTTTGTATATTTTTCACAATAGCTCCTCACATATTATGCAGCACAGTTACAGTCATGAGTAGTTTATCCTGGCTTTCCCTTGCCTCCTAAAGTCTATAATGAATGATAAAAGATATATAAGTGAATCTATCCATCTCTCACGAAGTATTAAACTCCATTAGGAATTGACCATCTATATTCAGTCTGCTTCCTGGTACCCAAATCAGGAATCCAGAGAAACTACTCCACACTAGACAACAAGGTAATACTCTTGCTATTGGATCCCACCTATCTGAACAGAAATCACATTTTCTGGGATCTGTCCATCACTACTGTACATCTGACCCTATTTTGTAGCATAGTATTTTGCAGGTCAAAATTCTCTTGCCTTGGTTGTTCCACTGAGATGGTGCCTTCCATGCTACTGGTTCAGTAACGATGCTCCATCAGAATAATCACATCTTGTAACTTCCCTTGTAGGCCTCTTATGTGCTCTCAGTACTCAAGACCATTGACGAAAACTGTTCTTTGTTGCATGGAGGCAAAGTTTTTTCTCATTGTCGTTATTATTTTGATCCAGTCATGCTTGGGTGACCAAGTAGAAAGTGAATTTTTACCTCTGTGTTTATTTTTGTGTTAAACATCTGGCAGTTTTTCTGCTCTTCCACAGTATATGGAACATCTGCTGGCCTTCCTCCATGAACAGTTTTTGATGGTGAGTTTTGAGAGGAAGAATTTCTTTGTATAGAAAATTACTCAGTATTTTATTTCCTTGATCTAGTTCTCCTACAGTGTAGTACTGAAAGTTCATTCAGAAACCAAAAAATTTTACTACTTTTCATAAAGAAAATTATTATTTTATAAAGCACCATTATTGAGTTCAAAAGAGATAAATAAGTCAGAACTGAAGTGGAATGTAGTATGTAAATATGCAAGTCTTAGGGCTCAAAATACTACTGTTAAAAAATCAGGATGACTCTTAATTCAATATCAAGGTTTGGAGGATGACTCCAAAGCCAAATTCTTAGGTGATGAAACTTAATTTATGGTATTTTTTCATAAATCACATTCATAAGTGACTTGGAAATTAACTCTGCCCAGTGTTTGTGCTAACTCAATCATTTTAGAAGCTTCAGGCTTACCTGTTTAATTTTAGCTAGATTCCACTTAAGTTAAAGATTAGGTGCTGAATTAGTCTGTTTTGTGGTGGACTGGATGAATGAGTCAGTTGGTCTTTTTGATTGCAAACTTTAGTTTTCCAAAATCAATCCACATTATATATGTTCCAGAGATGTCTGCTCTCTTCTGTTTGAAGGTTAGCTGTCGTGGCATGTCCTTGTGTTGAAGAGAACATGCAACAGTGGCAATGACAGACATAATTTCTATTGCTATTCTCCCAGATCTAAGACAATCCCCATAAATTGCAATATTACAAAGGTAAAAACAATGTTCAATGGCATGTGCAAGACAAAGCACATCTCCAAATAACTTTAAATGGCTTATTAGTTGAACTAGCCACTGAAGCAGAATAAGAATGTGAAATATATGAAAATAATAATGTTCTATCAACCCTTATTTCTTGCCTGAGTCAGAGAATCTACACATGCAGGATTAGATGGTCTTCAAGATGTTTAGGTACCTACATTTGCACCAAAAGACTGAATATTTTCTTATAACTATGAATAGACCAGTATTGTTCTCATTCTGTTAAAATCGAAACACAATAAATATTATCTAACAGAAGGAGGGAGGAATTTCCCCAGAATAGAAGGCAACAAAATGTCAGCTCTATTTGGGCAAGAACTTTAATTTTCAACTAAGCAATCCCATGTACTAGGAAAAGAAAATCTTTTCAATTTGGAGGACTTTGACAAATATTAATATATCACAGTTGCAATGGGATTCATTTGTGCTGTGGAATCCAAGAGGTCAGTACATCTGTAAAGACTTATAGTACTTAAGAGATGATCGTACAAGACATATGGTTTAATCATGATGTATTTAAGCCTTTTTTATCTGCTTAAGAATTCAATGTTTTTCTTTCTCTAATTTAAGAAACCATTTGCGATTCCTCTCAACAACCAAAAAAGTATTAATACAGCAACCAGAGTGTATTAAGAATGGACTGAAAAAAAATCAAAATTATGTAACTATAATTGATTTCAACTATGATTAAAATATAGATATGATGATTTGAGTGTTAATCTTTGTATGCTTGACATCACACTATAAATTGTTATATATGGGTGGATTTCCTATAGAATCTCATTTATAGCACAGTAAATCCTCAGAGGAAGATAATGAAAATGTGGAAGGACCCTGTGATTTATATCTCAGCATTAATATGTTTATGTCACTAAAGCTATCTCCTAACAGCAGTTTATTTGGTTAAAACTATGTCCTCCCAATAATGATCATAATCATTGTTTTATTTTTGGTATGCTAACACATGTGTGTCTGGTGTTGCATGAACCATGGTGGAAAAAGCCTTCCAGGGTTTTAGATATCTGCTTTTCATCGTTGCCCAAATTTACCCTTCATCATTGTTAGAATGCACACGCTATCCCCATTCTCACTTGTGGCCAGACTTTGGTAAAGGAATGTAGTAATCTCAAGTTGTAAAATTATTCCGTGTGCTAAAATTATGGGAAACTTTCCACATGGAAGTATCTAATCTAAAGAGATTGCAGCCTTTTCAAATTATACCTATTCAAGGTTGCCTGCTCGTGGTGCAGTTTGGAATTGAATGCTCAAACCTGTAAGTGCAGGTCAAGTGTACAGGAAGCCACATTAAACAGACTATTGAAATGGTGCATGGGTACAGCAACACCACAGGGAAATGTGACTCTCTTCTGTAAACTCAGCCACCAAGCATCACCTTTCAGGAATGTTTGTCTCTTTGTATTCTCCTCGGTCTTATTAAAGTATTTAACAAAACCAAAGTATCCAAATACTTGTATGTCATTCTATCTGGCAGTAGAACAGACTATATAGAACACAGCACAGGACATGAAATATGAAATAATTCCTTTTGTCACCCAAAAAAGGGTTAATGTTAAAAGTCATTAGAAAAAAAAATCCTAAAATTAAAAGTTATTAGACAGTCCTGCTCATAGATTATCTGATTATGGACTAGGAAAAAATACAAGTTAAAAGTTAATTCAAGAGTATTAACTTGCACAGTCTTAAACATAGGGTTTAGTCTTTAATAATAATCAAGCCTACAAAGAAAATCAAGGAGAAAAGATATAATCTTGGTACAGAACACCCATATGTTAATACATAGTGTAGACAGGAAGCTGCAGTTTAATTTTACCTTGCTTGGGCAGTTCCTATCAAGTACACCAGGATTTACTTTTATCCGTTAACAGGATGATTTTCCATACTGTTCACTGACATATGTTGAAAATATATCCTTTTCTGAAGGAAGAGAAGATTAGTTATAATACATATAGAAGTTTAAAATCTGTCATTTGAAATAGGACTAGGCTTTTGAAATCTGTAGTTTAAGCTCTGAGCATGACCATTCTCAGTAGCATATTTCTAGCTAAAGAAATATGGTGCTCAAAAAAATGTTAAAGGCAGGAGGATGGGAAGCATTTTATAGCAGGAATCTAGTGGCAGCAAAGTCTACAAAAAATAGCAATATAATAGTTTCTTAATCAGAAATTTTTAGAACTCAATATATTCCTCAGTTGGGTTCCTAATCAAGAATGAACTCTGGCAATGTATGAAATTTGTGGTTTTGGTTTGATCTGGGAAAGATAAGAATTTGACTTGGCAAAGATGGAATCATTCAAAATAACTGTGAAGCATCTGGTTACAGATAAAGGTTAGTCTGGATAGCACTCTCTTAGTTGTCCTTGAGGAAGTATAGTGACCTTGTAAGATAAGATGTGAGTTTTTAACCATTAGTATATACAGTAAGCACTTAAGGACAACAATAACTTTATTTGTTTCCTAAAAAAACCTGTTGTATTCAGGGAGGGCACCATCCTACTTTCTTTCCATGAATAAGTAAATATTTATTCTAGGTGAAATGTACACTTACCCTGAGGGATAGAATTGTGCCTTGTGATGATAGACAAGAAATTATAATTATAAATTATAATTTACAAGAACTTATAATTTATGCTCAGAATGAATACCATCATCTACTCACCTGCACATTCTCTACAGATGTCTTCCACATATGGCTGTGGTAGAACTTCATGTTTTATTGCCAGTGCTCTGAATCTACTTCACATGGATTTGGATAGACAAAGTATTTGGATCTAATACTTAAGGTCCGTTAACAGTCAGCATCACAGAATAACAATGGGCTTAGGAACACAAAAAAAAGAAACAAACAAACAAAAAAAACTGTATGCCCATTTGAGCAGAACCTGAAATGCTGATATTTTCTTCAGGAAAATCATGTTTTGTCATGCTAAAATTTTCCTTTATGGGTTTTATATTGACAAGCTGATTTGATACGGGTTTTATTGGAATTTTGCTTTTTAATTAGATTGCATGCTGGTACTAAGAGCCATTGTTTTCATTAATAACAGGTTCCATAGCCATATAAGAGATTTTTTTTTAATCTAGAAACCCCTGGAAATTTTATGTACCAACTATCAACAGTCAGACACTGCTTACTTTCAGTGACTACGGCATGTTTGTGTGTGTCTACCTCAACAATTAGAAACAAATAGCCCAGAAAGGATGTACTCTTAGCATCTAAGTAAATAATGGAGATGGATAAATGAAAGTTACTAAATCAAGATGAAATACATTTCTAAAGCTGTGTCAGCTGGGCTTTGGGGCCCAAGGAAAACAAAATTGATCACCTGGTCACAGTCCAAGATCAAAGATCTGAAACAGGGACTGCTGACACTTAGGTAAATGACATGATTAAAATAACAGGATAAGGCAAGTTTTCATCTAAAAGGAAAAAGAAGCAGGGAATATATGTTTGTAGAGCAGTGTGGCATGGAGAAATATGTAAAGAGTTTTTATCTGCTTTTTTATTTCTTATGGAATAAGTCAGAATGAAAATTCATCCAAAATCAAAAGAGTACATTCACTGATTCTTGAAGATCCAGTTTTCATAACAAGTGTCCAGTTATGTTCTATACTCTACTTGTGAAGGGGAAGATCAACTTAAAATGTTAATTTTTTCCCCTCGACTTATGTTCTTTTTCTTATAGTGTTTAAAGCAGCATGTTTTCAAGACTGTTTATCAGTAAATAATCCTAAAATATTAGTTAAATATTAAGAATAAAGTAATCTTTACAATCTCTTTTTTTGTCTCATGAAATGAAAAAAAATGGAAAATAAGTGTTGCAGAAAAGTATACTCCATGAAATTCCAGGTATTTTAGGTACTTGATAAATGCATAAGACTCAACTCTGCTTGAGGGAGTATTAGTGACATCACAGAAAGTTTTACAGGGGGAATGACTTGTAAATCAAAGCCAAAGAAGTCTGGTTTTCCAAGGACTGTACCACTGGATGTATTACTTTCTTTAGTGTAGGGTTTATTTGATATTAATTTATCATAGTAAAAATTAGCTTTGTATTGATACTGTGGTAGACAGGCAAAATAAGACTTATTTCCAGAAGAAATCGGGGAGCATGAGATAAACAATCATTTTCTCAGGATTAAGTAAGAATTATACTTACAATTCAAGTTTTGATTACAACATGCTCAGATAACAGTGCAAATTCCAGATGAAATGCTGACAGAAATGAGGTTGTCAGCAGTCTAAACTAACAACTGATCCTTTCAGTTAACCAAAGGGATATCATTATAATTACTATGTATTTCATTTTTACTTGTGCCCTAATCCAGATAAAGCAAAGTGACTGCATTTTTTGAATCTGTTACTTTTCAGTCTAAAATGGTTACTGCATCACCTCCAGTCAGAATAAAATATCTCTTTTGTGTTCAAGATTCATCACCCAGCTGAGCAAGAATTCCACGTTTGCTCTGAAATTCTGATCTCCTACATGAAAGTAAAATTTGTGAAGTCCCATCTCCAGGTTGCCCTGACATTTATTAAATATTTTAGCCAGAAAGAAACATTAAGAAGGCCTACAGACTAGGAAGACAATTGAAAAACCTCTAAGAAAGGAAATATCTTATTAATTCATTAAGTCAAACTGCTTGTATCTACACTTGTATGACTAGAATTATGGTTCATTAACTTCATTTCTTTATATGAGTTAATTAGCTCAGAGGAGGCCAGAAATTAATTACCAGCTTATATAGTTTGTGCAGAATGGCATTCTGTTTATTTAGTTTCTCCTATTAACTTTTAATCTCTTCAAACAATAAAAGAGGTAATTAGTATTTTATAAACAAAAATGAATGCAACAAAGGCAAATAATTTGCCAAATAGTGAGGCTCCTGTGTGGAACCTGATAGTTCTGTGGTTCAAGTTGCAGACCTTTTCACTGTTAAGTATAAGAAAAAGGAGATTGAAAATATAGGTAGTCTTCAGGTAGGGCTATGCAATCCATCATGAAAGAAGAGCTACCTACTAATACCACACGGAGCAGAAAAACGAGCCTCAAAAAGTTTCCAGCTGCTTGAAAATAATTGCCCATGTATTCAGCTACAGTAACAGTTGTAGGTAGCTTTACTAAGATACGGGAACACAGTGGAACAAAGTGGGAAAACAAAAAGAAATCTACTCCATGTAGGTAAAAAAAGACACAACAAAGCACCTGAATGAATATACAGGCATATAAATGAGTATAGCGTCAATGCATACTATACAATTGTGATATAAACAAGGTCAAATGTCACCAGTGTCTTTAGTGTTTAACTAGGGTTTCTGCACTAACTATAATATCTATTAAATCTGTTTAGCAATTTTTAAGGTAAAACCTGGTGTTTTGAGGACATACATTGAACTTATTTCTTTTTCCTTGGCAGAGACTTCATATGTGATATTCTTTGTGACTTTTTGGTAATTTTAATATTTACATTGCAAATGCACAAAGGTACATTACAGAACAGATATTCATCACCATATTTTTTGTGTACATGAGTAAATAAATGCAACTACATGTCAAGCATGTTACTGAGGAAATATTTCAGGAAATTCCTGATGAGTGTTTAAGATTTTTATTAGCACTATTTATTCACTTCCCTACATCTGCAAAACCAGGTGCTTTTGTCCAACTCTACAAAATCCAGAGAGAGCAATAAAAGCCCTCTTTAAAAACTTAAAACCACCAAGAACTTAAAGTCTGTAATCTTGAGCCATTCATGGACTAAAAAACCATTGTGGGTCTCATTGAAGAGTGAGCCTGTGCCCTTCCCCCTGGTATCCATTTAAAGTTTCTGTTCTGTATTTGATACTGTGAGGCTGAGAACTGCTAATGTCTCTGTGTACAGGAAAGCTGTCAGTAGTGTTATAATCTTGCCCTTTCATAGCCTTTGTCTGTGTGCATTTTGTGGAAGCAAAAAGATAAAATATTTTGGCATGGATTGTTCTGGAGGCTTCTTGAAGAATAGGCTGAGTCTCAAAATAAATTAATTGCAAGACACTGACTAAATGTGTTAGGCAGAGAGACATTTTTGCAATATGGTTCTATAATTAATCATTTACCTATAAAATTAACAGTCACTCCATACAGAGAAACCAGAGAGCTGCTTTGGGATAAGGAAGGAAAAGGTATAATGAGCATATGAGCTATCTACCAGAATGGCTTAGTTGCTTTATTTTTTTCTAGAGTCAAATTATATTCATTAATATATTAATAAAATTGCATCCTTTACACTCTTTGAATTGTGAGCACTAAAACTAGAATCCCAGAAAAACCTCACTGACTGCAAAGAGACAAGGATTTCCCCCACTGAAATCCTACATTTTACTTCAGAGTGCTTTCAGACTCCTTTTTCATTTAAGCTAAAAAATAGAAGTGTCCTTTCTCATAGTAGGTCTCCTTATCAGGTCAGTACATGATATAAATGAAGAAACATTTGGAATGAATAAAAGAAAACTTCTACTAGAATTAAAACACTTCCTTTAAACAACAGAAAGATGATATCCAATAACCTTTATTCTTGTATCATTCTAAGAAAAAAAGCTATAATAATTAATGCCATTTTGAAGGCTGTGGCAATACAGGATGAAACTGTAACTTTCTCCATGTTAGAGGCTTTGAAAAGTAAAGGAATTTGAAAGGACTTGAAGGCATTCAGTGAGACCTGAAGCTGACTGTATCAGTGCTTCGTCAGTGGAACACAATATTCTCCACTATCTTTTCAGTGTACACAAAGGTCTTCATTGGAATTGTTTAAATCATTACAATTAATTTTAGCCTCTGACAAAGAATAGAATTTTCCTTTCTCTGTCTGTCTTGTATTTTATTCTGCTTTTGTCTTAAAATCCTCTTGATGTGAAACAGCTCCCATCTTCAACCTGATTAACAGATATACATGGATTCTTTATTGCCAGCATTAGCTTTACAGCACAAATCACAAGGCTTCAAAAGGCTGGGGAAACGATCAAACTGCTCACGACTATTACAAATGATTTCAAGCAATTCACCACTCCTAACTGGTGCTGCATTTGCATGTGATTTTCCCAGATAATTCCTGAATATGGAGACATGCCGTGCCAAGTTGATTTCTACAGTTCTGATGAGAAACAAAATAAAATCTTCCATCTGAACATAGTCCTGGACAACCAAATGTGTTATATATCTTTTTTTTTTTTTTTAATTTGACCCTACTCTTTCAACCTAGAGACATCTATATGCATAGAAGTGAGAAGAAGGAGAGTGATAACTTTTACTTTTGACATTAATTTTGATTTTAATAGTAGAATGACTTTGTCCTTATGGAGAAATAGAAATTAATCTGATGTAGCAGGTCAGGGACTTTAATGTATTTGTACAAATATTCTTGCTACATTCAAAACAAGTGAGAATTTTCTGAAGTTCTCATGTTGCCAGTTGAACATTTTTTTTATTTTCATCTTTATTCACAATTTCTACTTTCTCTACACTATTCATTAAATTATCTTAGGAGGAATGTTATCTTTTTCTAGCTAGCCATTGGCCTGCAAATAACATATTTAATTTCTTTTAATTTGTAAGAAATGGGAAAATTCTCCTCCATTCCACAACCTCATCTCCTCCTGTGACCCATCTTCTTTTGCTCATTAATGCAGACAATTCTCCCAGTGTCCTCACTCCCCACTGATATCCTGCAGTATCAGTCAGTACTTGGTAATCTCTGCCTCCTGCTTCAGGTACTCTATTATCTATACCATCATCTACTGCATTTTGAGAACTCAAAATATGACCCTTCCCTGGAGACACACATAGCTAAATATTCAACATAGTTTTCTCATCTCAATATGATTATTTCCTCTCTCAGGTTCTATCTCTGAATGCTCTCACTAGATACTCTTTTGTTATTTGTCCCCTATTTATAGTTACTAGTTTTACAGCTCCGAATGGTCTTGACAGACCTGGTCTCCCTCTCAGACCTTCATTTTCTCATTCTTCCATGAAGCTTTCACAGAAGATAAGCTTGAACACTGGGGCATCTTCTGCTAATTTAGTTGAATTTCTGTGAACAGGTCATAATTTTTGTCTTTTGTTTTGATCCTAAACAATTCCCAAAGCTGGGATTTCCCCTTTTCTTTGCTTCTTTTCCTACATTTGCCAAATTATTTTGTAATTTACACCAAATGTCTAATTGAGAACAGGTATCAGCATCTTCTCTCGAATTCTAATGGTCCTATGTCCCTGTTTCTTTTCCTTTTGCCATGTGCCATTTGACCCCTGCCTTTCACTTCATCCTCTGCAGCTAGTTCTTCCTGAAGCAAACACACTTTTCTTTGCCAAGACAGCTGCATTTCAAATATTATCCTCAACCAGGAGCCTCTTCTGTTCATCTAAAATTGTTTCAAAGTCAACAATTTTTCTGTTGTTCTTTGCAACATGTTGCTTTGCTCTATGAAGCTGCCAAATGACAGCTTCACTCACATGTGGCACTGACCTGCAATTTACTCTGCTGAACTACTCAACAAAAAAAAACATGACAAGCCCATGATAAGTGTTTGTATAATATGGATAAGCAAATCCACTTCAGTTATTTCTCACTTATATGAAGACACATCTTGTACATTATACAATGCTGCTTCGGTGTTCCTCATCAGTTGAATTCAATGCTATACCTTTGTTTTGACCTGTTGTGATTCCCATCTCCTCTTACGCTCCCATGGTTCCCTTTTTTCTTTTAGTACCTAGTTTCCTTATGCTTCTTACTCATCCTTTTCAAACTTGCAGATTGATACTTTGCTGCTGCTTCTGCACTGTAAGAGTCTGCAACTGTCTAGCCAACATCCTCAGACTCACTGACTCCATTCCTTTTTTAAATGCAGCAGTAACCCAATCTTTAATCAGCACACTGCAGCCCAGTTCTGCCTGCTTTTTGCTTACAATTTCCAATCCTTTATACCCCTCCTAACCTTCTGTTCCTATCACTTTTCACTGCAACCTTCTATAGCTTGTCCATTTTGTAACTCTTTTGTAGGGTTTTGGTATGAATAACGAGATATAAAATTACAGTGTGCTCTACTGAGCACGACATAGGTCATCTTTCTTGCTGCCATGAAATCTGGTTACAAATTTTGGACATTTCTCTGACCAGAAGCCTTCTCATCTTGATGCATATGAAGTTAACCTTTGTCATTCCTGCATTCATTTATTGACAGGTCAACCCAACCACGGGACCTTTGAAAAGGACTGTGAATATATAACATTAGATATGAGAATCTCTTGATCACAGGCAGACTACTAAGGTATTTTCAAAGAGTATGATTTACTTTCAAAATCTAATCTGCACAAATGAATCTTTCTTCTTCTTTTTCAGATTTTCAAAATGACCTGCAATTTTAACGTTTACTCTCACAAGTACTTCTTTGGTAGTCTCAATGAAAAACATATTTCCCAAGGCCATCAAATCTTTGCTAGATAGCAGCAGAGGAATTTGTTTCAACTTCTATAAAATACTCATACTTTCTTTCCCCTGAAAGAATGTTCTTGCAATTATCTTAAATAAAGCCATATTTACAGTGGCTTTTTTCTTCTGTTTTAAATCCCTCTTAAAAATTTCCTCACCATAAATCCACAAACTAAATGAAAGGACATTAATCCAGCCCATCCCTCCTCCCTACATCCAACCATCTCATTAAAGTTTTCGTCTCCTCTTTATTATGACTACCTACCAGCACCCTTGTCAAGTTCATATAGCCACGATGGTGTACATCATGGCACCGTACCTGTGAAGAGAGGAAATGATCATTTTTCCTCCTCATGCATTCTTACTATTGACCAAGGTTATTCTCTTTATCATGTGCAGATTTTATTGAGTGATGCCAAGTGAGATGAATAGAAGCAAATAATGACAGTGCCGCAGTGATGAAATGAGAGACAGAGGTCGTCTAGGTTTTATACTGAACAAATTGAGTCACATCCACTTCTCATCCATTATTTAGGGGTGATTGGGCAGGCTTGGCTTCTATAGATTTGATAATCATTCAGATGTCCATATTAAATATGTAACATAAATTTCTCATTTGGCTGTCGATGACTTGTCACCATGAAACAACAATGCATAAAAAGGGCTTTAATGTATGGATTCTGAGAAATATTTGACATAAATAAATATGTAAAAGGCAGATAATAAAATCTGTTTCTGTCTGCCTGCCAGCTAGCCTTCATGTCAGACTGGACAGCCCCATCTAATACTGTGATTTTATGCAGCTGTATCCTATGAATATTGGCCTGCACACTAGAGATTAAAGCACAGCAGATGTTTCTCTGCAGGCTAACAAATATATCACCCCTGATAACGAATGACAAATGTTGTTCCATATTGTGTCAGACAAAACCAGGGCTCTTGTAAAACAAGTGTTACAGCTGGAATAGGATATTTTAACACAGTTACCTAAGGAGTAGACAAACAGACAGCAGCCTGCTCAAAAGGTAGAGAATCCTAACCTGCAGACATGCAGGCATAGCAGCAATCAAGTGCTGTGGTTCAGCAAAAGAAGAAAAACCCCTTCCTAATCATAATGTGAAATATTCAAGGCTTTCTCGGTAATATCATCAGATTTTTGTGTGTGATCTTGTCATGGATCACTTGTAGATATTCACCACTGTTCCTCAGTCATAACTATAGAGTAAAAAGTGGGATTTGGGATGGAAAAAGGGTATGTGATGTTACGAGGCACAGAGAAAGTCATCCTGTTATAGTCCAAATGATGAGTTTATTTGGTTTATTATCATGCTATCCCAAGAGGTGGAAAAATGGATATAAGGAGAGGAGGAAGGACAGAAACAGCCTGTGTGTTATGAAATATTACACTGGGCTAATTAGTGTACTGCATTGTTATTTATTACTGTTTTATTTGGGTCATTTTCCCCCCTTGTGGATATTAGTGATGTGTTAATGTCTGGTCAGCAGCATGCCTTATCAGCATGTCTTGGCAGCATGAAGGTAACAGTAAGTTCTCCCTCTTTACCTATTTGTTAACTTGATATCCTTTATCTTGTCCCTTGCAATAATAAACCCTATAACCTTCAAAGGAGACAAAGTGTTTGGAAACTCAGCAAGTAAGGAAAAAGACATCATATTCTGATGCTGAAAATATTTGGAAGTTTCAGCTGCTGTATTTTGTGAATGCATGCCATTAACATTTTTTTCCTTAGCTTTGGAGTTGCCATTTGTCCACTGAATCGAGTACTAAAATAAATACACTTTTATTGCCAGCAGAGACAACGGAGGAAAAAGGCAATACAGCAACATGGCAACTTTCAATCACTTCCTGACTTGTTAATGAACTTTTTTTTTTCTTTTCTAACTGAGACTTCGCTTTTGAGCTACGGTGTTTTCCCCAAGCCATTTTATACAATGAGATGGTAACAGTTGTTTGTCTGATAAAGCACGTACTATTTAGAACACAGATGTTTGATTATTATTTATTTCTCTCTGAAGCCTGCTAATTCAGTCCCTAATGATCTTTTTTTTCTTTTTAGCTTAAATTTAATTTGGAATGTATGTTGTTGGTAAGTGACAGATAGTTTAATTATTAATAGGATCCCGCAATGCAATGCACTATAGTTTTAAAGTCATCTGGGGCCAAAACAACACTACTTCCTTCCTTCCTTATGCTTCTGGGATTCCTTGAAGAATGCAAAGGTAATTACAAAACTCATGACAAATCTGCATGTATTATGTCCTTTCCTCAACATTTATGCTTGCCTATGGTTTTACAAAGTACCGTTCTTACTATGAAATGGTAATGAATCAGGAGAGACTTCTGCTATGGTTGCTTCCTTGGGAGAATGGACTATCTAGGGAGCAAGGGGAGGGGGAAAGCAGAGGAAGAAAGAAAAGAAAGGAGGGGGTTGACATGCTGAATACTGGTGCCGTAGTGCATTACACTGAGACAAAGGTGAGCATGCTCAGCCCCCATGAAGGAGTGTGACTCTGGGACCTGGTTGCTGTCACAGGGCATAATCAGTAACATGGTCAAAACATGGACAAGAAAATGGGATTGAGAAAATATCAGGAAAAAAATATCCAAGGTAGAAGCTACTCAAATAATTGACAATTTCTCCATGCTTGTCAACCCCTAGAGAGGTTTTCTGACTGTAGTGATGGGTTACACTTTCTGATATTGTATATTTTCCCTTCACAGCTTCCTGGCACTCAGGATATTTCATATTTATGTCAAGGTTGTGTATGAATACTAATTGGGAGGCAGGATGTGCTTGCACAGATTCTGCTTCTGGTGTATAATATGCTATTAATATTGGAAAGCTGCAGAGCTACCCACACTGTAGCTTGAGTTTAGATATGGGCCTAAACCTGGATTACATACTTGGACATTGGAACTGAGGTTCATTCCAGATCCTAAATTGATTGATGGTTCCCAAAGCTTTCAGAGGAAGAAACAGGCACACACAGGGACTACCTTTCCAACTTCACACTTGACTGTAAAAGCTGTGAATTTAAACAAACATTGCAGTAATTCTAAACAATTTTGGGAATTAAATAAATGAAAGGTCTTACAGGGCATACAACAGTAGGCATCGTTTAACTGATCTGAGATTTTTAGGTGGATGTTTAATAAGCTGCAAAGGTGAGGTGAAGGTTTGCAGCTGCAGAGTGAAAGGTGAAAGTTGCTTGGTGGAAATTTATCTACGTGACCCAGATGAGATCATAGTTAAGAGGGCTGTCTTTGATCAGCAAATATGGTATAAAAATCTACTCAGCAGACTGCTTTAACTGGTAAAGCATTAACAAACTTTTATATATTTTACTAATGCGACTGAAACCATTGCTAAAATGTAAAATCAACCCTTGCAGACCTCTACTACCAGCAACAGTTTGACTTTAAAATATCTAAAATATTGCATCTTCAAACTTTTTAGGTATTCCAAACTATTACTGCTCTGCCACTGAAATCTCTGACAAGCCAGCATTAAACAAATGTGCAGTGATCACAGAAGAAAACATAAATACAGGTGAAGTTTTGACACCCTTACTTTTCTTGTACATAAGATTATTAGATAACGGCTACTCAAACTATATTAATGCAATTCTAAATATATAAAAAAATAAAATAGCTAACCTGATATTAAAATGAAAGTTACTTATGTGGATGAGCATATGCCCTTTGGAGTTTTACTCAAGCTAAACCAAAGCATGCCTAAAGACAACCCTAAGGGCTTCCTAAATTTCTTTGGAAGTGGGATTTACAATTCTCAGTACTTTTTTTAAAAACTTCTCTTACTGGTCACTATTCTTTCAGAACAAAATGACTTTTTGGTCAATGTCAAACAATATTCATATACTCACCAGTGAAGTTAATGAAGACTGTGAAGTAAACCTGCCATAATGTGAAGCTTATTGTTCAAAATGTTGAATATTTGCTTATTTATTTTCCAACAAAGGTCAGCCATGACAAAAAAAAAATTCATTAGATAATATAACAGGTTCTTCACTACTATGTGCTTTGATACTCTTTATATAATAATGAAAAAAAACCAACATAAAATAACATGAAACATTTTACTGGAAAAAGGTGACAAAAGGTATCAGGTAAAACACAAGGGTCATTGTAGATAATGTGCTGTCAATATGGCTGAAATAAGATGCTAAAATAACTCTTCAGTTGAAAATTAACAAGATTTAAGATTTATTTCTGGTTTAGATAAGAAATAATAACCTCCCAATTACCAATAAATATGCCTATTTGACTATAAGAGCCCTAATTCATAAGAGTGTAAAGATGAAACTGTAAAACTAAAAGAAAAACAAAAAAATTCTCAAAACTAAAACAAAAACCAAACAAAAAAAAATAGATTATCTCCAGATTATTTCTAAATATCGTGTCATTACATCTTACTGCACTGAGATTCTACTTTGAAGTTTCATTGTTTTGTTGTGGGAACAAATGAACTCAAAGCTCAGATCAGGAGTCATGAAATTAATTCCTGGGAAAAATCGTGCAAGATCACAGGTTTTCAAATGTAGGTACGAGCTGGGAGTTCCTTCTGGGATCTACGGCTCTATTTTATGTTTTGCCATTCTTCTACACAACTTCTAGTATCTGTATTTCTTGAGAATTGGCCCAAGAGGATAACAACACCCAAAAAATGACAAACCAAAAAAGTGGAAAACTGGCTGCATCTCCTACCAAGAAGCGGCCCAAGTTCTTATTTCCAGTCAGTGACACAATTCCTTTGGCTGGTCTTAAGTTTTGTTCCCCTCTTCTCACAAAAGGTTGTTTCACAGGAGTGGAAAGAGTAGCACTCTGTTTATCCAATGCCTCAGCAAAGGGCACCAGGAGTCACTCCTTCCACTACACAGCCCTTTCTCTTCAGCATGATTCTGCCTTGAGGCTCCCAATTGGGATTTCTCCTTTTCTGCTTAGTACATAATCAGCACAAAGGCAAGTACATACATTATTGTCAGTTTCCAGGAATATAATTTTCCTGAAGGTCTGACTTCATTTGTAGGGCTTCTTTGCAATGAAGCAATTTTTCTATCTTGAAAGAAAAACTTACATGTGTTGGGATAGATTCCAAAGATAAAAATTTGTATTAAATGGGGCTAAATTCTTTCCTAATATATAGTTAAGGTTGTCCCATGTCCCTGAATTTAGTATAAATGCACAGCATATTTGCTACCATGTGAGAGATGAATAATTGTGATTACTACTGAAAACCACATTAAACAATAGGGTAGTCTGCGTAGAAAACAGAAAAGTGGCTGAGCTTCATTTTGGAATATTTACATGTGCCCAAAGGCTGCAACTGGAATGATGAGACTTGGAAATTTGTAATTCCTAATGAAGACTTCAGATGTTCTTTTTTATCTCAAAAACTGCTTCAACATAATGATACCTGTAAGACAACCCTTCCCCTTCACCCCCAAGTTTTGTCTCTAACTTTTATGAATACAGAGCTTTATCCTCTAGCTATAATTAACTTACATTCTTGGACACCTGGTAAGAGCTCTTCACTGCATTGACAAAATTTATATATGGGTTTAAAAAAAAGTATTGGGAGAGAGTGCTTTTTTCCCTCATAAGAGACAAAACAGGACTGGTGGGAAAGAAGAGCCACTCAGCAGCAATTACATTAGATTCTCTGAAACGGAAACAATTAACAATCAAGTACATGCCAAAATGGAGTTATACAGGCACTTTTTATTCTAAAAATAAAGAAAAACAGTGATAATGATAAATACGCTTTTGCTTTGCCTCTGACAAGTTCTTATTTTTAATAGTGATCACATTTTTCTGAAAAATAGCAGTGACTTATGCTTTCAGGATTAAGATCGTTATATACAGCCCATTACAGCTCGTGATTAAATACGTGGCTGCCCTTTCTCTTGATTCCTTTGGCTGACAGTAAAATCCACACACAGTAATTTTAAAAGATGTTCTATGTGTTTGTTTGAGTTGGAAAATTCATAAAGCTCTTTCTGATCTAACATTGGAGAGACAGTCATTGGGCTCTCATACTTTTGCATGGCACATTTAAATGTAGTAATTACATGTTGCTCATTTTTGTTAAGTCCAACTATCCAGATACACAGAATTTACCATAAACGAATATCCTGACCCTAGGCATGACTTCTGGACATGTTGGATTTACCATGCTCAAGCTGTTGAGATAATCTGCATACTCACAATGACCACTGGCCTACAACTTGCTGCCAGCACTCAACAACTGCTAAAACAAGTCTGTTGATTGTCCATAAATCAATAAAGTAGCCAAAAATTCTCTTTTTCTACTCAGGTAAAATTCATATTTGGAAACAGGACAGGTTGAGGAAATCCTGACTTTGGTAGCTGTAGGCAGTAGGAAGCATAATGACATGACACTGTTTGTCTTTCTAAAGTCCACACAGTTGGTGGTAAGGCTGGGACAGCACACAGCTGTTTAGCACCCAGCCCTCTCTAATGAGCTCCAGGGGTGGCAGGTGATTTTGGGTTGAACAGGTCGCTGAGTGTGTGCAACTGATTGCTGAAGCCACAGAAATTGTTTGAGTAGTTATCCACCACCTTGGATAGATACATGAGCCCAAGCAAAGACTCAGTCTCAATGGACACTGGGCCATTTATTTCAATAGTGATGACTTTGAGGTTATTGTCAGCAATACAATTGTCAGAGGAATTATATTATTACAAAACACGTCTTAAGCAGAAATTATCTGATAACCTGTAGGATGTTCTTCTGAGATAGGTTTAAGTCAAGAAGTCAAGTCTGTATCATGTAACTTTGTGTTTTTATACTCCTTCTGAAGAAATATAACCAAAATGAAAGCCGAAGGGTGTAAAACCTAAGTACACGGAGGCATCTTTGCACTCATTGCAGAGAAATGCAATGATTTTACAGGGCTGAACGTCATGATGCAAACCATGTTAGGGAAAACTTTAGTGCAATCAAATCAACTTTTCATTCCTAATAGGGATCAAAATGGCTATTGAAAGACCATGAAACAGCATCTGAGACAGGAACTGTTTTTTTCTATGAATGAGGGAATAAATATTCAAATGCTTAAAATTAATAAATGTAGATGTCAGCTAATAAACAATAAACAGTTAAAAAAACCAAACCAAACCAAAAAAAAAAAAAATACCCCAAACAAACCTTACAGTCATATCACTTCCTACAGCTGGAAAGAAATCAATGCAAAGACTCCCCTTTTGTTATATTGTCTAAATGTAACTGATGTACAGTAAACAAAACTGAATTTAACCAAAGATGAGAAAAAACAAATTCACCCACAAACTCTGGAAATTTTTTTGAGCTGACATTCGATCTTTTACATTTCCCTGCTTAGCATCCCTCTTCTCCTACCCCAACCAATTAAGACGAACACTATATTTCTCCCCTCCTTTTTCGGTCAAAGAGTCTTGGCACAACCAGCACAAACAAACTTTGCTAACAGCTTTAAACTTGGAAGGCCCGCTTTTTAAATATTTGCCGCTACATAATTGAAACAGCTGTTTTAATGAGATACCTACTGTCATCATTTTACCCTGGCTGAGCTGGGTGACAACAAAGCAGTAATAACGAATTCAATAATAATTAACTCGGGTCATCTGCTCATCTGTCATGGCTCATCAGCTTTAGGGAGAAAAATCCCAGTGAACTTCTCTCTTTTGTGAGCTTTCCAAAACTCTGCAATAAAATGCTTAGAGAGGACTCTAGGTAGCCCTTCAAAAGTTCTAAGCAAACTGGTAAGTAGGTTAATTAAATTTTATGCATGTTTAAATGCTAATGATTACATTCCTAACATTACAGTGTAATCTGTTATGGAATGATGTCATGCAAGCAGTGGTTTTTAGTGCCTAGCACATTTCCATCCTGATGTGGAGTAGCTCTGGATCATTTGTCGGAGGGCAGGAAGTTGACAGTGGTGTTTCGGAGCCAGGTTTTACATTTAGATCCTCTCCCTATCTGTTGAATGTTAAGCAGGGGAGTTACAGAAAGCCACCAATTTTATGCCTACTGCCACATCACAGAGGCTGATCCAACATACCCATGGCAAGTTTTCTTGGCTGCACAATAAATAAATAAATAAATATAATAGCAATTATGGGGAAATCAGTAAGGATGGCACTCCTCCCAAATTACTCTCTCCCCAAAAGAAAAAATATTTTGTGACTCACCCAGAGGTAGGTTCCTTTCATGATTTTTTCTTTTCCCTTATCCATGGAGATGAAAATAATTTTTCAGAGACTAAAAAGTATTCTCTGAGGAACCAAAGGTATTGCTGTGGGTTTATTGTTGGGTGTTTTGTTGTAAAAAGATTTTGTGAGTAAGATATAAATATCTTTGAACATGGAAATTTTTTTGGTTTTGCTGAGAATAAAAGGTGCCTTTTGGGTCTTGACAGGTCTTTTTTTCTTAAAATTAATTGTATCAGTTTATGGATTCTTATTTTTAAAAAGTTATGGGATAGCTGCTGCAAGATTCTGCGCTCATTTTACCATACTGCTTTCAGTGAAAACTGACCATGTATGTAATTTAGGAGGTACATGTTGATTGGTTCATAGATAACACTTACTTGTATAGTACAAATTTCAAAAATTATTTACCAAGAAAACCCAACTTCAATAATCACAAATGACACTAACATATTTGTTGTCATGTCACTAATACTATGACCAATTCCATTTTGAGAAAGGTTTATTCTGTGCACTGATTTTAAAAAGAAGGAGTAACACATCAGTTAACATGCAGAATCCTTCCAACGTGCTGACTGAAATACCAGGAAGGCTTTCAGTGATGCAATGTAACATGAAAGGTGAATTAACAAGTTATTATTACAAGAATCACCACTACATATGTCATCTAGTTAGACATCTAAAATTTCCAAAATCTTTGAATTAATGAAAAATTGCCTTCTATTCTCACCTCACTCTCTGGGCATTTTGAGAAAACCTGACATAATTTTCTGCTGAAAAGTAAATGTATTTGCTTCTCAAGAATAACAATGCAAAATGCCCCATTTAGTTCCTATATGAAAATTATTCCCAGACATAATTATTAAATAAAAAGAGCAAGATATTTACTTCTGAAAAAAAGTGAACAAACCTCCTAGAGGAAGAAGATGGTTTGAAAAAGGACTAGAAAATCCTAAACAAAGGGGGAGGCGGGGGAAATGAATTTTGAAATCTGCCAATATAGATGCTTTGTTTTGTAAATGAAAAACAGGGTTATATTTGCACTACTCAGCTAAAGCAAATAAATAGACTTAAATCACTATTTTGCAGTAGCAGATCTGATGCACATCAAGGGCTTCGAAAATAGACATAATATCTTCCTAGACTGAGGTATATTCAGTACAGTATAAATAAAAAATATGTTGTGGGCAACAGGCAGTAAATTTGACCATGATGTGCAGGAAAATATTAAAAGCCTAACAGTATACATTTTGAAATAAAATAATTTAATTTTCAAATATAAATTAATTACAAAAAACACTCTGAAGAACTGCAAAACAGAATTTATAGTATAAATATAGGCTTTTCTGTAAAGGTATTTTACAAAAAATATTCATGTAAACACACATTTTTATTTTCCATTTTCCCCCCGTGGTTATTCAGTGGCTGGTGGCACTATGGAAGAATTGAAGAGAAAGAAAATTATTTTATTCCTTTAATTCAAGATTTGTAGATGTGAGTATATAGTAAATTTTGACTCCTGGATAGTACTGATAGGATCAAAGTCTGCTGTTTTCAAAACCATTATTAAAAATGTCTCTTTAGGTAGATTAAGTACTTTGCATAACGTAAAATCTTCTGAGAAATTATCATTAGATTGATACATTTTGTGGCAATTTATCAGTTTCAATTAGAACCTCTCCAGTTTAAAAAAAAAGGTCTATCTGTCATAGAAAGGGTGGTGTTAGTGTGTGACAGCACACACCAGAAATTTTTTGCAGTGAGCCTGTGCTACTCAGTGTCTCCTGTTATGAACAGTTCATGTAAGTGATTAAATATATGTAAGTGAAGAAAGAAAAAATCAGAAGTTCTTTGGGTAGCATATTCCTTGAGGACTCATGGGTCTTAGTCCTTATTCTAAATGTAAAGCAACCATCACATAGCTCAAAGTTGTCATCCAATGTCTGAGCTATATTTTATCTTTGTCTTCTTTCCCAAATTAATTTAACAGTTTAACATAAAATGTTTCAGTTTCAAGTTTCTCTGAAGCAGATGCTGCGGTTTCAGGTTTTTTTATATTGAATATGTACAAACTAATGCACAGCTGACAGGCAGTTGAACGGTTATAATCACAGAAGGAGGCAGCTAAAATTCAGGGAAAGAAACATATCATCCAGGAGACCCTCTAGCTTCTGGAAATATGTTTACCAGTTCAACAGCAATGCCATACACATTACTAACTGGATACCAACAGACCCACCATTACCAAGAGATAACAAATTACTTCTGTGTGCTTCTGCATTAGCTGCTCAGGAGGTGGGCTTTGTTTTGGGACAGACAGACTACTTTACATGTCATGAGTCAAATGAGCAACGTGAAGTTCTCCTGAGCGAGGGGTGGGTGCAGATCAGAGGCTGGAGGAGGGATCATCCTGTGGGACATTGAGAGCGGGCAGATGAATGAAGGAGTTAAAAACCATGTATGGAACTTGACTGAAGTCTAGGTTCCATAGGAAGCCAAAACTCAAGACACATTCAGACCAAACTAAAATAAAGAAGCGGGAAGTGCCCAGCTTCAAGTCTGTAAACTGTTTGTACGGCTCAAAATCAGTGTATTTTACAGAGTTCTGCTGACATTTTTCAACCTATGGTGTTATCTGCACTCTCTTTTGGTTTTGATAGTTTGTGCTTTTTACTGTATTATGCCAACGACAGGAGATTAAATAATACTGAGATGTACAGTATGCTGTTATTTTTAGCTTCTCTTTTGTGTGGTCACCATATGAGCAAACAGAGCTTATGTCTCAGGACTGACAAATAGACACTGGAAGTAACTCTCCTCCTCCATCTCTATTTTAGTCATGTTCCTTCTGTGTAAACACATTCAATGATCCATATT
The DNA here is from genome assembly GCA_035583135.1 of Lophotriccus pileatus. Taxonomy (NCBI): domain Eukaryota; kingdom Metazoa; phylum Chordata; class Aves; order Passeriformes; family Tyrannidae; genus Lophotriccus; species Lophotriccus pileatus. Next base: position 58,000,581 of record JAWWES010000081.1, read on the forward strand.
TGCCTCTGATTCATTGGGGTTCATTGCCAGACTCCTCAGTCCAATCTAACGGTTTATGGTGTTAAAAGTTTTATAACTCCTGGGGGAGGCTTTGTAAGCTCAGTTAAACCTAAAATGCTGACTGGAGTACTCCCACAAAAATGACATATAGGAAACTCTTGCATGGATAGTTGAATCAACAACAGAAAAGAAAAGAGTTAAAGTTTTACATATATATATATCTTTAAGAATAATTTTGACACAAATGTCCAAGTGTTCAAAGCGTACTCTTGACTAGAATTTTAGAAAGAAAAAAAAAATTCAACCTTGCCTCCTCACAATAATGTCTTTTTTCACTGTGTAAAAATCAGTGTTATACTTAATTTATTTTTAAAAACAAATGTATGTGGTTTTTGTAAAGGAATTTTCACACTTATAAAAGTAGGCCTACTAGCACTCTTAAAGTTACTCTGCTGAAGAAACAATTCCACTTAGAAGGACGCTATGATGTACATAACCTGGGAATTACATTATTTCTAGTTTTGGCAATATTATAAAATTAACTCAAACATCTATATACAAGCCATATAAAGGAACAGATATTTGATGAAAAATTAAGTAATAATCAGATAAAGCATTTATAATAATAATTACCATTGAGATCCTTGTTCTTACTTTGCTTATATTTTATTTCTGTTATGATTTTGTGTGATGTGCTGTGCTCTGGTAAGGATTTTCTCTCCATGGAACAAGAGAGAATAAAAGTTGTTAACACTCTTATGGAAGACACGGCTGCGTATTAATGAGCTAAAAACTGACAACTACAGTACTTGCACAGCAGCCCAGTATTAATAAAGTTCACATTAGGAAAGAAAAACATCTGCTTTTCTAAATATTAAATAGAAATTTACAACTGGATACAATATTCCCACTGGTCTTCTAAAGGAAGACAGTCATGTTCTGTACTTGCATCTGTATGTAATTACTTCAGCACTACTGTGCAGGTAGTGCACATCTTCCCTTTTAATAAAGTGACAACTGCAGAAATTTTAACTAGACTGGGGAAAATATAAAGAAAGAAATAAAATTTTGACTTTAGTTATAGCTGTGTATTTTCCTATGTCCAAATTTAAGGCATTTCTCATGTGAAAGCATTTTCTCGGGTAGCGCTTAAACTAAGTACATCCTGTTTTCCATGGTTTTTTCATAGCTTCCATGCAGATGCTGAGGGCAGTTTACATTTAAACAGCTCAGCGCATGAAGACAGCACTACACAGAAACTCCTCGTTCATGTTTAAAACTGATTCATTTCTCGAGAGCTTAAAATTTCCCTGTTCCAAAGGGTGCAGAATTGATTTCTATAACTCTAGAAGTCAATCTGTTTCTTACGGCATTTAATAATTTCTAAAACCCACATGCTTCTACTCAAATTTTGGTTCGTATCCAGATAGCCAAGAGAAATTTTGACTAAGCTTGAACTATTTTCAGTTTGATGAAGGAAGAACTTCTCAAGTCACAAATGTTCCCTTTTATTCTCAAACAGTCTTTCAGACTTTTCTAAACCTCAGGAACTGTAGGGGTGTTTCTTTGAGAACAGATTTAGTTCTGTGTAGCAATACAGGTAGAGAACAAGCCCAGTGTGGCATGTACTCCTCACGCAGAATCCAGGAATTAGTGGTGTTGTAAAGGGCTATGAGCCCATGAAGGCCACGTTCCTCAGTCTTATCATCACAGCCTTTGGCTCTTACTAAAGGTATCCTTTATGATTTCTGAAGACTGGATAGCAATTTCTACCCAATATTCATACATAAAGCTATTCTATGTATAAAGAATAAAATCTAAATCACATTTAAATCAATGTGAAACTTTTCTATTCAACCAGCAGCAATCCCTGTTTCTTGGTCTGGGTGGGAAAAGTGTAGAAGTATTTTCAAGTGTCAGTCATAATTTCCCTTTCTCTAATATACCAAATGCATAAACAATTAAGCCCTTTCCTGTTAAAATGAAAAAAAAGATCAATTTGTAACACAAGTTTTCCAGTTCCTGGGGTTTTATATTCCAAATTTTTTTTTTATTTACAAAACAAGAAATCCTATTTCTGTCAAGTCAGGTGAGACAACTTCAAGCTTGGAAATGGACTCTGCAATATTTTAGATATCAAAGTGTCTACATTTGTCATTTATCTATGTGACATAGATTTTGTTATTTTGTCACAACAATGTTACAACAAGAAATGCCATGAATGCAGTTATTTTTTTTTAATTGAAAATCATTAGGACAGATGAAAGAAAATATTGAGCAAATGCCTTCTATTTTTTTTTTTTTTTTTTTTTGGTCTAATGGGGTTTTTATACAGCTTGTAAGAAAAGAATTTAATATTTGGTAAATTTCAAGAAATACACTTTGCTAAGTTGTTTAATTCTTAACTTACATTCAAGTACTGAGTCTTAAAAAGGCATTTAATATGTTAAGAGAAAACTGCTATTTGCAGTAGTACAAATAAATATTATTTGTTAATATACTGGATTATAAATCGTATTTCCCAGTCTCATTAAACAAAAGAAGAAATGTTGTATATCATGGCTCTGGAAAGGGAGCTGTTGCTTGACATTTGTGACCTAGAGATAAGGGGTCAGAGAGAGAGAAAAACAAAGAGAAGGAAGGTCCTTGAAAGGTCCTTCACCTTTATAACACTGACCATAACTGAAAGAGTAATGAGTTCACTTCACCCTCTAGGGAAGCCTTATGTTGTTGGTGTACTATATCACCAGTTGTTCCACGTTCAAATACTCAGTTCCGTGTAAATTGAATAATTCAGGGAGAAAGACAATGCTTTCTTCAAGAAGCTAAAGAGTTAACTCTGCCTCAGTTGAACAATCTTACCTACATTTTGATTCCCTCCCACATGGGATGAGCAACAACGTGATTAGATTATTTGCTAAAATGTGTTTAATATAATTTGGCACTCCATTCCTGTCCACCAGTACATTTATGCCTATGATTAATTTCTATGAGAGTTGTCGCACTAAAAATAAGTCAACCTGTTCATACTATACGTTTTACATTAGGTCTGACAGACAGATTTGCAAAGGTACTTAGAAGCTGAAAAAGCCAAGAGATATTGCCAACTGTAACTAGATATATAAGATAGGTGAAATGCAAAAATTGTTCCACCAGTGGATGAAGCTGATCATAAAAAAAAAAAAAAAAAAAAGGTAAATGCAGAAATAATGGAATAATCAATGATTACTTGGCTGCATACTTTAATTAGGATCACACACATCTGGATAACAAAAGTATGAGCTGAAGTTATCCACAGGAAAAAATCCCACTTTTCTACTATCTCCCAGCAACTTGCATGCCATGAGCCCTACCTTTATGGAAAATACCAAGAGTAAAAATTAGTAAAATTCAGGCTACAGGACTGACAGAAATACCTGAAAATATGCAGAAGCATTGCATCTTTTCTATCTATCTATCTATCTATCTACACATATAAAACCTCCTTAGCTGTCCATGGCAAACTGGTATGTTGGACTTGAAATTCTGTTCAGCTTACTGTAACATTAAAAACATTTTTGAGATGTTTTATTCTACATATTTCACAGCTGAACATCTGAACAGAAATAGTATTTACTACTGACCTTAGCTGTCTACCTCTACTGAATCTATTTGGAATGTTGACACATTTTTGTTTTGTAAGATGAACATCATTAATACCAAGAGATGATCAATATGCAGTGTACAGTGTGTTCCTCCATGTACTTTTTATTATAATAATTAAACTTGACCACAAACATAGTGTTTTCCAGTTTTCATCACAGAAGATGAATGCAAGTTTTCAGTGTGAAGCTGGAAATTGTAAGTTGAGAGTAGATAGAAATAAGGGCTATCTAAGCAGAGACTCTGGGCTATAGGATTAGATACCCTTATCCTATGCAAGTGGTAAATGGGATAACTGGCATGGACTGGGCAGAGTTTGGGATAAGCCATTTGAGGGAGAGGTTGATACTTGCATGAGGAGGGAAGCCAAGTGGAAAACAATGATGGATCAGAGGTGTGGTCTGAAAGCTTTCTAGATGAGTAGAAAAAGGAGCAGGCAAGTTATGGGATAACATACTGGATGGAATAACTTGAATGAATGAAAAGAGGTCTGTTTGGGGCAAGAAGTCTACATGGGAATGAAGGGCATGAAGCCTGAGGTTGACTGTAAGTATAAAACAGGGTGAGGAACCGTTGACAGATACACAAAGGCTACAAAAAAGAGGTCAGAAGGGTGGGACAAAAGGATCGCACTTCAAGGAAAGGTGAGACAATTCCTCTCTACACCTGATTTCTAAATCCACAAGAAAAGAAAGTGGAAGCTCTCTGAGTCACATCGTGCCACCACAAATGTTCTCAAGAAACCAGTCTTGCTCTAGTGCTAATCCAAATAAATAATCTGTTACTAAGAGATTCTTAGTAATGCCTGTATTTTGTATGCAATAAATGTAGAAATTCTGTCCTGCTGAAGACCAGTGTTTAGTTACAGTAGCAAAGGCAGAATACTTTGCTTTTGTTTCAAATTGTAATTTCACATACAATCTGCTTGTAATAATATGAAGTTTGCAAGGTATGCTTTTAAAAGAAGCAAAGCTTATAACTAATGGCTATCTATGCAACTATAATCCAGCTTCCTTGCATGTGTGAGAGCTTAGAGCATCCATTAATTGCTCTTTCTTCTGGACCTTGGCCCTCTGAATCAGGGGGAATGTAAAGGCAAAGGCTATCTTCTCATTTTTGGTATTTCTAGATGAAAAGACTAGCTCTTATGACTAAACTGAGTACTACCATATAGGACTAGACTCTGTTGCTACGGTTTCTGCATGATGCAAGCCAAGTCCCCTGAAGTACATATTCAGAGGAGAACATTACTCTAGACCACATTACTCAGGATTTTGTCCAGGAAGCTTTTGAATATCTCCAGTGAGGGAGACTCTACAGCCTCTCTGGACAATCTCTTCCAGTGCTTGGTCACTCCCATAATAAAGAAATTCTTCCTCATGTTCAGGGGGACCTTCCTGTACATAATTTTCTGTCTACTGCCTCTTATCCTATTGCTTGGCACCACTGAGAAGAGCCTGGCTCCATCCTACTGACACGCTCCCTTCAGATACTTATACATACTGATGAGGCCCCCTCTCAGTTGTCTCTTCTCAAGGCTGAAGAGGACCAGCTCCCTCAGCCTTCCCTCATAAGAGAGAGACTCTAGCCCCTTAATCATCTTCATAGCCCTCAAGTGGAGTCATTCTAGGAGGTCCATGTCTCTTGTACTGATGAGCCCGGAAGTAGACAGAGTGGTCCAGGTGAGAACTCATCAATAATTATTCTTAAAGATCAAAATGCAAATTTTTTTTTCTTGTAACAGTTCAGACATTGAACAATTTAATTCTGAACCGCCATGAGATACATTTAGTGCACTTCAAGAAGTTGCATGTGTGAGGATTTAAGGCAACATAAAGCAAAAAAGACCATCTTTAAACCAGCTTGTGTTTTTGTGTTCCCAAAGAAGACTATTTTTCATCAACCTACCTGCCTAGAGAACAGGTAATGATGAACTACATTCAGTCTAGCTCCAGAACCAGAAGCAATATAGTTACACTGATTCACAACTGTACCAGAGAAAAATAGCCCTGCATAAGAAGATTGCAGCTTAATTCAACCTGAGTGCCATCTTAACACAGGGAAAATGCTGGTGGGATCTCAGACAGTGTCTCTGCCATGGTGTCAGACTACACACGCAGTGTCACCAATTATAGACTTTGCTAATGGCTACTAATTTGTAACATAGCCAGATGAAATTATTTTTTTCCTGATTTCACCCAGGAAAAGAAGTATGTAAGGGAGTTGAGCTTGAATGTTTCCCAAGTTTTCAGAAAAGTTCTACTGATTTAGTGAATAAGCCAATGCAATACTATGTCTTAAGCTACAGGAGAAACACGCATGTGCTAGATTTCTTTCCTAGTAGGAAAGTGATATAGGATGAATTACAACATTCATTTCAGGCCCATCAATAGCAAAAAGCAGGACTGTAGCTGTAGGTAATAAATTTAAGCTTATTCCTGATAATTAAAAGTAGAGCTAGTGATTTAATTGGAAGGTGTTTAGCTAAAACTATTACAGTTTTTGAGACATTTCAGCTTCCAGTTTTTCCTAGCATGGTAGATAAGAAAATGAAGATAACTCTAAACCTTTAAAAGCACCACAGTGTATTTGGTACAACTCAATTGTCAAATACAGTGTGAAATAATATGAAATATTGACATAGAATACAAGATACTATTGCCCATAATATAGGTAATAACTACTGTGAGTGAGAAAACAGTCTTCTGGTGTGTGAGACTTTCTCAGATTTCAGTGTTTTATCATACCCACAGGATAAGAAATTGAATTCTCCAAAATAGGTCATGAGAAAAAATCCGCCACAGATAATAACAAATTTATGTATTTTTTCAATAATTTTCAAAGATTTCACTATCATTTTGGCCATTTTAAAATATATTTTAATGGCATTTATGTGTCAAAATGGGTAGTTTATATTTTCAAAAGTGACAGAAGGAAATTATAATAATTTCAAAGCCTTCCTTCTCATAGTAATATATGTATATATTTGGGGGTTTTGTTTGTTTGTTTATTTGGAATTTTTTTTTTTTTTTTTTATGATACCAAGACTATCCAGAAAGAAGTTTCGGATTTGAAGAATGCTTTTCAGCACCACTACCAACATACTCTGATTATCTGAAAAAAAAATCTGATTTCTTTCTACTGCTAGCAGTGGAGCTTGTGAAGAGAGGAGGGAGAGCAGGGGGATGAGGTGTCTATCATCTTTGCCTTCTATGGTGGATTTTAATCTTTGAATAACATTGGGCATCAGCTGTAACATATATGAATTAATCACCTTATTTATATAGCTGTTTTCTTTTATTATACCTCTAAAGGAAATTAAATGAATTTGACCTGTTTCAGCACTTACAGCTGTGTTCTTGAAGAAATTTTATTGCGAGTTCCAAAGTTCAAAAAGGTAATCTTTTATTTCAGATTTTTGTGTTGTTCTGTTTGTAGACAGAGACAGGAGCAAATTTTTGTGAAAAAATGTTTTAAATTTGCCATTATTTTATGAGTTCTACAACCATTTTGTGTATATCTACATTTGGATGATGAAAATGCAATTTTCACCAACAGATAACAAGTTCAGTTTGGAAAGTAAACTCCTTTTCTCTTCACCCTAATATTTCCAAAACTGAAAAGGGAAATGCATTTGTTTTCAGAGGTTTGATGACAGTCTAGTGTAAAGGAAATTTGGAGTTAGAGTCTCTGGTGTGACCAGCACTGTACGTAAATTAATGAAGAGAACAAAGAAGATATGAACTAATCTCACTTCACAGCCTAGCATGCAATCATCATGGAGATGATCTTATTTGTACTTATAATAAAACAGATAGTCACAATGCAAATTCCTTAAAGGAAAATGAAACCTTCTCCATATTCTTATCTGCCACTGTTAGCATTTTGTTAGATTTCCTCCTTTCAGAACAGTCCATGGTAAACTATCAGAAAATGAGTAAAGACAATGCCTAAATTTCATGCATATTTGCATGGACCAAAGACATTATCATTGTGATACAGAATGGGATTGGAAAAATATGCAGCCCTTGGAAATGGATTAAACGCACATACATTTTGTAATGAGTGACTGTAATGAAAGTCAAACGAATTGTAATAAAATATAGAGTTTTAAAAAAGAAAACTACTCAATGCATAATGTTGCTAAGAAAACATTTAACAGTTTTTCACTGCACGCTATTGTCAAAGTAAATAACTACCAAAGACAAACTTACAAAGTGGTTTTAACTCTAATGTGATGCAGAAAGTCAGTCATTTAATTTGTTAATTAGTATTATGCCAGAAACTATCTATTCAATATGAAGCAAATATGTTTACAATCTTATCTGCCATCTGTTTAATAGATGGGAGAATACTTAGAGCTGGGATTCTCAAAGAGGGCTGTTGAAAATTTGTTCTACAATTAGTGGAGCAGATTTTTTAATTCTAAAGGATTTTTTTCATGCTCAGGGAGCACCTCTGTGAAGGAAACTGCATCACAATGCTGCCATTCAAGATTAGTGATTGCTTATAGCTGCTGCAAGCAGATGCTTCCAAAATGCAGAAGTAAATATATATATTTTAAGATATATGTGTATATATATATATATATATTAAAAAGGGAAAAAGATTAGATCCAGAATATTAAAGTAATTTTTTGAGAAGGTTTCTAAGATCAATTTTCGTGGCAGCACAATATATAGGTGTGAGTACTTACAGCATTTCATCTCTTTCTGTAATCAGCAGTTTTGCAAGCTTTCTTACAAGGAAGGCCACAATTAAGCAGTACACTAGCCATTAAAGTGAATTCTCAAGGTGCTTTTTAAACTACATATTAAGAATGGATATTAAATCATCATTCAGGAGGTGGATGAAAATAAAAGCTTAGATAATAAAGCACATTTCCTAGGATTACAACTTTTTTATTTGCCCTGGTTTAATGTATTTTGGTTTTGAGGAAGGCTATATTATTGTCTAGCACTAATGAATATTATTGTCATTTTTTATTAGAAGACAAGTTTAGCCCAGGCAGAAAGCTTTTCCTTTTCTGGAATTTAAAAATATTTTCCTCGGTTTTTTTTAAATATCAAAAATCAGACAGTTGAGTAAAATCTTAACATTAATTTTTAAAAATAGGTTTTGTAGCCTTTAAAATTTTCATTTAAATGTTAATGATTTCACAGGACTGAGTATGAATGAAAGATCTATTCGACACCACAGGTGAGAGATATTTTTAATGGAATCCAAACTAACCATGATCTAAGGATCACAGCAAACTTGAAACCAGGTAAATTTTCCAAGAGGGCATAAGACAGTTGTAAACAATTTCCATAATGAAGCTGAACATTTTTACATTTCTTAGAATTTTGTAATTTATAAATGACTATTTTTAAGTGCACAATATTTATAAGTGAATATTTGTAAGTGCAAAATATTTATAGCTGCATAAATAAAATGTAGTGTTTAAAATGTAGTAAAACAAAATGATTAAAATTTTCAAAGCAAAGATGTGCTCCTTACCAGACTGGAGAATGTTTTCAAAAAGCATTCTTGAAAATTGTTTCTGTTTTTAATAGAAGTGATTTTGCTAATTTTCTTTATCTACCTACTGAAAACGATAAACTTGCCGTACAGGATTTATTTACACTAACTTGTATATGTCTTAGTTTCCTGAAACATTTGTAAGCTGTTATGCATTCATGTTTCAACAGGTGAGATGGTGCTGCAAAGAACTGTGAAGATTTTGTCAGTTTGCTGTCTTCCGTAGGACAGCAGCACTTGAGATCTGAGCCTTAATTCTCAGTTTTGCGCATCTCATGGTGCTTCCACGCTGAAGAAATATAATGCAGCAATATGTTTCTGTCAAATGGAAATATTTCTCTTTTTCACTTTTAGGCAGCAGGTTAGAGCATTTCCCTTAAAACTGATCTCTGCCTCACTTCCCCTGGCCCCTGAGATGATAATAATTCACTGTAGAAAAATTTGCAGCATAGCATCAGTTTCAAAAGAGCATTCTGAATTTTAAAGTCATTGTCAGTTTTTGCATCGGTGTTGTACAGAATTGTACAGAACTGACTTCTTAAGCTGCACATCCTGAAGCAGTTTGATGAGGAGAGAAGGAGGAAAGCTTTTCTGAGCCCTGGGACCCCTCTATGTAAACAACGTCCTTTGTAGCATGCCAAACTTATTCTCCTGACATTTTTTTTTTGTGATACCCTCACACGATGAGAGAAGAATTGGATGGGGGGATCTAGCTAGTTTAGTGTAACAGGATTTAGACCCTTGTGCTTCCACAGCAATGAATGTTTAGCCCCAAGAATATCTGCAGCTGCTAAATATATGTATTTATAGAAAACGAAAAAACAGCAACTGGTTAGGTCAAGAACTCGGCATCTGTGATTTGGCTGCAAAGACTGTACTCTGCACACTCCATCCATTCTACCTCTCCTCCCTTACCCTTCTCTCCCCCAAAATTAATTGCATTTTTAGCTAACAAGGTTTAGTTACAGAGGCACCTGACTCCTTCAAACCTTTTGGACAGAATACAAAAGTCTAGTAGTAGACATTACAGGATTAAATCCATTGTAACATTCTAAAAATCAATTCATCTGTTCCTAATAGTGTTTCAATAGTATCCTAGTAACCTTTTCGGTGAAGCTTCATATGGTCTGTATTTGCAAACACTATTAAAAAAGGCCTTCTTGCATTCAAAAAAAAAAAAAGCTAAATCTCTTCACAGAGCTGCTGGAGAGGTGCAGACTCCAATGTGGGCAAGTGTATTTGCCAACATGCCATATGGGAACCATGGTTGGGACTTTTTTTTTCCTAGAATAATTAAATGTTGATGGCAGAGTTCAAATGGATCATTAAAATTCAAAAGTGTAAGAAACAGATTTTTTCTTATGTTGCTGAACGCTCCAGAGGGCTGAATAGCTAGCAGAAGTGAGGCAGGCTGCAGCAGTGATCAGCGTGTGCTGTGATGGTACTAATTTGATCATAATATAGTCATCTCTGAAGATTACAGCTATTCAATTAAATATTCTAATTAACCTGAAGTATTAGGCAAATGATACTAATTACAAATATTCTCCTGAGATTCACAGCAATGAAAATCCCACTTGCAACTGATACTTCTAGCCAATGTTTCGTAACACAATGTCCTATATCATAGGCTTTCAGAATATTAAAATGCAGTTAATTTGCCTAAACCTCATTTGTTTAATGGCATTAGCATTTTGTTTGAAATTGTAATAAACGTACATCCCGCTTTCAAGTAAAATTTAAAATGAGTGTACTCTTGGGGTAACTTAAGATTCCTGTTTACAGACCTAGCACTTTATTCAGTAAGCGGAACAGTTTGAGCTTAACTTTCAGCCATTAAACATATTGAAATTGTTTAAAAATGCTAATAATTTGTCTTTTCAAATAAGAAAAAAAAAAGGATATTTTGCAGTAAAATTTCATGATGTTACCCATGTGACCAGTTTCCTACTGTGAGGGCCCCAATGCTTGAACTTGCCTTGTAGTTTTTTAGTAGAATGTTTGTCTTTTGTAGGTTGTTGGTTTCTGTTTGTTTTTTTAGCTCCCTCTCCAGACAAAGCCTTCTTTTTTAATTTGCTGCCTTTTCCTCTGTGCTCCCTTCCACATTGCATGTGGACTCCACATCGGGGATTCAGTGACTTTTGGGGCTCTGATTCCTGCATGGTGCTCCTGCACACCTTGCACTCGAGTTCTCCTCTGAAGTCATTTGCAGGGACAGCCCAGCTACTTTACCTATTACTGCACTGAGAACATAACCTGGTTTTCTATATGAATTAGGCAGAATGTTACACTGAAAATACAGCACAAGGCAGATCACTTGGTTAAAAACCCCATGAAAACCCCAGGGGCTCCTGACCACCTTTCTAGGTGAGTTTTGTTTGTTTGTTTGTTTGTTTTGTCATGGCATGAATGGGGAAAACAGACATTTGCACACCAACATAAGTGGCTGCTTAAAAAATAATCAGTGTCAAGCAGTTACAGAAACAGAAGAGGTAGCAGGTTTGAAGTGCTGTTTATGAGCCTCTTCTATGCCCATCACCTTGTTAGAGGGCTAAAGGCACAGGAATGCTTCTGGCTTTCCACATGTTGCCTGTTTATTCCCTATGCATATAGCCTTTAAAGTAAAGAGATAAGCAAAAGCCCTTCCTAGTTTTAGTGAAATTATATTATATTATATTATAGTGTTATCATGTCAATACTGTTGCAAAGCTTTATAACAGGCTAATGTCTTCCTGTGAATATATTCCTCTTCCTCAGATCCTCAAGTACTTATCTGAAAAAACAATAAGAATACTAATCCAGTATCTGGTACCTCAACTGGTAAGGGGCAACTAAGGGCTAAAAAAAACCCACAAACAAATAAAAAGATTTTCAGAATTTCAGCTATAGGTATATCATACTATCAAAATATAGTTCAGTGTTTTTTATTGGAAGCGCTGGAAGAATTTATGGCAGAGCAGACCTTTCCCTGACAGCTTCCAAAATATAAAGAAATGCAAATATTACATTTCCTCAGATCTCATGAAATTTAAAGCAATTTGCATCTGAAACACACCATAATCATTGGACCTAAACTTGGAGAAGAGGGAGACTGAAGAGATGGCATCATGCTGCCATATGACCTTTCACAGAGCAGAAAGGAGACACAAGGGAGCATGTAGTAAACTCAGGATAAAAGAAAATCCTGGGAAGACTGTGTGCAACCCTTGAGAGAAATGAAAGGACTGGGGGTTTTGTTTGATTGCTCGATTTTGGTGCCTTTCTTTGGTTGCTTACTTTTAACTCTTTCATAGTTCTTTTTCCTTTAGGGCTGTTACAGCTTATTACCCTCAGTTTTCTCCCTGACTTAGATATAGGGTTTATAATACCTTATTCTGACTTGGAATCAGCTGATAGTTTGCAACTGACTTTATGTAAAGCCCATACATTACGATGATCTATGATTTTGGAAGAGAATATCAAATACATTTAACCACTCTATATCAACTCAGATCCATGTCTATATTGGAGAAGTCTGTATTTAGCAGTGTACTGGACTGAGCTTAAAGTTTTGGAGAAGCATGTAGAGGTGTAGAAAAAACCAGACAAGATACAAGGAAAGTAATATGCTTTCATCTGCTCCCCTTTCGTTGCATGCTGTGGAGGACCAGACACATCCGCTGACATGGAATAGCAGCACAGGGAAGGGTACGACTCACGTGGGGTGAAACATGGCACAGCACAAGTGTCTGACTCCTTACTGAGTACCATCACTGAGCCTGCTCAAACAGGTTCGGGAATTTAAATGAAAATGAGGGGCCAGAGCAGAGATTGCAGGAAAGGTGTTTTCCTGGTCCAGATCCCCAATTCTGCTGTTGTTCTCAGACCTTGTTTAAATTCCCAGAAAAACTGTAAGGTTAACAAAACCAAACAAGCAAACATAGCAAGGCAATCAGCAAGGGAAAACTAAGGAAAAAGAAAAAGAAAAAGAAAAAAGAAAAAGAAAAAGAAAAAGAAAAAGAAAAAGAAAAAGAAAAAGAAAAAGAAAAAGAAAAAGAAAAAGAAAAAAAAGAAAAAGGAAAAGAAAAAGAAAAAGAAAAAAAACACTAGGAGAGAAAGGCAACAAAAGCAGGGGAAAAGGGAGAGGAGCTGCAGAGGGTACATGTATATCTTGTATAAAATCCTGCAGACAGTAGCTGAAGCTCTCTAGAGAATCTTAAATTACTATGAAGAAATAAGCACATCCCACTGCTGTATTAGCCACTGAATGAAGTGGCTATGAATAAAATACTGTATATGTGTATGTTGTCAATGAGAATGTTTTCACATTTACCTGTAGTGTAAGTGACAAAAATAACACAGTCTTTATTTATGCAGGGAGTTAATGCAGGGACCTATAGGTACATTCTTGTGGGGCAGTGAATCTACTAGATTGATTTACTTTTATAAAAGAAATTAATACACTGATGTAATAAAATTGTCATGTACTTCATTGATCTCCTTGCTGCAGAAGAAGTGAGGAGGAACTGAAATTTATTTGAAATAAAGGCATAATATATGCACAAGAGTTGATATTACAGTGTGAGGTACGTATTTACAAAGAAAATAAATACAGTGAAGTGATCCACTTTCATAAGGGGGGGACACTTAAAGGAATAATTTCCACACCTACAGAACTGCGAGACATGATAGGTCCTGCTTTGTAAAGTAGGCAATCTGAAGCAGTGCAGAAAGTACAATAACAGGAAAGCTAATTATATTATTAATTTTTGCTGACCAGAAATATTACATAGCAATGATGTGCCTGCCTGAGCTTGGTGGAATGGCAGTCAGGGAAAGAAATGACAATGATAGAATAATGAAGGGCTGGTTCAGCATGTCCCTTTCATGTCATGAAAGGGACATGAACAAACTCAGGCTGCTCCATGGAACTGCACAGCATTTGAGCCATGACTAGTAAAGGTCATCACAATGATTTCCACAGTCCAGCTGGTGCACATGTTGGGTTTTGCCCCATATCATCCACTGGATAACCACAAATAAATGTGTACCGTGAAAATGCATGGTTGATAACTGTTATAATGAAGGCAGGATCTCAAACTGATTAAAATTGAGAGAAAAGAATGAGTCAATCTGGGAACTTGTGGGTTTTCCACATATAGCCAAAGTCCTGCTTAAATCAGTGACCTCCACAATTAAGCCATATTATCTGATTGACTGTATATTGAGTCAGTCTATAACAGTTGTTCTAAGGCAAGCAATATCATAAAGTTAAAAGCCAGTTCTATACAAAATGTCTCAGCAATAAGCTTGAATTCTTCATTTGACACAGAATTTTACTCTGTGTGTGTGTGGGCAGATATTATGGCCTGTATGATGCAGAAAGTTGGGCCATTGGATGTAATGGTCTACTTTAGCTTCGTGCTCAAGTTAGACACAATGCTTTCTCACTTCCAGTCAGAAGGGGTGGATTTTGGGTAAAATATATGAGATGAAAAAGAAGATCTCTGCTTCTGAAACACCGATCCCTGAGTTCATTCCTAACCCCATTAGTCCCTTCTAAGGAATTGAAGATAACCTCCAAATGTCCTTGCTCTTGTCATGTCTGGTTTTGTTGAACCAAACCAGGATATTAAGCAATGTGCCTGTCTGCCAGATTCTAAATGTGAAAGCTCGTAGACAGCAGGACCAAGCAAGGGCAGGGTTTGATGCATGTGAGCTGCAGACTCACTCTAATAAGGGACATGAAGAAGTCTTCAAAAAGGCCTGGAATTTCTTCTTTTAGAGGTGGTCAGACTGTACATTTAGTGGCTTTTGGAGTCTGCCTTGAATTTGGCCTCTGAGCAAATACATTGGAGGAATATTTAAATGGTAATCCTGACGATAATTCCTTCTAAAATGTCACAAGGTCATCATCCCATCATCCATGAACAGAGATTGGAAAAGCAGTCAGTCTATTTTGCACTTTTTTGCTTCACGGTGGCAGGCAGGTTCCCCAACAATTTTCATTAAAACCTGATATGTTCATTGCTGAAGGACATTGCTTTAGACTTCCTGACTTCATTCTGGGTGCTTAGGCAAGGATTCTGTACACCTCCCAAGGTTGGCTATCATTTCTTCTATCCTCTGCGCACTTCCTTTTTGTGTCTGAGTTTGATCAGAAGTTCCTTGTTCATCCAGTCAGACCTGGTATTTTTGTCCAACTTATTATTGGGATGGAAATCTCTTGAGCTTGGAGGAGCAGATCCTTGAATACTAACTAACTTTCTTGGGCCCCTCTTCCCTCCAGAGTCTTACTGACTATTCCAAGAATATTTTTCAAGAGGCCAAAGTCTGCTCTGTGAATATGCAGGGTTGTACCCTCTTCCTCCTCCTTGCCTAAAGGTTCTCAGACTACACAATCTCATGGTCACTGCAGCCAAGGCCACCTTTGATCTTCACATCCTTAATGAGCCCCTCCTTTTGGGTGAATAAGAGGTCCAGCAGAGCAACTCTCCTCACTGGCTCCTCTAATCACTTGGAGGAGGAAATTATAATTGGTACAATCCATGACCCTCACAGATTGTCTCTGTTTTCCTTTGTTGTCCCTTCAGCAGATATCAGGGTAAAAGAAGTCACTCATGAGAACCAGGGCCTGTGAACATGAGACTGCTCTTATCTGTCTGCAGATGGACTGATCTACTCCTTCTTCCTGATTGGGTGTGTTAAAGAATACATTCAGTGCAGGTAGCTCAGTGTGCAGCTGCAGTGTGAGCTGAAGGTTGAGCTCTGGTGGGAGCAGAAGCCTGAGCCGAAGCCTGAGCCCAAGACAAGAGGCCATGAACTGCTGACCCTTTGCATAACAAGGGATCTGAGGACCTATGGCGCCAGCCAGGGGACCAGACACAGACACAGCAGGAGCTGATAGCAGACACCCACTATAATGTCACATTGACCTGTTCTCTCTTTAATCCTTACCTATAAACTCTCAGTTGCCTTCCATCCTCAGTAGGAGCTCCATGCATTGCAGCTGATCTCTCACCTAAAGGGAGACTCCTCTTCATAGAATAGTTTGGGTTGGAAGGGACCTTAAATCTCATCTAATTCCAAGCCCCCTGTCACATGCACAGATACCTTCCCCTAGACCACTTTGCTCAAACCCTGATCCAACTGGAATTTCCCATCTTCCCATCTTGAAACCTGACCTTCCTCAAATGTATGCCCCTCATTGCAACTCTACAGCCATGGGAGCCAACCCACCACATCTCTGTGATTCCCAAAGTATCATGGCACTGACACTGCACAAAGGTCTCTAATTAACTGTGTTTATTCCTCATATTGCATACATTAGTGTACAGTTTTCCTTTTCAGAATTCAGGTACAAAAGAGACACAGGAGATGTCTAGAGGATGCTTGATGTAAATAGGTAGTCCAAATAAAAGGGCAAAAATCAGCATAGAAATTGCAATTTAGTAAAGCTATGTGGTTTTTAAGTAAAATGCTACAAGGCATGAAAAGGGATTTCATTAAATGGGAAATTGTAGCTCTAAAATTCCATACCTTTGTAAGAGGCCAAACTAAACTATAGTTAATCTCTCTAGCCCACCCTACATCTGAATCTGCTAAGCCATCTTTGTCTCTGCTAAGCTTGTTGAGGACGTCTGTGTTATGTGACGAGTGAATAAGTGAGGTCTTTCCTTGTTCTGTAAATTTGGTATGATTTAGTGCTTTGAAATGTTTCTGTAATGTGGATAAATGCAACTGTTCAGAGGGGCAAACCTAAAAAGCTGTGCCACAGATATTGTTGGCAGTGTTATAACTCTCGCAAAAAAACCAAAGACTAGCTTGTGCTTTCTCCTGACATTACAGCCTGCACAGAGCAACAAAGCTATGGAAAGATTTTCCTGCGGCATTGAGTCAAGTTTGTACACATCATGGAAAACCATTTCAAAAATTTCAGAAAACCATTTCAGAATCCTATTTATGCAGATGTAGGCTTTATACTTGTATGCCCTTGGTATACTGCATGCCCTACCCCTATTGGGAGACTTAGGAAGCAGTGACCCAAAGCATCTTCAGTAGTTGTCAGAGACTGATCCAGATTACATATCTGAGATGACAGTTTGAGTTTAGGTATCAGATTATATCTAGCAGGTGCTTAGCCTGGGGGATCCAATGGCACGATAAGCCCTTTGGCAAATTCTGGATTCTGTTTTAAACTCCTTTCCCAAATTTTGGAGCAGCCCAAAGTAGGATTATGGGCAGCCACCCATGTCTTGGTAAATGCAGGCTGGGGTTAGATCAGTGTTTTGTGGAATAGTTTCATTGTGATGTTAGGAGGAATTGCTTGTCAAGAGACCAACTCCTACAAGAAATGAAGCTAGTAGAAAAATCAGGCGTTCCTGATAGCTTTACTTGATTCACTAGCATGTGAATTGTTAATGGGAACCACTCTGGACAGTACTTTATCCTCTACCTGCGAATAGCTACAGTTTTATCAGTTTTATTTATAACTTTATTTAAATTTCCTTGAAACTTCAAATTCCCTTTTCTCAAATCATCTCTGATGCCACTCCAGTGACCAGCAGGAGTTACTATCATAACTTTGGTTCCTAGACTGGCAGTGTTTTGCCAACCAGGCCAGCCAAATTGTTGCCTCTGATGATTCTTGGCAGTGAATTATCACTCTGTAGGGTCACAAAACTAGCACATGCATAACTAAATTTGTCTAAGGGAAAAATACAACATTCAAATAACACTTTTAACCCAGATATCATGAATTTTTAATATTATCATGCTGCTTGCAGCTTCCAAACACCTGCTACAGCCAGAAGTTCAGAGATTTTTACCCAAAGTGAACTAGACCTCTATACAACCTCATTTTACTGCCAACATACGCACTCTTAAAATGTTTATATTGGATTCATAAAGAATACATTCATTCCATTGTGCATACAGGGACATATGAATTTGGGTGCATGTATATATAAATCGCATGTGTTTGTTCCTCTCTGTGTGTGTGTGTGTGTGTGCGCACACGTGAATATTCAGCTGTGAACCTCCATCACAGTAAGGTTATGTATCTTTTCTCTAGAAAACTAAACAGTCTAAATCACCTATTACCTATCTGGATACTCACATCTAGCAGAGGGCCTACAATTATGAAGCTACTTTAAAAGCGGCCCCCACTCCTCTAAAATAACAATTGTGCAACTGATGCAAGAAAAATAATTCTACCCAGAATAAAATCAGTAGGAAATCAGGCAAGTGTGAACGGCTGCAAAGTAACTATTTTGTTACATCTTTTTATGACATAATTATATTGATCTGAAAGACACTCATCCAGAACCACAACCTTTTATACCCGAAGAAAAAAAACCTGTATAATCTTTTCAATCACTTGATATTCATGGTCTTACTCAAAGGTCTCTGAATATGTCATGTGTGTAATACCAATGCAAAATTTGGCACTATAGTCACTACCAGCAATATGTTTCAATAAGGTAATTTTCTTGCTGCCTAAGAACATCAGCAGGGTGCAACCCTGAACAAAAACAGACTATGACATCTTATTCAAGCATACCTCTGGAGGACAAAACTATACTTTATTAAAGGAAAATGGGATTTCAGGATTGTTTTGACAAGCGGTAAAAGCACGTACCTCACTTTACATACAGTAGAGAGTTTTGAATTCAAAGTGCTTGTGTAGCTAACGTTAACTAAAGGCTGGAAGAAAAATACTGCCATTCTCTCTGGGTTACACGAATATACAAGTGAAGCCTGACAATCTATATTTAAGGTATTCTTGTAGTGGGCTACACAATATGAAACTAAGATGTAAAATATAATTTTACATCTTTTATCTGTAAAGAAATCCTTTTGTGTACTTAAGAAGGAAGCACATGTGTTTATTCTTTGTACAGTTAGCGTATAGTACCTTTCTAATATTGGATACAAACATTCATTTCGACCAAGTGTGTTTGTTTTTCTATTTTGTTTTTTTATTTTGCATTAAAACCTCCCTTTTGTCTATTTTCCCTACCACCTCCACAAGTTATCATGATGGTGGAGCATCTCTTTTAAGGGAAGAAGAAACAGTCTAAATGATACCTAAGGAAAAAAAAATCATCATAAAGTAATACATTTTTAGTGTTGGATTCTCCTTAATATATTAAGATACCAGGTCAGGTACTAAGTAGTTCTGAACATGTCTCTTGTGAGATACTTAGCATGTAGTGGTGAGAGACCATACAATAACAGATTTTTGTCACTGGTTTCAGTACGAATAGAATCATCTCTTATGACCATCTGCCTTTCTCTAGGATCATTTCTATGTTTATACTCTGAAGTGGTCAGTGATCATATGTAAAATCTGGTCTTAAACTTGAAAAACACTGATATAGTGCTTTTTGCATTATAAGCGTATTTATATGGAGAGCATGAATTGAGCATTTTGGCAAGATTGCAAGCTAAAAGCAGGCTGTGTCATTGTAGCTCTAAGTGAAAACATCCAAAAAAAAGGCACTGACACTCCCTAACATTTGTACCATAAATTAACACCAGATCTGTTATCATTTGTTTATCTGAAAGCAGATTTATGATCTGTTATTTGAATTATGTAATGCTTTGTTGCCCAAAAGCATGCACATTCAGAATATTATGCAACATGACAACCAACAATGCATTGTTAGAGTGGATGTAGTACAAGACTGAGCATACTTAATATACACAGTGCCAAGGTTATTTGGAAGATCCTAGGCTAATTTATTTGACTAATAACACTATTAAGCAGCTAATAGGGCGATTTTAACCAAACTGAAATCTTCAAGTTATACAGTTTGCCTCAATTATCACCTCTGTCAAATGAGAAATTATTGATGGTTTCTTTGGACTAATCTCCTTGAAATCCGTACTTAACTTTATTACTGCTATTTCTGCATATTCAAGCTGCCCATCACTGCAAAGGGAAAATGTCATCAGCAAACAGGAGGCTTGACAGCAGGACTGAAAGGGGTGCACGCTAAAAGAAATTACAGTGATGGATACTTTAGCATAGCTGTGGTTGTTGAGCTGAGTGATGTTGGACCAAGAGCAGTTTGTAAACTGATTTATTTTCATTTTCTTTTTCTTTCCTTCAGAAGAAGCACTCTTTTTTTGTTGTTTTTTTGGGAGATGATGATAAACTCAGCTTTAATTTTTTTGTTAGCACCTCCCTCCCAAAGAGAGGCATAAGGCTATTTATGGAGGCTGCTGAGCAAATGGAGAAAGAGTTTTATTACTCTGTAGAGCTACATAAAACCTTTACATCCTTTTAGTGGCCATGTTTGGGCAGCTACAACCAGCAGGTTTGTTAAAGGCAGTTCATTGCCAGAAATACTGTGGTTTATGATTTAGGGCTTTTTTCAACCCAAAATTTAAGCATTAGGTTTTCTCAGCTTTCACCATTGGTCATTCCCTCCCCAACACTAACAAACCCAGTACATTCACAGCCAGATCCGACAGGAAATGTCTGGTAGAAATGTCATTTCCTCACTGTCTCTGTGCTTTTTAATCATCTGTGATCTTCCAGTGAGGCTCACTGGGTATTTTAATTTTAGCATGGTGTCTTCTTATTCCTGTCAGTTACCAAAATATTTAATAATCTTTGTTCCAGCAAAATTCTGACATTCTTGGTACAGTTTCATGATTCTTCAAAACATTTTACAGGCATGTCAGAATCATGTACTGGGAAAGTGAATTGGGAAGGGTCTCAGAGTTATCAAGTGATAGAAATTAGCACTTGAGAAAAAAAAAATATACATATACACACACATGTATCTATACAGGTATAGTCCAGTGTCTGGTCTCTTACATATGACTAAAATATATTTTTCTATGTCAAACTTAACTGCACTTAACTGTATACTTAAACATTATGGAGGAAATAATCGCCTTGACCTCAAGTAATGAACCACGCATGTGTTGAAATATAAAGATTTTTACTCCTGGCATTTCTGTATTTGAACTAATGAAACCAAAAAGGTCATTGTACATTCACATAAATGCCTGGACTAATATAAATTTATTTTCATTTCTCTTTTAAGACTGACCTGTATAATGCAATTTATAGCAACTCTTTTATTTCATAAACTTCCAAAAAGAAGGAATAAACAGCCAAAGCTGGTAAACTCTCTGTAGATTAATGATGGAAATCTTTTTTATGGTCTTTGAAAGAGCACAGCACACATACACAGATGTCAATGAAAAACAATTTGTAGTGTAGGAGGTCCATATATCTGGTGGGGTGGGAAGGGGGGAAGGAAACACATCATATTTTTCCAACCAACAAGAGTTTAGCAGTCTTCCCATTTTCAGTGATCAAAACCTCGAACTCCATCTTTCTGTCTTTGTCTCTACCTCACTTAACGCAGTGTAAGCAATTTTAGTATCAAAAAATCCCTCAATATGATAAGTTAAAAAAAATCTTTCATTTTGTATTTTTAAGTCCTGACATTTAAGTCCTAGAAATGACTGGGGAGGGGAGGAGGTGCAGGGGGAAGGAGAGGAGGAACAAGATTGCCAAAAGCCAAGTTCACCAAAAGTTGTTAACAGAGTAGCAGCAGTTAACAAAAAGATGGAAGCAGTGGAAAAGCCACGCAGGACTAAAGAAAGAAGAGTTAGACCTGAGGAAGAGGAGTGCTTGCAGAGGTTAGTCTCAGCACCGAGTTTACTCCTGCATGGTTCTGGTTGTGCCTGTTCTAAGCAACCAAGCACCACTGCAGCAAAAACAGTACCTGAAACATCAACAATTCTTCCTCCAGATGAAAAAATAAAATAATCTGTAACATCTGGTTAACCTCTCAGTCTGAAACAAAGGAAATCTGTGAAGTCTACAAGTTTATTCACTATGTATGAAGTTAAATATTTATTTCATTCTTTCAGGG
This sequence comes from Lophotriccus pileatus, assembly GCA_035583135.1. Lineage (NCBI taxonomy): Eukaryota > Metazoa > Chordata > Aves > Passeriformes > Tyrannidae > Lophotriccus > Lophotriccus pileatus. The sequence continues at coordinate 58,022,624 of JAWWES010000081.1, forward strand.
TCAGGGCTTCTCGAAGCGTATATATATGCAATATCTTGAAAAGTATCTAAAGAAACACCTGTATAATTATTTTACCAGAAAATTTGGAAAACCTGCAATTCATTCACAATTTTGCTTCATATTACCCTTCTCTCTCAGAAAAGCTGACAACCCCCCAATTTTTCATGACAATTTAATCCTAAAGTATTGCATAGTACTTCTCACAGACTATAGAAAACCCAGGTGCCATTACAGGAATAATCCTACAGTGGTATGATACATTGCAACAGTGTTGCTCAGGGATTCTGAGTAGAATGATACACAATGAAAAATTTTAAAAAATGAAAAACAGCCTAATCTTGAATTAATATTTTTATTTAAGCTAACTATTGCTGTGTCACAGTGGCAGGAGATTCCCTACTCCTGCCTGGGACATATAAGGCACATTAGTTTCTCAAAGGCCTTAGAGGACTGTCTGAAAGGAAAATCTATGAACAGGTACAAATATTGTCACTTCGTAAAACATAACTATTAAAAAATGCAAGCACTATGAAAGGATTAATTTGGTCACCAACTAGAGTGTTATGCTGGTGCAAGGGCAACAGCTCAGCCTAACTCACAAATGGAAAATAGCTTGGAGATGAAAGCAAACCTGTGTGGTCCAAGCTGCTGCTTATAAGCTACTTTATGCAGAAATCTCATAGCTCTCACATATTTAATACAGCTCCACAAGGATTGCATTATAGGCTCCAAGAGATTCAGATAATTAAGAGCCTTTGTTTACAGCAGGCATTCAGGGCATCGCATTCCACCAGAACCTACCAAAACATAAGGATTTCTAAACCTGGGAGAAGCTTCAAATCCTTTAATGTAGACATTGCTTTCTCCCATTGATGGCAAATGTTTAGATTTACTGTTACAAGTTATTACAAGGATAACTAAAATTTACCTGTGGCATTTGACACAATTGTACTTTCTGAATTGAGTATATTTGTATTGAATCAGATTTAGTCTCTACCTAGAAGCCAAATAATAGCCCATACTTATACCCCAAGGCAAAAAAGGGGAACACATGCTCCTTCCATGTGCATACCTTGCACCTAACTCTTACTTTCAGTTTTCATAATGATTTTTGATAGTATTTTTCATTTTCGAATTTGTGAATGGGATTTGGAACAGAAATGCTTGAAATAATATTAAGTAATCTTGTTCACTTGATATTTTCATCTCCCTTTTTTTGAATCACATGGTTCAGATCATCCTGAGAAGGCTGAAATAACTATCCGAATTTTTGAATGTTTATCCAGATGAGTCCAAATAAGAAATAGTGGCTATAGCTGGGAAATGGATTCCTCTATACTTCTATATAAATTCTATTCTCTAAGAACAGCTCTAGTTGTTGAATCACTGAGGTATGACCAAAGCATCAGGTGGGGCAGCAGAAGGAATTACTTGACCAGCTGATTCATCAGTTTACATCTGCATTTCTTATACATATATTTATATATATCTCCTTCCTTATGCATTGCAGGTCATAAATACCATGTGTGTTTGTGCTGCATTCTCACAAAACAGTCAGGACAAAGGAAACCTGCCTAAAAAAGAACAAAAGAGTAAACACAGTGTCAAGAAGTTGCTCAGAAATAAAGATGTCTTCAGAGTTGGTCAAAGATAAATTAAAATTAATAACTTGCAATTTAAATCAGAGTTTGTCTTTGGTGAAAATCCCATTGTTGGTGGTGACATCAGATCAGTTAAGCCTCTAGTTTGCCAGGCTGAATAAACTAAATATTTTTTTATTTGTTTCTACTTTTTTTCATGACTTTTCATTCCCATACCCATCCTTCGGATGTTTTATTGGCAATTTATACAGTCAGTAGAAGACACCAAAGCCTTAGCAACAAGATCTTCTGATGTACAAACAAAATGCATTTAATTTGACTCAGTGTATTACAAGCATTATAATCCCTCTTCTGATTTCAACATGATCGACTAATCTCATCTGCTCAGAGGGATAAGCCTTGTCTCAGCCATGATGACAGGCTTAGAGAATGATAAAAATTAGGGCATTCTCACAGATTATATACTGTAACAACAGATAAGGCTTATGAATAAAGAATTGACTACAGGTGGTTATTTGTAGAAATGTACTAGATTAAGGGGTTAATGTAAGAAAGGTACAATGTCATTCGTAGTTAAATCATAGATACACACAAGTGTGGGAAAATCTTTCTCACCTGTGCAAACATTAGGGGAGATGAAGCAAATTTTGTAGCTCGTTTCACAAGCAGTCAGAATGAGCAAGTACATTCTCAATAAAAGGATAACCCTAATTTGCACTCTAGAAGTTCAGTTTGATAACTGCTCGTACTGGGCAAAACAGAGAGGAAGAAGAAATCTGGGTTGAGATGGCAAAAGAAATATTACTGTGGGTTTTTTTTTTTTACTGTCTGAAATGCTTCAGTTTAGTCCCAGGTAAATTCAGTGCTTATGATTCTTCTGTTTGGATTTGTAAAGAACATATGGTACAGCAATAATGGAAGAAGTGCATGAGGCAAGGGGTAAGCTTTCTAAGCATTGAGCAAGACCGCCAGATACACACGTCTTACCAGCAAATGCTAGCCTTGGGTGATTAAATCTCAGTGCATTGCTGTGAAAAAGTAATGAAACCCATATAGTAACAATGCAGGAAATGCAATTACATGCCATCTGCATGCTAGATTCACATTCAATCTTCCTGGGAAAAAAAAACCCAAACCAAACCTGACACACTCCTTCAATCTGTTAAGCTTAAGTAAATGAAAGGATAATGTAAGCAACAATTCTTTTTCTAACAATATATGCACATTTTATCCTTGCTATGAAAAGCAAGGATATATATATATATATAATTTCTATATATAATATTAATATAATGTATTAATCTACAGACACTTAACTGAAACATAAGTGGAGGAAAGGATTAGGTTATCACAATATGACACACATTTCAAATAATTACTTTATTAATATTAATAAGTGATATATAAAAACTAGCTATGAAATTAGACATCACACATATATAATATAGGGCAAATAATTATTACCTCTACCTTCCTTAATTACTGTAACTTATCAAATTTTATTCTCTTGCTTAACTTCCTAAACAAACAAACAAAAGGTCTTGCTTCTGGCCCCCATTATATTTAATTGATAAGTGGTGTATTTTTTTTTTTATTTGGACTTTGCATTCTGAATACCTCAAGTTAAGAAAGAAGAGTCACATTTGATACTTATTCTGTAATCACAGAAAAATTTATTTTTCCATTCAATCATTGCTGAAATTAAGAGGTGGTTACAATTCTGCATACATATACTTTTTTACAAAGTTAATTAATATTAATTATATATTTAAAAGAAGAAAAATAATGAATAAGATTGAGTTAGTTTTCAGAATGAAGCACCAAGGAAACAAATAGTTGTACATTGCAAAATAACAAAGAAAATAGGAATTCATAAGAACATTGTTTCACGCCCATAATCTACTATGAGTAGATTTAGAGATAGGGGCTGACATTATTAAGAGTTTAAACTTAAACCACTTGAACTTAATGCAAACTGAATGAGCAAGCTGGAGAGACCAAATATCCGTTTTGTTTCCATAGGAACTCCTCCCACGGAAATCTGCCACCAAATGCTCGTCAGCAAGTAGAAATGCTCAGGGAGAGCATGTCTAGCAGCACGCACACTCGGAGTTCCCCTGTTGCTACCTTTTTTCTCAGTGGCAGGCATGTGCAAACCAACCTGTGAACAGCACTGGAGAAGCAACACCACAGACATCAGTAGGCACGTCAGTTCAACAGACTGGGTGTGCTGCATATCCAGAGTAATTGATATGTACTGCTGGGAATGTGTTCCCCAGAATCATCCTACTTAAAATGTGGACGTCGTCTTTCTACGGTGCCAGTTAAAAGTGTATCCTTCTGTAGTTGCTGACACCAGATTAAACCTTACAGTTTAAACAAACATCAGAACTGCATAAACCAGAAACAGCATGACATGTCTGACATTTTCCTGGCTCATATGGCATTACATCACTATGCCACAATGCAAAGCCATGATGCAGCATTTTGCTAAAGGACGTCTTCTGTGATATGTGTCATGTACATTGACACCACATTAGCACAGTCTCCTGTGCTGGAAATACATGTAAAGACTTTTTTAAAAATAATGATGATAGAAATGCAATGAAAAAACTTGAATCAGTGTTGTGGATCGATGAGAATACTGTAAAAAAGGTTTTTAGAAAATACCTTAATGTTTTCATAAGTTTAACTCGCATATGAGTGCAGAGCTCATCTAACTGGGTAAAAGCACAATGCTAGAAGCAGTATGATAATGAACCAACATTGAACATTAAAGAAGTAAAAAATCAAAAATATCATTTTCAAAGAAACCTTGGAAGTACTTGTTGAAATCTGGAGTCTGAGGAAAAAAAAAGTGAGTATCATCTGTATAGCTGTAATATAGTTTTGGTTAAATGGATTAAAATCTGTGGTTGAAAGTGTATCATCCATAATAAATGAGTAACATCTGTGGTAACTCTGGTATATAAAGCTCTTACCACTTTGCATCTGCAAAGGAAAACAGTGAGTCTTATAAGTGTTAAGAACTAGTTTATAGCAGAGGTGACAGTCTCAGGTGGCTGCTGCTCCTAATGCTGTGTCAGAAATTTTGTAGGGGCGCCTGCTTTTTGACCCATGGATTGAGAAAGCAGCCCCTGGACACTGAAGGGTTGCGAATACAGGAAAGTCTTGGGCCCTTATGTGTGGATGTGAGAATGGAAAGGAAAACAGCTCTTCAGACTACAGAGGCTGATTTAAGACAGTTTTGTTCCTATGGATTCCCAAAATCTTTCTTCAACAGTGTATATCTATACTGTGCCAACAGACACAGAAGGTAAAGAGTTGTTGGGGAGACGGATATCTTCATCCCATCACATTTCCTCTAGCTGCTTGTGCTACATCTGATCCAAGAAGATAGAGATAACTGAGAGCCTTGCACTTAAAGCCTTTAATATACTCATAACCTTTTGTAAAAATGACTGTACACCCTTCAGGAATGTGCAGCAATTCAAATCACATCACAGCTTAGGAAACTCAGTGTAACTTTGCCAACAATCTGATGAATAAGACGATGCATTCAAGTATGACCATATACAGAAAACAGACTCTGCAAAAACACATTTGTTTTTGCTTACCTCAAAAATACACTACAAAAACTCAGTTCACAAAGTAAAGGCATTTTTCCCTTCTCCCATTCAGTGTGGAAAAGAAGGTTGAAACTGATATTGCCATCTCCATGGCACTGCATTTTATAATTGCAGCACAAAGGAACAGACTAGCATAACTGTGGATGTGCAGGGGATAAATGTAACTATTGTAGTTTCCCAAACTGCTTTGACTAATTAAATATCAAAAGAAGATATATAATGTTTTGGGGTTTTTTCAGTAAAATATATGATGACTTGAAAGTAAGGTGCAAGAAGCTTACATAGTCAGACTGCTACAAGCAACTGCAATTTAAAAAGAAACAGCATCTACAGCAGGGTAAGGTTTTAAGTCCTTCCCTGATCTGCCTCTCTAGTTGCAGCTAACACCAGATGAGTATCATGCAAAGCTCACACGTGGAGTAAAGGAATGTCTGAAGTCTGCAATAGCTCACTGATACTTCTCATGAAAACTAGGCCTAAATACCAGCTGCAACTATGTCTTTCTCCCCTTTAAAGTTTGAAAATAAGACATTCTTTGTCTTCCAAGATCTTGCTACAAAACACTAAACTTCTTGTGTAAAGAGAAGATGGCTCTGAAATTTTTATTCAAGCCCTTAAGACTTTTGTTGAGGGTATAAAATAAGTAAGAATGTCTATGGGGAATCATCATCTGTTTGTGGCAGGCAAGAAATTCCCAAAATGTTTAGTCTGCTCTGCTCTGTGTTCCTGCAGAAAAGGTTGTATTTCCTTTTTCAGTGCCCATAATCTTTTTAGAACCTTTTCTTTATTGAGCCCATAAACATCACAGTGAAGCTGCAAATCATCATAGTCTGCTGAAACTCCATCAAGGAAGCTGCAGAGTAAATGATGCTGAAAAGTTGATGTTCACAATAGGCTGTTGACTAACTTCATGGTAGTATGCATGACATCTTAGGTATTCAAAAATAATGCAGAGGACTGTATGATGGATGACATCATCTCAATATGACTTGGTCAATCCACAGGACCAAGACTCAGGAATCTTAAAAAAAATACAGGTCCCCTAACACAGTCCTTCACTAATATAATTTTGTTGACACTGTCTTCTAATTATATGCAAGTGCCTTCAAAATGTCTCATTGAGAAAGTCAGTTGCTTTTCTGATATAAGTTGACATAAGTTGCCATGTCTGAAGAAGAAAGTCAAACATGAAACTATATTAAATTAAAATCTTTAGGAAGTTAAGCAAAGGAATGAGGACAATCAGAACAGAAAACATCTTCCACTTTGCAGAGAACTTGTCTGCCATATAGAATTTCAGTGTTTTAAACTTAGAATGGTAGAACTATAAGCAAAATTGGCTTTTTCAGATTCATTGGGTGCTTTGGGGTTTATATTTCCTTTTTGCAATCTGCTGTTACATTGGGGGTATACTCCATTTCCATTTCAGAGATTGTAAACAGCTTTTTCTATTGCGCCGGTCAACATTCATAAGAAGTTGGTAGCATTTTGAATATATTTTGAATATTTTTTCTCAAAGATTTAATGTATTTTGTTATAGATATACTGTATAACATACAAAAAAAATCTATAAACTGGATGGAAATTAAATCAGTAAAAATAAATTTGTTTTATGAAGAGAAAAAATTTTTTATAATGTAGGATTTAAAGTTTTTCAGTGAACTGATTTTAAATGTTCCCACTAAACTTTCCAGACTAAATTAGGAATAATCAAGGAACTTAAGTGTCTAATTTCTATTAACACCTTACAGCTGATTGATGCTTCAATTTCTAGCTTCCTTAGCAAATCCCACCATCCACTATCAGGTTTTCTTATTATTTTTAGAGTGAACTACGGAAACCACAGACAACCTTTATTTTGATCCATTTTTATCCTATTTTATGACCATTTGATTTTATATTATCAAAATCATGAAGGAGTATATATGTCTGCCTGAATAGATATGATTACTAAATGAGGGCATTAATAGAAATAGAAGTGAGATAACAACATCATTAATATGCTTGTTGCTCAGAGTAGGAAATGGATAAAAAAGATGTAAGAGCTAAGGCACTTACACTGTGCAATATATATGTTTATAGGTTACAATTTAAATTGCCATCATTTGCCAGCAATAACTTCATTGTGTTATAGTGAATCACCAATTTTCTGTGATACGGGGCACATAGTAATTGTTGAGATGCATCATTTCCTACTATATCTGTGGAGGGTTAAAAATCCCAACTGTGTGGTGTCCAGTGTGTGGGGATGGAGTATTGTGCATAAAAAGTCAACAATTTCTTTTAAAAAGATCAGATGAAAAAGAATACACAGTTCCTTTTGTTAACATTCCAAATAAATACGTGGCTCTAAAAATTAGACTCAGCAATGTTAACTTCTATCCTAAAATCCTAACAAATCTGATCTCACAGAGTAGTTTCACTAAAATATCTCTTTGGATGGAGGCAGAGTTCTACTTTAATAGGTCTTTCAGAAATTTGATTGCATACAGAGATGATTCTCAAGGTAGAATCAGACAAAAGAAAAGTGACAGACATGGAGGGGTCTATTATATAATTAATTTCCTGGCTTTGTGAGACAGAGTACGAGAGGACTATAAGGCCTACACCTTGGAGTCTAGTAAAATGTTTATCTCAGTAGCAAACAAAAACATCAGATATAGTCAAGTGGAGCCCAAAACAAGAAATGCTGAAAAAGATCAGTTGATAATTGCATGGGAGGGCCATTTATGAAAGATGCTGATTAGGGCCGAGTTTGATAAGAGAATTTTGTGATACATATCTGTGTCCACAAAGAACTGTGTTTATAGTCAGCTTAGCACCATATTCAGTCAATAGGATACAGATAAAATTGTGTAAGAAAAATCTGTTCTGTTAACAGCCTTTTGAGATAACTGTCTTTCTACTACAGAATTTTTAAAGTATTCAACCTTCAAAATTGATACTCCCTCAAGAAGAACATAACACAGTTTCAGATATTTAAACAATTTTAAAACTTTATTGTCAGATGATATAAATTTTGAGCAATGACAGAGACAGACCAAAGACCTGAAAATTACCTAAAACCATCTACAATAGCAGAGGTCAAGAAAATAGCTATACTACAGCTGACACAAGGTTGAAGTCTTTGTTTTTCAGACCAGAGTTCTCTCTCAATTTTTTTCAGTCCTCTGTTTAGTTCTCAAACATAAGCATTAGCATAAGCTTTTTTTCTTCATATGGATTAAAAATGTGGTCTTCTCAAAATTATTTCTTGAGAGACAATATAGAAAAGGCAACCTTTCTCCCCACACCCAAATGACCAAGTGCACAGTGACAACAAACACCAAACCCTGTGTATTAGAGTACAATTATTAAATCTTTTGTGGTCATATGGTGAATCAAAAGGGCAAACACAGGAATAAATAATAGTAAGTTCAAGTATGAGAATGTAATAATAGCTATACCAAACTACTACAAGTACCTGCTTTAACACCAGTTATCTTAACTGACATGTATACCCTTTTCATCCTCAAGGATGAAATCATTGTCTGGTTGGTTTAGTTGGAAGATTTGTGACTCATTCATGTGTTCTGGAAAAAGGTAGGCTACTATGTTCCTTTGGTTCCTTGGTTGTGCTGCAGGAGGACAGTTGGTGCAGCCTGTCTGAGGTCTTGAAGAACAACAGTGTCTCTTGGGGGATTTAGCACTGAGTTCTGGTTGATTACCAAACGTCTTTACAATTCTGTGGCATGGGTCTTGTCTCAACAGTAAAAGTAAACCTGCAGTCAGGAGTGTCGGGAACTGAATTAACCGAAGTTCCATGGAGGTGTGTCAGTGATGTTCATTAAGACTTGTAGACTTACCAGGTAGCCTTTGAATTAAGTTTTTGTTTAAATATTTACCTTAGAAAACTTTTGGTTTCAGACCAAACATGAAGCTCAGCAGTTATATGCCAGGTGATTCTACACTTGATAGCTAACAAGAAGCATTAATTTTCAAAAAATAACATCTACCTTTTTATTTCCATCTTGTGTTTTGCTTCAGGCTTCTGTGTCACAAATACTGAGAAGCTTGTTTTCAATTAGAAATCGGTTCTACTAACAAGTCACTTACAAACTTCTTAATGAATTGTTGTATTACTAAAAGATGCAGATAACAAATTTAATTATTCTGATATATATGAACAAGACATTAGAACAATATGGTCTCATATATCCAATTAAAAATGAAAAAAAAATGCAAAATGCTTCCAGAGCAGAGCAGAGAGAGTATGCTTACTATTATCAAGGGTACAGCATTACTAGCTTTTAAACAGCATTAAAAAAATTGCAAACTGAAACCAAACAACCACAGAATATTTGCCTCTTAGTCTAGACCACAGTTACCTAAATAGTCTGATACTAACCATCACAAAAAATATTAATCCTACATAAAGCTACCCTACCCGACAAAATATGGTCTTTTAGGTAACTTCTTTTCAGACTCGTTTCCCATGGAAATTCATTCTAAGAAAACATTCCAGAAGGCTAATCACCTAAGCCGAAACCATCTCAAATAGGCTGGTATTAGGATCAGCCATATTATTTGCCTCTTACTCTTCACTAAAAAGAAAATCAGAATTCATCAATCCTCCCCTCAAAAAACTAGAAACTGCTACAGTTGTGCACAGGAAGTTGGCATTTTACTTACTTATGTCTCTCAAGCCCATTTTTAAAAACAGTAGGCAAATATTACTCTTTCTGTGAAAGGGAAAATTAAAGTTGATAGTGCTCACATGTTTGTGCTTTTTTTATGTCAAATTCCAGCTAGAATTAGATTAAAACAATTTTTATTATCAGGTCTTAAACAAAACTTCCCATTCAAATCCCTGGGAAACCAATGATGGTCTGATTCCCATGTTTTCCCATGGCTCCAACCATGTCCTTGAGCGCAAGTGTCCCTAGCCCATAAATTAGGCCACCAGTGGCATATTTAAACAAGTTTATTGGGGTAATCCACTTCAGCAACCTGATCACTTTTCTACCAAAATATGTAATGAACAAAAATAATAAGACTGGTTTCATTAAAAAAATAGTTTTATTATTTTAATTAATATATATGAAGACAATAATATTTTGGAAGAAGGACAGTATTCTTCATTTCAACTGTGGGTTTTATTTTCTTTAAGAAAATATTACTACAATAACGGGGGAAAAAAGAAATGTCTTCCCCACACTCTTTCTGTGACTTTTAAGGCTACAAAATGTGCCAGATTAAGACCTTGGAGATGAAAATTCTGTGTTTATCCACAGAGCATGTTCAGCGCTGCCAACAGCTCTGCAACTTTTCCCAAACAATGTTCCTCAACAGCGACTTGAAAGGACCACAATTAGGGGCAGGAGAATAGTTTAATTTCCATGCCCATTCAATCCTTGACTTCTCTGCTGAGCCTGCCAGCTATTGCCAATTGCAATGGTGAATTTTGTGACATGGACACTTGTCCACTAGGAACTGGACTGAGGCTGCAATCCAATGTAATTATTTTCAGTCACTTTTGACCTACGAGAAGTTTCAAACAAGGAAATGTTGAAGCTGTTCTGCTCTTACCAGCTCCCACAACCAATGCTCCCACTGCAGCACTGATAGCTGAAGTGTTTCCTGACAACTTCAAAAACATTTTAATAATTTTTCATTTTTTAACCATCTCCTCTGATTAACTTGATTACCAACTAGAAAGAGCAAAGCCCCCTTTCAATCATATATAAACCCTCCCCCCATATTTCAAGTGTTTAAAAAAAAATGTTTACAAAACCCCTGTTTTGAATTGTGCATTTTGTGATGTAACAAGTATAAAAATACCAAGATGATTTCACAATCACCATCTGTAAGCCACTTATTCTTTCTCATCATATCTGAAGGGCTACCTTGTGGGTTTTTCCCCCAGGATGTACATTTGTAAAAGTAATTTTCATGCCATCTGCACATACATAGTAACACCAAAGCTATAGCAAGAATGTGCATTTCCATTTGACCTCAGAGCACAGTAATCCTTCTGTTTGGGTGGGAACCCTGGGTGCCACAGGTATGAATCAAGATTTAATAATTGATGTATAGGTATCATGTAGCTCTAATGGTTTAAAGCTAACTTACAAGAAACAAAATTATAAATAATGTACATTGTATCATCAGACTCAAGAAGGAATAGAACAACAAAAACAAGCCACCAAAAAATCCCTACAAACAAACAAAACCAAACAAAAACCAAAACAAACAAAAATAACAAAAAAACCCCACAAACAAACAAAAAGGAACCAAAAAAAAAAGGAAAAATAAATTGTAGTACTGAGGTAAGTTTGCTCTGGTCTTCCCAACAGTTTGGGACAAGAAAGGAGAACAGGAGAGCTAAAGGCACAGATCCCTCTAGTGGCTGTGACAAAGATGGGATTTTGTCTACATCTAAATGAGGGATTTTGGCTATATCTTTCAGAGGCAGGCGATGTGTTAGGAGCATGGGAGTCTGTAGTAAGGGAATTTGCAGAACAGGGCTGTGAGCTGTCTCTGCAGAAGGGCTGCCTGATCCCAACAGTACCTGCAGGACTCAGTTGCTCTGTTGCTATTTACAGTGCAAAGAAAAGATATGTGCAGGAGACCAAAGGGTGGGGAAAGCAGTGTGCAGGGAAGTCAAACAGTTGTTTGAAGCTGCACAGTGTCACACAACCAGAGGGTAATACCTTTCTGCGTGCTTTGATTAATGCAGGTATCCAGATGTATTTTAGGCATTCCAAAGGATAAATGTATTGCCTCCACATGATTCTATATATATGTTTGTATTCCTTGCAATAAAAAAGAACCAGTGCCTTTTTCCTCCTTAGAGGTGAATCACTGAATGCTAGAGCATAAGCTTGTGAATGTCAGTGTATGCCAGATGAATGTGGAACCTGTAAAAACACCAACACTGGAAAAGAACAGTTCCTTGCCTATAAAGTCATAAAGATTCAGACCTAATAAAAGTATAATCTAACTACCCAATATGTATGGGGTTTTTTTTTAAAAAGCTTATTCCAAAATCTATCATACTTTCATATGCCTCTTCGCCCTGTTATGCCACTCCAGAATCTTAGTCTTAGAGTAAAAACAGAGTGTACAAATCATCCTACTTAGGATAGACAAGAAGAAAAATATCAAGGCTATAATTGGTGGAGGTATTTTGCACTCTTATACCATTGTAAAAAAACAATAACTTCATAATGTCACTGTAAGTTATGAGGTATTTTATACTTTGTCTACAAATTATTTGTTGGTTTATGTATTTTTTCTGCTCAACTGGAATGATATGTTTACTCAAATAAGTAGCATTTTTCTGAATCTGAACTTACTAACGAAATGCACTGTACAGTATGACTGTCCTCCATAGCTACACAGGACTAGGTGAAATTGAAGATCCTAGCACATAGCAGTTCCTTGGCTAATGTTACCACAAATTTCTGTGGCAAATACACATCCTGCCTTCTGTGGAGAGATTTTTCTGTTCATTTATAATTTTTACTAAATTTACTCCTCTTGATGTATTATTAGGAATTTCTGGAAGTCAGTTACAAAATCAGCCTAGAGAAAGTCTACTTCTACACTGTCTTGAATTCTAAACTATTTCGAATGCTGTTCTTGAGAATTCCATATAGTGCTTACGGAAGACATTGGTTTCAATGTGTTGCAATATAGGGGCATTTTCCACCAGGATTCAAAGATAAATCACAAAATACCTTTGAGATAAGTTTAATTGATTGATAAACAGTCACAGAATAAGTTGGAAAAGACCTTTAAGATCATTTAGTCCAAACATGAACCCAGCACTGCCCAGTCCACTACTAATCCATGTTTCCAATAACCACACAGAATCACAGAATCAATTAAGTTGGAAAAGATCTCTGAGGTCATCGAGTAATACCTTTGACCAAACACCACCATGTCAACTAGACCACGGCACTGAGTGCCACATTCAGTCTTTTATTAAACACCTCCAGGGACCGCAACTCCACTATCTCCCTGGGCAGTCCATTCCAATGTCTAGTCACCCTGTGAGGAAATTTCTCCTAATGTCCAGCCTGAACCTGCCCTGCTGCAGCTTGAAACTATGCCCTCTCATCCTGTTACTATTTGCGTGGGAAGAGCACTCACCTGGCTACAATCTCCTTTCAGGTAGAGAGCGATGAGATCTTCCCTGAGTCTCCTTTCCTCCAGGCTGAACACCCCCAGCTCCCTCAGCCACTCCTCATCAGAACTGTGCTCCAAGCACTTCACCAACTTCACTGCTGTTTTTTGGAAGTGCTCCTGACCCTCAATGTCTTTCTTGTAGTGAGAAACCCAACATGTTGCAGGAATAATTAATTAGTGAAAAGATTTTGACAGAGTTAAAATCCAGTATGAATCTACCTCAACCCTAAAGGGTCAAAAAGCTGAACAAGAGTCTTAGTGAGCACAAATGGTGCAGAGGGACCATGCTGGGGGGCTTTGCTTGCCATGGGCATCGCTGAGTAAGGCTGTATTTCGGATGTGACAAAGAAGGTCACAGAGGGAGCTGGGGTGGCTCCGCGTCACTGTTGTGTATTTAGACTGTCAAAATCCCCTCAGTACCCCCAGAAGGGGCCAAGACAGTTGTCTCTGCTCGAGGACACTGGTTAATGGTTGGAGGAAAGCTGCTGCATGGTTAGGAGAAGAGTGGAAAGGACCCACTATTCTTTTCCCTTTTTTGCCATTTAGTGCCAGGTCATGTTTCCAGTGTCCACTTGTCTGATCTCTCAACAGAGGGACTGGGTTTCGATCCTAGGCAATTGTGCAATTGAATGCCACGTAACTGAATTCTGCTATATTACTCATACACATTGCAGATTTGCTGTATTTCAGGAAGTTTTCTTTAAAAATGTCCCTAAATACTTACTATGAACAGACAGTTTAAAATTCATTAAATACAAAATCATAAGTATTTGTGATAATTTTTTTTAATTGAACATCTCAGACTGTTATCTATGGGTGGTGTTAGAGATCCAGGTGGATATACTTTAATCATTAAAGGAGTGTGGTCTCTCTAACAAATGGGGTTGCAGTAAAATATCTTACTCTCCATTAGACGTCTATACAGTAACCATACTGCAGAAATGATTGCCTATAATAGGCCAATTTTTTTTTCATGATGATCATGGCATCTATTATCTTTTGATTGCCATTAAATTAACACTTTTCTTGAAGACAAAGGGACAATCTTTCTTCATGTAAATGTTAAATGCGTGTCCTAGCTTATAAAAATATTTTTCTTTTGTTTCAGCTCCATTAATTCTTTTAATTGAGAGGAATTTTTGGGAAACTTTTCACATATCACTAGAACTCATTTTTAACAAACAAAATTAAATTGCTTTGTGTGTTTATTTTTAATGAGAAACTAACTAGATATTAATGCTTTTGTAAACAAGGCACCATTACCTTTCCTTGAGCTAGTGAGACAGGCAGTGAAAGAATTTAAACATAATCACATAGAAGCAAACACACTGATAATATAACAGAATGCATGTCTGTATTGGCTCTTCACATCTAGGTTAATGTAGCAAGTTTAACACTGCTGACACACTTTAATGTGTCAGAGTTTTCTGAGTCAGAAAAAAAGTCACATGCTCAGCTAATATTAAAATTATTTACCTTGGATTAAAGTATAAAACATGCCTAATGGAACAATTCTTAAACTACTGAAACTCTCTTTTTGCACAGATGCCTCACCTAGGTTGTTTGACTGAGACCTGTAACAAGAGTCAGAAGTCAAAAGGCAGGACACTTTGCAATGAGGAAATAAACATTTTATTTTTGATCACATTGTTGAAAGTACAGGTGAACTATCTGGCACTTCTTGTCTCCCTGTAGAAGAATAGATAAAGAGTGAACAGTAGTCCTCTGCTGCCTAGGAGGCAACGGGCAAAAGATGTTTATGTTGTATTTTGCAAAGCACTACAGACATTTTCACTACTAAACAAAATTAGTAATAAAATGAGACATGCCATATTTAAAGAGAGATTGTCAGGAGTTAGAATTACTTTCTTTTCCAGAATAGGAACCAACTTGTTTAGAGTCACTTCCGCCTTTTTTCTCTTTTTCCCACCCACTAGTGGCAGAGGATACTCACTGCGGGTCACAGCAATGTATGAAAAGAGCAGCCCATCTCAGCTAGTGCAGAGACATCTGTGCTGCACATGATGGCACAGCGCACAACACCAGGCGTGAGGACTGTGGTTCATCCAGCACGGATCTTAAGTCGAAAGTGTGTCAAAACTGCTTCCATAAGAAAAAAGAAAAAAAGATGGCACGTACTGAACAACCAGGGAATCAGGCCCAGCCAGCAACGGGCTTATGAAACACAGGTCTTGCTTGACCGACCTGATCTCTTTCTATGACAAGGTGACCCACTTACTGGATGAGTGAAAGGCCGTGGACATTGTCTACCTGGACTCCAGTAAAGTCCTTGTCATCGTTTCCCACAGCATTCTTCTGGAGAAACTGGCTGCTCATGTATTTTACGGGTGCGCTATTCTCTGTGTAGAAAAATGGGTGATTGAGCCTGTAGAGTCGTGGTGGAATTATATCCAGCTGGTGACTGCTCATGAATGGTGTTCCACAGGGCTCAGTGTTGGGGCCAATCCTGTTTGATATCTTTATCAGTGACCTGGATGAGCGGATGGAGGCACCCCTCAGATAGTTTGCGGATGACACCAAATTGGGCAGGAGAACAGAAAGGCTTTTCAGAGGGATCAGAACAGGCTGGATTGATTGGCAGAGGTCAGTGCTATGAGGCTCAACAAGGCCAAGTGCCAGGTCCTGCACTTAGGTCACAACAACCTCAATGAAGCACTACAGACTGGGGCAGAGAGTCTGGAAAGTTGCCCAGCAGAAAAGGACCTGAGGGTGCTGGGTGGCAGCCAGCTGAACGTGAGCCAGCAGTGTGCCCAGGTGGCCAAGAAGGCCACCTGGCCTTCATCAGCAATAGCTGATCCCAGCAGGATCAGGGCTGCAGCGTTGCTTGAAGCACAAGTCTTATGTAGTTCATGCATGAACATTGTGAATTAACAGGCAAATGAGCAATAAAAAAGTGTTACTTGAGATGCTTGCCCCTGCACAGTCAGAGAAACTAATTCAGACTGATTTAATTTTGACAGCAGCATCTGTGCTGCTCAAAACAACCAGCTACATTTCTATGCTCAGGGAAGCACAGTACATCTCCTGGTCCAGAGAGAGTATGAAGAAGGTGACTGCAACCTACCTTTATGCCCAGAGGATAACAGACTGCTGTAGGGGCTGCCTTAATCAAAAGCATGAATTAAGAAGCTGTGAAAACTGCTATAATACACATACAAACTCACCTGAGGTTTCTACCCAGAAGCTTTACAGCCCACAGCAACTGAGAATCCCCTTACAGGAGCATACTAGAAAGGCCATGCTGATCCCAAAAGCACTCCCTATTCCTTGCAAAATTTAGTATACATGTTAGAAATCACTGTCTTGAAACACATGGAGGTTTTACAGCCTCCTTTACTAACTGGGTGGGGACGTGAACACCTAATGAAGTGAATTTTCCAAGAAGACCATATGTAAGATAAATTAATTTCTGTATCTGTTTAGGTTGTCTAGGCTCTGAAGTATGTAATCCAAGTGACATCTGAACCTCAAACAGAATGCCCTCCAAAGTAGGGCAAAGGAGGAAACGTAACTAAAACAGGCCTAGACAGACAAAATCCCTAAGTGATCATTAATTAGAGGTCTCAGGGCAGACATCTGATAACTTCATCCCAACAACCTGGAAAGGTGGCAGAATTAGAAAGATAACAGATGATGAAACATGATTGAAATCCATGGCATGATGCTAAGTATGTCACATAGCTGCAGTTCTTCCAATATTGTTATGTACCAATCTAGACCTGTTTCTAGTGTTTTAATCATGATACGATGGCAGATCAGCACATGCAAATTAAAGTTGTTGACCTTTTTATTGTGTTTTGGCTTGGTTTTTTTTGTTGGTTTGAATTGCTGGGGGTTTTTTGAGAGGGAAGAGTGGTGGTTTTTTTCATATTTTCCAGTCCAAAGACTAAGACAATAAATATTTATGTATTTATGTAAAAAGTAGATAAAAATCATTCATGTAAAAAACCAAAGTATTTTACCTTTTATTTTTTTATTTCATTTAATCCATAAAGCAAGCAATTATTTTTCTTAAACCATGACATAGGCAATATCAAAAAGAAGCTGCTGTACACCATTATTCTACAACCAAACTTAACACAAGCTCATCACCCTCCTTAGCATCTTCAACACATCCTTATCCACTGAACCAGCTGTGTTTTCTGAAGGTTTCAGTGGTAAGAAGGAAAGTGGAGGAACAAAGAACTCATAGCTGAAGGAACTATTGCATTTTATTTAATGAGAAAGTGCATCTAAGATAACCTAAAATGGAGTCAGAATCACTAAATTGGGACATGCTGAAATCAGCTAGTGAATGCAAAACTCAGATTCATACCCTTCTTTCTCTTATTGCTTGGACACTAGTAAGAATGTAAATGGAGCACTTCTGATCCAGCCTAAAATATACCTTCTACAAACAAAAATGAAAATAGAAAAAAGATATATCAGGCTTTGAATTTTTCTGGGTTTCTTTTTGGTTAAAGCAAAGCCACAAGCAAAGACAAGACATTTAAAATGATTAGTTTTTACCTCTGAAATTGAAATAAAATTTCAGCTTTTTATTAAAAAAAAAAGAAACAAAACATTCTTTTAAGAAATATGCTTTTCATTCAAAAAACCACAATTTTCTAAAGGAAATCCATTGAAATCTCCATCATTTTTGTTATTTGCAAAATCCCGAATTAAGGCTAATGAATTCTAAACTGGAATTGGATATTTCAATTTGAAAATCACCTTCAGAATGTTGACACCTTTAGATCATTCGGTGTTTAAGCTTAACCTCAAATGTTGCAATAACCATAAAGTCCTGAAAAAGGTCCAATCACTTGAGTTAACAGCCTATAGAGAGTAAAAATAAACACCCACTGTAAATGTGTTACAAACACAGATGCATGAAGTTATTGCACGTGAGTTTTTAACTATGTAACAATATTTATAAGTCCTTTATTACACATGCTTATTAATAGTTAATTAAATCCTCAATTATATGGTGTAAGTACACCATGATTATTGGGTTGCCCTGTTTTTTTAGTTGGGGTCTTGGGGGAATTTTTAGGTTTTGTTTGTTTGTTTGTTTGTGGGTTTTGGGTTTGTTTTGTTTGTTTGTGGTTGTTTTTGTGGTTTCTGTTTTTTTCTTTGGTTTTGGTTGGGGTTTTTTGTTTGTTTTGGTTTAATTTTTAATATATGCATATACTTATTTCTTTGTGTACATGTGTATGTATAACATAAAGAACCGTCAGGGCCAATTCTGGTAACAGGTTCATTCTTGACACAAAGATCTTAATAAAAG
>JAWWES010000081.1:58046315-58050114 GCA_035583135.1 Lophotriccus pileatus
GTATTCAAAGCCTATGTTTAGCAGTGTATCATTTGCTTGCTGAATGTCATTGAAAGCATTATTCTTAGCAAATACAAGGGTTTTCCCAAAACTTCCAACTTCAGTTCAGTAAAGACATTTTACCAGGGCCACAGCATGGAGGACATCCTTTATAAATTGATGATGGAAGATTATTTAATGCCAACTTGCATTTCCAGGACCAAATTAATGTCACATATAACTATGTAAAAGTAAGCTTAACAGATTAAAAAAAAAAGAATCTGCAAACAAAAACAGATTAAAAGTTTTATTTTTAGGCTGCATTTTAAGAAGATGTTCTCTTAGACAGAAGCACCATAGTGTAAAAATAGTCTTAGACAAGAAGAATAACTCATTTTGGTCTGTTCTTTAGCACATGCACTTCAACATGCATTTAAAGGGACGTATTTTAGGTTTACCACATCGTATACTAAACCATCCTGAGAAACTAAGTGTATTTTCAAAGAAAACTGGATAGAAGTTTAGCCTCACTATTATATTATGAAGTGCAATGTTTTCATGAAGAGCTTTTCTGAAAAACTGTAGAATGGGAAACCTTTTATATTCAGATACAAATAGTGCTTTGTGAATCACTGAACACAATTTTCTTAAAAGACAGTGAAAAGTTTGCTACTCTTTTTCTTCAGTATGTTGTACATTAATATAAGGATACCTTTTATTTCTTATATCGTAAAACCCTTACTTTAAACAGTAGTTACATGCCAAAGTAATATGCATTTCAAATATTTTCTTTATAAAAAGAAAATGTACATTTACTAAGAATAACTGAAAAAGTAAAAGGATTTATAGCTACTTCCTACCATCAGTATTTAGTTCCTAGAGATTACTGACAGATTTCTAGAGTGGTGTTGCTGCTAAAATTGTCATGTATCCTTCAGACCTTTGCTAGACTAAATGAGGAAGCTGCCTCATATGGGGTGTAAATTCTTCTTCCACAGTTTCTGCAGGTGAGAAGAAATATAGTAACTTCCTAGAAAAAAGTTCTCTTCATAAATCAGCAGTATTTTCAGCACTAGGAATACACACAGGTATAGTGAGTTAATAATATTCCGCATACAGGAGAGACAAAAATTAATAAATTATGTATTGGAAAGGTATTTTTAATTCTTAATTAGCACATACTATATAAGGTGTACCTATAGGGGTTGCTTAAATTTTAGACACTTTCAGTAAAAATCCTCAAATACATTAATGATCAAATCCTCTTTTATTATCTGAAATATGGTGCACTTGGTTATTAGACAACTGAGCGGTACACAGATCTGCCTAGCCTGAGTTTCTACATTACCTACTTTCAGCACAGAAAAGTGATACTCACTGGAAGAATGAGATATATTGATCACAGAAGGATTTGCTTCAAACTGCTTAAACAATGCAAAACAATGTGACTAACATTGTTAAGACTGCAGGAACTTTGCTCAATACAAGATATTTTCTGAGGAAAATTCATGACGCATTAAAATAATAAAAAAGGTTAGTGGAAAGTTTTCTCTTTGCCAATATCATTTCTCCAAGTATATAACCAGCAGGTTCTATCCATCTGACTTGAATATATCCCAATACAAAAGACTCACTTCCCTGAGGAGATTATGACACTCTAGAGTATAACCAATTATTAAAACTAAGGTATAACAGAAAGTGGTTTTCCCCCCTGAAATTCAAATTTCCCTCTGTCTTAATTCCATCTTATTTCTCCTATGAGAATCCATGTGTTTGTGTAGGACACCGGTATTTGCCATTCAAACGTGTATGGACTGTAATCACAACCTATTCCCATGTCCCTGGTCCAACGTTTCAGACAGAGTAAATATAGTGAAGGATTTTACAGATACATAAATATGAACACATTATGCATTTATCTATTTCTGAGAAAGCATCTGTTTCACATTTTTGCTTTTGTCTTAATTTTCTAGAAACCTAGCAAATCTTATAGAAAAGGGGAAAGAGGGAGAGAATTACAGGTGATTCCTCATCAGAGGTGCGAGGTTACCTGTTGACAGGCAGCATGAGCCAGTAGAGCAGTCCCTTGGTATTTCTTATGGTCTCTCATGCTTCAGATATCACTCCTTGTTAAATAAAAGCTATGAAATAGAGCAAGTCCTGTTGTCTTCCTCTTGATCATGCTAACTTCAGACCTTTGTACTGATACTATATATCTCTTCTTTGAAGGCAGTGTAATTTATAACACACAGTAATCCACAGCAATGGATTCAATTTGAAAAATCTGGTCTCAATTAGTAAATCTTAGTTTTGATTCAGCTTGAGTTTTTACTGTTAGTTTACTGTAAACTCAGTTGCTCAAAGCATATAACATTTGTTTTGAGTGGCAAATAGCAGGAGATACTCTAAGTAAGCATTTGTCAGGGACTAGCAATAGTTATTTTATTATGTTGCTAAAACTACTGCTGCTTGACTCAGATCTATACTTCAGCTATAAAATTAATGTATCAACTGTGTAATAATGTTGATTTGTTATCAGCAACCACTGTGTATCAGTGGTATTAAAGACAGTGATGAATTCACAGAACGTAATCACAGGATATTCTGAGTTGGAAGGGACCAACAATGATCAAGTCCAACTCTTAAGTGAATGGCCCAAAAGGGGATCGAACCCACAACCCTGGGATTAGTAGCACCATACTCCAACCAGTGCAGCTAATCTCAACAGTAATCCACTAGTGATATTTTCCATCACTAACTGGGATGCTTCCTTTGGTATTTATGTAAGTATTTTATCGCTGACTATGATTCAGAATATTTTGTCTTCTATCCATTCATTACTAGTTCCCATTTCATGCATCGTTCTAAGATATTTGTAAAGCTTTTATAACATTTTATACCAAAATTAATTTTTTCAGAACCTGGAAATGCACTCAGCTTGAAGTGTTCTAAAGAATTATTCTTCATTAATTGTGGTCAAAATTATTTTTTGTCACTGTTGAGTCTTTGTTAGAATAGGCATACATATGAAGATGACACATACTTGCTGTACATACATAACCAGCAGAAGCATGTTCTTCTCAATTCCACTGGAGCATTTTACCTTGCTAATTTTAGCTTCAAGGACACATTTTTTTAATTCCACTAGAGCAAATGGCTGGAAATAAATCCTAACCTGCTATATTAAAATTGTTGTGGTAAGCACCTACATAACTCTCTCTCTGATCTTCTAATATTTGCATTCCCTACAGGGAAACAGTGAAGGCAATAAATATCGAATAAAAGGAAGACCAGAGTAAAATCTCAACACACCTTCAAGTTCACATTGTACAGACACCTTCCATTGACCCTGCTATCTAACAAAAAGGAGCCAAGTGAACTGGATGATGAGCAAATCTCCAGCCGTGAAGGTAAGAATAAACAAGCTCTGAGAAGGAAATGCTTCATTTGAAACATTTAATAAAAACACCTGTTACTCAATTAGAAATCTTTGCTGGGAATTAAAACTTATGCCCATAAAAGGTTTCAGCTGGTGCAATGAACAAATTAAGATTACTTACCAATTGAGGCATAGTTATGAACCTCTTCCACTGCTCTTCAATTTTACTTTTATAATCCACTTCAAGACCTCTGTCTTTGTTCTACATTAAATTGACTAGTCGACATGAGCAACCACATTCCTGCTTTTGGCCAGTATCTTTGACAGCATAAATGTTTGGTTGAATAATGAAAGAATATGGCACTACAAGGCAGAGATTTGAAGAAAAAAATGTTGGGTTTCTTTGTGTGTGTGGGGGGGGGGGGGGGGGGGGATAGACTA
>JAWWES010000081.1:58050124-58063668 GCA_035583135.1 Lophotriccus pileatus
CCCCCCCCCCCCCCCCACAGACGAGACATTTCTTACTGTAAAAAATAAGCATTTTAATCCTGTGACTTTTAGTACTCAGTGCAGAATTCATCTGTTGGACTCAGCATTCTCTAATTAAAATTTTATCCCATGTATATACTCCATAGAAGGAGTGACAGGTATTTCTTCTTAACCTTTAAGAGGACCACAATGTTAGGAGGGAGAAAAGTACAAAGATAGAAATGTAAGCAGGAAATAGGACAGGAAGATGGATTGATAACATAGCTGAGCTGCTTTCATAATTAAAAAGGTGGCAGGGACTGCAGTTTGTTTATTGTTTGTCCAGACTGAACTAAGAAATTGCATTCTTTTATTTTAATATGATAAATCTAGCTGTAACTTAAGACTGTTTGTTTAGGTTTTTTAGATTTGTTTCCTAAACAAAGAAACAACATTTTTAACCATGCAGATAAGAGATTCAATGGATAAAACTTGCTGTTAAAGAACACCTATTTCCTTTACTGCCTGGATGAGTGCTATGCTACTGTTTACACATTCTGGAAAAGGCTGTAGACTTCAGTGTGGGGCTTGTCCCTTATATTTCTAGAATGAACAATATCATTAAAGCATTTTGCAATAGTGGTGACAGCAAATGTAGCTGTGCCATGACTGGATCACTCAACAAGAACAATATAGAAAAAAAAAATATTTCAAAAGAGCTCAAGACAACTTTATAAAAGCTTGCCCCATATAAGTGGGTGTGTGTGTTCACTCACATATGTGTATGTGAGTGTTTACTACTGGTTGAAAGAATCAGGAAATTCTCTCCAGTTACAGTTTGGAAAAGCACATGTATGTGTTTAGCCTGTGTGAGGTAGGCAGAGACAATTACGTTTAGAATCCTCCATGGCATAGAAATTACTACCTATGTTTCATGTAAAGAGTAAGACATATTTCCATCATGATGTGTTAATTTTATCTAGACGTTATTTTTTTAAAAAAGTCTACTGGATTTAAATTTGTCTGTCAATACAAAAGCTAATTTTAGGTGTAAAGACATTTTCTCATAGGGAAGTTTACATGATGTATCACCAAAGTGTATCCTAAATCTCATGCCAATGAAAATTTCAGCCTTAAACCCCAAGTTCCACTGAGAATTCTCAGCAGCAGAAAAACTCAGTTTAAACTGTTACTATATTTCTTACAATTTTAGACCTCAGTTCACCAGGGTCATTAAAACTTATGGCTATAATGGAATTATTAACTATTCTATACTGAACTAGCCTCCTCCTATCCTCTTGCTACCTTTCCCCTAGTTTTGAGACAAAATCTCATTTACTTGAAGAGTTTATCCACTTTACTGTAGGAAAGAGCTAATTTCAAATAAAATTGTTCATTAATTTCTTAAACAGTTATGGGGCATAAAGCTTGTTTTCAACCTAACTTTTTCATCTGTTTGAAAACCATTCTTTATTTGAAGGCAACAACTTTTGCTTCCACTGAAAAATAAACTAAAATACAATTTATTTGGTTTAATTCCAATTCAAAGTTATGTTTTTACTTTATAATTTTCAAGGCCCACAAAAAGCAGATGTCTTTTCTAATGGAGAACTGAGGCTGAGTACGTGAATGCACAACCTTTCATCTGAGACAGTTAGTTCACTTCAACAGTAATGTCCCTATTATGCTATTCCTGATGCAACACAGATTTTTTAAAATTTTCAATTAAGTATTTACACAATTGTTTGCAATTACAGACCATTATATAATTGTGTAATTATGGACTTTTAAAGATATGAATTGCTCCTACCATCATCCATTGAAAGCTGTAACAAATGATGCTCAATTGCACAATTAACATATGTTTATTACATATTATTTACAAAACTGTTGAGCCTTTGCACTTTGTCATGTCAACTGGATCAGTTTTGGCCAATTTAATCCTCTAGGTGTTACCCACTCTGTACAGAAACTGGTGAGCTGTCTGAGAGCAAGGATGCTAAGGACACATAGTCATGGCACATAGACTCTGGTAGGTGTCTGCACAGAGACTACATTTAGGAAATAATTGAGAAATAGGAACTTTTCTCTCAACTTGTGTGTATATGTGTTTGTGTAAAGCATGAGGGTAAGTTTAGGCCTGATTTTCTTATTCTTCATATTCTCTGTACATTTCTTGTTCTCTCTCTAATTCAGCATCCACATTACATCACTTTACTCAAAGGAATTTCTGCCAAGATTAGGTGATCTCTTGGGTTATACACCCACTTCAACAATGAGCAGCAGAAGCAGGGACAGTCTATCTGAAAAGGGGGGATGTAATTCTAAAAAATAAAGGTGTTCTTTAACGGTTCTTTTATAAATAGTAGTTCTTAAAACAGCAAAATTTCACTCTTTCAAGTGAATTAATAGAGGGGGTGTAAGCGATTAAACTTGGTTTTGTTTTCTACTCCTGTACTTAACAAAAGAAAGGGGTAAGCGGAGGAGGAAGGCAGTAATTCTACACACTGACAATGTCTAAACCCTTCCTTCATGGACAACGGTGAAGAGGGGATAAGTTTTGTACTTGAAGCACAGAAATTGGTATTACCTAATTGGTCTCATTTGGGGACAATTAGCATCAACTAAGAGGACTCTAGATTGTATTCTTATTTCATTATCCCGCATTGTTCTTCCTTAAACTGCACAGGCAAGTGACAATATGTGGTTCTTAAATTAGTTTGCAGGATGAGATATACAGAAGAGGGACTGCTTGCTGTTTGCAGCTCCTGTTTTAATTTGAGGAACTCATATGCAAGACAGAGGAACCGTGTCACTGTCAGAGTGCATCTAGCCCGTGAACGGGCAGGGACTCACATCACAATGTGCTCTTTCACTTTGCAGGCATTTTGCTCCTGATTTTCATCTTGCTTTTCTTAACCTTGATTTAAAAGTCACTAGATACACAACACTACATTTTGCTTCTTAAACATGGAAAAATAAGATGGCACTCACAATAAGAACAATCTCACACTAGCAGATCATCTATTTAGCCATAAATAGGTTTTCAACTATTCCTTTAAGCTACATGCAACTCTGCCCTTATATTTCTATAATTTTTTTCACGTCATTAACACACATGTGGGAAAAAGATGATTTTATGTATTGTAATGACATTCTGTGGTAAAACTATACCTAATAATTCTTACAGAAGGTGAAAAAAAAGGCCACCCGCCTTGAATTTTAAATATTGAACACAAATCAGGTTTACTTTGGCAAACTATAAAATCACTTTGGGGTGTTTGATTGCTATTTATAAGTTGCTGCTTTGAATACAGAATGCAAAATATACAGAAAAAAATGAGAGAATTTTGGTTTTTAATTACCTACTGAAAAGCTTCTATCTTGAATGGCTGAAAGCAGAAGGGAGAAAAGTACATTTCCTTACTGATAGGGACAATTTACAGCATTTTTATTTTACTTTATAAAAACAAAGAATCAAACAAAGCCTCCAAACAAACAACTACAAAAAAAACCCAGAACAAATAAACAAACCCCCCACATCAGTTTTATTGAGTTACCTTGAAGAAGGACTAAAAAATTCATGACAGATAACTGATGAGTAATTTGCAACTACCCAGCATGCTTAGCATCTAGCTGAAGTAATCATTCTGTATCTGGTCTAAACTGGCTCTTTTAAAGATGTATCTCATAGACACTCTTAATAGGCTAAGTACTACTGTGCTTAACCTAATTTTATCATGATTTGCAAATGGTTTCAAATAATCACATACCTTATTGTAAATGCAAAAACTGAGATAAGTTAATTCCCACCAATACCTGAATAAGAAGTATCTGAGTTTTTGTGTGACCTCAGGATTGCGTGAGACAATATTCCATATCATGTAAGTAATTAAATGTGATTGAAGGAGATGAATTCAGCCTTTTCAATTAACAAAATTCACAGGACTTTGTGACTCAACACATGCTTGGAAAAATGTCACACCAATACTGACGATTTCAAGTACAAAGAAATGAAGAACCATTCAGTACGTGCAGGAAGGTCAACTTTAACTGCATAAGAGTTGTAGGTTCAGATCAGGGGTGGGAGGGAGATGTGATTATTTCTTATTTGAAGGATTTATTAAATCAGAATTTTACCTTTACTAGCCCTGTGGGAGTAAGGACTGAGAGTCTTAAAACTTCGTTAATTTATGCTTAATAAAATCGCATTGGCAGGAAATGCAGCTGTAAAAAGCAAATGCATGTCCTGATATGAATATTTAATATCAACTTTTTTATCCCCAAAAGCTGTGTCTCTCTCATAAGCATGTTATAGGCACAGACAAAAAAGAAATATCAGGGATTACTTCCAGTGTGAACTGTTTTGGGGAAGGCAATAAGCATTGCCAAACAACAAGCTGAAAGAGATACAAACGTAATTCAAAGCCTTCAGAACTGATTATATATCAAAGTATTATACCTTGATTTCTCCTTGCACAAGGCAGAGTGTTAAAACAAGGCATGTGATGCACCCCTAGAACCAACTCCTCTTCTCTTAATGAATTAGAAAAGTGGTTTATTTATTTCTATAGTAGCTTACTTATTGACACATTTTTGTGTGTGTGCAAAAAGTAATTTCTGGTTAATACTCGAACCATCTGTGCTATACTAATCCTAAGCTTCTTAGTCTGTACATATAAAATGACTTCTATTTTGTCTTTAAGGGGTCTTGAGGATTTTTGATTCTGCTGAAATTTTATTCAGATCCCTTATAATTATATCTGTTTTCAACACATTAAGAACTTGTATAATAAAAACAGCACATGAGACAATGTGATACTCCATGTAAAAACCAGGTGACAGAACATTAAAATCAATGGAATCTATTAATATGATCAAGCAAAATCAATGAGAATAGCCACACATAAGCCATTATACAGCATTGAAACTGTTTACCATAGTAAATAAAAAGTTATCATTATATAACGTTATCAGTTTTCTGATACTTCTTCCAAAATTACAGCAATCTGTTATTATTTTGCTTTGCAATTTAAATGCATTGCCCTATGCTTCAAGTCCAACTATTTCGAATGAGTATTTCAATTTAATATTCTCACTCTTTTCTTACACCTATGAGTAATTATTTCTTTTATTGCAAACAAAACACACAGAAAAAACCCCCACAAAAAGCAATACGTTTCAAATAAAGGTAATGTCTCATTCATATTATGATTCTGCTGAAATATATTTATTTTAGATATTTTGGGCATGTAGTTTCTTCATATGCACTGCATTTCCTAGATGAACCTGCATTGTTGCATACCAAGATCCGTTCTGACTCACGTAGATTTAGAAGACACATTGAAATTAACTTCTTCGGTTAACTTCTTCAGTAGCATATTTTGCTACAAAAGTCTTTAGGCAGAAGTATCCTGTGATTCAGACCAAAATTAAACCATGATTTCATCAACCTGTGAAACAGACATAAGCTTACATTGTAACTGGGAATAATATTTCTAATAAAACATCCTTTTTAGAAAAACTGAAAATCAATAATAAGAGAAGTTTCAAAATTGACACTAGCCTTTTGAGTAACTGGAAATAGATCTTCCTGTCAAGGACTAAAACTGCTCTCCTCTGTCTAGACTGCACTGGGAGCAAAATTATCAGATTTTCATTTCCTCAATTTCACTCCACAGTGGTAAAACGTGCAAGTATTGATTCAACTGCTGAAACAAAAAGCAGGAGAGCTCTTCACCTCGTCAGGGTCAATGGGTTTGTGGGTGTCTAATTATACCTATACAGGGCATATAAATCTTTCTACTAGTCATTACGTGAACATAAGAGTCCAAAGGCATCATTAGAATCCTTTTAGCCAAACACTCATTCTTCTTTTGTTTTATGAGGGGTCAAAGAAACTGGGAATTAATATTATTGTGGCTCATAGATTTTCAAATTTGTGTTTGAATACAAGAAGATAGGCTTGAAGGAAAAGGATGTGTGTGTACCCATGCATGTCTGTTTATAGGTCTGAGCTCTATCTGTAAGCACACATACAGCTTCTCTTTTTACAGCATTTGTTTGAGATTTGCTGTAATGTAAAGAGCATGATAGTACAAATATTCAGATTAATTGTTGTATGTAACAAATACAGTGTTGGTAAAGCTTTTGGGGGGTACTAATTTGTTTCAAAAGCAGATGAAATGCTAAGATTGAGCTTGAAATGCTAGTTGTAACAGAAGTATTAATCTTGTCTTTCATCACTCTGATTTCACTGTGGTCTTCCAAAAACTTCTATCTTTTATCCTTGTACTTACTGAAATGAGCTGATTCATGAAAAAAAGTGAATATTGTTAGTCCATTAAAACAATATTAAGAATTAAAAAAAAAATGAAAAAGAAATGGCTATTACAATTACAATTAAGAATCTGTGCTGTATTCCATTATGTTGTATGATATTGTGAGTGCTGTTCAGATGGTTTTTATGTTGTATAACCATGCAAGTCAGAAAATAATATTTGTATCATAGCAAAGCTGTCATATTTTGCAAGTAGATTACACAGATGCTGGGTGCTCAGCATTTTGAACATTAGATGGAGTTAGAGCCTTTCATTTTATCTACGAGACCTGTAATAAGCTCCCTTATCAAGAGTGAAAGTGATATTTTTGAAGTATTCATTTTCCGGGAATTCAATCTTTGTCTTCCAAACTGACCCACCCACTTGAACTCAAAAGTTATTATAGATGGTTACCCCAAAGTGTCAAAACAAAGAGGTAACAACTCTTACTACTGAGAAAGTAGACAGAAAAAAAAAAATTAACCCCCAAACTTATAAATGTTCACATTACAAATGAAAACAGACTCTGGCCCTACCTTTTTAAATAAGTTGTTTATGGTATTATTGAGTTCAGTGTAACATGCTAAAAACTGTGGATAGGATGATATAATGCAAATGTCCACTACAACAAGGAATGAGTTTGTTGGTTCAGTCCTTGGTGCTTTCTGTCCTTTACTCATTGTGTGTCTATGCCAAACACCTTCAGAGGCCTGGTGCAGGTAATGCAAAGGCTACAGAGTTATCTAATTGTAGCCCTTGGCTATAGACAAATCCATGCCTACAGTCCAACCCGTCCAACCCTCCTCTGCCCCCAGCTACTGCAGCCTCCAGATGGACCAGAGGGAATAGGAATAGTACTGTGTCTTGTCAAGAATCAAAACTAAAAGAAGAAACTGTGAGTAGAGTTTGTACTGTGATGTCAGAAGGAAAAAGGGGCATATGGAGGTTTGATGAATTGACTGAACACCCTAATAGCATAGGAGCTTAAACTTCTTCACAGCTGTGCTGTTAGTGGGTCCTGTGCTCCTTCCTCTGTCATCAGATGTGCTTATCCCTGATCCCTGTGCCACAGTTCCCACCTCCTACCCATGCTCCTCACAGTGCCCCCTTCCCTGCCCGGTTCAGCCCAACTATGATGAGACCACCCTCTGAAGATACTGTCTGCAGCTCATCAGTTTGTTTGAAGGGTCCCTTGCTGCTGCCTGAAACCCTTTTCAGGTCCAGCACAGAGCTGCAGTGAGATCTGTGGCCTGTATTTGGCTTTGTGTCTAATATTCCCATTCTGGACGTGGCCTAACAACTGCTTCTCTGCCAACATGTGCTGTTACGGGGCTGGGGGGGAGAGCAGCACAGAATTCCCTGCAGATGGAAGATGAGCGTGCTACCTTGATTGATGTCTCTGCGGCTGCCTCTCCGTACTCCTCACCCACTGACCCGTTTAACAGCTGGCTGCTGTAAGTGCTAACCAACTCGGGAGAAATGACATCATACCTAATCGCTCAGTCCCAGGCACTCTGCCCATGTGAAGCAAATGGGACCAGAGACCTGTGCGTAAATTACGGCAGATTGCTTGATCCACGTGAGAGATTTGGTCTGCTCAGGTGAGAGCGTGTCGGTGGCCAGGCGTGGTGTGCCCATTGTAAGTAACTGCATGGCGACAGAATAGGACAGTGGCTGCAGTAAACCAGAGCAGTTCTCAGCATCCAGATGAGTAATACAGAAAAAGAAAAAAAAAAAAAAAAAGAAAAAGGAAAATTGGTCCCTTTTTTCCTATTTTGTACAAGGACTTTCATTTTTCCAGGCATCTGATTGCTGGTTAAAAGGCAAATGATCCCCGAAAAGTTATACGCTCTCTACAAATCTGAAACAGAAATAGATGTATGCATTGATTTACAAAGTGCAGATAGATACAAATACTCCATACTACGAGCTAAAATAAATCCTGTCACCACTTAAACCATCAACTTTGAATAGCGTTGTATAAAGTCATCCAAAGATGTTTCATACACAAGTGTTGAGAAGCATGTAGACATAGGTATGTGAAACAATTTATTTTTAATATTAATGTCAGGCAAGATGGAGGTTTCAGCATGGGTAAAAGTCCATATAGCTACAAAATTATTTATTCAATGTGCATTTTTCTACATGCCCTTTTTTACTCCTGCTGCCCTCTTGTGGTGGAGTTTCATCTTTCTCCCTTAACATTTTCAATTGTGTGTTTTAGATGTAATAGTATTAAAATAGATTTAGCTAGTTAGTTATAAAAAATGGTTTTATTTAAAGAATTTAAGAAATCTAACATGACATGCATATTGACTCACTTCAGCTTGACTAAATAAAATTGAACTGAACTTTCCTTTATTTACATGCTTTACAATATTAAATCAATTCCATTATAGAAATATGCATCCATGATTTTAATAATATCCGAGGTATTGTTTTCCACGAAATTTAAATATGCATTTAAAGTGAAGTATCAGAAATGCTTATCATAAGTCACTGATCTTCTCATTCCACTACAGAAATTATTTTATAGCATTCCTTATTTACCGGCAATCTGTTCATGGGCAGTGGAAGATCAAACACACTGCCATAAATTATCAATGCATGTCATGCCCTTGACTGTGGGGTAAGCCACATTTGGAACATGTTTCTTCTGCCTACACCTGCACATCTCTCCCACACGCAGCTCCTCCATCTCCTCAATATGTTTCTTGATAACTTTCTCTTGATCATGACATAATCTACCTTTCCACAGATAAACAGTATTCTTTCTGAGTGGATCACTCATACATAAGCAAAATATCTGAAGTCCAATAAATTCTGGGTTTTTTTCATCTCAAAACAGACTTTAAAAGACATATTTTAAACTAAATCCAAAATATGGCCAGTAGCTCAAAGACTTAATAAGAACAGTGTAAAATGGAAGTGTGTGAAGTCTTAAGAATTGATTAAGCCAAACATTTTCTGCTACGTAAATTTAAATAAGCCATTCACAGTTACCTCACATGGCTAATATAATTTCAATTTTATTGTTTTACAATATTAATAGCTTTAGAGTAATATTTCTATGGAACTTACAAGGTTAATATTTTAGCAATTTAAAGTTCATGCCATAGCTAGATAACATACTTAATGCCAGCAAAGCTTCAAACAAATTTCTTGCAACATTAGCTGCATTTAAAAGTATAATCTTATGCTGCCTGCTCTTGTTCAGCAACATTTCAGAATAATTGGAGAGTGCATGTATTTACAGTGGAGAAAATAACATACACTATTAACACTGCTTATGATGCTTATCATTATTTAGATGCAAAGTCTGAAAAAATATTGACAAAACTCATGTTCTAAATATATCCTTATTAAATGAGAAGCATCTGAGTTTGTGGAACCCATCAGCACATGCTCAGATTTAAAAAAAAAATATATATGAACAAATAGATTCAGATTTAATAAACGTTCTTAAAGATTATATACAATCTTTTTTTCCAAAGGATGCACTATCTAAGCCACGGTCTACTGAATTTACTTGAAAAAAATCATTATGAATTCAGTGACTATTGACTGAACAGCTTTACCTGAAACTGGATGAGGTTTTTCTGTTTGGTGTTGGGGTTTTTTGGTGGTTTCTTAGTTGTTTTGTTGTTGTTGTTAGGTTTTGGTTTGTTTTTTTTTGTCCTGGTTTGTTTTTTTTTAACTAGGATCTGAACATTCAGATTCCAATTTTAATTCAGTCAAGGCTGGTGTCTGAACATGACAGCTGATAGCTAATTCTCCTCACCCACCTTAGGAGAGTTTCACTGTTAAGCCAAAGAACATTGGTATGTTCTGCACCCAGTCTTTAGAAAATCTTAATCAAAAGATTACTCTTTAAAGGCAGCCAATGTTGCAGGAAATCTCATTGGAACTCTGCTCTCCTTAAGTACATTATCTAGCTGGAGTACAAACTTAAAAGGTTAAGATGTTAACCTTGGCTTTAAACTACAGAGACTATTCTACAAATATCGATAGTGTATACTGAGTTTTCTTAAAATAAGGAGGGAATGAAGCAATCAACTTGTGGATTTATAAACTAGCACAAGTAAAACACAAAAGTATCTCTTCTGAAAAATAAGAAAGGCTTAAGTGCAGTCCTACTGAATAATTCTGACACATTTGTACCATGGTTTGGGAAACACATAAAGTGCTTATAACTTATCCCACACAGGTGGATGTAGAGTACTTGCCTAATTACTTGCTTTTTGAGTTTAGTGGTGGCCAGACATGTCTCAAGTATTGCCCTGAATCATGACCTAAGTGCATAACTTCAGCAATCTACTTTTGCCCCGTCATTACATACAGATTGTAAAGACTTAACACATGTAACTAGTACATAATGAGCATCATTAAAGTTTCTAAAGAAGGACTCTCTGTGTATAAGGTATTCAGGACTGACTACTGGGTTTGGAGTTTTGTGTCTGGGGCTTTCAGTCTATTTCAAGTGAAAATATGTAATTCCAGGCCAGTCTTCCAATACATCACAGTCATTTTCTGCACTTTAGTTGTTTTTTACTCTCCGTTTTTCCCACAAAATAAAACATCATTACACCAGGTTTAAAGTGCACTTTAGTGCCTGCAATCTTCCCATGCTATTCTTTAATATTTCATCATTAAATAGCAAAATAACCTGATATGATACTAATTTAGTGCCAATTACACTGCATTGATCAGAGTGACCTTTTCATACTGGAGCACAAAAATCAATCCCGCTGCACAACAAATGTCAGGGGGATGAGAGCAACATATAATCTGTGACAATCAAAACATTACTTACAAATGAAATCACCAATGACCTGCATGCCAAGGCAATTTCTGCATAATGTGCACTGGTTTTATTTGAAGCTTTTGTTGGGTTTTTTTGGTCTTGTTTTGTTCCCCACTATCTGCTGCCAGACATAGTTGAGCTATTTCACAGTTTCACTGACATCACTGAAAATGGTCAAAGCTCTATGACTGATACCAAAATAACCACACAAAGTGACTATAATCCATAGTGCATCTTTAATGTTCAGTGAAGTGTGGTTTTCTGTGGACCCAAGAGTCAGACTGTCTTCTAACAATGCTCCCGTGACGAAGTTTGATGATATTCCAAAATGCAGCCAAATTGACTAGGTCAGCCATAGGCAGGGGAGTCACAAAAAAACTACTCACTGATTCTCACTGATCTGCCTTCAGTCAGCGATCCACAAGTCAGATTTTGATGTAGGTGTTAGGTCTGCAAAGTTAATGACAAAATTGCAGTGACATTAATAGTGCTTGGACTTCCCCTATTATGTCTATGTCATGCTTAGGGTCCAGATGGGGAGGCTGCACAGGCAATATTGTCTGCCCGATGTAGTCAGCAGCCACCTGAACTATCTATATCTGTAATTGTTTAGGGAAAATCTACTTTGGGTCAGTTTTCAGGGTTATTTTTTTTAGCTGTGTTTTAACCACATATTAAAGATATCTAAACTTAAACTTTCTCTGTGTTCTGTTCATAAATAATCACTGATGGTCCCTCCATTGAAAAAACCTTTACCACACCCACTGTTTAAATTTACTTGTGAAATTTGTGATTCATGACTCAAAGATACAAAACAATGTAGTTAAAACCATGTTGTCCAAATCTGCATTCCACCAATTGTCAGCATATCACAACACACATTAAGATCTGAAACTGTGTTTAAACTGTTGGGGTGCTCTTCAAGTATCTGGACTGTTGAGGTCTTCTGGTCTTCAAGCCTGTAGACTTTCAGCATGTAAACTGATGAGGTCTTCTTCTAGCACTTAGTCCTACAGAAGCAGCTGGGATTCTGCAAGATTAAAATTCATCTCCTCCAGTATCCAAATAAGACTTGCAGGATTTGGGAGCTGAGATCTGCCATAGCAGCTTGTGAGGTCTTGGCTGAGGAATTTAATCTCTTTGTGTATTGGTTGCTTTCCTGAAAATAGACATGGTATTTATACTTCACCCTTGATTTTTTTTTGTCTTTTTTGATCTAAGCTGGATGCTCCTAGATGATAAGTTAATGAGCAGAGACTGTTTTTTAAATAGCTGTGTCATGGCCTTGTTCAAGATAAGGAGCGGATCTTGAAATACATTCAGTCAAATTATTTGAAAATGTTTCACCTTATTTTGCAAACGTTCTTCGTAAAGGATTATCTCCCAAAAATGGAGGTAAATCTCCAGGGTTGTTTTTTTGTTTGTTTGTTTGTTTGTTTTGTTTTGTTCTGTAGCCTGTTCCCTGGAGAGAGAGTGTTCTCATTGAAATAATTTATCCATAAGAAAAATCTCCAAGGCCTGGATATTTTCCCTGCTCATGCACGCTAATCTGCTAATCAACCAAGAATGAGAGAGCATGGGAAAACCTAACACTTAATATCAGTCTCCAAAGTGCTTGTTCTTCCAGATGCTTTAACTTCAGATCCAAAATAGACAAAAAATAATTAGGGAGAGAGATTCTCAGGGTTTTATCATCCCTATTACTGTTCTGGGGGTCACAAAACATTTCCTTTTATAGCATTTTACTGGTAATGAGACTGTACAGTCTCAGATAGGAATATCTAAAAAAGGGAAGCTAGCTATGCTTTCTGCCTCATAGGTGAATGAACGAAATCTTTGGTGCAGGACTTGAGAGCCTCAAGGGCCTCTGCATCATTCCTAAAGACCCCTTTTGGGTCCTAAAGAAAAAGCTATAATTTGGAGGGGGTTCATATAAATCTGCAATTTTTTTCCTTGCTAACTTTTAGTAGTATCTGCTAGAGACACAATACGTGTTTCACTTCCCAAGCTGATTAAACCTCAGTTCTTTCTCTTGGCCATATAAAAAGAATACCTCTCTTCCTAGAAAGTCCATTAGCAAACATGGTTTATGACTGACACTTTCACAACTCTGTGCGTAGCCCTGGTAAGAACTAAACAATATTCAAAACTTGCTTATGAACAAAATCCAATTCATTTCATACCGATACAGAATTAGTTGAAGACTAATGTAAAGGAACAGTATGGGCAGACTGTTAAGGTGACTCCTTTATTTTTAACATGTTCTCCAGGGCAATTTGCACATTAACAGCCTCACTATAAATGACATGATTGAGTTTTATACATTTCTGTATATTTGATGCATTTACCCAAATGCCATTGCCGACTGTAATGGTTTTGGTTTAGGCCTTCCTGGTCACCAACCTGTAACCAGGTATCCAGGGAAGTGACCACTGTACCCA
>JAWWES010000081.1:58063768-58111268 GCA_035583135.1 Lophotriccus pileatus
TGTGAATAATTTGCAGGGGTCGGGTCGTGGGTGTGTTTCGGGTCCCCTTTTGTCCCTTTTATTCCTTTTTTTTCCCCCTTTCCCTTTCCCTTCCCTTTTTCCCTTTTCCTGTATTCCTCTGTAAATAGTTCTTTGTAAATAATTTTAATATAATTATATATAATTTGGAATTCGGTTTGGTTTTCTTTCGGTTTTGTGCGGTTTCTCAGTCTGTCCAGAGTGAGAGAAAAAGGGAGGGGGGAAGGCTTTTCTCACAGTCCAGGCACTTGGCTGGGAGCCAAGTTTGACCTGCGACACCGACGCATCCTGTTTCCGATGTTTAGAATTTAATCATTCTTTGGAGTAATCACAATTTCCAAAGACAATTTTATTTTCAGTGCTAAGCTGTAATGCAAATATGAGATAACAAAATAAGGATGAAAATATTTTTTTTGCCATCATGATAGGAAAATTGTAAAAGCCATGGACTATTAAAGAATCAGTTGAACAGATCCATTAATTTATAATTTCTGGCAGATACAAACAGTGCAGTATTTTACCCCACCACACTCAAAATATTGGTTCAAAATAGATGCCCCAAATCAATTTCCAGCATGTCCAGCTCATTCGTTAAAAGCAATATTGCTTGCTTTCAGCAGTTACCTTGAAGCATGAGTGCAAATGGGAGACAATCGGTTAAAATCAATCCATGTTTTGACTGATTCTAGCATTTTAATCAGAGATACTTTATGACATTAAAGAAACACAAATCAGAATATACCTCATAACGTACCATATAGGGCTCAGCATGAAATGCGTGGTGTTTACTGAATAAAATGAGATTATATTTATAAGTCTTAATTTATGGCCTAAAATATAGACACGTGCCTCAGGTATAAGGAACCTTTCATTCCACAGCAGAATATATGGAAAAATGCCAAAAGAAGCAGAAAAATGTAGCTCTGACTTATCAATATTCAATATTCAAATTCATATTCAATACACTTTATCTTGAGGCCTAGGCTCTTCTTCAACTTGTTGCTTCCCAGACTTGGCCAATACGTGCAACATGGTTACTCATCACTAAAATATAGTGAATTTAGATGACAGTTCAGGGCTAACTCTGAAGTCAGAGCTGAAAAGAAAGAATGCATCCTTTAAATAACAGGAAGCTGTTGAATGAAATTTGATTTTTTTAATATCAAATGATAATAAATGACTGTTACACTTTAATGCATCAACATTCAACAGAGCTTTGTAATATTTAAGCCATAGACTGCCAGAACTGCATTCCACTGTCTTGGGCAAGACATTACCACTGTGCTGGGTAACACTATCTCTAAAGCTTTTATGTTTTAGCATAAGAGGTACTTAGAATTATTAAGTTTCTATTGATTCTGAATGCCACAATTTCTATGAACATCTGATTTCTTTCTTATCTGTATTCTTCTAGATCTATATATCCAAATTACATTCAGAAATGCAATCCTCGGACACCACAGAAAACTAATCGTTTATCTACTCTGGTTATAAATCATACCTTATTAGAGAAAATCAAATTTTCTGTGATCCCAGAACAGAAAATTATTAACTTAATTCCTTACAAATTGCACAGCAGATAATATCCAATAATCCATTAAGAACATCCTAATCAATATCTATCATTGTAATGTAAAGCACACCGATAAGAGTATGCATATTGCTGATTA
This sequence comes from Lophotriccus pileatus, assembly GCA_035583135.1. Lineage (NCBI taxonomy): Eukaryota > Metazoa > Chordata > Aves > Passeriformes > Tyrannidae > Lophotriccus > Lophotriccus pileatus. The sequence continues at coordinate 58,065,457 of JAWWES010000081.1, forward strand.
AGAGTACTGCTATAGCAGTCTATACAAATTTCAAAGAACTTGAAATTAATAGATCCTCAATGTAGCAAGCAATTAATTTGATTAAAGCGTCACAATGAGGTATTTTGCATGCATAAGAATCTGAATCAAAATGTGCTAACACCTACAATTTTTAATAGATAGTAAATACCTCACATGTAATAAGAGAAACTAACTTCACTTAAGAAAGTATATAAAAGTTTACTATTAATGTGGCCCAATCTAAATGTTGTGTGCTTCAGTGGAAAGATTCTTACCAACTTCAACTTGGCTTCATGGAAAACCTTTGCAGTCTGGTATTACATCTTTCCTTAAAAAAAATCCACACACAAATAGCATTTTAAAAATAAAGGATAGCTTTCACAGGAAATTAATAAGACCTGTCACACTTACACTTTGCTTTAAGCTTGTCTTGGAATGAGTTTTCTGCCTGTGTATTTATGCGCTAGAAAATCCTAACTGACCTGGAGCAGATTAAGTGATTATAGTGTGTGATTCTACAAATTCCAGAAACACGTTTCAACACACTGAGTCACTCACATGCTGCTCAACTGTTTATGCACTGTGAAAAATTGCTGTATGACAAGCATGCAGAAAAAAAGCTATTCTTATCAAGATGGTAAGTGGTTTTGTGTGTCTTCTGCTAAACTGACTTCCCAATCTTCCATCCCCGTGTATGTTCTAAATAGTTAAGTTCCTAATAACTACAAGTAAATCAAGAGGAAAAGTAAGTCTTGCATACTTTCTATTTAGATCCTTTTTAAAGCTTGAAAATAATTATTCCTTTTTATGAGGTGTCACTTCTGTCAGTAAATTAGGGTCTCTTAGCACAGGTATCTGCACTTCCTCGGTAAACGTAAAAAAAATGTTAATTTCATTAAACAATTTCCTCCTTGAAAGACAAAGAGATGGTACTTGAAACCTCTCCTTTTTAGTCATACAAAGTCTTCTTCCAGTCTGAACAGAGCAAGCAATTCTAGGAGTTCCATTTGTTTAAGAAAATAGGTCTAAATTGATTAAACTAATCATTTTATTCTAACTGCTCTTTTTAAAGACAACTGCTGATTGCATGCCCCTTTTGTAGCTGTAGCTGAGCCTAAGATGGTACAAAATAACCATCTTGCCAGTTGTCACAACTATTTGCTCATTCTTTAATTAAACATAATATATAAACTCGTATAATTTACATCTAATTGGGAAACATCTTCAGTCAGAAGGCAGCATAGTCTGATGGCATAAATAGAGACTTGAGTGTCAACAGGTCCTGAGCTATGGCCCCACTGTACTGGAGAATCACAGCTGGCCTGGCAAAGATTACTTAATCTTCACGTTTAAGAACCTCGTGTGCTTATAAAGGATAATTTCCATGTGCTTATAAAGGATAATTTCAGTTAACTATTGACTTCACGAGTATGTTGTGAGAGTTGGTTAATGTCTGTGTAGTGCAGACCCTAAAACAGAATAAAAATTTAGCAACGGCTTGCAGGAGCAGCGTGCTGTGATAACAGGAGATTGTGGTTAAATAAAGGATAAGAAAGGTTGTAGCTGCAGACTGTCTTAAGTAAGAGCATAATTCTGCAAACACCTTCACAACGAGACTCAGCACCATTATTTGATAAAATATGGCAACAGTAATTGAAAAATTCAATGAAAACTGTGATGGTTCTCACTCATTTATCTGCTAAAGTGCAAATATGAAGGAAAAGTTATGATTCAATATCAGCAAGGCTTTCAACACTGTCTCTCACAATATCCTCACAAACTCAGGAAGTGCAAACCTGATGAGTGGTGAGTGAACAGTGAGGTGGATTGAGAACTGTCTGAATGGCAAATCCTAGAGTGTCGTGTTCAGTGGCACAGGGTATACTTGGAGGCCTGTCATTAGCAGTATTCCCCAAGGTTCAATATTGGGCCCAGTATTATTTAATTTATTCATCAGTTATTTGGATAAAGGGGTAGACACCTTCTCAGCAGGTGTGCCAATGACACAAAGTTGGGAGGAGAGGCCGATATCCCAGAGGACTCTGCAGACCTTCAGAAGGACCTCAACAGGTTGGAGAGATGGGTAGAATGGATGACTGAAATTCAACAAAAGCAGATGCAGGGTCCTGTACCTGGGGAATAAAAACCCTACACACCAGTATAGGCTGGGGGCTGACTTGCTGGAAAGCAGCTCTGCAGAGAAGGACCTGGGAGTCCTGGTGGACAACATGTTATCTGTCCACATGTTTTTGTGGCCAAGAAAGCCAATGGTATCCTGGGCTGCATCAGGAAGAGCATTGCGAGCAGGTGCAAGGGATCCTGTCCCTCTGCTCAGCCCTGGTGAGGCTGCATCTGGAGTCCTGTGTCCATTTTTGGGCCCCTCTGTACAAGAGAGACGTGGATCTCCCGGAGTGGGTCAAGAAGAGGGTGACAAAGATGATTTAGGGACTCATCAGTATCTGTCAGGATCTGAAGGGAGGGTGTCAAAAGGATGGAGACAGGCTTTTCTTGGTGGTGCCAACCAATAGTACAAGCGGCAATGGGCAGAAACTGATGCACAGGAAGTTCCAGCTGAGCATGAGGAAGAACTTCTTTAGTGTGCAGGTGACTGCGCACTGGAACAGATTGCCCAGAGAGGCTGTGGAATCTCCCTCACTGGAGATATTCAAGAACCATCTGGACACAATTCTGCACCATATGTTCTAGGATGACCCTAATTGAGCAGGGAGGTTGGACCAGATGACCCACAGTGGTCCATTCGACCTTTACCCATTTTGTGATTCTCTGATTCTGTGATTCTGTGATCAGCTACTGTATTCTAACCTTCCCTTTATACATATCAACACTGCTCCTTTTTTTCTCTTATGGAGAGAAAAATTTATATTTAACGTATACATAAAATAAAAAATTTATATTTAACGTATACATAAAACTGGAATATATGTTATTTAGTACAGCTCCAAACACCACTATTTAACCAAAGGCAGCAGCTTTTGCATAAGCAGAAATCAGATGCTAGGGAGTCATTATGTAGTGTAACAGGCCAAAGTTTTTTTCAGATGGTCAGTATAATTTGAGAAGTTTGTATTATCGTGAAATCTCAAAATTGTTCTTTAAAGTGTCTATTTTTCCTCTGAAAGATCCAAAAGAAGGAAACTTTAGAAGCAAAGGAAGAACCTATTATTATTCAAGATCTGGTATACCTATTATCAGCACTGTACTTAACAGTCCAACATCCATGCTGTAGTCTAAGTTAATCTTTTGCTTTTCTGACTGAGAGCTCTTTTTTCCCCAACAAAGGAAAAAACATTAAGGTAAAATATGCCCAAAGGTCTTTTTATTGCGTACAAAAATTAACCAGGAACCTTTTCCCACACATGGGAATACTCATGCTGTTAAATTCAAGACAATGAAAATGACTGCTTGTGTACTGATGGGGAAGTGGCACTTGTATTTTGGGGATAATGTTTTTCTCATCATTAGACTAAAGCTTTATCAGCTATGAAATTTTTAGATTTTTCTTCTTTTTTTGGCACAATATGCATCATGATTTGTACATGCTTTATGTTTTTGTCTGCAGACATGCTCTTGTCTGGGAAATTTTCTGCAGCCAAAGAGAATTTGTCACAATCTGGTAATTTACAGAGCAAACCTCTTATGCACAAGTGTTTTATGAGCTACACCAGTCACTGATATCCACAGAGAATGCAGAAGTGCCACAGAAACAGAATCTTCTCCATACAGTATGCCCTGCATACTCTGAAAATTAAACATCACATGTTTAAGTGTAAAGTTAGGCAATTAGTAGGCTTTTACACCCTGCAGTTTGGTCCTGTATTATCCTGCTTCCATAGCCTGAGTCAATACTATTACTAAATTTACTATGTGTGCCCATATTACACATATCCAAGGTTCAATTCATTAGAAGTTGCCAAATTTCTGATTACTAAAAGTTATAAGTTACCAAACCAACACACCAGTCTCCTCTGTACGGGTCCTTTGACCCCTGTGCAAGCAGGAGCTGGACCTCTTGTTGGGGATACATACCAATGCTGAAGAGACAAGACTGAACACAGACAGACTATGATTTTGACTTTTGATCTAACTATTGCACTAAACTCTCCTTTTGTCTTTTATGCTCTACTCCTCTACTCTTTCTGCAGATAGCTAAGGATTGATGCTGAAGGATACAGGAATGCTGGAACACCCCAAGAATTAGCACTGACAAAGAGATATATGCAGCACAATGGACTAAAACAATAACCCGAACTGAATTAAAGAGAAAACATAAGAACAAATCCCCTTATTCAAGTTATGATCATCAGGGGCTCAAATGACAGTTTTTTACCTAGTACTGTGTTGAGAAACAGTCTTCACACCTTACCCTTGACCCCAGGATGTCCCCTTTCCAGCTCATACCTTGGGGATCAGCTGATTTCTTCCAAGTAGCCCCTGAAAAATCATAGCTGTCACAAAAGATGGATGCAATGGATGTCCAAAAGCAGCACTAGCTGTTGGATGTTATGTAGCTCGCTGCTACTGCACACCTTTGGGAACGGTTTTCCCTGTCTCTTAACATACCTCCCAGCAGACAGAATCATCACGCAAGGTCTAAAGCTGATGGGCTGGGGAGAGAGGAGCCATGTTCAGCTCAGGCTATACCCCCATTTGTTCAGTCTCTTCAGAGCATGGCAATTCAGGCAACCAGACAAGCTGCAGATTATTTTTGCTGTCTTCTGCATTTACAGATAACTTCCTCATTATCTCAATACTTTGATAATACAAAATATTTAAAAACTGTGTTTCAACCCTTACTGCCTTCCAGGGAAAAGCCAAGAGGAAAACAGATCTGCAGAAGAAAAATACAAAAATATAAAGTAAAACTAACAGAAGATTTTGGGTTCCCTTTTAATTGTGTGACTCTTTAGGTTTACTTCCTATTATCTCCAGTTTTCCTCTGTGGTTATGAGTGAGAGACAGTCATTCTTCATAAAATTTTTAAGTTCAAATGATTTCCTATTTATAGACTCTAAAATACAGCAAAGCATTACTAAATTCTTGCTTTTAAAAAAATCACTAATAATTTGTTTTCATTCTAGCACAAGTTTTATATGAAACTGCCTTTTAATTGATGGGAAAATAATTTTTTTTCTGATATTTCATACACACATTATTAGTTGACTATGGATTTTCTGATTAAATTAACCCATCACATTCAGATCTTTTCAGTAACATATTCATTTTGACACCTCTTGATCCAAAACAGATTCACAGCTTTAGAATGGAAATTCTGGTAAAAATACACCTCCATTAACACAGAGCAATCAAAAGACCAGCAGAAAGCACCCTTGAGCTTCACCTGGAAAACCTGGCTTCAAGTCAGGCTTTGCAGAAGACAGACAAGAAACCCAAATCTACAGTTTATGCAAGTATTTTTATCATTTATCCAATTAATGAGATTTCTCTCTCTCCTCTACAAATACTTGACCCCGGACACTTTTAACATGCAGAAAAAAATAGGTATTTCTTAAGCATTTATAATTTCTTTGTAAAAGCAACACGTGAAACTTCCAGAACAGTGATAGATCAATTAATATCTTCCTCAAAACAGCATGAATTTCACTAGTGAAGTTTCCATTCTTTCTGGGTTGTTCCTAGAAGTAAAGGTAGAATTAATAACTACTGTGATGATGGAGAATAGAAAAGCTAAATGCGGTGTTACAGAATATATTTAATAAAGTCACAATTATCCATTAACCTTTACATTTTGGAGTATAGAAATCATTGTGAAAATCTACTTTATACTCCATTGGTCTCAGAGCCCAAAGAATTCCATAAAATTGTGGGGTTTAAGTATCTGGTTGTGCTGGATGTCTTAGTATTACAAATATCTACACTTCTTTAAATCTAAAATTTCAATGGAAATTAAAATAAATGAATTAAAAATCTTCTTCTCAATCATGCAAATAAAGTTTCAGCCTGGTTAGTGAAAAATAAGAGTGGAAAGCAGAAAGAAATGTTATCCAAATAGCTGTGACTGAATTAGATACATTTTCATGACTATAACCTATGTGAATAATATCCTCCATTAGCCTTAGTGTCTGGCTACAGGTAAGTCAGCAAAATGATGCCTGTTGATGCCAACTGGTGATGAGAATTCACTGATCTATTAAAACTACAGTACTGCATTCTTAAAAATGAGCTATTGAATGTGGGCCAAGCCCAGGCCACGGCTTAAAGAGAAGCCATGGCTTAAATAGAAGCATGACATAGTTTTGAAGAAAAACTTGCCTTAATGTGAAAATATCTTTTCAGCCTACCTATTGTAATTATGTGCTGGTGGTCACCAGACAGCATACACTTCCTTTAGACAGAAATGCCCAAGATTTAGCACAGTAGTAAGCCCTGAGAGCAGTAACCTGAGCCGAATAACAAGGAAAGATATACTGAGCATGAAGCACAGCAGAGAACAAAATCTTGAGTTCTTCTCACTGGCTTTACAACCCCTAGCGAAAGCTGTGCATCCAGCACCGAGCCACCCCTCACCCTGAGGGCTGGGGGACGGGTCCCGTCCCTGCCCATCCTCCTCGCCGCCGGCGCACCTGCCGGCTGTGCTGGCCAGGTCCAGCTGACGTGCCTGCCGCCCGCAGGGTAGCCGCGATCAGGGGAATTAGTTCTGCTTGCCCTGGGAGGCCAGCCCAGCCGCCACGGTTTCTATTCAAACTCCCCTCCACCACTCAAGCTCAACTGGAACCATTTAGTACCCGCATTGTTCTGTGGTTTTTATTTGTTTCCTTCCACTCAAGCACATGTTAGAAAAGGCGACCCCCCAGCAATCTTTTTTTTCCCCCCCTTTTCACATGACTAAGCGATTATCTTCTTCCTAATCAAAGAGACAGATGAAAAGAGTTTATTAATAAAAGTTCCCCTTCAGGAAGATTGGAAATGAATGATTAGTAAAATACACCCAATTTTACTTATAGACCCCCCTCATAGAGAGGCATCTGTGAAGGGTAGGGATGCCAGAATAGTGGTGGGGATTCAGGCATCTGGAAGCTGTTTGCGATATGGATTAGAAGTCAGGCTGCACATAGATACTGCCTCCAGTCACAAAAGCTTGCTCTGTGGAGGGGAAAAAAATATGCTGCTTGTTTACGGTGCTACTTCTTCCCTTTGCTTGTTATCTGTTTTATTTCTTCCCTCACTCCACTCTCCCCACACCATTCATCTGCAATTATGCCTGCACCGATACGCCAGCTGGTGGGGCCTTTTAACCATACCCACCACACCAGCATCCAGGAAAAAGGGAGAAGGAGACAGGAGCTGGGCAAACAACACAGCCTTGTGATTGGGACTGGAGCATTATCTGCTCCCTGTTGCCAGGGTCCACTGATCAAACGCGGAAAAACAACCCTGGCACCGGGGAGAACACAGCAAAGATAGTCATGTCTTCAGCTTGTGATGTATCCACTGGCATATTTAAAATATAAAATGTTAAAAAATTTATGTTAAAACATACATCAGAAACAAAAAATCCAAGGGGCTTTAATAAAGAAAAGAGATGAATCTTTAAGTAAGTTGAGAAAGAGCAGTATTTTCCATACAGTTCTAGTTTTAGCAGCATGAGTCTGAGATGATCATATTATTTACAAGCATTAAACCAGATCACCATAAAAAATCGTATGAAATCTGAGAACTAGTCTAGAGAATAATTTTATCACACTTGTCTTAAGAAATATTAAACACAATCAGATATACTACTTTTAAATTTTTCTAACAATAGTCTTTTCTGATGTTTTCTACCTTTCAAGTCAAATTTTTAGGTTCAAAATTAAGTAAGTAAAGAAGTATAAGATAAGGCTACTACATTAGAACTAACATTAAGACAGTATCCCACCTGACTGAGTGAGCACAGGATCAGTGTTTTAGACCTTCTATTCATCCAGTTCCCTTGGACTCAGAAGAAACAAAATCCAACCTCTAAAACACTTCAAAAAATTCAAAGGAAATTTCAAATACAGATTCTCATGTTACATTCTAAAGAAGATAAAATTTCTCCCTTCTCACACCTTCATTTCTTCATTTGGAAGAAATTGCCTTCTGAAGCATGGGAATTTCTTTAACTCATTTTTTTTTTAGCAGAAATGAAAGTAAGATGCACCTGAAATTCATTTTTTCTAGGGACTTCTCTAAAAAAGTTTAATTTGAGAGTTGAAGGAAAATATTACTGACGCTAATAGATTTTTGTGCAAGCATATTTCTGAATCTATCAGCACTTTTGATTATTAGAAAAAACAAAACAGGAAAACTAATTCGAAGACAGTACCAAAAAATAATTCAAACATCTTCACATAATTAAGATTACAGGACCAACATGGTAGAGCTGTACTATTTCTACTGCAGTAAATAAAACAGGCTATTGCAGTAAATCCAAAAATTATTAGATTTAAACTCATGACACTGGATATTCATTTTAGATCTACTATTGTAGATTGTATTAAATACACATTTTAAGCCCCTTAAATGTATAGGAAATCTCTTCTTTTATAGAGACAATAGCAGAAAAAAACCACATACCTTGTAAACAATATTCTTAATGCAGTTTATGTATGACATTTTACAGAAAAAAAAAAATTAGAGAGGTTTATTTCTGCAGAACAAAATGATGAACAAGAGCAGTGTTGTACAGTTTTCCTTGGGATGGGTTTAAAATAATTCCACGAAACACAGGTAGAGGGGATTTCACTGGTCACTACCTATTAGTGCCATTAAAGTTTTACATAACAGCCCACTATCACACATTCCATATCTGTTTGCTACTTAGAGAAATCTTTAGAAAGTATTGGTAGTTTTGCTTGTGTCAGTCTTCCATGACAGTAACAATCTACTTATGCAAGTCTTCTTGAAACAGAAAATCACAACATATTTAAAACATGTCTAAACCCATGAAATACTTATCCATGTAAAGCACCTACAGCAGACTCAATAAAATATACTGCATCCTCCCAGATACAAACAACATGTAAACCATTTCTTAACAGAAAGTAGCTGCTCTCTTCCTTTTGGTAGTACAAATTCACTTTCTCTGCTGCCTGCAAGTGATATAAAGTTAAACCTGTCCTTAAACTGGAACCAAGATGAAACAGTGCCCAACTAGAGCCACACTTTCAAATTGCTGCCGTAATGAAAAGCACCACAGTTGAAGGAAAAAAAGAAAACATTGTCTCAGTAGGTCATTGTTCTGGTTGTGGTGAAGGAGTTCTAGGGGAAGGGAGAAATGCCTGGGTTTTGTGGCAGTGCTTTCCACATGTGTTGACATTAAAATATGTCTCTGTTACAGACAGAGCACAGGTCAAATGATGACAGATTTTCAAAACATAAGATCTATAACAATATTCATAGTTGTTCAGGCATCTCTGACAATCTTGCCTTCCTTACACTTTGCATTCAATGCATACACTCAGAGGATTCCCATGAACACCACTTATAAAAGACCAGTTTATTAATAAGAAACCAGTCTTCTTTATTTTTCTGAAAAAAGAATGCAGTTGTTGAAACTATAGAATATAACATCAACTTTCACATCAAGAAGAGGTTTGGGTTTTACCTTTGTTGGTTTTTCACAGAAAATACAGAAATTTTGTAAGATGATAGGCATTTTTTTAATGAAACAGTCACTTTGCAATTCCTGTATTTATTAATAATATTATTAATTAATAAAATAATATTGTATTATAACAAGAAAATATTTTCAGAACTGTGCCAATAAAATAATTTTTAGAATTGAATATTTTAGACCTAATATTTTATATTAGCTGAAAACATTTATTGTTCTTTGGAGCCATCTAGCTAAGGCATTTACAGAAAATGGAATGTAGGAAATATCCCAGTCATATACTTCCATTAAATAGGAGTTTTAAATTCAGTATGTATCATGGCTTGATATGGTAAGAAATATATTTTGCACATTTTCCGTTCTCTTCAGTTCTTTGTTGCCTGGTTTAGATATACTACATAAATTTGGACACTCGCAGCTGCATGCATGTGTTTAGAGATTCAGACTTAAATGCACGTTTGCCATATAACCATATGCAATACATTCATATACATCTTTGACATGCTCCCAAGGAGTTGATTTTGTGTATTTATGTAGTAGATGGAGTATTTGTTTTCATTTACCTTTCCATAAAACAAAGGCTCTATGACTTTGTCAAATTGCTGTTAAAGGGAAACATGTAAATACCACTTAAAATTGCACATGCAAGTGCCCATATATGATTATGGCCTTCTAGTAAAAACCACAGCATTAATGTGCCTCATTAACTGCATGTATTTTATGGCAAAGAAAGTTCATAAAACTTATGCAGCCTCTGCTTCTTTAGTTACTACCATAATGCCATTCGTATTTTCACAAAACTAAAAAGATTGGGTTTGCTTCTTCTGTTAGTGTTTTATGTTTGATGAAATTGTTTAATCAAATTCTCAAGCAAAACCACGTGGACATGACAGAATGTGGTGTAAGTACAGCTGAAACAGCTGAACACGTGATGATATAGCCACCTCCCCCATGCAGAAAGACATTTAACTAAACAAACCACTAACCTCAATGATTACTAACAGAGAAAGAAGGCAGGCAGGCAGGAAGGCAGAAAGGAGGGCAGGAAGGAAGAAAGGAAGGAAGGCAGAAAGGAAGGAAGGCAGGCAGGCAGGCAGGCAGGAAGGCAGGAAGGAAGGCAGGAAGACCGGAAGGCAAGCAGGAAGGCAGGAAGGAGCAAACAAAGAGTGAAAAAGTTTCTGAAACCAAATTTAACATCCAGACACACTGAGGGGTTTATATGTATGTGTGTATGTGTATGATGCACGTACCTATTTACCTGTGTCCATGTATGATATGTATGACTTTATTTTATCTGTCTTGACACAGCTTTCTCTGGACCATTGCAGTTTCTGTTCACGGAGAGTATGAGTGAAGGTCTTTAAAGAGGTACATGTTTTACTGTTGTGTGTAATGACCTGCATCCTCCATTCCGAACGTCCTTTCCTGATGGTTGGTTTGTCCACTGTGTGGATGAAACCAACTTTTCCAAAGGAGAAGATGCATAGGTATATCCTGTGGTTAAGAACTTTTGGCTGGGAGCTGATCAGCATTCTAATAACATCTTATTCTCTTTCAGCTGTGTGAGAGCCAAAGAGCAATTGGTCTTATTTCTCTTAAAATATCTAAATGATTAAACATGGACTACTTCCTTAATGTTGCCATCTTCAGATTTAAGATTTAAGTACAAGGAGCAAAACCAAATCACCTACTTCCTATGGTTCAAGCACATCCTGTAGAAGGGGCGTTTTGATTCTGCCATTTAAAAGAAAAATTTATTTGCAAAAAAAGATAATTGATAAACTATGTGTTGCTGATCAGTAGTGATGCTGGCAGGATGATATTCCACTATCCTGCCAGACACCTTGCAATGATGTGCAGGGAGCCACAAAGGGACAGGTTCCACAGTAGCTCACACCCTCCTCCTATGCCCTGACTCCATGCATCTCTTTCCCCAAACCCTTTGCTGATCCGGCATCCGCACGTGCTCTTGTCCCGGTGCACAGGGTGGAGGGGCTGGCTGTTGTGATGGCATGGTGTCACTTGGGCTGGGTGACAGCCCATTCTCCACAGACAGCGCTGTCAGAGAATCACAGACTTCCACATGTACAAGCGAAATTAACTTCTGTTAGTCTGACATTTTCCGCAATCAATACTCACAGGGTCCTTGTCTCTGGGATCAAAATTCATAAATCAAAAGCAGAAAGCATGAAATAAGGTATTTGATAAATCCATTAAGTGAAGTGGAAGTGTACTTCTGTCACACTGTTTAAAGACTACAGTAATGCTGGCTAAAGGGGGAGAAATCTAACAAACACATGAAGTGAAGTGCTGGCTTGTGTTTGTTTGAATATATGGCTCAATCTCACTTGCTGAAGGACTTTACGCCTGGGCAGCAGGCAAGTTGGCTTCCCCGGACTCCACATTGTATATGCTGCCTTCAGGAAGCAGAAAACCACCAACTAACCCTTTTCTGAAAATCCTCTTCTCCCACTTCAGAACAATCCAAGTTTAGGACAAAACTGCATTGCAAAAAGCAACGTCACTGTAAACCACTTTGAATTCACTAAAGCTGCATGAACTTAATGTCAATGTTTTTAAAGGTTAGAAGGCAATCCAAATACAGATAAGTACCAAGAAGTCTTTTGTTACATCTTTCAGGCCAAATATCCAAGTGACTCCTTAAGCCCCCCTGCCAGTACACTCTAGGTATTCAGGAATGCTTTAAAAAAAAGCGCAATCCTTAACAGTGAGCTGATTTACTTAGGCTTCATTAACAGCAATTTCCACACTGCAGGCAAAGACAACTCTAAAAGCCAGCAACAAAGAGTAGCATATGTCCTCTTCCCTGTTCACACACACAGTCTTGACCAAGAATAAGAGGTACAATCAGAGGCTGAGGGCACTGGAAAGGTCTGCTGAACTGTAGTATCTTCCGTAGTGATGGTTAACATGATGAAAAATGCAAACAAATAAGTCTCTAAAAACTGTGTGCCTCTGTTTCTCAGCTGATAACTGCAAAAAAGATCTAATAATAGTCCAAGGGAAAAAAAGAAAGGTTTAGTCCTTATTATTATTCAATATTTTTGTCCTGAAGCCCTTTTTTAAGGGAACATTATGCTTTTAACACAAGAGTAACTCTTATTAGGGTAAAATTAAATCATAATATCAAAATCTTTTTCTCTGCAAGTCAGTGGGGTTTGAACACAGGGCCAGATCCCCACCTGGTACCATCTGATGTCTCTTCAAGTGACAATAGTTCTCCATAAGCTAAAAATGTGTCCCATGGTTTGAACACTTAAAATTTGCTATGTATTTTTCATTTGTGATTCATGATAAAGAGTTAGTTTAATTCTTTTAAACTCTAAAAGTAGAGTTTTACACTTGGATATTAGTAATATAATTTTAATAGAACTTCTAAAATAATATCATATTGACTGTGCTTGAAAACTGCAATGTTTGCTTGATAAGGAAGCTGCCTAATGGTAGCTTGTATCTATACTTGCCCTACTTGTATCTATAACATGATATATAGATAGCAGCAGAGAAATTATTTTCATTAGACTATTTCTTTATATCATTTCAAATATCATGGCAATACATTTTCCTTCTTTCATACTGTAAAATAATGTCAGTTGATTTTGACAAAATCTTCTTCAAGAATTGCTTCTAAATATAACTATATTCTATCAATGAAACTCATATTTCATTTCTGAAATTAGTAGAACAATATTTTCAGCACTACTCATTCTGTATTCAGTCACTACCTATCAATGAATACTTTGATTTTGCTTTTCTCTAATTACAAGCTAACCAATAATTAGAGCAGGGGTTTTTTTTGTCTATACAGATCTTTTGTCTTCTAAATCTGTCAATAGTTGTGATTTTCTAAGAGTCTGAATGTACTCTAATAGACCTATGAGAAAGATTTTTTTTGCTGTTATGTACATTCAATAAAGTTTTCCACCTATCACTTAAAGAATTCTATTACTTTCTTTTCTGCTCTGAATAATACTAGTCCCCTTGAGAAAACCCACTGTAATAGAATAGAAGTCTGCATTTATCTTTAGATAATAAAACTATTGAGCATGTCTAGTTTACTTGCCTATCTATTTACAGTTATAGAATCATCCTTACTGTAGAACCATTCTAAAACTAAAAAGTTATTCATATATAGGGCTCTGATATTCACTACTCTATAAAATAACTACACCTGTTTTTTCATCATTCAGGAAGGCTTAGCTGTAAGTTCTTTAGGAGAAAAATGTTTGGGGGTTGGTTACAAGAAACATTTAACCCTACTTCTCAAATGTATCTTTTTCATGAGGCCTGAGATTCCTGACTGTGTGTTATCCCATGGCGGGAGCTGAGAAGCCAAAACAGCTACTCATCTTTTGTGGCTTCTCGAGTGACAAGATCCCCACTCCTTCACATAGTCAATCTGATTCTTTATCTGCCTAACTGACAGGTGTCTGGCAGGATGAGCATCCTGGGAAGGTGGAGAGGCAGACTGCTGGAAAACTAGCCAGCCAAATGCCCATTTTATTTTTCCCAAAACTTTTCTGTCAGGAATACGTGGCTTTTTTTTTATCTGCATGAAGAAAATGTGTTTTCCATTCAGCTCTTTTCAGTGGCTGTTACCAAAGAAGGAACCCAGTATTAACTGAAAGCTTTCATGTACTAAAACCCAAATGTCCGTAAGTCTACTCACAGAAGAATAAGACAACTTACTTTGCTTAGGACAGTCATTATAGATAGGAACTTATCTTGAAATTTTCAGATCTCGATCCAGTACCATTAATTGATTCACACCTCTCCAGAAGAGCAAGAACTTAATAAAAATAGGGTAGAAAGGAGAAATCATTCATATCTTGCTCTTTTTCTTCTCTCTCTGCCACAAAGTTGACTTCTTAATTTCCCAGTCAAACCAATATGAGAAGAATTCCTTCCCATTGTTTATAGATCCCATTTGCACACAAGATGTCTAAGTCTAGGGAATATGATGTTTCAGTGCATAGGGGAATCTCATATCTTCATATCTATATCTCTGCAGAACCACTTGGCAGAGTGTATGAAAAAACACACTCAGAAGTAATCTAACTACCTAAAAAGAAGCTAATGAGAGGATATGTTTCAAAATTTAAATTTTCAAAATATATGCAAAACTACAGTGTGGTTTTAGTTTTTACCAGAACTTCATCTCTCCAGTGTTTCTTTTAGTCATCTGTAAAGCAGGGTGGTCTGCAAATTGTCAGATCATGTCCTACAGAAAAGAAGACAACTGATTTCTGTTTACGTTATTCAGTAAAATATGATAACGCTATTTAGATATGGTATATTAAACCCGGAATCTTCCAATAGAAGCTTAAAGTGGCCAGCAATGTTGTGACTGGAGAAAGCATAACTTGTTTCAGAATTTAAGAACAGGATCAGTCAAACTGTTTATAAATGCATCTCATTAATTGATTTATTCTTTTTAATTATTATTTTACATGCTTTTAAAGCAGAATTGTAGCTGTTGCTAAGTGGTACTATGTAGACATCCACAAGCCAGGTACTTACAAGCCTCTTGAGACTTGCTCAGCAAAACACTGAATTCCTACATTAGGAAATATTACTTCGAAGATCTTGCACTACTGCAATACAAGAACTGACAAAATTAAGCTTCCCATTGTAAAATCCAATTTGTTAACAGAGCACCTTTTATTTTTCCTTTTCATTCAAAAATAACCAAAGTATTGTGACGAGTGAAATGGGAATAGTTTATTTTTTCTTTACAGAAACCAAATAAAATTGCGCTGATAAACCTAACAGCAAGTTGTTATTACAAATGGCTTATTTTTTTCTGTTCTTTTTTAGCAAAATATTCTGCTGCCTCTGATTCCAGTAAGAAATGCTATTTCCTTCTAATAAGTCTCTACTTACTCTTCAAAAGAGAAGGCTCAAGTGTCCTTTTTTATTTGAGGGGATGTCGAATAGTATGAGGTGCTGATTACATATACAAAGCAAAAAATATAGAATCATGGAATAGTTTGGTTTGGAAGGGACCTTTAAAGGTCATTTAGTTCAAATCTTCTGCAAGGAACAGGGACATCATCAACTATACAGTTACGGTGTGAAATACCTTTAAATTATAACAATTATATATTATTGAATAGTATTTCACCAGATCTAAAGACATGCTTCCTGCTATATTCCAAGAAAATCTGTTTGACAACAGCAATCACTAATATCAAAGCACCTTCTGCTCTGCTTGCATTGTCCTATGCGGATCTCTCTATTGCATTGAAAATAAAAGACATGATAGATGCTTACAGTCTGTGTGAATGCTGAGACCGTTGTAAAAATGAGAAGGGAAAGAGAAGAGTCTTATTGCAAACCAGGTGCAGAGGAGCTTCAATAGTAAGAGCATTTGTCACTGAAAAGCAACAAGAAGATTAATCAGGTGATGAGAAGATTCATGATGGAAGTGTGCACCTCCATGTGATGTAGAGGGAGTTAGTTTCTCCTTGGTTCTGGAAACCCAGAGATGAGAGCATTTTCTTCCTTTCCGTTCTAGGGCCCCTAAGTTAAAATTCCTAGAAAAGTCAAAGGGTAGGATTTTTATTTGGGATTTTGGTGTGTCTGCTGCTAGAAAGCAAATAAGTTTATCTGGTATCCAGCCACATTTCTGCAAGTCTTCCCATTTTCCCTTTGTGTTTCTCCAAACATACTTTTCCAAGCAACTTGATGCCTATATCATGCAGGAGAGAGGATCAAAGTGTTTCTATTAGAGCTTCCATCAAGTTGCCTATGCTTTTTCTTAGGTAGTCTCATCTTGATTACTGTGCTACCAATTAGAATAGATGACAAGAACCAACATATATGAAAACAATTACCCCCTCTGAAGAATGTTATAGTTCACTACTCTTAACTGCCTTATAACTTTCCTAAAATTAAAATATAATGTGCTGGTTCTCTCTTGGCAAGAAATATGAGAAGATATGAAAATAGTATTTAATTTATATTTCAGTGGACATACCTGTTCTAAAAACACAGGAGCAGATAAATTTTTTCTTTGCTATACTTTTTTGTTCTGGTGTGAAACAAAGAAATAGTGATGAACTGTTATTTCAGCATCTGCAGTATTCCCTAGCCAAAGTGCAGGGGTTACATCAATACCAAAATAGAGATATCAAGTAATTTAGGGCAAGACTGCTTTGTTTTCTTGTAAGTCATACTCCACTATGACTTTTGAATTGCCTAGGGTTCCACAAAGCATGTTAATATCTTATGGCTATGGCAGTCACCTAAATGCCCATTTATCAAGACAGCCCTTAGTTTTCTTTACTTTACTAGGAACAGCTTTTCAGAAGCACGAATGAAAAAAAAAGGTTTGCATATCTGTGCAAGCCAACCAGAGCTGCAAAGCTACTAATCTGGAAGAGGTTATCTCTTATGCGTTTGGAGGCAGGAGAATGGCAGGCATGCTCTTGCAGTTAGACTTTTCATTCTGTCCCAGCACACAGTGCTGTTACCAGTTCACAAGAGCTTACAAAATGTGTCAGGAGTTGTGATGTTTAATTGCCTTTTTCTGCACATATACACTTCACAGTTCAAGGGGTGAGGAGAAACCATAAACTTGACAAAACCTACTGGGCATGAAGATAATATGCTAGTGCTTCTTGCATCTTCTTTCTACCCCTAAATGAGTAGCTGTCAAGTTTGATGGCAGGCTAATAAGAGAAGATTATAATGATAAAGTATTTTAAGCTAGCAGCAACAAAATAGATGGGAATCCATGATCTAGATAGCCGTTGAAAGCATCCAGACTCACTGCCTCCTCCAGTCTCAGGCTCAGGCAGAAAGAACGGAGGTTGGTAAAATGCGAGAGCTATTTGCAAACATTTTGAAGTATTCTGGTGCCAGTCCTGAATGTAAATGGAAAGCTGGGAGAGAGGTATGTTAAGAGTTTAACAAACTGGGTATGACAAGCAGGAGAGGAGCCACACTTTATTTGCTAAGCTGGTGTCTGATATAAATTGGTAATACCAGCAAGATGCTTAGTCCCTCTCATTGAAACTTTCCAGCCATTTAGTATCTACCTCAAGGAGTCCTACCTTTTGCTAGTGGAAGCATTCACATGCCAGACCAGATCTGATTGAAGTGAACATGATCTAAAAAAAAAAAAAAAAAAAAAAAAAAGAGCCTATTTTAATGTTCTTCAGTTGCCCAATTCAGTTTTACACACGCACACACGCACACGCACGCACACACAGAAAGGGACTGTGGGGAGCAGCCCAATGTAGAAATAAGTTTTGGGAGCAAAGAGATGAAGAAACCGTTCTGTTGACAGGGCTTCTGCCTGTGCCTGCTAAAAGTCACCACAAAACTATGATCTTCTTTGTGCTTGAAAAATCGTGGTTAGAGGTTAGTCTAGCTCTTGACACTGATCCTGAGCCTTTCTTCACAGTCACATGTTGCTCTGCAATTGCTATAGTGCAGGTTTTGAGTGCTTGCGCAGAGTCACATGTGCAACTTTGTTTTTGAGGGTGCTGCTTACTTTTACTTGTAAACACAGTGCAGCATGAGGCAGCTTCAAAATACTAAGTCGATCCAGATCAAGTGCATCTAATCCTTACAAGGCCTTACTACATACCAACTGAAGTAAAGATTTCAGGAAGAAAAGGGAATAAAATTGCAAGAGAATCATTTAATTCACTTATTGATGCCTATGAGGTAAAGTGCACTCTTCTCACTATGCTTATCTTGATAACTATATGCTGACTTAATTTTTCTTCCTGTAGGTAGTCTAATGTTTTAAAGACTTTTTCCAATTTGTGATAGTATATTTATTTCAGCTGATACCCTATGAACCACCTGAGCACATTTAAATGCCATCCACCACATAACAAACTCTGAATTCCTGCTAGGAGATGAGGGAGCTGTAGCAGCTACACTGTGTTATTGTACCACAGTGGCAGACTGCCAATATGTTCATTCACATTTGTAAATTCTGCCACTTCTCTAAAAGAATAACAATCATTTGCTATTAGAATCAAATATTTTGATAAAAACTCAAATGTTTATCCAAGAGAGTTGTATCATCTTCCTTGAAATTCTGTGATGAAATATTCCTCTATTACACAAGGAGTAACAAGATAAACACCAAATAAATACCTCATTATATATTTACTTGTAAGGTTTGTGGGTTTTTTTGATGTTGGGGAAACAATTTACTGGTTTAAAAAAAAAATAAAATCCCCAAATACTGTATGATACTCATGGGATTTTTGCATGTTTAGATGACTGTTCTTCTAGTTAAGTCATGTCTCTTCACAGAAATGGAAAGTAAGTGCATCAAAATAGCAAATCTTTGTTTGAGCCAAGACCTATGCAGATTTTTTTAATAAAGTGACAACTTTCAGTTCCCTTGTAGACCTGCAACGATGCAATTGCCTAGAAAGGCTGCTATTGTTACAGCTACTGTGTAGATAATGAATGAGTGTGACACAAGATACTAGTGAAGTGGAAAACAAGGGATTGTTGGCACAGTCCCCATGTTCTCTTTACAGGACAATTAGAGACACTCTGCGTTGTCAAAACACTTTTCAAGATTTAGTCACAAGTTGGAGGCAATCTCTCTGCAATTACTATTGGCAAAAGGTGAACTCGATTTTCTAAAAGTGTGTGTGTGTTTCAGCATAATTAGTTTAAAATAAGAAATGTTATTTATTAGAATTTCATGACAAATAGAGATAACAAATTAAATGCAAATAAGTTTTCTATTGTGTCATTTCAAAGTTTTCCTTGTCTATACAGTGGAATTTAGACAGTACCAAAGCATATTCTTCATCTAATGGGCTTATTGTAGGAAAAGAAAGGGGACTAGATGATTGGGCAGTGCTCTCTGGCTCTTACTCCACCACATCATCAGTATTTGGTGGCATATGAAGTGGCATATGAAGCATCATCTCTCACTTGCATCTCTTTTTTTAATGAAGCTGAGATGGAATACTGCACACAGTGTGCACACAGTTCTGAACTACAACTCTTTTGCACAGTTATTTTATTTTTACATACAGAATTGTATGAAATGTTAATTGGTTTACACTTACTCTAAGCAAGCCTAGAAATCCACCTCCCTCATTCAAATTCATGTGTATTTTCCCTACCATAAGTTCTGTGCCTTTAATACATGCTGCTTTTGTTATAAACCTAATCCTAAGGCTAAGAATAATTTGGGTGTTTTTTTCTTTTTTTTAAAGACAGCTTTATTTGACAGTCAAAAGCTAGCTAAGAAGGATTCTGTATTTCTTAGTCTTCAGACTGTGGGTGCAAGGGTACTTTAAAGCATGATCTTCTGTGGGCAGCAGCAGTGGATCATCTCAGTGACAATTGGCAGGGACCTTGTTTAATGGTGTCTCTTTGAAGCACAGCCTGCCTGTTGCCACTGCACCCATTTGCTTTCTACCATATGGAAAGCTTGCCACCATATGGGAACCACATGGACTACTTAGTGGAGGTCAGCCTAACGCTGATAGCCTAACTAGATCTTCTGTCTCAATTGTAAGAAGTTTGATGGAAATAAAAATACACAGTACAACCGCAGAAGAGGAAATATGGCTCTTTGTGAACCCACCTTTGTACTTTAATATCTGGGCTATGAACTTAAGTCTAAACTAACCATATTTATGTTAAGGACAGTCACTAATCAACTCTACTTAGTGGTTTTAGTAAGTGCAAATGCTGAAAAAGTCTAATGAAGGTAAAAATACATTTGGTATTTGACTTTCCATTTTTTTCCCTGTTTGCACTGAAAGGACAGATCAGACCGCAGTTCTGGTGGTATTGCTTGAACAGCTCCATTTTATATAAGGCAGTAACACCAGATTTACAGGGGGGTAATCTAGTTCTAACTTTGTCTAGAGTACTCAATATTTTCCACACAAACAATTTAAGAAGTTGTTTGGCACTTGGAATCCAAGTATATTACTTGTAGGGGCATGACACAAGGATTACAATCACAATTAATGGTATGTCAACACTTTTTTAAAAAAAAAATATTGATGTCCAATGGGTAATCAGGTACTTCCTAGATACTATGATCATCTTTCAATGAATGCCATCCATCTAAACTGGGCACTAAATTACACCAAAGTTTTGGAGATGAAAGTGTGAGAAAAAATATGAAGTTCAACTGAACTAGAACATATAGAATAGGCAACTTACTATATCTGGCAAAAATCTTACTAAGGTTTCAAGTGAGTTGGAATGAGGAGACAAGGATCTCATCCCTTTTTTTTCTCATGATTTTCCGAAATTAAAAAAAAAAAAAGTTTGATTTGCAACCAGAAATGACTATCCTTTAAAAATGTCAGGGTTTACCCTCAGCCAGCAACTATGTACCATGCAGCTGCTCACTCACTCTGGTGGGATGGGTAGCAGATTCAGAAAAAAGGTAAAACTCATAGCTTGAGATAAGAACAGTTTAATAATTGAAATAATTGAAGAAATAAAAGAATAATTAAAATAAATATAAAATAAAAATAAAATAGTAAAAACAAATATAAAAATTTAAAAATTAATTAAAAGGGAGATAATAAAAAGAGATAACAAA
The DNA here is from genome assembly GCA_035583135.1 of Lophotriccus pileatus. Classification (NCBI taxonomy): domain Eukaryota; kingdom Metazoa; phylum Chordata; class Aves; order Passeriformes; family Tyrannidae; genus Lophotriccus; species Lophotriccus pileatus. The sequence goes on from JAWWES010000081.1 coordinate 58,086,651, forward strand.
ATAAAACCCAAGAGAAACAAGGGATGCGCAATACAATCACTCAGCACCTGCTGAGTGACACCCAGTCCACCGACCAGCAGTGATCGACCCTTCTTCCAGGTAACTCTCTCCAGTTTATATACTGGGCATAGAGCTCTAGTATAGAACATCCCTTTGGCCAGTTCAGGTCAGCTGTCCTGGACATGCTCCCTCACAGTTTCTTGTGCAGCTCCTCACTGGCAGAACACGGGAGACTGAAAAGCCCTTGGTAAGAACTGCTGAGTGACAACTAAACCATCAGTGTGTTTTCAGCATTAGTGTCACACTGAATCCAAAACACAGCACTGTACCAGCTACTAGGAAGAAAACTAACTTCATCCCAGATGAAACCAGGACAAAAAACATGAGTCTCTGGCCAAAGCTTTCACAAACTTGCCAGGGACTTCTGCGTATTTTTAGCTCTAAAGCTTTTAAGTCAGTGGCATAAAACTGTTCCTTCCCCTCCCCAAAAAACACTGTCAATATGTAGTTCCAATAGTCAGGCAATTAATAGAACAAGCTCTTCCATGTACCTCTGACAGAGGGGAAGAAGCACCAGCTATCCACACACTCGATGTACATTGCTGCATAATATCATGATACATAGCTCTATACTCCAGGCTTCATTCAAAGAACATCATGCTGGATTCCTGCAGTCTACTGTTTGCAATTTTTTTTGGTTTTGTCTATCAATTCATCCACAGATAGGTTTCAGTGCATGGAGATTATCAGTCTGCCATATAATTTTCTAAGAACATGAGGAAATACTATGATTATCAAATTGAAAAGGAAAATAGGAGTTAGTGAGAGGTATGATTATAACACTGTTATATTAAGCTCCTAGTGACAGCAATCTTTATCTTTTAAAATAATGAAGATGGTGAAAAGACTTCTGTAAAGTTTATCATTTTCATGAGATTTTTTAGAATGAAATGTTGAATGTAAATGAATCTGAATATAAATGGTTTTCTTCTGAAAACACAAGATCACTACCATACGTCTTTCAGTTAGTTTTCATTTTTAAAAACTATTCACATCTTGGTCTAAAGGCATTTCATGGAAAAATATCTGAAAATACCTTTCAAGCACAGAAAGAAATTAAACATCTAGACAATTTGCAAAATTCCTTGTTTTTTCTACTAATCTCCTATCACTGAAAAAAACAAAATGAAAACCAAAATAAATAAACAAAACCCACCCAAACAAAAAACCACACAAAACCCCCATCCTGAAAGCAAAAAACCTAAACCCATTTATTCCTTCCTTGAAAGATTTTTCATTAAGAAAGATTTTTCATTAAAAAAGATTTTTGCCTGCAAGGGACAGGCAATGTTTCTCAATTTTAAAATGTTAATTAGTTGTGAGATTATAATTTCTATGGAATTGAATTTGAATTCCATATTAATATTTAATGAATTAACTAAGACTAATTTAATTGTAATGAACACCAACACATTTAATGATGATTGGTTGCTTACTTTAAAAAATGCATAGTAAATACTCTAGTTTTCTGAGGATTGCTGTTGACAATATTCATTTTGTTTTATTTGTGTACCAACTGAAAAATTACCTTGAGGGAGATTTCTTGTTGGCTCTTTGGAGAAGCTGAAAAATTCTCACTGTGGTTTTAAGCATTATTAGATTTTGAATCTCAGCAAGTTTTAAAACTTGTCTAGCTTCACCAAAATTAATTATACTTCCCTAGATTTGAATTTCCATGGAAGACATTTTTTTTCTTGTGAAAAAGAAATAAACAGGAACTCTTCCTCTTGAGAGGTGGAGGGGAGTGGGGAGGAAGGACACAGCTATGCTAACAAAAACAAACAATAAAGAAGCTAGGAAATAATTTCAGAAACTAAAATCTTGTAGGGTCAAAATGCTGAGAAGACCTTTTTTTGCATGCAACCTGCTTTCTTTACACATTTTGCCACTATGCTTTTATACCTAGATTTCAGTTAAATCTGCAGCACTGACCACCAGCACATGCTTTTTCATTTAATGCCACGAATGCTCAGAGCAACTAGTCAGTTCAATGTTCTAAACACAGCCAAAAGAAAAGGGGGAAAACTACACCAAATCAAACAAATACAACAGATACACAGGCTGTGTGGGCTGGGATAAAAGATCTCTCTTCTAGCACAAGTAGCAAAGTGTAGGAACAAAATATTTCTAGGAATCATCTGATGTTACTCAGTCTGTGTGCAGATAACCTCACTGACAGAAGGGCTTACTCTTTTTAGAGGGGAATGCAGGATCTGTGTTCTCTCCCAAAAAACTCAGCTTGAAAAAGACTCTGGGTCCCATCACTACTGCACTGCTGATTATCTCTTGGTGGTCCCTGGGATTTTCCTATGGTTGTTCATTGATGCCACTGAAGGCTGCAAAAGAAAATAAATCTACACATTTCTTAGGTTTATGACCCCCGTCTTTTCTCCAAAAAGGTGTAAAAGGATGGCTCCCTAGAGAGAAAACACTGTTCGGAGGAGGAAGGAGGGAAAAGAGTATCACAGCTACAGTCTTTACTACTGCTTTAAACCTAGTCACGAGACTGTCTTGAAGACAGATCCATAAGTATGCCATAGATCTTCTTGAGAAATTTATAACTGGAAACAACTACCAATATACACAAAGATCCTCCTAGCTGTGTTATGAATGATACTTTTTAAAAGCAGCATGAAGATATTCATTAGAATCAGCACCACATAACAGCAACATTTTTGGTAGAGACTGTAGTGATTAGTAATAAACTATTCACTCATGCAATTATTTGCCACCAGAGAAACCAGTTAGTGATAACAGAATATGAATTGTCCACTTGTAAAGGTAACAAAGTTTGACTACAAACTCTAAAAAGGCTATGCAAATTCTCTGCCACAGGCAAGACATCCTTATAAAAAGGCACTAAAAATATTCTACTTTTTTGACCTAATCTTTACTAACTGAGGAAAAAAAGATGTTATGAATCATTACTTATTGATTTTCTTAAGTGCACTTCTTAGAGTGTGATAACATAGCGTGATTATATCTGTTCACAAAAAGTAGTGTAAGCAGATGCCTACCTCAAAACCTACCTTTATTATTTATGCAATTAAGTGTGTGGCTACATAAAGCTCTGTGCATATGAGGAGTAATATTATACCATCCTGACGTGGGTTTCACTGCTGTGTAAATGAAGCCCATATTAAATTTACAAAGGTTACAAAACCATTAGCACTGATGGCTTTTAAGAAGTAAACGTTCACCATGACTCATACTTTGTTCATTTGTGCCATTTGGAAATTAAGTATTCTTAATTGCTGTAATGCACTGCAAGTTCCAACGCTTCTCAGCGACTGAGGCACGTAATTCCTCTGTAATTTGAGTAAAGTATTCTAATTGATTAATTGAGTTTTCTTGTAAGATTGCGCAGGAGTTTTAGGTGCAAGAAGGTTATCCTTGTTCTATGTAACATAAAAATGCTTGAACCTACAATATAAAGTAATGTTATAGGTGCTGAGTGAAAGCACACAGCAATTCACTCTAAATGAGATGGCCATTTTTGCTGGCAACAAGTGTCTTGTACTTTACATCAAACATGCACTATGAGAGGTGACAGGAGATAACAGCTTTTTTTTTAATACCATTTAACATTTGCTGTCAACCTTGTTTCTTTTGTTGCCTATCATTTATGCAATCAATTTTTACTCTGTTTTTGTTTTACTTTGTGTAGTGCTTCTCACTGCATAAAAACAAGGAGCAGGAAAATACAGACATAAACAAACAAACAAACAAATGTTACAGAGATTCATCAGTGTTAGGTAGACTTCAAAAACGGGAAAACTAAGAGTGAGAAAGGTCCTTCCCAATTCAGGGCATTCTGCATTTCTATGAAAGAAAGAAAGGGAGAACGGAAAAACGTCTGTAACTAAAAAAAGCCAACCAAACAAAAACCAAAACTAAACAAAAGAAAACATGAACAAACAAACAAACAAAAACTAAACAACACCCCCCACCCCCCCAAACTAAAGTTTATTTTTTGTGTTAAAAAATTGGCTCCTCAACTGTCAAGTTAGCAAAATAAAATACTACCAAATCCATACAGTTAATTGAACTGCTGCAAACCCGGGCCAGATACAGGATTACCCCTGAAGTTTCCTTACTATTATGGAGAGCTACTTAAGCTGATTGTAGTCCAGGCATTAGAAGATAGGAGCTATAATACACACATGGACTTTGGAAATTATTTCATACATCAAAACACATCAACCTGAATAACAAGTGATTTTGGTATGATTTTTCTTGCTAGATTTTGTCAATCCTTTTAGAAAACAGTAGAATTGCTATTGGATTTTGAGGTAAGGAGTGTTACTATTTCCAGCATATCACAGGCCATTATAAACATTACATTAGATAAATAGTAAAACTCCATGTAAAATATTAAGCTATGAGTAAAGCTTTCAAAAACATGGTAATGAATAAAATAACTGCATTTTGAATGTGTTGCTGAAATGTGACTTCAAAAGTAAATAAAACTTTGCTTTGACAGCATTTGCTGCCTTTTCTCACATTTAAGAAAATGCTCAAATATCTACAGTTTACTCTGGGTTGTTCCACAAATCCAATCTATCTTAAATAAAGTTCAGAGGTTTAGAATGTTCTCAGGGAAGATCTTTTCTCTTTCTGTTCCCATTTCTTGCTCTGCTAAGTATTTGATTCCCTCAGAACTATGCTGAAAATACTGGCTTTAAATGGAAAATCATCTCTCTTTTAGGGTAGGGATGTTGACTTATTGCTTTCCCCCAGCTTTTGAGGGCACTAAGTTTGCAGAGGACAGGGTTCAATACTTTTTTGCTCATTCTGCTGAACTGCACTCCAATTACTCACAGTGTAGAAGAAGGACAAGCCTTTTCCCTTTCCCACCTCCTCGTAAGCCTGTGTCTTTGAGAAGTGTCTCATTCCTCTCCCTTCACTATTTCATCCAGGGAGGTGGTTGAGACATCTGCAAAGGTCTTCCTACTCTCTCATTCTGTATGAACAACTATTCTTTAAAGCTACTCAAAGCGATATTGTAAAATGACATGAGTGTCTGCCAAGATCAACATTTGCCTGGTAAGGTGTTTATCTGACTCTTCACTATGTATTTTTAAAGACCTGACGGTTTAAAGGAGATTGATTTATTTTGTGAAGCATACAGAACACATTTCTCCACCTCAGGACAGAGTTTGGTGAGGTTTATTGCAGAATTCCAGGTTGGGCTTCTGCTGTATGAGCCTGGAAAAACCTTAACTTGAGCTAACAATTGAATTAAAGGTGTGCGGACAATGCTTGCTTTGTTGCAAGTGTTTAATTCTCTCTTCTTCTGTCTCCTTTCCCTGTCCCCCTTTTGTTGCTTGATTTTTTTGCATCATTTCTGAAAAAAAAATTCATGCTTCCCTTTCTTCACATGGAGTTTATTCCTAACAACGCCTGCCTCTCTGTCACACCAGCTCACAATTTGTATCACCCAATGCACTAAGGGGCCACAATTCATTTCAGTCATGGTTCAAAGCTATCCTGAAATAATCACAAAGTGACACTGTGAAATTACTGTAAAAAATTGTGCGGCAGTGTCATGACATTTTATAATTGAGACCTCTAGTACTCATAGCTCTATCAAAGCCCATAAGGAGGAGGGGAAAAATTGTGTTTTGACAGACATAGCAGCTTGAGATGTGCAAGCAAGATTGTATAAAGTCAGCCATGTAGAAAGTTATCGGATGTTCCAGTTTGTGCCCCCATGAAATTGGCACAAATCATCTGGATTTGACTTCAGGAAGGTGGTTAGGAGTAACATGAGAGAGTAAACGAGAAGGTAATGGCCACTCAATGACTTAACCTGTGTCACAGGGCAACTAACATGTCAGCAAAGAATCAAATAAAGATGAATGAGCTTATCAGAGGACCATGCACTGCCTCATTGGGCCCAATTTAATTAAACAAAGGAACTGTTCGTATAGAAAGATTAATAGAGCAACCACATACAGTAAGTGCTATAAAAGTATATCAGAGAAACACACAAACACAGTTACAAGCAACTGCTATGCAATGTTTTCTCTCATAATACTGATGAAAATCATGAGGTGACCGGAATTATTTGACCAGCCGTACAAATAAAAGTCTAAGCTCATGTGTAATTCACAAAGCTTAAGAGGCTGCTTTTATGAACCAGCTACTTGGTGATAAGTGGAAATTTGCCTAGCCAATCTACTCTAGAGCTTTTTCTGAGTGTGTAAGACAGGTTGCCTTCTTCGGGGAAGGACTCAAGCATGTCTTCCAGAGGGAATGTTGCTGTATGAAGTCACTTCCTTTGCATCAGAATACCTCTCTGGATAAGAAAAATATTTGCTTTAGGTCATAGAGGAGCCAAAAATGTAAGTACATTTAATTACCCAGAAAAAAAATCAAATATCAAGAGAACTTGGAACAACCAACCTAGAAAATAATTTATTGTTAAGAAAAGGAGTGAGACTTAGAATAAATCAAGCTTATTTAGAATAACATCAAGTTAAAGCAGCATTAACTTTTTGAGTTGTAAATGCTATTTCTTGGTTAGATACTTTCAGTTTGACAGTATCGGTTTTGTACTCTGGACCACCTTATGTCACTGCATGGTGACAAAGTCAGCACCACTCTCAGCCTTTGTTCGAGTATCACCAGGTCTAGGGCAGCAGAGTATCACCTGTTTGAGACCCAGAGCAACAGAGGTATTACACACCAGAGCTGTGGCATGTTAGGAGAGGAAAGAATGGAACACCATGTAGTGTCTATACAGTGGCATAAGTTTCTCCAGTGTAATGCAAAATGACGGGAAGGAAAGTCCTTGTTTTGAAGTAATGAGGGATCTCTACCTATTAAAAGTGCTGGAGTACTCTCTTAGAATTCTTCATTCCTGGGAGAAATTATTAATTTCAAGACAGGAGGCTGGACCCTCAAAAGCAAAAGCACCAAGTAAAATGAAACAGGCATTTTTACCTGTGGCTCAAACTGCAACCTTTCTTGTTTTCTCCTATCACTACATCTGTCAGCCCACAGAAGAGCTGCACTCAGCTATTACTGCTCTAAAACAAGTAGCTGCAGCAGCAGCTTGCATGTCCTTTTTTAGTTAGCATAGAATGGGAGCTTTCAAGATATTTCATGAGATTTCCCCATCATTTCCACACCCTTTCCTTTGAAGTGAGGCAATAGAAACACTTTATGCGTAAGCACAGCATTCCCAACAGCCTCTGAAATTTCACTTCCTCTCTTCCTAGGTGTGCCTGGCTGTCTTGAGTAGAAGTAGATATGTACCACAGAAAATATCACAAATACATGTCATTGAAAAGTTCCATATCAGCTGCCAATCAGAAGAAACTAATGGAAGAGGGAAAAAAAGTTCAGTAAGTTTAGTTCTAGAGAATGAAAACTTACATTATATTTACATGTGCAACTGTAATGCTGGAAAAAATTCAAAGTACTGGACTTCATTTTCAGGTGGAACCTGTTACACTGAAATTTTTGGACTGTGAGGATTACTTCACCATCACTATTATCCTCCTATTACATCATAAAGTGGTGACCTCTATCAGGTGTTTCAAAAGAGAACTTTTAGATACTCTTTTCCATCTAGAAGACTAGGAGAGGTGGGCAGAGAAGGACAGAACTCAAAGGCGTTTGGAAGCTGAGGCCAGCCTGGCAGGTCCAACAGACAGCAAAGGAAATGGGCTGTGTACCAGCTGCTCTTGTCTGCTGGTCATCTGGATAGAAGCATCTTGGCGAGTCTCCAGGCAGCACCAGGGAGTGCATCCCTGCTATCCTTTTAGGAACTAACAGAACACCTACCTTGCCTTCCATAGGAAGCAAGGTAGGAAATGCCTCCAAAGCATTTGTCTTTTAAAAATGTACCTCAAGTTTCCTCTGCACATCTGCAAGAAGACAATGCTTCTGTACCCTCTCTGTGGCTCTTCTCATCTTTTAAGAGGGAGTCATCTCCTACACCATCTTCAATGGTACCTCAGCATATGCATGAATACACTGAGTTCAGACAAACAGGAATATTCTTAGCTAGGATTGTTCCCTCAAGAAACACATTTGAACCAGATTTTTGGCTGCCTGCAATTTTGCGCTACTGTTTATATGGCACAATGCCCATGCGCAGGCCGGGCAGAGCTTAGGGCATAATTGTCACCAAAAGCGGATTAGATATGCAGTTTCACTACAGTGGAAATTACATTTCCCCTGATGTGGAAATCTTTTCTTTTTGCATCATTGAACAGCACAACCACCAGTTTCTTGCAGAGTGATAGAGGTGAGTCATATTTCTAAGATAAATTTAAAACCAAGTCAAACCAAAAAAAAAAGTTTGAAAACATAGGAAGAAAAAAATCATGAAGAAACAACTTGGTGAAAATACTGTTGGCTGTTTAAAAAGAAGTCCCCAACCACCTATGAAATTGCTGCCAATTTGTATAACAGGAAGAGTCTAAAAGGCTTTAGTCATTAGTGAGGAATGAAAAATAAATGGGGGAAGAGCAGTTATATGCAATTCTCCCACTTTATGCTGAGGTGTGCTGTTAAGAAAATGAGTATATGATGTATTTTGAAAGACTTCCTTTACTCCCGTCAAACACACCAATTACGTGAAAGAGAATAAAACTTTCAGCAGCTGCCTTTTCATGATATGAAACAAAACCAACAGCCCAGGTGATTCTTTGGGCTGTAATGGACAGAAATACAGAATTTGGTACAATCATACCTGTATGAACAATAAACTTGCAGGTTTTCTTCTAGGAGCCAGTAGTTTGTATGGTGTCACCTGTAGGTCTGAGAGAATCTGCTTCCCCTCTACATGCACGACTCATTGTTCCTCCAGTGAATGCTTTGTTTAGATATTAGTGCTTTGTCAGTTTGGGATACCTTCCATAAACAGGTACAGCAGAAGTATCAATTTAATTTTGCATGGTGAGTCACAGGACAGACAGACATGCGAGATGAAATGCCTTGGTTTGGAGCATAATTACACCTCCTCAGAACTCAGGCAGGCAAATCTTCAGAAAAACGATGAAAAAAAACTTTAAATATTAGATTTTTAACTCATTTAGTTCCCCCAAAAGACCTACACCACATGCATTGGCGTGCACCTGCATGACCCTCACCTTTTCCTTCACAGTTGGCAATAACTGGGAAATCATAAATGGCTACATGAGCACCACATATCATGATGTGTGTCTTGTGAATCTGATATTCTGCACTTCATTTTATTATTGGCTTTATGGAGGCATAGGTGACAGAGTGCACATGTAAGCATTGCTCTGGTCTTGTGTACTTGGTGGTAATACCTTAGTCCTCCATGTTGCTGGAGTTGACCCCTGCATGGGGCACAACTATGTAAGGAAAAAAACATATCCAACTTCCCTAATGACTGAGCCACAAGTCCACCTCACCACATGCAACACCAAGAATTCAGGGCCACAATGGTGGTTTTCTTCTTTGTTCTTGATGTGCCTGATCAAGAACTTGTTCCTGAATAAAAGTGTATTTATTCTGAAATGAATTGCTGAATTTAGCAGGATTCAGCTATTTCTCCTCTCTTTCTCCTCTCTTCATGAGAAAAATCAGAATTCTCTGAAAATCGGGTTTTGCCAAACAATCTAAAGAAATAAAGTTGCTGAGATTTTTTTATTATTATTTTTGTCAGAAAAATCCCACTTTGATGATTCTTTCTTTTTTTTTTTAAAGATATATAAGAAAGACAAAAAATTGGAGGGCTAGATCCTAAGAGGATGAGATAAAGTATGTCAATAGAAGAGCTTCCTCATTTAATGTCATTGGATGCTTAGTGAGAACACTAACACAGGATGTAGAAAGTCATGTTAAATTATTTCCTTTTTAGGGGACTTCCTCACAAGGCAGTTACATGATGAAGATATGATGAGCAATGTGAGAAAAGGCGCTATCATTTTCCCTGTGGTAGCTACTCTGTTTTGCATAAATTAAGTAGAGTCTGGGACAAAAGTTTTCCCATTGCTTTTCAGAAAGATGTCCTCATATTGTTACCCAATGCATTTCTGAAAAAATCTGTTGTGAATCAAAAAGTGGGCAAGGGTTTGTTTTTCCCACTCTCCAAAGGAGTGCCCTAACCTCTAAGCCAATGGTCATTTGCAGATGAGTTGCTTTGAGAAAGCTGGCCACTTTGTGTACTTCAGCATGTGTCTTCATAAACAGTGTTTCCTTCTGTGTTCCACCAGTAATGTGCTCGTGATGGCTGAGAGTGACTGCATTAGGCCAAGGAGACTAATTTCTCAGGAAATACCCTCTCAGTCCTTTCTAGCAGAAATACTGCAACCTGTATGAAATACTGCAAGTATGAATAACTCTTTAGCATATGGGCTATACTTCCCTCAGTGTTAAAGGGGCATAGTTTAGGAGGAGAGAGAAATGCTCCAATATCATGGTTACCTTAATCCATAGGCAGGTGCATTAAATAAGGGAATATGGACAGGTCCTGTGCCAGTGTGGTGAAGCCAGTAACACCCTCTTCTTTGAAAAACCATTTCCAGCTTAGCTGCTTGGTGAATTTGACTCAATTTGAGAATTAGTTCTGCAATGAAAAATCCACCTCTCTAAGTACCCAAATAATTTGTTTTAAAATATGTTTTTGCAATGGGCTAACCATAATCTGTCCTTAATTAAATGCAGATTTAAATTATATAAATATATATATATATATATGGACTGATCTTCAATAGCTTCTCATATTTCCATTGAGTGACTGAAGGACTGCTTTCAAGGTGTGGATCAGGCAGGAAACAACTGTTTGACAGCATGCTCCCAGTGGTACTTTTCAAATTGGAAGAAGTGGGTTGCTATGCCCAAATGATCAGTCCTGCTGAAGGCAGGATTTACGAGATTAGGTGCAGTGCCCTGCTAATGTGGCAATGTTGTTTTCAAAATCTGCACTAAGACCTATTGTACTACATATGCCCTTCCAATATGGCAAATGGTCATCTGAATACCGGGGCCAGCAGTGGATATCCCCGCACAAGGTTCATTCCACCCAGGCATCTGGGTTTCCATTTTTTTAGGTTTAGATTGTCTAAAATGCCTATGCAGATACATATAAGAAGTTTCTTCCCTTCCTAAAGAGAAGAATGTTGTACTACTCCCGGCAAAATTAAAGGGAACCTCTCAGGAAGATAAACATATTTTTGGATGTGGGCTGATAGTCAATGGAGTAACATACTAATTATTTTCCATCTGCAGTGAAACTATATACATTTCAACAGTTGCAATTTATATTCTGTTCCAGAATATATGTAAAACAATTTCCAGTGACAGAATTTAAATTAACACATGCTTTATACACAATGGAGGAAACATCCCTTCTCGATGCGTTGAAATCAAATGTGATTTTGTATAGACAACCCTGATATATGTTTGCAAACATCCCCTAAAATATCATTACACTGTGGAAGGATTAAAAACATTGAATCATGTGGTGACCTTTCAGCAGAACAGAGTGTTTAACCCTCAAGCGAAATTTACTGTTGAGAGTTCACTGTCTCTTAATTTAGTGCACTTCTTACTATCAAGCAGAAAGCAGAATTACATTTTTGCCTTTTATTACCACCAAATTAATTATGTTAGAGGCACTGTTTGGGTAAAAGTAGCATATTCTGAATCATGTTGGGTCTATTTTGAGTCTCTGCTGGCTAGTGCATCTCATTATACATCAAGTTATACAACACTCAGCATATTTGGCTCCTAAAATATGGCAGTGGTCTGCCTACAACAGAGCTGTAGCTGAGGAAGACATTCTACTGGACAGATGAAAGTAGCAGCAAAATACATGTATGCATACTATATTCTTACTCATACATTAATGATAACTAACCCTATGCTTCTGTGGAACTCACATTGTGAAGTCATCTTTCAGATAAAATGAACAATAGATCTTGTTCAAAGGAATCAGTTACCCTTTTCTCTTTGTTCACTTTTTAATTTCTGCATGGTTATCTAGCATACAGCTAAACAGGAACAGCAACAAACCCAAATTAAAAAATTGCAGAAAGAAAGGAAGGAGCAAGGAAAAAGGAAAAAGCGAACCTATACAATGCCTCTTTCTGTGACAGCAACTCTCTCTTAACAGCCTCAAGTGTTTAACATATTGAAACAGTTCATCTTCCTTCAATGAACTTTAATAACTCTGCCAGGTAAGAAGCTATGCTCCATACTTCTTCATGTTGTCTTTTCCCTTCAACATATCTATACTGATCTCCTCATCTGGTCAACTTTACAGCTCCGGTGTTCGGAGACCAGTGAGCACAGTTATTACCATCATCAATAACCTGTCCCACTTTCTCCTCTTCATTTCTCAACCCTTCTCTTTCCCCTTCAAAATCTAATAATAGCTCCTTGCCATGATAGCTGATCAATACAAGAGGGCACCTGTTCACTTTACTCAACACACCATGCTAAAGTAACATGACAAAGGAACAAATATGATTCTGCCTGAATTGTGTCAAGTAACAAGAAAACTATCCAGGAAGTTTCCCTTCGGGGTAAATTTCATGAAACGCTACAGATAACCAATTTTTAGACATAGAACTAATCTCTTTCATCTCACTTTCTCTTTTGCTTCAGGTATGATAGTTGGAAACATTAATACAGACAAACTTCAGCCGGCATTTGCAGCACCAGAGCTGCAGCAGCCTGTGAGCCAGACTACTGTGCTAGCACCTAAATCACCATAATGAATGAAACGAGGAAGGTGTAGTGTTCACCCCCACACAGAGTGTAGCCATTAATATGCACATGGAGATTAGCTTTGGAGGGTTTATAAAAGCACAAGGAGCAAAACATTTGCATGTCCTCTTCGACCAGTGATTTAAGAAACGTTGATTTCTTTTTTGAAGAACTGGTTCATACTTAGTGATATTAATCCTTATTTTTTTACAAATATGGATTAATGCATTGTTATTAGTTATTCATTGGCACTTGCAGGCAAAAATTTTTGGTGCATACAATTCATATCAAATGTATATTTGAAGTCTATACTCACATGCACACACACTAAAAAATGCAGTGTCATAGATTAAGCTCTCTGATAACTCAGTAAAAATATTTGATAATAAAATATTGCTAGTCAAGTAAATCAGAACTGCTGAAGCAGTGTAGACAGGAGAATGACAGAGTACTAAAGGAAGTAATAGATAGTGAGAGAAAGAACTCAGTTATTTGATTATTGTCAATGATTTGCCTGATTAAACTCTTATTACAAAGACTTAGAACTTGATCTAAAATTTTCATATTAGAGAGCATTAAATACTATCCTAACTACTTCATTTCCAACCTCTGAAATAAATCATTCTAATTAATTAATGTTTTGCAGCCTTCTCTGTCCAGAGGACCTACACTTCTGCCAAACAATCCAAGCTTTTTCTACATAACTGCACAAGCACATCTCAAAGCAACAGCAAAAGGCAGTACAAATAAATATCCTATTAAATTATCAGATTTAACTTAGTTCTTCCATTATGATCCCCATTTTCTCATTCAGAAATGAAAAAAAAGGAGTATTTCTTTTTGTGTATTGTCTGAACAAGCAATTTTAAATGAATGAGATCTCATTTTGTCTTCTGTAAAAAAAATAAACCTACACTGTAAGAATTTAAATATAACAGTGTGTTTTGTAAAAGCTAGCAGTTGGCTAGGAATAGACTGACTTTTTAAAAGAACAGACTGAAACAACTGAATAAAAGGTAGTCTTACATTATTTAAGAACCTATTCCTAGTATAGTAACTGAAATTTCAGGACACTTAAATTTCCCTTTCCATTTTAATTCTTATCAGTATTGTCCTGTTACATTTACCCTACTGGAATGATAATAAAAGATAACTTAAGAGGCTGGTTGTTATTTGCAGAAATCATGTGAGTTTAGAGAAGTGTTTTATCTTTTTGATATTAAGAATTTTTCATAAAATAAACCCTGAAAAAATATTTACTGTTATTATCAAATGTATTAGATCCTTTTCCCCATGATACTTTTTTTTTGTGTGTGTAGTCATTTAAAATTCTTTTATTTTACTAATGGTGATTAGTAAAATTAGTAGATTGCTTTCTTCTTGGTCTACTGCAATGTAACATTTTCAGGCTTAGATAAATTCTAAGGCAGCTCATATACTGTGAAAATTTGGAGCATATGTTGCTGTTCTGTGAATAAATATTTTAATATCTAATACTTTCCTACTAATACCTGATATTTTCTGGAATTTTTTTATGGCTAAAAACTCGAGTTGAGCCCATAGTTATAGAAGAGATAAGAAAGATTTTCTACTGTGATGAAATTGTCATTTTATTTTGAAATAACACAGACCTCCCCTATACACTGCATACAAATAGGTTTTTTCAGTATTTAAATAACTGTTTTTTGATTTAGCTGGGTTAAATATTATGCTACCCTACCTACAGGTCCCAGTACAAGCTTTCGGGGAGGTAAATGGGGAAGAAAATATTTTTTTTTTCACGGACTACCTTTTTAGTAGAGCTGTATTGACTTATTTTCTATCCTTAAGCCTCCAAATTATTATATAGATTTTGATGCTGGAGAGGCAGTACACTTTCACTGTGTTGATTTACTCTTCTATGGAGAGGTGAATGTGTGTCTTCCTATGTGGGGCAGTGTTTCTGTCTGGCTGCAGTGACACCTACTGATGGCAGAACTGTTGAATTGGAATTGAGGATGGCCAGCCCAATCTGAGGACTTTCACAATAATTCAGAGAGAGAGAATAACCTACAAGGAACTCGCTGGCCACAGGCATCAAAGTCTTTTCTAAAGCTTTCTTTTTCACAGCTAATGAAGGACTAACATTCTCACCACTCAGCAACGGCAAAGCAAGGAGCAAACCTCGCAAGACTGATGAGGATATGGCCAGTCCTCCTTATTTCATTGTCATCTCTCTGTCCTCTTGTTTCCAACTTCTTTGTAATAGCAAGCTCTGCCACCCTGGGTTCATTGTATACCTTTCAAAAGGCTGCCAGTCATCTGCTCTCCCACCTCTCCCGCACTTAAGTCTACATAATACTGTCGTTAGCAAAGAGTACAGCTCTGGCTGCAACCTAAACCACAACACAATTAACAAAATAATTGCTATAAGTGACACTGCATTCTGCTCAAAGTTAAGTGGTTTTTAAAAAATAACGTTAATTTCCACTCTTGAAACATCTGTGACTCATTCACAGGGCTGCTAAGTATTTAAGAAACATTATTGCTGTAGAACCAAGACGCTCCCACTCCCCGCCGTAGACCCACCTGGATGCTTCCTTTCACCCTCCAACACACACACAAACAACACACACATCTTTTTCTTGTTCCAGTTTTGATTTTGGAAAAATGATAGAAAAGTATCTTAATTCAAGACAGTGACTCCCAAGGTGCTCTGCTCTGGCACAAGATGCCTGCAGTCAGTGCTTTTCTTTTGCAGTGCATCATGTGGTAGCACTGAGACTAGCTTTGAATTTTTCATGTTATTTAAGTGGTAAATTTTCTCTATTTTATTTTCCATTTCCTTTAATCTTAGAGTGCAAAGGAGAGCTGTTCACGCCTTTCTCTACACAGCATGAGTTTTTTCACTTGCTGTTGGATCTGGGTCAAATATTCATGCGTTGTTCATGTAAAATCTTTGCAAAGCAAAAAGCCACTCTGCTGGGAAACCAGAGCACTGTAGAGAATGTTCCTTTTGTAGTAATTAACTGTAATACTGTGGAGGAGTTCAAACAAAGGTATAAACAAAATGAGAAAATTTACAGAACTGTTGTTTTTTTTCACCTGAAATATGAGAACTGTCTGCATGGATATCTTCACTTATATAGGATACACTGCAGTTATAAAGCTTGTAAAAAAAAAAAAAAAACAAAACCAAAAACCAACCAACCAAAAAAAAAAAAACAAACCACAAACAAAAAAGGAAGAACACTAAACATAATTTAAGCAAGTAATAAGAACTTAATTTGCCCAAACTGTCAAAAGTATTGCTGATATTGCTGCACATGACAAAGCTCATCATTTCATCATGATTGCCTCAGAACAACATGACTTAGCTTTGAATAGCTGTCCTTAAAATCTGGCAATAGAAAACAAGCGCAATGCAGCCATTAACAGAATCTCAAAAAGTTAAAAGGAAAAGGAGTTGTGCTCCAGGAACCAATTACGATGTTTGCTACTCGCTAGTGCCACCACATGGAGTGATATTTGAATATAAACCAGTGAATTGTCTGTAAATAATACATTGTATACCAAACTTCAGTAAGAGAACAGAAAAAGATATATAATCTCCTCTCTACTGTGCCAAGCTCAGACTGCGCCCTCGTGAAAGTGGAGATGTCCCATTTCTAAGAGTATGAATGCACTGAAGTAAAAGCAGAACAGTCAAACTGCTTTATTCCTCCAATAAAAGAAAGAACCATTTGGTAAAAGGATGCATTACACATTTTCTATTTAAATCAGTTTATAAGAAACAGATGTTAAGTTTCCTTTGGTAAGAAGAAGGAAGGGTTATAAATGAATTAAAGTGTCTTCTACATGGATCTTCTACTCTTTTTTTGTTCCTTTAAAATTTTGTGTCAAAAGTGAAGCAAACTGAAATATGAGGTGCTATAATAAGTTGGTAAGAAGGGCAAAATATATTTAAATGCCAGTGCCATAAAACATGCCAAGGCATCCTGTTCTACAGCACAGAAATCAAATATGTGCAATGCAAATAGTTATTAAAAAAAAGCGACTGTCAAACACAAACAACCTACAGTATTTCCCTATGCTGGCAAATGCAGAAGAGTGACAGACAAAATGACTGAGTAACAAACCTGCTGTTGTGTAATTTCAGTTTCCTGTTCGGCTGAAGATACATTACAAGCTGGCTGCAGCACTTGTATGAAACAGGTTTACAGGAAATGTTCTGGGGACAACACTGATCTAGACTAGGGAGAGACTTAACTACATATAAGACAACCAGCCAGCTCTAGCCTTTCTATGTATTTTTTCTTATCATTTGCTCTATATAAGAGTAGGTGTTTTTTTATTTTTTTCTCCTCTCTCCTCATGACACTAATGTGTTTAAAAAAGCTTTAATTAAATATCAGCCTCCATGGTCTCAGGACAGTGTTTCACGCATGGCCATCTCAGTGCAGTAGGGCTCAGGCTCCATGTGGGAATGCTGTCTCCCACATGGCTCCACTGAACTCATCCTTAACGATCTATTCCCGCTTACCTAACTTCAACACTATTTTTCCTGAGACTGCATTAATGAATCCAATAAATAAAGCATTGTATCACCCATGCAGTATAGACATTAATTTTAGAACAAAACATTAATCAATTTAAATTTATGTACTAATGCAGACACAATCAATTTGAACTTCTTATGACAATTAACAAAGCTTTTGCTACATCCCTAAAACACACTGACCCATCAATTATGGTTTGCATCAAACTAATGCTAATGGTACTTCCTTCTTCCTTAGGCTGTTAGCAGCCTACCTGATTGGTCAACTTCTATACAGCAGATCAATTAATATAAATTATACATGCACGGAAAGATGGGTTAATATCATAAGTTCATTTAATTAATTGTGTTTGATTAAATGAGGTACTTTCATTAGCCCTCTTAGCCATGAACCATATATACATCATAATCCTTTTACAAGCTCAGCCGTCCAGACACAGACCTGACATTGGGAGCATATTCAAATTACCAGCCGCAGCCATGCAAACCTCCCTGCATAATTAACAACTAAACGAGCTGCAGTCACTTAAGCTGAAAAGAAAACTGTTCACATCAACCTCTCTGATACTGTTTAAATTGAAGATGTCATGGGTAAAACAAAGGTGAACAGACAATGGTAATTAAAAATTAAAAAGGACAAGGGGGATTTGCTACTAATGGAAGCAAAGTGAAAAGAGGGCTAAGGGCCTGGTTGTTAAAAAAAAAAAAAAAAGAAAAAGGAAGCTGGTGTTAGGTGATTCTGCTCTTGTTCTCATAAAAGTGATCCAGGTTGAGCAGCGTATGTCAAGCTTCAGAAAGAAAATGATAGTTTAGCACAGAGATCATCCTATGGCTGGGTGAGCTTATAAGAAACACTACATTAACAGCTGAACTCCCAATACAGGCATAGCCAAGAACTTTGGTTTTACCCCATATATGAAATGAGCTATTTCTATGGGAAACATTGCATTTTCATCAACTTGAAGAAAACTATAAAGAGCAATCTAAGACGTGCCTCCTTGGCTCACCTACCTGCTTTGAGTCCCAGTACAAAAAAAAAAATATAAATCTGAAGGCAGTTCTCCTCTTCCTTGTTCAATGCCTGCCCTTCCAGGCACAATTGCAATTCACAGCTGTGCTCAAGATACAGCAAATGCTGCAGCTCTACAGCAGCGAAAACATAAGTGTGAATATGAAACCTCAGAAGAACTTATTGACTGCAAGTCAGGAGCATCACTTTGTAACAAAAATATTGGTATGCTACCCTGATCACATTCTACATGTTAAATACAATAGAAAAACATGGCATGGCAAAAGGCCATGGACATCCAGGGCTTCCAGCTGTTGGTACATTATCTGTGGTAAAAATACATATTCATTACTATTATATCACAGGCAGGAAAGCATATGTATGATTTCTCAAGATATTATAAATATATTTCAGATTTTTTTCAATAATTTCAATGTAAACAATTAGTTACTGCAAATCATACTGCCAACTCAATTCAAAGGCGGCATTGAGATATCAGGTGATCCTGGTATACAATAAAAAAGTCATGTTCAAACTCCTTTCAAAGTTAATTTCAGCATCTACCATTTGATACAAACCTCATTACAGCATGACGAAAAGCATTAGTAGTCTCTGCCCATGAATTCTGCCCTGTGTAAAATGGGGAAAGGGCACTCTGTGGTAAAACAGTGTCAGGGGAAGGAGGTGATAGAAAGACAAAAGAGAGTCCAGAGTAATGTTGACTAGCCATGACTTCCAAAAGACATGAGTTAAATTGTGTTAGCTGTCCTGGAAACTCTCAGGAACTTACTGCTTAATGTGAAAGTCAAGCAAGTTGTCCCATTCTCAAGCACAGTGATGCTGCATACAGGGGTGCTCCACTGCAAGATCTCTGCTGTATATGGACCTGTTACAGAAATGTCCTTAGGCATATATTATTACCACATGCCATTGTGTGAGAAAAATCTTGCTCTTGTCAAGGTAAAGAAACCTATTACCTTAAAATAAATAAAGAGTAGCAGTTTGTTCCAAATTTTGGTAATTATTGTAAAGCAAGACCATGACTTGCTCTATTACTATTTTGATCTTAGACCATGGACCTGGATTGCAGTATTAATGAAAATTATGGTAGCTTTTTGACAAAACTGAGGAGGAAGAGAACAATCATGTTACTACATACACTGAACTAAATATCAGACATAATCTTCAGCTTTATTATCTGTGTTATACTGCTGAGACTAATGACTTAGAGAGGAGAATGACTGCGCAGGAACTGCACTGCTGTCATATGGAATTTTTATAATACTCATTTGTATAGCTGTGATGGGTTAAATATCCCCAGATTCTAAAGATGCTTTGCTCCATACATCTGTCTTTAAGCCTGTATATGCTTTCAATAAATATTAATAAATTCACATTATTCATTGACTTAAGTGTAGAGAGAGCAACAGTGCAATTTATCCAGGGAATTGTAGCCCCCAAGTCCTCACACTTGCAAAAGCAAGCATAATTAGAATTTGATCTCTTACTAGTCTATTCATTCATGCTGCTTCTGCAGAGAAGCTGTGAAACTAAATTTTCCTAATTTTCGTGTTAGAGAAGTTGCCATTCTGGGACACAGGTGAAGAACTGAGAAAGGAACTGTGAGTGGTTTCAGAATGAGAGGGAAGGAGAAATGCAGTCTGATCAGAGTGACTATTAAACAGTATAGAAAAGTATTCCTGCAATCACAGTCTAATGTCAATAACTTAAATGGTAATACAAACAGATGCTTAATTCATGTAATGACAATCTATGTCTTATTGTAGTTTGCCTTCTCTTTCATACACATTTGTTTTCAAAATGTAACCTTTAAGAATCCAATTCCTGGAGTTTAACTACTCTACTCTCTCTACTATAGCATGAATAATAAACCTAAGTATTGCTAATTCAGCATTGAAAAATAAATTACACTTTAAGCCAAACAATTAACCCACAACTTCAAAATGCTTCTATGTTTCATTGAATGTTGCAAGAAGAAATAATGAGGCTGCCCCCTCTGCTGCCCTCATCTTAAAATCTATGAAAATTTCACAGGATCTAGTAATATTAAATCAAGTTGCCGCTGACTCAAAGCTCCATCCAATAACTCATCATAAAAGCAGTCTTACTCCAAGTTTTAAAATTATGGCTCTTCTTTGAGGTATTTCCACAGAAGATACATCACAAGCTCCTGTTGGCACAAGACATGCCAAAAGCCACATGTTACACCCTTAGGAAAATAAACATGTCATGTTCAGAATCTGGTGCTAATCTTACATCTTTATTCCACTGAAAACTTTTAAGTTTTCAATGGTAAAAAGAAGTCCAGTATGGTTCAAACCTCCCTTCGGTAAAGCTACGGAGAAAAGAAACAGCAACTGGTTCATGCAGTTTTCTTGTAAATTACTCCACACCGTAATTCCAAGTATCACAAAATCTGTCCATATTTACTGGAGCAGAACAGAAGATTGTAGAAAACTAAACTGAATTTCTGAACAAAAAAGATGGGGGAAATCAAAGCAATTATAATAACAAACATAAATCCAATTATATTTTTAGTCTTTCTCGTGAGTTGAATAAGAGGGTAACTATTTTCTTTTTCCACTGCAATTGAAATGTAATATTTATGCTCTGTGCTTTCTCTGTAACACATGAAGGTATTGCTGACATTTAGGCAGTGCAGGGAATTAAGAAACATCTTTTGGTTTAGGTGTTAATGAGGTCATCAAAATTTGTAGAAGAGATATTCAGTCCAGAACTTGTCCTTTAATTTGAGAGAAAGTTTTTTACTATCTTTTCTTTTGTTTTGTTTTGTCAGCAAGTAGATTGCCTTTACCCTAAACTTCTGAGACTTTATATTAGGGTCCATTACAGTCTTCGTGGTTTTAAAGCACAGTACATTTTCTCCTTTTTATTGATACTGTTTTGCACTTAGATTAGATTTTTGCCCTCTCAAAAATATTTTAATCATTTTTCACATATACACAGGAATTTATAACTAAAACTATGAAGAAAATATAAGGTAAACCAAACAAAAAAATAAAATAAGGGCCCGTACAAGCATATCCAATGTATTTCACTAACCAAGTGATATCCACTTCAATGTGCAGTTCATGTTTTTTCTACTTGTTTCTTAATTTTGTCAGCAATTATGTTGTCTTATCAGAGAATATTAGATAACTTTCGACGTATACCTGGAACTTATTACAATTCTATAGTTCATAAAAAAGAAAAAAACAACCAACAGTTAGAAACAACCATTAAATGGCTTCCAAATTAATTAATTTTTTAATATCTTTCAACAAAATAACCTGCAACACATATTCCGCATGTTCAAAGAACTTTTAACATTATCATTGGCATTGATATGTCCAAAGCACTGTATCTTGCATTTGTACAGACTTCCACATTTAGCAAGTTTTGCCCTTAAAAAAAAATCTTCCTAAAAAAATTCCTTTTATATCTTTGAAGATTTTAAATTCAAATTGGCATTGAATGCTGCTTTTTGTTCTTGTGAGCTATTCTACTAACATCATTAAAAAGGAAAAAGTAATTCTTTAAAATGACCTTTATAAACTTATTCTGATATTTTCCTTAGTGAAGACAAACAGAAATTTATTGATATCTAAACTATAGGAAATCTTGAGTCCATGTGTTAGGTATTTAGAGTCAAGTCCCATGCTATCATGAACTCAGGTAGCACAACAGAGATCACAGGCAGTAGGTCCGTCCTCAGCAACTCAGAATTCAGACCTCATAAACAATGTCCGTAGAATGATTTAGGTTGGAAAAGACCTTTAATATCATCGAGTCCAACCATATACCTAATGTCAAGCCCATTAAGGTTCAAAATGCCTATTTGGAAACCAGTCAAGTATTGAGATTCTTCTTTCTTTGAATCAGAGGCTTTTTATATATTTAAAACAAAATCAGACTACTGCCATTACTTCCAAGGCTGGAAGAACAGCTGTGTTATATAGAATTCATTGGAGCATGTCTTTCTTTCAAGCTTAGTAAGTAATAGCAGTGCTCCAATTTTTGTAATAAATACATAGAAAAAAGTCTTGATTTTTAAACCATAAAGAGAACTGAAAGCTCTTTATAGTGAGGATCAGTTTCCTTCAATTGATTGTAAAAGGCCATTTTTGGTCACAGTGTGGGAGGAAAAAATAAAAGGAAAAGGAGAACAACTGTCTGGCTTTAAAAGATCATGAAATTCACTGTAAGAAATAAATCTGACAGGGGGAGTAGAAAATCCCAAACTTTGCATTATTCCAGTTTTTGACAAGCGAACCTTTTTCTATTTTCAGCTAGGTTTACATGAGTCTTGTCAAGAATCACTGTTAACACTGACAGCTTTATTATTTTGAAATTTCTCTCACTGTTACTGGAAACACTATTTGCACCACATAGGCAAACGTAATTATAACACAACGATAGGGGTGAAGAGAGCAATATTTATGTTGCTGTATGTTAAGAATGAAACTTGGCAGTGCAAGCACTGCACTTCGCAAGTGTATGTATGCATGTACTGGAAGGGGACCACATTCTCCTCTTAGAGGCAAGTTTATAAAGCATTGCATTCACAGCCAGAAAAATATTTGGCTATAATTGAAAGAGGCATAAAAATATATGGCCTCTTTCAGTAAAACCCATCTTATAAACTAAGTTCTTTTAAACTGTTTAACATCAGACTTGTCCTCTGCTCACACAAATGCTTACTGAATTACAGAAAATAAGGTTCTTATAAAGTATTTTGTCCCACATACAAACACATATACATGCGTGCTTTACATTCTTAAAGATGTATTTTGGTAACATTGTTCAGTGAGAACACCCGTAATAATATTAACAAGGAAAACCACTGCTGAAATTATTACTGCTTTTCTGCAGGGACAGAAAAGCTAATTTATGAGTTTTGAAGCCCAACTGCACAGCTAATACTGATTTTTAGGGATTTTTTTATTATATTAGCAATATTCTGATATTCTGTATATCATCCAATTTCAGGTAAGCAATATGAGGTACCTAAATGTACATCTATCAGCAGCTGACTACTCCAGTCATTTACCAGTGTTTTGGTAAGTGGAGTGTAGTAGTATGAAAGATGTAGGAGAAGGATTATAGTACCTAATGGCTGCTAGCATACTAGTCTTCAGAAGCCCTGAAAACTCAGATGAAGGTCATAATTCCAAAATTTTCAGTCTTAAGTTACAAGTTACATGAAAAGATTTCTCATGACTTTGTGTAATCTCTGAAATCATGACTCTAAGCAATAACCTGTGAACATCAATTTGGCTGAAAGAAGAAATTTGATATTTAGAAAAACAGGACTAGTTTTAGCCCCAGTTTGCAACCATGAGAACCTCCCAGTCTTCAAGCTCTCACCAGCACAAGAAATGTCAAACTAAATTCAGTCAAAGCAAAAGTAATTCAGGGATTGAGTGAGAAGAAAGAAGATCCCATGCCTTGGCCTCTGCATTAAACTATTCTGGTCTCTGACTTTTCCAACCGAGGTTGACTTCCCTTGTTTTCTGACTTTCCTTTTGCCCCTGGGAAAATCACTGATGGTCCCACCTACCTCATTTTGAAACTGGGATAACTATCTGCTCCCACACCTCAAATCTGTGCTGCCAAATGCACACATTAATGTTTAGGAAGGACTTACAACTCCAGTGAAGGAGACCACCAAAGAAATGTCAGTATATAAAGCATTTGGACAAAAATTCAGCTGCTGTAATGGAAGTTCAGCTCTATAGGATTCTGAAACATCTGAATTGGAAGGAAATTTGCTGGATCTTGCTAAAGACGAAAACTAAACAATAAGTTATTTTTTCTGTATGTACTAAAGAGAAATGTCTTCCTTACAGGTAGTAAAATTCACAAAATGAAGCATAAAAGAAATCCCTGACTAAGAGCTTGCCAGCTTAGCATAGAGGTGTTGGTGAAATGTAATATTATCCCTTTGCCTTCTGAAAATAGTGTATCTCCTCTCCCAAAACAGCTGCTTTACTGCTGTTACTAGATCCAAGGTTAGGACCAACACTTAGCTACTGCTAAAACTTCTGGCAGAAGACTTCTATGAAAAATGTTCTCTGTGATTAAATCCAGGTGCTGGCAACAGAAATAGGGAACTCTGCCCATACTTACCTTTCCTTTAGTGGAATGATCTCAGTCATGAACACTTGAGAAATTATTGGAAATTGTCCTGTGGTGTTTGCACCTCCAATAACCAACCACCGTCGACAGAAGAGGATGTCTAATGTAATTCTAAGACATGTTTAAAAATAATGAGGTGTTGAAGACTACAGCCATG
>JAWWES010000081.1:58121268-58181268 GCA_035583135.1 Lophotriccus pileatus
TGGACAGAACACAGCACACAGTCCTGGGATGAAAACAGTCAGTTTGCATCCCAGAGGAGATGTCCAGCAGCAATTGCCATCTGCTCAAATTGAGTGAAAATTTGGAAACTGAGAAGCTGGCTGCAGATGGCTGAAATCACTGCAGCTTCATTCCTGCCATCTACATTCACTCCTATGGAGTTTCAAGACCTAAAAGCTTTGGTCTGGAAAAGTTATAAATTAAACTTGTAGATGTACAGCACATGAATAATACGCAGGGAAAGCAAATACATAACTGCAGAGAAATACAGGAGTAGGATTCTTTTTTCCTTGTTTTGCCCATGTAAAAATCAGACACCTAGTCCAACCTGCACACCTAGACTTGTTGGTCTTGTCCATACAATGCCAGCATATCCTGAAATCAATTAATTTTGTGTTGACATGTGTGTCTGCTGGACATCTGTTGTGTTACATATACAATAGTTCTCTGTTACATATACAATAGTTCTCTTCAAAGAACCACAGACATTTAAATACATTTGAAGTTACTGGAGACCTGTAATCATCTTTTTGCTTTTATGGACTTTGCAGTGAGTTGTGACAAGTCCAGGTAAAGCACTTTTTATTTTCAAAGAAAATCTCAAAGTAATTTATAATACTTGTAAGGAAAGTATTTGATTTTAATGGATTTCTCTTTTTTCTCTGCAATAAATCCTAATTTTTGGGGAGCATTTGGGGCATTCAGAGAAAATAAAGGGAACACGGAGACACAAAAATAGTTTAAATAAAACCTATTCTAGTAAACAGATACAATGAACACTACCATTAAAATTTTATAGAAACATTTAAGATAAATGCATTTCTTGAAAATAATATTAGCTGGAATCCAGAAAAATTCAGACACAGGATTTTTGGAAGTGCTTCACCCTTATTTTAAACTTGGTGTGAATTTCTCATACATTTCAGTGAAAGCAGAGATAACTTAACAAAGAAAAGTTGTGGAAACACAAGACTCAGTACAAAATCAGTGTGCTGTCTAAAAGTGGGATGGTGTAGCCATGGGGGAATCCTTTAAAGTGTCTGATTGAGCATGACCTGTCTGTTGTCCCTCAACATGCCCATACTTCATATCACCTTGTAAATCCCTATGGATAAAAGAGTTCTTTGGGGTATAATGTGAAAATGAAGCAATCTGGCTAAGGACTTCAATAATTACATTTTAACTTTTTTACAAAGAACATTTATTTTCTAACTCAGGTCAGCATTAAACTTTACCTGTCAAAGATGTTACCGTGTCTTATGGGAAGTGCAAGTGGAAGCTTCTCATCCCTGTTTATTGCTGAGGGTGAGCTTCCTGTCTGGATTAGCTTCACCAAGTGAAACATGTTTGTGTGTTATATTGCTGTAGTCAGAAAAACATGACGGATGTGGGATGTAATCCCAGTAGTTTCACTATCTAGCAGGTTATGTGTGTGTGTTCATATATGCACTTATGCAATGAAGTTTTATCTGTGTGTTAAAAGAGTTATTTACTGCCCTTGCATTTTGAAAATCTGGATACTAACAATGTCAGAGAAACAACAACTTTCTATGGAAAACAGTGACACGCAAATAATATTTTGCTATCTGCACACATCTTGCAACATGTCTGGACTGTACTTCACCTTCTATTTTGACAATTCCTAATAAAATCATTTAAATCAAAATTAAAATTGCATCAAACCTTAATGATGAGATAACCATGCCTTCATCTTTGGTTTTACAAGGCAACAACTCCTACATAAGTCATTGCACCAGACAATACCTATCTCTCAGGTGCACCACAGAATAAAAGACAACTTAATAAAGTGTATGTTTCAGATATGTTTCATGTGAATGAAATTAACATGTGATGGAATCCTCAGTTAAATGGTTTTGTTCTAGAAACATATATATTTGTATATATGTATTGTTGTGGGTTTGCAGAGGTGTCCCCCCCTCTCTTGGGGTTGTAAGTAGTTTGTCCAGGTGAATTTCAGGAATTAAGCCAATCAGAAGTTTTAGTAATGCCTTTGCCAATTACATATTTAAGAAAACGGAAGAGAAGGGTTTTTGCGCAGAAGAAATTGGGGAGCCATGTGAGGGAGGACACAGCAGGCCCCCAAAGGGGGGCCAGGCCTCCCTCCTCCCCTGGCCCTGGGTTGGGGGCAGGGGCAGCACTGAAGCCCCTCTGACCAGATGTGTAACAGAGTGAAGAAAAAAAACTTAAAGGACTTGGATGAGGCTGCTGCAAAAGGCATTCCAGCTAGAGAGATAGCCGCAGCATCCAAGGTCAGAGCTGGCAGCAGCAGCAACCGGAGAGAGAAGTTCGAAGGGGGGGCCCCTTCTCCCCCTCCCTCTCCCTCTCTCTCCCTTCAGCAGGGAAAGGACTGAAATCTAAAAATCTCTGCTGTTTGTGGAAGATTGTCGGGGAGCGGAGACGACCCTCTGCAGCTTATGAAGAAGCCCACATTGGAGCAGAGAAGCAGATATGATTCCATGGGAGGCCTAGATGAAACAGTGTCTTGAAGTGATTTGTGGCCACGGAGAGGAGTCATACGTTGAAGTGAGGCAGCCTGGGTAAGATCTTGGGATCCCAGGGAGGGATCGATGCTGATGCAGCTGCGTTTGTGACCCTAAGGGACAACAGAGAATGGAAGAACTGTTGTCCGAGGGGTAGACCTACATCAGAGAGGTCTACCAAGAACTATTCCCGTGGGAAGGGACCCCACAGGAAACACGGGTGGACTCAAAAGCCGTTATTCCCTGTGACCCTGTGGTGCAGACCATGGAAAAGCAAGAGTCCCTTTGTAATCCACGGAACACCTTACAGGACTCTGGGTAACCCCAGCCTTCGGCCTTAGCCCAGGAGGCAGGTAGGCCCAGCCCTGAGGTTGACACAGAGAAGAGAAAGAGACAGAGAGAGAGAGAAACAGTTCCAGCTGCAACAAGTTGAGTTGGCATCCCAGAGATAACAGAAAAGAACTTTCAAATGCTGCAGAACTGCTTAGAAGAATCTACTTCTCCTCCTGGACTGATACAAAGGGGGGAGGAGTACTTTTGTAAATACATAGTGCTTTTACTTAATTAGAATTTAGGGGGTTTTTTTTGCTAATAATAAATCCTAATATTATTTCCCCCCAACCAAATCTGTTTTTTCTGCATAAACCTTCTCTCAACTTAGAACAAATGTGTTGGAGGGTGTGGTAAAAATCGTCCCTAGGCAAACCATTGACATGTATATATTTGCTATGGGGTTTATTACATTTGAGTTTCACTAGGTACAGAGAAAACTATCAGAGGCTATCAGAGAAATACCATTACTCCGAGTAAGTTACTACTCATTTTTGTGAACAAGTCAAACAGTATCACAAAACCAGTAGGAAACCATAGTAAGCCACAGTTTTGGTGAATGTCCCATAATCTCAAACTACAGAAAAATGAAACAAGAGTGAGAGGTGTAACAAAAGTAAAAACTAACACATTGATTTGATTCTCACATGTCCAATATTTTTTCTTTATGCTCCCCTCAGTAGCTTTCACTGATTCATTCCCAATTACTGCACTGAAACATCCTGGATGCAAAGTAAAATGCACAGGATCATTCTGAACATCAGCATGTGTTCAAACAAATATACAGAATTTTTGTGGTAGGATTTATGGAGTTTGTAAATTTGGTTTGTAGGACTTAATAGCTGATCTATTGCTTTCCCAAACTCAGAAAAGACAAAAACTACTTGTTAAAAAAAGATTTAAAAAAAACCCCAAAACTTAGAAAATCAGATGAAAACAGACTTTGGTGATATTCGTTTTTGGGGTTTTTTTACTTTGGAAGTAGCACAAGAAACAGGATTATACTGATCAATACATGGAGGAAATACAATATGCATAAAAATTCAGTGTCCTTTGGAGGAGTTTGTGCCACCAGAAGATCCAGATTACTGCAAGGCCTAAAGCAGGGAATCAAAAGCAGATTTTTTTTTTTACCCCTTGTCTCTCATACAGTTGCACACACTAGGTTTCACTTTGGATTGCTACAGGAAGAGGTGGGTCTGCAATGTGAATATTCCAATTGTGAGGTATGTGCTAGTTACTTATTTAGGAGGTACAAGGTCTGTTCAGAAGGGCAAAAAGAGGTGGGAAATACCACTGCAGCACAGCACAGCGCAATGCGATCCTTTCTGGCGTGGACTGAGGGACTGGATCTTGCAAGAGCCTTTCTTGGAGTGGGATAGCACCCCTCATACAGGTCACAGAACAAGAGGCCAGGCTATCCTTTAAAGTCTGGAGAGCTGCCTAATAAACTGAAGTGGCACTACTGCTACCACAGATTATGTTCCCAACAGTAATACATTAATTTGAATTAGGCAGCCTCCTGGGGTTTGTAAAAGAAACAATTTCAGTTGAACCATAACAGTATTTATTTTCCTAAAATCACCAATAGAATCCCCCAATGCCCAAAAAACTTACCTCTATTCATTCTTTTAAATATTTAATATGCACAGATATCAAGGAACAAGATAATATTTTCCCCATGGACAAATGATGGAAGTGATTTTCATCTATAAGTAAGGACCAAACAGAACAGTTTCATTTAGCAATTGTAAAACTAAAAGCAAGGTTGATGAAAGATTCTGAAGTGTACCCAGGTAGAGATAAAAATGTCCAATATTAGGCAGAAGAACATGTCCACCATTAGGCAGTACCTACAGGAGATTAAGTATTTAACTGTTTACTGAGTCATATAGCAAGAAAAAGCAATAGAGACATTGTGTCTTAGGGCAAAGAAGGAAGAAAGGGCATTTTGTTTAATTGCACTGGTGGGAAAATTGCTTCATAGTTGCTTTCCATAGGAAGCTACTGTTCACCACTGGCTGAGGGACAGGTTTATCAGTCCAACATAGCTGGCTGTTTAAACTACCAGGTTCTTTAATAAGAGAAAGAAAGGTGTAGGATGGTCCAGAAGTTCATATAATTCTGAAAATTGTCCAGGTAGAATATTTCATAAATTCAACATAAATCGAAAATAACTGAGGAGAGAGACAAGCCATAGTCTCAACAGCATTGGTCTTACTTCTCTCTTTGCCATCAAAACTCAAATAATCTGCACTTAAACAGTCTATGTGGAGAGGTAGGTAGAAATAGACTTAAGGTATGAATCCATACAGCCTATTCATCACAGATCCAACTTGTTCTCTGTATATCTTTACTTCCGCTCTCCTAAGCAGCTCTGCAGGTTAAAATCAATTTAACTTTAACTTTCCCTTGAAGTGATTCAAATATAATTGGATAAGGGATCTCTCATCATTTTACACACTTAGGACTTTTTTCCTAGCTAACAAAACTTAGGCAGAATATTAAATCCTTTTCTTTTTGCAGTGTCCCTAATCAATCACTGTTTACTCAGTGAACCCTCAGCATCCTCCATTTCATTCTAACAGGTAAGCTACTGTCTCTAAACAAATTTTATTAAAAAGTAATATATAATCACTCCATTTTGTATTCCACATCTCTGAGTGTACAATTCCAACAAGGTTAGTTTCCATGCAAATTATATTTCCATGTGCAGTTCAATAAATTTAATTGAAAATGCCAAGTGATAATGCCACAGATTTCTTGGTTCCACTGTGTGAGGAGGAGAAAAGCAAATTTTATAAACACAATTAAGTTTTTCATCACTACACCTCTAACTGCAGCTGCTGTTATTACTAATTTAAATTTAGTAGAGGGGGAAATATCATGTGATAATATTTCCTCCAACTGCCTACAAGTGTCTGCTTTTAAATACATGTTCCAATGAACAGTCACATATCAAGACACTTCCCATATTAATCAAATTGAAAGGTCTTAATAACATTCTTGCAAGTTTACTTGCATTTATTGAGCTACTCAGGTATCCCTTGCTTCAAAAGCAAAGTATGTAGGTTGCATATATTTTGAAAGCTTTCCTATCTCACTTTCCACTAAAATATGTAGTCTATTTATTGTCCCCTTAACAATCATGTTTTAAAAAGCACTGATGCTAAATGTTCAGAGAAATTCCAAAGTCCCAGTGGCAAGATTACCTGCAAAACCAGTCAAAGCTAGAAAGCAGATCAGAGGTGTAGAGAGTGTGTGTATGTGAATTTAGTGCTTTAATTTTTCAAATGAACAATGAAAACCTTGACAGCCTTGAAATCAAATTGTTTCTCTTGCAATTTTCCTTTGTTGTTTGTCTCACTTACAGGTAATCTAAAAAAATATTCAATTGTTTCAAACACATGAGAGTGAATGTTACGCCTGCACTCTTTATCAGGATATTTGTTCTTGGCAAACTATTTCAAAATAACCCTGTTCTCTATTACTCCATCACTCTCAGACAAAAATTGCACTGTTCTGGTTATGAACAGCTACGAACATATTGATATGCAAAGAACAGGTTCTTGTAGTATTTTGTGCCAATAAACAAGAAGAAAGTAATTTTGCAATTTCTTAAAAACAAGGAAGATTTTATTCAGAATAATTAGACCTAGTGTTTATTGATGTACAGAAAACTAATCTCAGAATCTCTAAATATAAAAATAATCAGGTTCTTTACCCTATGTTTAGTAATAAAAAAGCTGCCAATAACTTCTTCCTTTGGTGGCTGATTTAGTAAAACTTTTATGAAGACAGTAAATTTCATGTTTTAGTATACATGACAGTCACATCCTAGATGTTAAGATGCAACAAACAGAAATCAATATCCCCCAACCTGAGCATGAATTTTGTCAGCTTCCAATTATTATCTTGCTTGTGGGAAAGATCAAAGAATAATTGAGGTTCCTGGTCTTGATGTCACAGAATGGATAGATAATTTCAGTTGTGAAGAGATATAAGCCCAGATATAACATGCTTAACCTGGCAACATTTGATAAACAGTCTATAGTTGTTTGCTGAAGTCACAAGCATTTTGTAGACCATACATTTCGCAGGAAGAAAAGCAAACTAGGCTTATATTACTTACATAGCTGTTTTCCCTTCAATCCTCAAGTAAAGAAAAGTTTAATATTACAGATACTTACTGTAGCAATAGCTCCTCCAGACTATTTTTTACTGGAAAACTTAATTTAAAAGAAAAGTCAGTAAAGAGCAAATGCATGCACTTAAATGCATTTGCAGACACAAAACTAACTTGATTAGTAAACTAGAAAGTAAGGAACCAGTTTTCTTCTAGGAAATTGAAGTTGGGCTTTTTATTTCTTGATTTGAAGAAGGTTAAGGAGAAATCACAACCTGGAAAGAATCAGTCACTGTTTTTTAAAATTAGGGTATTGTGGGTGCCAAGACTGAAATTCAGGTGTACAAGGATGGTAGGTAATGCTGGTAGACACCCTCGGCACAGATCTCATCCCTTCATTTATTAGCTAGAAGCACTTGCATAAAAATATCAGTAGTGATAGGTCTGCATCCAAATATAGACTCTTGAACCTCAGCTTCCAAGGGATTCCTGCTTTCAGACGATTTGTACTGTGGAGTCTGCCGTGCTGGCATAGCCTTCTCCCCGCATTATGGAGTTGTGGGTCTATGAGTTCTCTGTTTATCTCTTAGGTGCTCTGGTCTCAACATCATGTGGTAATTTTAAAGCTGTTAAAAAGCTGGAAGTAGATTACCAGGACAAGACAGTTTTGAAGAACTGACACAATCTCACTTAGGTGAAAGAGACAGAGAAGTCCCACCTTGTGGGATTCTGTACCCCTTCGTCACTGACATATAAATCCCACCCCATCTCCTCTATGATAGACTCCTCTTACTTTAAACATGCAAATCCCACTGATGCTGAACTACAGCCTAACTGCTTTCTAATAAAGCCATTTAAGTACATGCATTTTAAAATACTTTCAAAAGATTTAGGTGAGTAAAATTTGGAGATGGAGGGGATTCTCTCTCTGAGATCTCTGATCAAGCAATCTCAATGATTATTTAACAAGGACGTATTCAGGAACTAATTACATTAATGTATTAACTTTTGGGAAAGCACATAGACACACGAAGTAGGTATTTTGAGACAGGATATAGCAGGTACAAGCTCAGAAACTGATGTCCTCAGTTCTGTACCACAAAGTCTGTGACAGATCACAAGGCAAAAGAGAGGCTTAACAGGAAATCTGACTATATGAATTCAATGCTTTGGTTCCGGTACTAGAGAAAAGCTCTTCTTTGAAATCTATGCCATACAAAATTGTGGTCTAGACAGCTCCAAAGAATGTTCTTAAATTTTCCACAGACACACCAAATCTCAAGGTGAATGAATTAATAATATTTTATTATTTAACTTTCTAAGGTTGACTTTTCATGATTTCCTGAGATGACATGTTCCCTGACAGTTTATTTTGGCCTCTGCTTGATGGGTTTTCTTCTTTCTTCTTTCCCCTTCCCTTCCCTTCCCTTCCCTTCCCTTCCCTTCCCTTCCCTTCCCTTCCCTTCCCTTCCCTTCCCCTTTTTGTAAGAGACAGTAACAGTATCAAGGGGACAAAATTCCAAAGACTACTTTGAAATAACATATGTCTTTGTCAAGGCCTCCTACTCCCTTCCACAAATACCTTTTTCATCACTTCTAATTTCAGAAAAGTCCAAACCATGAGAATAATAAAGCTAAGCCTACACACCAACCTCTTTCCTTCTACTGTCTACCACAGAAGCATGATGAACAGCAATTTCTTACCAATGTGTACATAAGAGCAGAAATCTCTAACATGCGTTCAGTTATGCTGGGAAGTATGTAGGTTCAGTTATGCCATTTCCTTCCTGCATTTTATTTCATTTGGGAGATATATGCAGCACAAAAGCAGTATTCACCAATATAAATGAACATACCTTACAAGCACTTTGCTGGTATAGTATCCCTTCTTGGACCATTATTTTCATGCTTTATATGAGATGGAGAAGCTTTCAAAACCAGATAATAACACAAGTACCACCTAGAGTAAAGAATAGTTTATGGGCATGTTAATATCATTGTTCTTTTCCTTTCTTGTAGCTATGATACAGATTCAAGCATGTTTCCTGGAAAGAGGAAAAAGACAGTACCTAAAAGAACCAAAACACTATTTGAAAATCTCATGCAAGGGGGAAGACATTCCAAATCAGAAAAAAAAAAAAAACAGTATAGAGGAAAACAGGGGAGGATTCTATAGTTACAGATGTTCAAATGGGTATTTGGGATTGGCACAAACTCAATTCTAAAACAAATAAAGGTAGCGGAGATGAATTCCTTGAATGAGAACAAACAAAGGAAGCTTTTTCCTAAACACTTGCAAGGTGTGCATATATGAAGTGCCACTGGTTGTGTTCAAAAATCAGATTATTCTTAAAAAAAATAATTAAAAAGAAGAGCATTTGATTCCAAACAGAACTTCTTTAACAGATGGATAGGGGAATGGCAGAATAATACAATCCCGTCTGCTGTCTGAGTCCCCGCTGAGAGCTACTTTCAAGCTGATAATACAATTCTATTTGTGGCTAAAATCGTGCTGTACTAGCAGTTTAGCTCCTCAGGTTTTTTGCAGGGAGGGAGAGATTGTTTTGTTTTGTTTTTACCTAATTGTTATGAAGTCTTTCTGAGATTTCAGCTAAAAAATGTTGAATATGTTGCTCTTTATTTCAAAGTCACTTGTGCTAATATCTGAATTTGAAAGCATATTTGAAACCCAGTGCAGGAAAGCATCTGAGCAAAAGTTTAAGGCCATGTATTTCCAGGACAAGCATGATGGGTAAAATGACAGATTAACATTGACTTCTATAGGGTATGTATGAATTCTTTAAATAGAACATAGGCTTAGATGTTATCTAAAAAGGACAGAATCATTGTGTTGTAGTTTTTACAGCCTCTCCTTTTTTAAACACACATAGCACATATGTCTGTTAATTTAAAAAAAAAAAAAAAAAAGGAAAAAAGAAAGTAGAAAAACCCCAATCACCAGTAGGATTGATATAAAGAGACAGAGTTGTTGATTGCTGTCTGGTAGAAGAGGAGGTTGTATCTTTTACTGGACGTGGATCTGATGTAAATTATGTAGTCAAAAGTTGTTCAAACATCATTTAGATTAATGCAATACTTCTGTAAATATGATAATATAAAGAGGGGGGAAAAAAGCTTTATCCACTTTTCATGTTGATGTTAAAATGGAAACAAGAAAGGTAGACCAAGACACCTTGAACCAAGTTGTGCCAAGGTACAAAGGCATTTAGTACTCATTTCCTATATATGTATTCAGTCTGGCTCCGTGACTACTGCAAGATCAGCATCAATACTAATTGTAGTTGCAAACTTACACTCATTGGCAAAAGTTGTTCTTTTTTTTTTTTTTTCATGGGTAAGACTTGTAAATGTCAGATGAATTCCAGAAGTAGGACCACCACTACGCAAAAAGTGAATGAGGTCTTCATCAACAGCAGTGTCTTTTTGCATGAAAAGGTTGACTTACATGGACATGAAAACATGAACACAGTTTTCAGTTGATTGCCAGAACTGCTTTTACCACAGCAGAAATAATTTGTATTATATATTAACAGTGTTGATTTTACAGAAGCTGTTGCTTGCCATTTGTAGGCATGCAGAATGTATGCCTAGAAACATAGCCCGATAGAGTTTGACACTAACTATTGGCTTGTCTCCAAGTCAGCCTGTATCACTTTGGTTCTTTTCAGTAAAACTCTAGGTCTAAAGGTTTAAATGCAGATTTAATGTGATAATGATAAACAATCTTCAACTTATTCAAAATAATTTGAAACCCCCATGTGAAATCTTGTCACTGACTAGCATGCTGAGAAGTTTTCTGATACTATTGAAACTGTGTGGAAATTTTATTCCTGCTAAGAAACCTGACAGAACTGGTTGACAACTAAGTCTCTGAAAATAGAACAACCTGTTTTGACCTATGTTTTAGAACCAGGAACTCATTTAAACTAGGGAAGAAGAATAGCAAAATGCCTGTACCTGACTTTCAGGCCAAATGTTCTTCTCTCTACTTCAAGGAATTTAGGAGCCTGCCTTTTGTATGGGGTCCCACATTTTTTTGCATTATTTGAGGTTCTCTTGCTGCAGTAAATCTACCTTTTTGGTGGTCTATATTTGGAACTGTTTTCATCTACCTCTTTCTTCAAGGAATATAGAATTTATTACCAAATTATAGATTTTTTAAAGCCAGAAGAGTTCAATAATCTCACACAATTCAGCGTCCTGTGACTGGGCCTTCCATAGAGTTTTGTCCAGTTATTCTCCTATTTTGTCCAACTAAATGAGACAGTTTAAGAGATCTAATTTAAATTCCAAGGGACAGGAAATTATGGCAATACTTAAACTTTTTAGTTGGTATCTTATTTAGACTTAGAACTTTGGTGAGTTCCCTTTCAGAGCCTTTCATCTTATTAGGTCTCTGCCTGATGTGAAATAGTTCATTGAGATCAGTGTGCAACCATCAACTATCTCACCTTTTCAAACCTCAAGGCCTGTACTAGGTCAAAGACTTTATATTCCACTTGGCTCACTTGGAAGCGTAAGAGCACTCTGCAATTTCTCTTCCAAATAGTTCCCAGAATGTCTTCAATGTACAGGAATGTTGGGGGGTTTTGGTGTGGTTTTTTTATATTCCTGCCCTTTCAGGCACCCGAGAAAGAATTGAAAAAAAAATTTGAAGATTTCTAAATGATATTCCTTGATGTTCTCCACCTCCTATCTGGCTATCTACTAAAATCTTCTTATTTCAAGTACAATTACTCCTTCACTTCCTTCTTCATCAGTGGATTCCTCCTTGTGTATTTTATCAATAGTAGGGGGTGGGGAGGATCACTTTTCTGAGAAATAAAAATGCTGGGTTCATTTTTTAACATTAATAATATTTTGGATTATTAAAAGCTTGTGGTTGCTTCTCTCCAGAGCATAACCATTTCCCTCCACACTCTTTTTTTGCCCTTCAAACTCAATAAAGATGAAGATAAAATGGTGGAAAACAGAATTTAAAAAATGGGTGTAGAAGGGAAGAAAGAGGTTCAGCATTTACAGCTATTTTTTCAATAGTCCACTTGTTTAAAATAGCTCTGAAATAATGTGGTGGGTTAACCTCGGCTGCCTGCCAGGTGCCCACCAACCTCATTCCTGCTTAGAAAGGCAGGAGGAGAGTGCAAGATGAAGAATCTTATGGGTTGAGATAAGAACAAGGAGGTTGCTCACCAATTGCTGTCACAGGCAAATGAGGCACAACTTGGGAAGATTAATTTAATTTATTGCCAATTACAAATAGAGTAGGATAGTGAGAAAACAAAATAAAACACACTTTTCTCCCACCCTTCCCTTCTTCCCAGGCTCAACATCAAACCTGATTCTTCTACTTTCTCCCCCACCCTGAGCAGACCAGACGGGAATGGAGTGTTGCAGTCAATCCATAACACTCTCTGCTGCTCTTTGCCCTTTTGCTCCTGTTCCAGCATGGGCTCCTTCCAATGGGATACAGCACTGCATGAGCTACTCTGACATGGCTACTTCCCACAGGCTGTAGCTCCTGTCAGGAGCCTGGTCCAGCACAGGCTGTCCATGGGCTGCAGCTGCCTTCAGGGCAGGTTTACCTGATGATGCCTAAGGTCCTCCATGGGCTGCAGATGGATATCTGCTCCAGCGTGGGCCGCTATGGGCTGCAGGTGGACAGCCTACCTCACCATGGTTTCATCCATAGGCTGCAGAGAAATCTCTACCTGGATGCCTGGAGCACCTCCTTCCCCTCCTTCTTCACCTTCGTGTCTGAAGGGCTGTTTCCCACATTCCCCTCACAGCTGCTGTGCAGCATTTTCTATGCTTTCCTAAATACATTGTAGCAGAGACACCATCATCATTATTCATTTGGCTCGGATTTGGCCAGTGGTGGGTCCATTTGAAGCTGGATGGAGCTGACTCTGTCCAACATGGGTACAGCCCCCAATCTCTTCTCACAGATATCACATCCCTACCCTATCAAAACCTTCAATATAAACCCAATACAACTAACAATGCATTACAGATTTAGGAAAAATTTTTTGTCTACTTTTTCTTTATTTATCTAGTACTACACAACAAGGATGCCCGTTGCAAGAGTCACTGACAGAGCAGGACCTAAAAATAGTAGCTAGCATTCATAATTAATTATTTTAGTTGTTAGATTGATTATGAGTGTGTCAGATGTTAAAATAACTAAGGTTTACATAACAATGAACAACTTATGCTATGCAATCTCCAGTTATGTAGCATGAATTAGTTAGGACTTTCCCAATAAATTTGTAGGTTCTTGCTCTCAGTGATTAAAATCATTGCAGAAGTCAGTGGACTCCTCCATGGATAGATTAGTATGCAGTGCCAAAGAAACAAAAAACACTTCCTATTCAGAACTTTGCCAGGGAACCCTCAGTCTTAAAAGTTAATATTCAACTTTCATAGCACAGGTAGACCTTCTCATCCTCTTTTAGGTTATGTGATAACATGCCTACAGTGAATGGGCGTGTGTGTTGTCAGGGAGAAGTGATGAACTTAGATGTGCCATTCCTAAAGGATAATAAACTCGCAAGAATTGCACAGATATTTATGGTTTGCAGAGCATGCAGAATGAATCCATGTTATATTTTAGGAACAATAATATGTTAAAACGTGATGGTAAAATTAGAGAGATTGCTCTCAAACTTTAATGATTGTTCTCCTTTTAATACATAAATACGAGATAATTCTGATAGAGTTCATAAAAGGGCATAACTAAGGTGGCTCCATCTGCTTACAATTAAACAAGAACAGATTGCTTCTGTTGTGCAGATTTTTCAGAAGCTAAGACTTGTAAAGGTAAATTTATCCGTAAGTAGGTCAAGGTGCTCATCTTTATATTAACAGAGAATTTCCTGCTCCATTTTCACTTGTGTCTTTTTGAGACAGGCTCACAAAGAATGAAGGTAAAAGTCACTATAGGCATATGCTCAACTCAGCTGTGAAAATGATAAGGTGAAATGATGAGAAACATGTAGCATTCTTTCAGCACGCCTTTCAATCTGAAGCTTCCCCTGAAACTAAAATTATTCAGTTTTACACTAACAGCAATTCAACTGGAGGGGGACTTTCATAACTCTGGGGGCTTTTTGGTTTTGTGGGTTTAATTGCTTTGGTTTGATGCCCCCATTTGCCCAGGAAGCAGAGCAAAGACATCATATCAAGATGAATG
Organism: Lophotriccus pileatus; assembly: GCA_035583135.1. Classification (NCBI taxonomy): domain Eukaryota; kingdom Metazoa; phylum Chordata; class Aves; order Passeriformes; family Tyrannidae; genus Lophotriccus; species Lophotriccus pileatus. Next base: position 58,135,455 of record JAWWES010000081.1, read on the forward strand.
ATTTCAAATAGATCAGAAAATGGAAATTGGAAATCTTTAACCCAAAATCTGATTTGAAGAGGTGAAACTGAAAAATTCCAGGTTCCAATGATTTTCAGCTACATATCTTAAATGTTTCTGCTATAGTTGTCCAGAGTCTTTGAGCTTGCAGACCCTTTTAACACTTAAATAAAAACAGAGAACTGGCAACACAGCTGGATGGTCCTGTTGGTCCTTTACTATCAGCAGTAACCACATCTGAAATTCACACTTTTCTACAGCACAATATTGTAGTAACTATTTGCTAAAACCCATGACACTATGTAGTTACCCAAAACATGGAGCAAGAATTTGAATTATGTTTAGGAATATAATAATAATAATAAAAGATAAAAAAGTGATGAAAGAAGAAGAGGAATAATTTGCTAAATAATTGTCTTATGTAAAAGATCTCAAATGGAAGTTATTAGAATGAAGTGGCTTTAATGCATTAGATCATATTTTCTGTTTACTTCTACTGACATTATTCTCTTTGGTTATGATTTCAAGTGTGACATCAGAAAGTCTTAATATATAAGATAAAAAGCAGTTTACTACTAAAAGGTTATCTTACATCCCTTTAGCAGCATACATCATTTTTCAACAAATAGGTTAAATAAAAATGTAACGGAACTTAGAGATAGATTATTAATGAAATTATTTTTTAGTTGATGAAGATTCTAAAGAAAATATTTTAATTATAACTATTTCATTCAGCAAACAGATTCACTTACATTTTTAGAAAATGAAAACTCATCAAATGACCTCTGCTTTCATTAGACTTGGAAAAAAATTGTTGCAGTGAAGATTAAACTTATAATAATATCTTGAATAAGCTCAGAGGAAGGGAGGGATACCATGAAGAAAGCACTGGAAAAGGATAAAGCATTTCAAATTTTTTGCATTTTTAAGGCAGAACTATTTAATTACAACATAGAGAAATATAATTGCCAACATTTCCAAAAAAAAGCTTTTTAATTTTTTTCATTCTAGTCTATAACAACATGAGGGTTTAAAAAATTCCAATACCCCAAAGCAAAGATTTCTCTTCTCTTCTCCTTGCCCCCTTGTCCCTTCCCCTCTTCCCATCCAGTGAAATAAAAGGAATTTGGACCTTCCATTTTTGTTTCACCAGGAAATAATTTTTTTTCACTCACTTTTTTTCCCTCTTTTTCTTCCCCTTTAGGAGACTAAGGATGACGTCTTGGTCCCTAGTGAAGTCAATAGAAAAATTCCCACTGACTTCAATAAGAAAGGAATATCATCCAGAATGCTCATATTCCTGAGACCTTTGTACTATATGCAGAATAAATTATGGCTGGGTGTCCACCTGTCATTCTGAATTTTCCTGCTTGTCTTTTTCGCTCGGTTCAGAGATGTTTTCTAACCATTTGATTTTTGAGCAATGGGTTTCAGATATTATGAGAGGGGTGAGACGCGGGGATTTTGTATCACTCTATGATGGCCCCTGCCAAGTGATAATGGATTGACATTGACAAATCCCTGAGAGCTAGACCTGACAGTTAACGGATGCTGTGAGATCAGTCTCAGAGAACAGTTTAAGGTTAAGGGGCAAAAGCAGTGCGAATACTCCACACTTGTCTGATTTTGAGTCTTCCAAGCTAAATGTGTTGAAAGCGAGAGAAAGCAAGCCAGCGGTGGCAAAGAGAAAGCAGGGGGAGAAGAGACGGTACAGTAAAATCTTTACATCGAACCCAACACATCAGTCATTGCAGAATTCTTCACAGACTACAGGTAGTGATGATTTATAGGTGGTAAGCTTCAATTTGGGAGGCCATAAGCACATTCTTTGATCTAGACTTCTACAAATTTGTTTCCTATGTACTCAGTAAGTAATAAGTGATTTGCTATTGATTTGTCCACGGGCAGAAGAAAAGTGGATTGGTGCTGTAACCCCAAAGTGAATGGGAACTTCAGGGACATTCCTACAGAAAGGAAATGCACACAGACATAAAAACGTACAGATACTTTTAACTTGACAAGCCTCTAGCTCCCAAAAATGCCCCAGATAAAGCTTTAATATTATCAAACCCTACACAACTGCTTTTAGTTTAAATCAGAGTGTTTGATCACAATTAACAATAGAAATATATGATAAAGAAAAATCCCTTAACAGCCATGACCTGAAATCCCATGCCCAGATTCTCAACATACAGTAAGCATTATCTTAAAGAGCTTAAATTGTTACCAAGAATAAGAACACAAGGTAAAAATACAATCCATAGGAAATACTTTTCCTGTTATATAAGAGCTTAATTATTTAATTCCATTGTTAGTGCAAAACAACACAAAGCTATCCCCTGTGTTTTGCATCATGAAGCTGGATGGTTGATTGGTTATGTCTAGAAAATTTTGCCTTGATTTTTGTTTCTAATTTTCAGTGGTATGGACTTACATACAGAATAATATATGAAAAATATCTTCAAAAATGTCTTTCAGCATTTGAACTTAATTCCTCAGATGACAAGGCTATATGAATTATATCTATCACACTATGTCCTGACCACATCTACTTCGGGTCATATAATGTAATTGCAAAATACATTAATTCTTTGGTTGAGTAAATCTCAGGAGTTTGCTCTCTGCTTTCTCTGAGCAATGACCAAAATTTTCCTAATAGACATTGCTCATGGACAGAAATAAAGAGATGGGAGTCTTATAAAAATTAATAATGCATTACAACTCTCAAAGTTTAAACCGATTTTTTTTTATTGCTTTGGCACGTTTGGAAGTTTTTTTAGACTTACTTAGTTTCCTGTATCTTCAGGTTACTTTACAAAGTGAAAGTCAACTAAATTTTGCTTTAAGCTGAATTTACCAAAAATTTCCCTACTCAAGGACAACTTATGTAACAGCAATAAATTGAGCTTTAATGAGCCAGTTCCTTCACCAATCATTCTTTGTTATAATGGTTTGAAGCAGCAGCAGCATGCCATGACTGATAAAATTTTTTACACTCAAATACTGGGCCTACTCTATTTTGACTAAGAGTAGCTTTAGTTAGCTAAGAAACACGAAAGGATGAGACCGAGAGCTTAGAAAGTTTGCCTCCATGTCTGTATCTCACTTAATAATGAGTTATTTTCTCAAGAAAAATCAAGGAAATTACAACAAAATTGCAGAATTTTATTTTTTCTGGTGACTACAGAAACATGTACAAATTAAGCTCAGCCACTGACACAACTCTCATGTTTTATTCAGTAAAGGAGTCAACCTGCTTCAGGGGTCAAAGGTAATATAAGCATGAGACAGGATTTTTGTTTCTGATCTGCAATCACCCATTTAAGTGATTAAGTACCACAACACTGGGGGGTTTGTGTGTGTGTGTGTATGCCTGTGCTATCAATTTAATTGCAGACTAATTTTCATATAGAAATAGTTGGGGGAGGGGGGTGGAATCTATGTGGGTTTTTTTTCTCGTAGGGACTGCATAACTGAGTTGGTCATAGTGATATATCTCACATGTAATATGTAAATAACATGGCACTAAATACTGGCACATTCTCAGGGTGAATAAAGCAGCGCTTTTACATCCCCTTTTTGAAGTGATATAATTCTATATTAGGCAGGATTGGAACCATAGTTTATGTAGACTATACAGTAAGCCAAGGTTCATGTTAAATCAAAAGGTCATTTACAAACATATACTTCCCTGTTTGCTAAACCTGGTTATTTTATTTTGCTAAATCTGAAATCTTAGGCCATAATAAATGAAGACATTTTGAAGAAAAAAAGGTAAAAATCTGAGAAAAATTGAGACATGCATTTCATGAGTACATGGGGTAAAATACTGAAAAACACTTGTAACATTTTAACACTTAAAATCATTTTCAAGGCCAAACTGAACATTAAGAGGAGACATTACGAAAGGTCCTAAAAAGGCATCACTAAGGAGTAGACCTAGATAAAAGACAGTTAATTATGCTCACAGATATTTATTACCTCAAAGTGTCTAAATAAAATGTAGCTTTTAAACTATTATCCAAGCAAAACCAATGATTTTAACTGGTTCTTTTTTCTTTGTATTGATATTCTGTAGAGAAAAACATACATAAGCACAATTTCTTAAAACACACCCAATACCAACAAGCATAATTTTTAAATGGAAAGAACATCCTGAAAATTAATACTCTTTCTCCACCAGTTTGACTTTCTGAAGAACACAGCTTTGAAACCTCTGTTTGCCAGTAAAAAAATTGAACATGAATAAAAATCCATGCTCCTCATTTTTAAGTGAGGGTAAGTGGTGGCAGATATATAAGAAACACACAGTTAAAACGAAAATGCATGGAAAATAATTTTCTCAGGAGTACTTCTCTAATTTTGGAATTATAATTACAGTGTGAAGTTACATATGGAACCTGAGAAAAAACTAAAAATGCAGACCCTTATTTAGCAAAGCAAGAATGGGCATTCATGAAACAATCGAAAAATGCATGTTTACATTTAACATTTTACTTAAAAGAAAATCTATATAAATTTATATTGTTTGTTCTTTGCTTTTCTCTGATAGTTAGAAAACAGCTGTTCTATTGCTTTGGACTTTGACTGGCTAGATTGCAAGGCTCAATAATCTGTCTCGGCTCAGGGTTAAGTGATGGAATTCATTTAAATGCCCCAGAAGTAATCATCCACAAAGAGTACATTATTTCTTTTTTATGAATTTTCAAACCTAATACTGATGGGTGGCATGCAATTAAAGCTGATCAATATGTAATTTAGGTGGGCTGACATGTTTTCAAATTCTCAGAATATAGATTCTTTCAATATTGCAAGAGCTTAGTGAAATACTCAGCCCTTATGAAACAGCCAAAGCAGTTTAGTACAGTAAAACAGCAAAAATGTGCCTGTTCCAAAGACAAATGGGGGAGAAATTAAACTTAGAGATGCTAACTTTTCAAATAATTAAGTATCTTAGTATTAAAAGGAGGCCTTTCTTAACATATTCAAAAGAACTACTTTGATAGAAATTAATATGAATACATAAAGGTTTATATACTACACTATATAAAGGTGGGGATTAATTTTTTATCAGGGTGTTTAAACACAGCTCTGAGAGAACTGAGTTATGATAACAGCCAGTTATGTATCACAAATATTGCTTCTGAAAGACTATATTAGTAAAAAATTAAAGAAAATTTTGGGGGGTTTTAAATGTGGTTTATCATAATGATGCTTTATGTTAAGCTAATAAACAAGGAGAAGTACATCGCCTTGTGACCCTAAAGGTCATCAGTGACAGTCTCTAGTATTACTAATTACCTCGCTGTCATTTACACAATAAGAATTACACTTGAGTTCTTAAAATATTACATGGAAAAAATTTAAAATTTACGCCTAAGGTTCTAGCCTGCTTCCTCTCCTGCTGCACAGGAAGCACCCCCACTACTTTAAAACAAAAACGAAACAAAACAAAAACCAAACAAACAACAAACCCACACAAAAACAAAACAGAAAACCAAACAAGCAACAAACAAACAAACAAACAAAACCAAAACAAAATCACAAAAAAACCCCTAAACAAAACCACCAAAATCATAATCACATGTTATTGTCTAAGAAAGCAATATTTAACAAAGCAAGGAAATTTTTAAATCTTTTTTATCTTAAGCGTATCTATAATTTTGCAACTGGTTTTATATAACAAGGAAAGACTGAATTGTCTGTTTTCTCTAACTGTGATGCTTTATTATCACATATAAACACCATTTCTCAGCTGTTTCTGTTTAGCTTTTTTATCTCTCTTAGCATTTACATCATTACTTTACAACATTATACAACTTCTGTAAATGCTGAAGATACATTGAATATTCCATACCTGTAAAGCACAAATATGAGCAACACCTAGGATAAATTTTCAGATTGCCAAAGATTCTGCTTTTCTTTTAAGAGTTTTTGAAATCATCTAATCATCTTGTTTTGCATTTATCCCATATGAAATTATATTGCTCCTTCTCCTGTGAAGTTTCAGGGATGGCAATGAGTAGTGGCAGAATTTTGAAATCCTTTTCTCATTAAGTGGGGACAGACTGAGAGAAAGTAGATTCCTGGGGTTTTTTTGTTTGTTTTCATAGCTATCTGGAAGTAAACCTGCTATAAATCCATTGACTTATCCTGGATTCTTGGAACGTAATTGTAGGTGGATCTAATGGGTGCACGCAGACCTCTGCACCCAATGGCACTCTCAGGGACCGTGGTACCCACCCACACAGCCCAGGCTCATCCTGCAGAAAGTGACGGTACCCTGAACTGTGCTGAAGAGAGTAATCTGAGTGCCTATGCACTGAAAACTCAGTGGTGGGAACTCTGTGAATATAGAGGTGCTAGGATACACATCAAGCTACAAATGGGAAAAAAAATTGGATAAAGTACTTGTTCTGGACTCCAGCTGACACTTCTCCCCAGTGCTCAAGGTGCAACCAGCCCATTTTCCAAATGACCTGCCCAGACTGTAAACTTAGTAGACCATTCAAGGTTTCAAATTAGCAACAAACATTCGTCCCTCACAAAAGCCAAAAGCCCAAAGGCAAAAAAATAATAAAAAAAAAAGTCATGATTATTTTAGGTCAGCTGAGCAGAAGGCTGTTTTTTCTGCAGAAAAAGAGCCTGTATCAGTAACCAATAACGAAGAAATTGAGAACAAAAAGGAAGGGCAGCCTACTACAAAAATAAATTAAAACCCACAATTATTCTACTGCACAGTTTGTGTATGTGCTGAACAGATAATATTTATATGTCTAACTTCAGACCCTTTTCTTATATTCTGTTCAGGACTGGATTTCAGTGAGTGTCAAAATCAAGGAACTAAATATCACTAACAGTATTAAAAATAGTTTGGAAAAGACAAGAGGTTTACTTTGAAAATGCACCTCCTACATGCCAAATGTGAAACTAAGAGGTAGCAGTTACAATATAAATTGAAAATAGAAATATATTCATTTTCAGTAGGGAAGAGCACTCTAAAATCAAGCAGCTTTATAAAAAATGCATTAAGGGTTTTCAACACCATGCTAAAAGCTGTAGGCTTAAATAGAAAACATTCATTAAAAATTTCTACAGAAAGCAATATATTACTATCCCAGCTGCAGAAAAGTGTTTAATTTGCAAATTAATAAGCTTTTATAATAGCTACAGATGATTTGCTTTATACATAAGCTCTATTGACTGTTTACTGTTAAACTCCGGAAAATCTTCTACAAGGATTTATTTTGCCTTGTAACAAATATGAATATGGTATCAGAGCAACACAAAATAGGGGCTCCAGCCCGTGCCCCACAGAGGCATTGGGTGCTTCCAGCCTCTGCCAAAATCCATGGGAGCTGGCTGATGGCAGATGCTACATGGAGCCCAGAAGAATCAGGACCACCCCTGCCTTTAATAAAATGCTAAGCGAGTACCTTCGATGTGTCATTTTGAAATGCCTGAAGTAATATGAAGGGGAAGACATTCTCTGAGCTATTTGCTGGTCACTGGGACAGAAATGACAAAGGATTCTGTCCATTAGTTTTTCAATACAGTGTTCAATAGCAGTAGGAAATTGATGGTGTAACAGTGGCATCACATTGAGGAAACTTATGATGCGGACAATAGCACTTCCAATAAAAGGGCTTTTGATTTTCTGTGTGTCAAACTGTTTTAATATTAGGGCATTTCTAGGTCAATGAAGGGTTAATGTAGCACCATAAATCATATCCAAACAAGAGCCCTGTAACTGCCTATGTCGAAGAACTATTCTACTAAGGTCAAAAAAGCATTAAGACAAGAAAACGAAAAACACACACACAAAAGTAGGTTGCAAAAGCAGTGCAGAGACACATCTATTCCACTGCCCCAAAACTGACATTGAAACAGCATACTAAAGAGAGTGAATAATAGGTGAATTAGAAATTAATGATTCCTCTGCTATGTAAATGGCAATTAAAGGACATGCCATGCTGCAGGCTCTGTCCTAAAACTCTTCTCCATTTGTTTGGATTGAAATTCATAGCATATGTAAATGCACCAATGAGACCTGATAAGTGTTTACTAAAAGCTAGAAATCTGGACACAATTTCAACAGATACATTCTTCAATGTATATATACAAATTCACTTTTAAAACAGATTTTCAGGGGGGAAAAGAAAGTGTTATTTAGCTGATTTCTTGGTATGAGTAAATAATGGCTGCACAAAGTAACACATTATACCTTCAACACAGCACAGTAGCAGAACTCAATAACTTACATTGATTATAATCCTACACATCAAAGTGTTACTCTAACAAAGCAACAGAGTGGCTGCTATTTGTAAGTGCCTTCTGTCCTGAAAGGTACTGGAAAGAACAGCTTCCTTTCATGGTGTCAAAGTGTTCAGTTTTTATCTCATAAAACATCCCTTCATCTCCATTATATGTAAGTGCAATTAATAAAATGACAAATTCAATAAAGAATAGAGGAGTTGCAGTAAAGGAATGTGTCTGTTGTTTTGTTCATGCTCCTAGCTTAGTATGGCTACATCTATCAAATAATGTACTGAGAAAAGGCTTGTGGAGCCACAGAATCCTTTAGAGATATTGTCAAGCAGGAGAAGATCACAATCCAATACTGGTTTATTAGTGAATTACTAAGATCTAAAAATTCCAGTCCAGCTTTGGGAGTTACTGTATCTTGTAGTCAGTCTAAGAAAAGAATGATTCAGAACTAGGCAAACTTCGACACATTTGTCATTTAAAATCTGCAAATTCCTGCAATATTCTGTGCTAGCATGTGAAACAAATGGGCTTCTGGGAGGGAAAGCTGCATTGACAAACTCAGCAAAGAGCAATTTTCTGTCATTTAATGAAGGATGGAGGGAGGTCTTGATAAAGTACCCACTCATTACAAGTTTGTTTTTGTACGTGTGTCTGTGTGTGAGACAGAGAGAATGTGTGTGTGTTGATGAAAGGGTAATCTCACTAGTTCAATCTTCTGAGACAAGCTGGACTTGCTAAAACCACTCTTTATTTTCTTGTAAATTCAGCCAGGCACACTTTCACATACATAATATCCTCGTGCTGGTGTTTCTTTTTTGCTATAAGATGCATAATATTTATCCCTGCTCATATGTTTTCTCTTTTTATCTAAAATCCACCAGTCAATCAACTGTTTCTCCCTCTTTAGTATATATGAAATATTATAAAAATGGGAAAAGGGTATAGTCACATACAAATTGTATATAAAGCAATCAAACACTCGTGTGTTATGGGCAGTTTTCAGAACCAGGTAAGCCTTTACTGCATATCATTCCAGATAACCTCTGAAAATAAGACAATTCCCTATTTTCATCCTCTGCTTAATACTGACAGCAGAACAAGTACATTTATTTTTGCTATTGTCATGAAATCAGCTCTGTTGTTTAGTATATCTGTAGGAAGGCTGTGGCCTCAACTTGAAAGAAATTAGCAAAGCATGTATTAAGAAATGCTCATATATTGTAAATGGGTGCACATTTTACCTTAGTAACTTGTAGTTTTCAAAGACTTACTACAACTACGTCAGTGAAATATTGTTCATGAAGTTGAATACATGAAGCCATTGCAGGCTGAGTGATTTGGTGGTCAATAGACTAAAACTCAAATACGCCATTCAATGTCACATATTTCTGGCTGTTTCTTTTATGAAACAGTTTCTAAATTTTGCCTTCATTTAAAATAAAGGACTGCCTCACTAACAAACTAGTTCAGACACTTCCCAATTAAAACATAACTAATCAATTCCATTTTTATTCTTTTGGGTGAAAAGCATTAATTGGTTTTGGAGTAAAACATAATTAACTATTTTCACAGCAAAAAATTAAAACAGCATAGGTGTGACTGGAACTGTGACATATTTATATCAACCTTAGTTTTTAAGATATTCGATAAACACCCCAAGGAGCAATCCTAAGCCGCTCTAGTCAAGGTCCTGATTTTGTTAAAGTCAGTGAGGCAGATCCACAGCCAGTTGGATTTTCTCAGGGATTTCAGTGAAAACTTGTATCAGCTGGAATCATAATATAAATACAGTCTTGTCTTAATAGTGGTGACTAGATTTACCTTAGTTCTTTTATACCAGGAAATACTTATGGTTGTGGTTAGTAAACAAACATCAGCCTGCTAACATCGTTAACCATATGCTGATACATAAATAAGGAGATAATTTCTAAGGAGCTATGATGACTTATGCTGTATTAGAAAAAACAAACCAACAAACAACAAAAACAAACACAAAAAAACCCCTCCAAATGCATAAAATAAGACAGGTAACAAAAGAACAATCACAGTTTGGAATGTTAAAAATTCCTAGCATTTCAATTAATAAAATTATGTCTATATCAGAAACCTACAATTTCAGGACTGTTGCTATTGTTTCCTGTTAGTTTCTGTAATTTTTACGTGCATATGTGTAATTATAAAGTTATAACATGTATGCAAATTCTATACTTCTCTCTTCAACTGCCCTTTTTCTTCCCTATTGACAGTTATAAAGCATCTGAACCATTTTATGTAATGCTTGGGTTGGTATTGCAAAACTGAGATATGAAAAGTTTTTCTTTCCCCATATATGGAAATTCTTTACTAAATAATAATTTGCTGGATGCTTTAAAACATAGAGCATCAAAACTTATTAAGACAGTCCATATCATGGTGTATGCCTGTCAGAATAATGACAAGATTTCATACTAGTCCTCTAAAGCTGTATACTTTATTATACAATCTGTATTTTCATATCTATGCTGCTATTTAAATATCTTAGCTAGCAAATTATTGCAAAAAATTATTACAAGCATATATATCCAAATTTATACAGTAAGCCGTATAAAGAGAATTTACATTAGATTACCTAGTTCAAATGATGTGAAAAACAAAATGTTCTGAAAGCCTTTAACATGTAGACCCTACAGTGTTTTCAGCCAGGAGCCAAAACAATGATGTTCCAATACTTTTGCGAGGAACGAAATTATTGTTTGCTAGCCAAAGCAGACCATAGGTTTGACACTGAAGCATTGCAGTAAATACAGCACTCCAGCTGGTATCAGTTCCCAAAATTGAGAGCCAGTGATACATTACACATTCAGTGTCTGATTCAGCATTTGCTTGTAATGCAGTCATAAATCTGCTTTTGTTGGCCAGGTACACCAAACTTGCAACTGCTTTGTATTGAAAGACGTGTTTGGTCCATTTCTGGTCATTTCCTCAAATTTTATGCCAATGGGACTCTTTCCTCTACTGCGCAAATACTGCACCTGAATGTGAATTAACTCTAGATTTTTTAAAAAGATGTGCTTTTATTCTGAAATAAGATAGCACATTCTAACATTTTAGTTTATAGGCAAATGCAAGAATTCACAGCAGAGCTGTGGAGACCAAGAAGACTTACTGGAAGTTTCATAGAAATAAAGTGAAAAAACCCAAACCAACCCAAAAAACACCAAAAAACCTACTCTTGCCCCCCTCCTTTCTTCCCCCCCCCCAAACATAACAAACCCCAAAAAAACTACACCAAAAGAAAACAACCCACTATCTCAGTCCTCACAGATCACCATCTAATCAAGTCTACCTCAGTAAAATTCACCTCTACATGAATATAACCATTCTTTACACACAACTTCATTCAAATATTAGCACAAGATTGCTGCTTCAGTTAGAAGCCAGAATACATTCTAGGATTATGTTAGTGCTGTACACCCTCACTGAAGACAGTGTGGAGAACCATTACTTTGCTGAAGTAGTGGATGACCTCAGCTCATAATGCTCAACAGTGAAAATAAAAAGTAAGCTCTTAAAGTTACCACTGCTTTGCTGAGAGTTGGTTAAAATAATGCTTTCCTGGAAGCACTTTGCTGCACCTCTTCAGAAAACATTTCTTTCCAAAGGTATTTCCCCTTTTGCTGATTTGGAATGAAAACATAAAATACATCCAAAGAATTAATAATATAATTTACTCAAGTATTCTGAAAACTCATGAAATATACATCATGACAAAGTTTGCAGCAGATTCTCAATCTCTAGCAATCTTCCAAAGAACACTTGTTTTCCTATTTTTAATAGTGGATGATTAATCATGACCTTAATAGTAAATATATAAAAAAAAGGATGTGTTTATGTATTCTTTTAAGTGAAAGGACCTATTTCTAAAAGGTTATGTAGGTACTGGCAGAGGTTGCTTTCAAGAGGTAGATTTTCAACAAAATTAAAAAGAAAATAAAGAATTCTGACAAGTCATTGAACCCACCTTTCATTTTAAGTTTTTTTGGTGTTTCTCTATTTTTGCTGTTGCTGATGACTGTCTAAACCACATTTCCTCTGTAGGGTTTCCAGGTTGGTGTACACAGCTGCATGGCAGAATACTGCATTAGTAGATGGATATTCCATTGCAGTGGCAGGATCACACGGATATAAGTCTTGGACCGTATCACTTCCATCACTACAAATCTGGATCAGTCTCACCAAAGATTAATGCACCTTCAGTTAATTTTTTCCTCACTAACCATGGTTAATTAGATCATATCAGATATTGTAAAGGCAAAAATAGTAAGAGGTATGGTCAAAGTCTCCTTCTTCCAGAAATCTTAAACGCCCCGAATCTGTGTCAGGGGAGGTTTAGATTGGATATTAGAAAAAGGTTCTTCACACAGAGGGTGGTTGGGCACTGGAACACACTGTCTCCCCTGGGAAGTGGTCACAGCACCAAGCCTGACAGAGTTCAAGGAATGTTTGGATCATATTATTGGGCACATGTTGTGACTCTTGGTGAGGGTCCTGTGCAGGGCTAAGAGTTGGACTTGATGATCCTTGTGGGTCACTTCCAACTCAGCATATTCTGTGATTCTATGAACTCTATACTGGATAGAAAAAAATCAGAAGATTACTGCTTGAACTCAATACAACTGCTTCATTTTCACACCTACATAAGGCACAAAACCAGTAAAACAATCCAGGGGATTTTTTTTCTAGATCAGTGAGCAAGGTCTCCCCTTACACTAATATACTCTAAACTACTTTGCTGTAATGTATGTTATTTGGAGAATAATCCTCATGTTCCACCTTTTAGACATGTAAGCAGTGATAAAACAAAAAACTTCTCAAATGCCTCTCAAAGATGACAGATTTTTTTGGACAATCACTATGATGCTTTTCCTTTGAATGCTGTTTCAAAACATTTTTTTTTCTCTAAAAATTACTTCCAAAAGCTCTTTCTCCATTTGAAATGGGAAATCAAATTTTCAGAATTCAAAATAAAAGTTACTGCTCCGGTGCTTGTATAAATACCAGTCTAATCAGAATACAGGATATTATTGGATTTTTAATTTTCTTTTGAAAAGACCAAGCTATGTTAAGCAGCCTTTAGCAAGCTGTCACAGATGAGACCAATAAGCACATCCTGACTTAACACACATCAGGGGTTGCCAAGGATACACTGTCAGGGGACTAGGGTCAGGAGTCAAACTGACCAATATTGAGTAAATTACATTGGTTCGAATGATTCCCCCTGAGCTAGTAATGATATGGCATGCACATAGTTTTGCTCTGCAGTCTGATAAATACTGCATTTGAAGGCTAAACAAGGAACAAAGCATGGAAAAATGATTCTCTATAGACTGACATAAACATTCATTCACACCACCCCGAGATCAAAAAAATACCATCATTGATATTATCACTATTCCTTTCCTGAAGAAATTTAACAAAAGGACTAAGGCTTTTCACTTCAAAAAGCTAAACAAGCAATAAGCTAAAATAATTGGAAAGGGCAACACATGCAAAAGGGACCAAGTCAGTTTGCATATTGTGCACCTTGCACGGTCCTTTATTGATATGAAAGGTATTACAAAATCTTTCCTAAATAGAACTGCTCATGACATCTTGCAATAGCCAGGACAATGAACTTCCTTATTCCCCCCATACTTAAGAAATAATTTTTTCCAGTTGTGAGTCACCTGAAATAAATAGAAAAGGCTGAAATGTGCTGCCTAATACCTGAATTCTACTAAAACAACTTACGACAAATTCACTGTGAAGCAAGTGAACTACACTGGTCTCATATTAATGTTTGAAGTAACTTGAGATGAAGTCTATTGGTAACTGAAAGCACAAGTATAATAAAGGATCTGTTGCTGACCAACCAACATATCACCTAAGTCTTTCCTAATTACTTTGAGCTCCAGTGAGAGACTACAATTGTAAAATTAGCAAAGTTCAAATTTACATTCATAACAGAAGTTTGCAAATATGATACACTTCACAATTTCAAAGGTTATTTATTTGCTCATTGCTTGTATTGCCTTATTTTTTTTATAAATTCTTCTATGTCAAATAAGTATTGAGTAGAAATGTTTGATTTTTCATTTAAGTCCACATTTTTCTTTCATGATCATAATTTTCACCCTTTTAATGTTTCAGGGTTTTTTTTCCTATATTAATCTGAATATTTATTTTTTTTTTCAAGGCCATATTTACTACATTTTATTCTTTAAGCTATTTCTTTCTTTCTTTTCCTCTCCTTGCTATCAGGGAGCACAAACAGCAAATCTTTTTTCCACCTTCTGTATCTGTGTCTCCAAACTAACAGATTTAGCATCTTTTAAAACAAGCTACTTTATGTTCTGTCAACAATGCTTTAAAAATTGCTCCTGTCCCTTGTATGATGTTTTTTGTCACCAATGGTTATATAATATTTGCATATACATGCACATATCATTGTTTGTTACCAAACACTCGGTACCACATTGAGAACAGATTTCTCCATTAACCTCCTGTCAGAAAATAACATAACCTCTTTTTCTCGCAAATGCAAACTGTTTCAGATCCTGTCTCTCCTTTTCTGTCACTGTTTGGATTCTGTGCTTCCAAGATAAACTTTACCGAAGAAATAGAGAGAAGTGGCTGCTGCTCACAAAATTAACGCTGTTTGTGCTCATTGCTGTGTAACAGTAGTCACAAGCACCCTGAGTCGAGCTTACTGAACAGCCACCTAACTACCCATCAATTTCTAGTTTGATTTGTACCTCTGGTATGTTAAACACAGAAGGGGAACAGTGCAAGTTTTCTCGTGGACAAAGTGAGACCTGGTGCATCCACTTTCCCCATGCTGGTGTGGTTTTCTTTGGCACTGGCAAAACTTACCAGCCAATCTATCCACATCTTCTGGGGATGGAGGAAGGAAAGAACAGCAATGAATAATTGTTTGTGGTGGAGGAAAACCTACAGTTACACCAAATTAGGTGAGACAGATCCTTGTGATGAAAGAGTGGAGAAGAGCCTGCAGAGACAGGAACTTAGAAATTGCCCAGGAGCTCTTCTTAGACATGTACTTGGAAGTGTTCAAGGCCAGGTTGGATGGGGCCCTGAGCAATCTGGTCCAGTTGGAGGTGTTCCTGCCCATGGCAGAGGGCTTGGAGCTACATGATGTTTAAGGTGTCTTCCAGGCCAAGCCATTCTGTGATTCTATCGTCAGCTACTCCACTCTTTTTGGTGCAGCCACCAGCAGAGCAGAGAAGGTATTTTATGAAGCAGTGCAGTGAAGTGTCACCTCTCTGCTGAGCAGAGGCTGATGACTCCTAGATCTGGGCTGTGATCCAATTTATGTATCAAAATAAAGCTATAGGTACTGCTTTTTTTCTGATGTGAAAGTCCAGAACTTGAGTTCTCTAGCTTTCCAGAGTGCATCTAAGTGTATTCTTTCAAACACAGACAAACCTAATTTAGCCCTTTTTCTAGGAAAACTATTGTTGAATTTGTGTTGTAAAGGTGTCCCAAAATAAAAGCATAAATGAAGATAATCAGTACACATTCAGTAATAGGAAGTTTGATGATATGGCAGGGCAAACTAGTCTGTGTCTTCTGAAATACCTGTGCAGTACATTCTATAGGCATTGAGATTATGAAGAAACAAATATTACTCCAAATTCTACCTAATTCAGTGTTTCAGGAGAGCTATCACAGAACTATATACAAAAATTATCTTTGCTTCCTCTCCTGCTGAACCAATTGTGCAAGTGAGAAAGTACATTGCCTAGAGAAGGGCACCTTATATTGCTTCATGAACTGAGCCCTGACTGATTATTTTAAGTACACTTGTTTTAGTCAAATAAGCTCCACATTCTACACTGATTACGTTGTAATTTCACTGTTGATATCAATAGAGATGGTGACTTATGAGTGCAGTACTGAACTTATTCCACAGCAAATAATGACTGAGATTATTAATAAATCACAGCTCCATTTATACAGAAAGAGCTAATTCTTTATAAGGCTCACTACTTAAACTACAGTTAGTTTATTCATGCTCTGGCAGCAGAATATATTTTTCTAAGAATCACAGTAAGATCTTTGCTTAAGATTTAAACTGCTGCAAACAACTCCCTCTGCATTTCCAATCTTGAACCACTGTTCTTTTGGAATGCACAGCTCATCTTCCAGGATAATGATGCAAAGGTGTCATTTCTCAAAGAACGACAGGTGCAAAAGAAAGAAGACTGAAAAGAGCACTGCTTACTCTATTCAGATGTCTTCAATTTGATCAGAGCTTTGTTTTGCTAGAGGCACCATCTAGAAGTTAATTCAGTTAATTTGAAGGACTAAAGTGAGCAAATAGTTGCTGGTCACAGAAAAACAGTATGAAAATTATACAGTACATTCATATGATCTTCATGCAAATATCAATTTCTTATCATCTGCCCCTTTCAAAAAAGAATATGAGTTTCCTGACACTTTTTCTGCTCATTTACTATGGAAAAATCTGCACACCAAATCAGTTTGATTTATCCAGTACATGTGCAACTCTATCCTTGATCAGCAAGACTAACTAGAATAACTAACCACTGCCTACTTTACAAAGTGAGTACAAAGCAAACATAACCAAATCAAAATGAAAACCATTTATGAGTTTGCCTAAGCCTATAGAGAGTGTATGAAGAAGAAAGCAGTAGAAGTATACTGTCTTTCCAGCTTATCCTTTTGCTGGATACTCCCATTTTCTCCAATTGAAAAAACAAAAAACAAAACCAAAAACAAACAAGCAAAAAACTTAAAAAGGCCTATAAACATTACATTCAAGGAACTATTCATCCAAATACCATGTTATTTTAATATTGTTCCTGATAGAATTTTATAAGTAGTATGAAAGGTAGTATTTCACAAATTTGATCATTGCAAAGTAAAAAGTCAAAGTTAATAAAGTATTTTTAAACTAGTGCAACCACCTTAGGTAGCTATGTTAGTTGTTTAAAAGACCAATTAAAAACTCCCAAATGTTCTCTGTAGAGAAGAATTTATATGTTTAGCAGCTTCCTACTGTATTAACAAAAACAGTGGAATCTTCTAAATTATCTAAATTTAAGGCCTCATTAACTTACGTAACAACTTGCGTTATTACACCGTAATAACGGTGAATTCACAATGCTGTTGTTAAAGGTCAACAGGCATTTAGCACAAATGTTTAGAAAACATTCTACAGGAAGCATCACTCTCCACTACATAGAGCTAACTTTGGTGTTGCACTCAAAGTAGAGATTTAAACTAATTTTTATATAAGGAATTACTATCTGAAATTATATACACCTGAATTCCAGAAGAAATTATCTTGGATTTTAAAAGTAAATTGATGAGTTTAAGTTAAAATACATTAAAAACCGGTCTTTTATGAAATACAGAAGTCGCTTTTCCTTTAGAGGGCCAGAATCATTAAACAGTACAGATTTACCAAAATTCCTGGATACCAGAGATTTTCACATTACCAATCATTTTACCCATTAATTTTGTAAGAAAATTACATCTTTTGAGACACTGGTTAGGTGAAGTGAAGATGGGGATGGGGAACTTGTCAGGAAAAAAGATATTCTATGGAAAAAAGAGATAGCAAAGGAAAACAGGGCAAAAAAGACACTGTGGATACGTGAAAGGCAGGCTGAATTAAGAAACCTGGATTCATGTTTCTCATTTGTGTCTCTGCTTTTTAGAATTGCTCTGGCAATAAAGCAGAAGTAAAGACAATTTAGCTGGCTGATATGCTTTCTTTCTTAGAATAATCCACAGAGGAACAGGACAGACAGAACCTCAGTGGTTACTGAGGCAACTATGTCAACCATTTTGTATGTTCAAAATAATATTATTTTATTGTTGATTAATTAACTGAATGAAGAAAAAAAAATTAGTATTTTGTCCTATGTGCCACTTGTGAAACCCCTTCAGGAATTCCATGTCCAGACTGGTTTCCCCAGTTTATGAAAGACAGTGAAATGACCCATGGAGGGCCACCAAGGCAGGAGCACAGGATGAGAAGCTGCGGGATATAGGCTTGTGGAGAAGGGTAGGGAAGACCGTTTTGCTGTCTATTATTCTCCAGTGGGAGAATCCAGAGAAAACGGAGCCAGACCCTTCTCAGAGGTGTGAAATGACAGGCAAAACTCTGAGCATGGGCAGTTTTTCTCACCATGAGGGTGGGTGACAGTGGCCTGGATGTGGCCTGAGCAATGTGCTGCAACTGGACCTGCACTGAGCAGGAGGCAGGACTGGGTGCCATCTGGAAGTCCCATCCAAGCTAAAATCACCTGTGACTGTATGAAGATTCATCTGAAGGCAAAATTAACTCAATTTCACTTATTGTTTCAAACTTTTGAGTTTTCTTATGCAAGCTCTATCAATGTTTTAACATTATAATATTATCATACATTTAAAATTTCCTTCTCCTCTTCCCGTTCTGAACAGCACAAAAGTAAATTAAAAGTACCCGTTACCACTGCACACTTCTCACAGTATCCATCGCTGTAAAAGAAATTTACAGTGTCTTTATGCATTTTGGATGGAAATGCTGATCTGTGGAAAACAGATTTGTTTCTTAGTTTTAAATATTATAAGCATAATAATTGCAACATACATTCACCCTGAATAGGACAAAGAAGGTACTGTTCAGCACAGATCTCTAGTCCAAATATTTTTATTCTGGAATAAAGACTGAATAATCAAAGAACTTCTATGAATTGTACATTTCCATAAATTACCTGCCAAATAATTTTTAATTATGAGAAAAGCGGAAAAGAGATTAAGTAAGTAAATAATTTTCTACTTATTGTCAGCTATCCTGAAAAGGCTTTTTTAAAATTAAGGAGAAGCTCTTAAAGTTGTGAGATCTTAAATTAAAATAAAAAAGTTGGGTTCTTTCTTATCTATCTTATCTAAGAATAATTTGAAAAACAAAAATCATTTTGTTTTTTAAAAATTCCCCTGAAAACATTGATAACAAGTCCATACATTCTAATTAATTCATATGTTTAAATTTAATCACATCTGGAAAAGAATATTTTAACCATCAGATTTAATGATGTCTAGAATGTCACACATTTGAGTGTTGTTATGTAACTTTATATATATTTTATATTCATATTTATATATCTTAAATTCGCTGTTATGAATTCTTTTATAAACACAGTGTTGGAACATTAGGAGGACATTGGGTGGGTTTATATTAATGTTTTCACTTGGCAGAACACTTCTGAAGTTAATCTGTTATGGTGCTTTGGTTTGCATAGTGGGGTAGTTAAAATATGTGACTGGATATCTTTCTGATGTAACTCAAGTAAACTATATTTAGTTCTCTCCAGCTGCTACTGTGAATTCAGTCCACATGACAAGATTAGAGCTAATCAAAATTAGCTCTTCAAAATAGGGGAGCCTATTGGGTCTTCATTGACAGTCGCTTCTTTCTACACACTGATTCACTTCTTTTTGCACTGATTACTATAGTGACAGCTTTAAAGATTTGGAAACTACTGTAAGTTTCCTATCTTGACCCTGCCTTGGAATTTGTGTGTAGACCAAACTGCCCTGGTCCAAATTTATCATGCTTGTGCTCTCATATGATGTCTCTGGATGACTTTTTGTTTCAATATAGATTTTTAAGTTCCTACAGTTTTTCTTATCTGAATGATCTACTTAATATTTCAATTAAAGATGTGTAACTATTCACTTTTCTGTGAAGAAGAACCATTCAGAGAACACTAATTCGGTAAAAAGCTCTGAAGATGGATTCCATCCAGTTCCAGGCAGTAATTAGTCTTCAGAGAATAGAGGAGGTGTCTTTGTGAAGGAAGAAATAGAAAAAAATACTACCAATTTCTATAGGAAATGGTAATTTTCATACCATGGTTTCTCCATAACTCCATCTTAACTGCACTGATAATGGAACATAATACTTTGTCTGGCATAACGAAGGCTAGACCCTCTGCTGTGATGGTAAGGATGAAATTTTACATGCCGAAAGCAAACCCAGGAAACATTTCCAATATTTCCAATATTTCCAGCACAGTTGGGTGTGCACAAAACACCCACACACGACTTGGTCACATGCATTTATAGTAATTCTGCAAAACAACCTAATGCAGACCAGATCTGATTCTAAACTGCATCACTATTGCTTGGATTTATTATGTTATTCCAGGAAAGCACTTAAGCAGATTCTCTTGGCTGACTTACATTAATGAGACTTAATTACATGCATAATATACATGCTTTAATGCTTTCCCAAATAAGGTTCCATATCACAATGATGGCATTTTAGCCACTTACTCTTCCCATAGTTTCCAAAACTCACAGTACTTGACGTGTCTTATTTTCTTGTACTATGCTTCAAATTTTTCAAGTTTTTTAAGCAGTAACATTTAATTATTATCTTTTATTAGTCACAGGCATTTTATTATGTTATGATGAACACCCACAAGCGTATTGTTTATATTCTCTTAAACTGATAAATGCCCTTTTTTTGTCAAGGATTTCAGCAGAAATTAAATTATAAAGTTATAAAAATAAAACATTTAATTCACTATATATAAAAAATATTCCATTGTGAATTAAAATAAAAACCAAGAAAGTAACTTGAACCAAACCAACTTACCTTGCTTTAGGATTTCATTATTAGGGACACATCTTGATCAGAGTAGTTTGCAAGACTATGATAGTCTTGCAAACACTTACAGTATCTACAGTCTAAATAAGTCAGTTCAACCTGAAAGCTTGATGATATCCTGTTTCCTGCTTTTTTTCACAGTGGAAATCTATCTCTTTGCATTATTTCAGAAGGGATATTTCTTGATGATCTTAAAAAAAGAAAAAATATTCCCACAAAAGAATTAAAATATATCATTTGCTTTAAGTAGTTTCTGTCAGTTGCTATTTACATGTTTATGTAGTGACTTTGTTTGTGTAGTGAATTTGGGTTGGGGGATTTCTCAGGTATCATTTGCTTTTTATATACAGACACACAGTTTCTTGCTAAACTGAAAGGAAGCTTTGTAATCTTCTATATGACGTCTGTGCTTTTTCACCTCACAGTTGGGCAAGCTATTAATTTCTTGAGTAAAAGGGATATTGCAGATGCTTGGCAGAGAGACATCTCAGCAGCAGGCAAAAAACGAATACTTGCCTAAAAAAGTGTCAAAATGTGGACGTGCCTCCAATAATTTAAAAAATAGAAGGTGATAAGTTGAAAATGTCAGGTAATTGGCAGACAGATAGAAAGTTAAACTGTGTCCTCAGTGAAGAAAATTAACCAGCAGCTGCCAGCAGAGGCCCCAAGGTCATCTGAATGTCAGAACCAAGTAAGGGCCAATCATTCAGAAGGGGTTCGCTGCTGATATTTGCCCTCCCTGGTCATTTTCAGATCTCCCAGGAACTGCCCTGAACTACTGCCAACATGTGTTCATTTCTAAAAATTACATAGATTGTGATTTATTACCCATCACGCTACAAAAATCCATTGTGAATTAAATCAGCCCTTTGTTTAAATTGCTCCTCTGCAATACGTATCATATCATCATAAATGACATTGAAGTTATAATCTACAGTAGTCTGCTTCAGCCACTGATAAGGCTCCACCAAGGGACGATCAATACTTACTATTCATTTTTGAAATTATCTTCACATTGATCCCTGAACAAGCGCCAGCAACACAGAGGCACAGTGGCTTTAATACAATAATTATATAAAGGTTTACAGGCTCATCCTCCCAGCCAATAAAAGCTGTCAGCTGGCAGGGACAGTTACAATCCCATAATCCATCAAAATGCTGTTCTCTGACCTATGGGCTTCTGGGCTTTCGGCAAACCTCGATAAACATGCTTATAGAGGAGAGAATAGCAACAAATACGAGCAAGCAAAAGCATCAGATTCATATTACCGATTGCAAAAACATATCTCTTATAGCACATCACCCTTTTTATCAGATCAACAAAGAGGTGCATTTTTATTGTAATTCACCAAAGAGTGAATGACCGGATGTGTGTGTATATTCTTGCAAAAATTCAGTCTCTTCTTTTCAGCAGGTGACTTTGGATCGTATTGTAAACTATAATGAAGTAAGCTCATGGAACTAGTATCAGATATGGCTAATTTAGAGAGAAATACCTAAGCACTCCATACACAGGAAAACAAGACTACTGAAAGTCTGAACGTAAAATACTGAGAGCCTAAGTATAAAAGGAAGCTACCATCCAGGAGCAAATGAAAATCCAGATTAAGTGGATTGTGAATGACGCTGGAGCATTCAGCCAAGATGCCAAGCTATTTTTTTTTTTTTTTGTATGTGTGAAGTTGTATTTTCACACAGATGGGGCCAAACAAATCAGTTTATTTATTAGTTGAGCTGCAGAAATTCAAATTTTGTATATCAGCTGAAACTATAAAAGAGGGGAGCAGTTATTTTATAAACAAAGAGTTTGGTGAAACTGTAAAAATTTACTCCAGATACATACTTTTCAATTGAAGAATTTAAAAAATAAAAACTAAAAAAAAAAAAAGTTAATATGATTTTAAGGCAGAAAGTCTGAGGAAAAAGAAGGTAGAGAAGAAAATTTAAGATACAGAACAAATAAATAAACAAACAAAAGAAAAGAGCAAAGGACAGGAACTCGTACAATGCTGGAATACTTAATGATATATAATGTCAACCCTGCTTCTTGTATTATTGTCTGCCACCTCAGTTATACCCCTCCTCCTTTACTGATCCCATTGTCGACTTCACCATATTATCATGCACAGAGAAGCATAGAACCTGACTGGGATTAGCAGGCACAATTTGCGTTTCAAGTTCATCCTTTAAATGCCTTATTTGACTTACAAGAATACTGATTAACAGCTCTTTATTTTTTTGCTATCCAGAATTATGTTAATTAAAAAACATCATGCATTCTCATGATATATCTCTAATATTTGATAAGGGTAATAGAAAAACTAAATTTTCAAGTTTCCACAGCATTCTGTGGAGTTCCATTGGGAAAGAGGTACGGTTTCTAGAGAACATTTCCTGGTTACTTCTGTGGTTTGTGATATTTTTGGTCTGTTTCCAGCCAATACAGAAGACATCCCACTGTGGCATGGTTTGACTTAACTCCAATGTTTAAATGTGACAAGTGATATTTGCCAACTGAAAACCTTGCCTGTGACTTGACTCTCACTATAGACTAGACCTTAAAAATGTTTCTAATGTCAACAAAATAGAAGCATAAAGCTGATGCAATCTGAAGGTAAGTAAACCCTATGAAGGAATACAGTAGCATTTTAAATCCCTTAATTCAGACCTCATTGTTTACATTAAGTATTTGATAAAGCAAAATTCTTTCTTAGAACAGTTATCTCTTTCTTTCTTTTGTTCTAGGTTTTGGGTTTGGTTTTTTATGACCAGTGCTAAAAGGATTTTTTTTCCCCTACCTACAGAAATTATTGTTCCTTAGTGTGAAATACAATTTAAGTCACTACTTTTTTCTAATTGCTTCAAGGACTAATATATGTGTATGTTTAAATTGTACAAAAAGGCTTTCTCCACTGATAGCAGTAAAAGATGGAACAGCTGCCACCCATCAACATGCAACAGTAACCAAAGTAATTCTGTGTAATAAAAACAGATCTTTTCACAATAAAAAAGTTTCCAGTGGCCCTTGTGAGGTCAAGTGTATTGTCCTGATTCTGTAACAACTTTCATATATGCAGACTTTGATGGCCTACTGATAGCTACTAAGTTTTCTTCCTGTTCTTTTAACTATGCAAAGGAAAATAGTGTTTTCGTACGTGATATTGGAGAGTGCCTCAACTTTTGCTTATAAGCACAAAGCATCTTGTTTCTTTAGAAAAAAAAAAAGTTCCCATATGGAATAACGACTCTAAAATACCAAGTTAATTGTACCCAAATGACTACAGCAATATCCATACTCTTAACTGTCAACTCACACTTGGGTCTTAAAGTTAATATGGGTTAAATCTTGTACAGGATTGTCTATACTTGCCAAATTACTCCTCCAAAGAAGTGTTTGTGATCTCACTTTAGTCATATACCTCAGATGACACCTAATCACCCTACTGCTATCAATGAGTTTGCACAGGTAAGACTGATTAGCACTCTAATTGAGAATTAATAAACACTCCAGTTAATGACAGTTATAGAATTCCCATTGCCCCTTATTGATTGCACAGGCTTTGCACATGGGCAGTAAACTGTAAAAGTAAACCCACTATAACTAGACAAAAAGAATTCCTTCTGAAGCCCCACACATTTTGAAAAATAACATACAACATATGAATGAAATATTACTGCACTAATATAACGTAATTCTAAGTCATATATAGCTTTGGTGCCAGGTTTGGACTTCCTTTCCCTATCAACAACCTCTTCCCATTTCTCTAGCAACTCAACATGCATGCAGGAGTTAAAGACCTGCATAAAATCAACACTGAATTTCCCTACCAATGCAGGATTCTTTCCCACAGTGCATGTAGGCAATAACATGCCTAAAGAAGGACAAATTATAAAATCAACCCACCATAATTTGGGATTTGTCATCCAGTTATGTGAAAAGACTGGAGTAATTTGCCAACATAAAGACGGTCTCATACAGTGTACTGTCGACAGCTAGTATTGTAATGATAATGAAGCTATCTCTGTAGAACTGACACAGATGCATAAAGTGGTTTTTGAATCTGATATTAGCAACAGACACTCAAAACAAAATTGAAGTATTCTTATACATTTAAAGGATTAATATAAATAGGTCTTTAAGAATACAAATGCTTGAAGCATCAACTCCAGCAACTGTTCAAAACGAGACAGTAAAACTTTGCTTTTGGCTAAAGCTTCTTCAGACAAAAGGATTTAATATGAAATTTGAGAATCTCAAAGCATCTTGACATTTTGAGATTACAGCATGATGGCACTATACTGACATTTTGAACTATTATATCTCAATATAGTTTAAAACAATGCAAAGTTTATGAAAGAAAGAAACACATAAAGAAGGGTCAGATAAAAAAAGTAAGTCAAATTATATACTGCAGCAGACACATCTTTGGCTGAGTTCCATCAGAGCTCTTGGATTATTTTTTATGTGACAAATGTGAGATTAATCCATAGCTTGATAGATGTTCCAAGTAATATTGAGCTATATGAACAAACATAATAAGAAGAAACCCCCAAATTTATCATTGGCTTAATAAATAGGATAAGAGCTCATGCTTCAGGGTAAAATTTCTAAAATAGATGCATATAAAAAAATCATTCTCTAATACCTCATTAGTGGAACTAAAGGATAAATTCAGTGATGAATAAAAGAATCATAGTGCACATTTTCAAGTTACAGATCCTAACTAGCCAGCAATCACATTACCATACAGAATTGTGAATCTTTTCTGACACTATGATACCATTTTCTAAAACCAATAATTGAATTTTCTATTTAGAGAAAAAAAGAAAGGTCAGAAAATTATTTCACCATTAACAATGCCATCATAGCAGGTAGATGAGGAAGCTGGAAGCTCAAGAGAAAACAGAACAGTCTAGAGACAATTTTTTAGCATAAAGAAGAGGGAACTGTCAAAGCCCTGACATTAAAGCAACACATGAGAAAGAGAGAAAGGTAAAGATCTGCACATGAGAAAGAACTATTCTGTCAGAGATAGCAGAATGATCAAGAAAAATAAATTAGGTCTTCCATAATGCAGATAAACAGGTGTGGCTCTTTTAAAGGGAATATCCTGCCATCAGTTAAGTGAAAGCCGTGTTTTAATGGTTTGCAACAAGAGGAAAAGTAATCTAGTTAGGAGAGTAGAGTTAGTAGCAGAGTGTAATTTGCTTATAGAAGGACAAGACAAAGTTCCATCATTAGAAGCAGATAATTAAGAAAAAGGCAGGAAACAGGTGAGATTAGGAATATGAATTTATAAATCTAACAAATACTGGTCCTGTGGTTTTTTTTTTACTTAATAATCAAGAAAGAGGAGAATGCTGCACTGAGAAAAGAGATTTGGTGAACTGTTGAGCAGACCACTAAGAAATTAAAATATATGAATTACTCTTGAAAAGGAAATATATATTCATGCTTGCACCACGGATTTCATGAGGACAGAAAAATAAAAAAAGGGTAAGGTAGGCTGATGACTTCAAATGTTAGGGTCCAGTCTTCAAAAACAAGAGAGAGAGAGTTGTGAGCTTGGAAGACCAAATATGAAGATTTGAGGAGGGGAAAAAAATTAAAAATAATCTCTTTTCCAAGCATAGTGGTAATTACAGAGCAATCCAAGGTTGAAAAAAGGAAAATAGGTTGCAGAATCCAGTACTAAAATTACAGTACTGTAAATGGGATACCACTCTTCCCTTTGAAGAATCATAACTGGACCTCAGTGACAAGATACTGCAGACCTCGCCAGAGAAGCAATCACCCTACTTTCCAGAGGGTATCCTTCTTGCTCAGTCTGGGCTCCCGAATTTAAATTACTGCCATACACTTAAATAGACATTACATGTGATACAGATGTTTAAGGATTCTGCAAAGCAGGTTAAAAGGTTTAAAGGTTTTTAAAAGCAGCTTTCTGTCTCACAACATCCTCATAGGCAAACTCAAGTGAGTGTGGTTTGGATGAGTGGACAGTGAGGTGTATTGAGAACTCGATGAGTGGCAAATCCCTGAGGGTCATGATCAGTGGCACAGAGTTGGAGGCCTGTCATTAGTGGTGTCCCTCAGGGTTCTATACTGGGCCCAGTATTGTTTAGCTTGTCTTCAATGACTTGGATGATGGAATAGTCTCCTCAGCAAGTTCACTGATGACACAGAACTGGGAGGAGTGGCTCATGCCCCAGAGGATTGTGCAGCCCTTCATAGGGACCTCGATAGGATGGAGAGATGGGCAGAGAAGAAACTTCTGAAATTCAACAAAGACAAATACAGGGTCTTGCACCTGGGGAATAATAACCCCAGGCACCAGGGCTGACCTTCTGGAAATCAGCTCTGTGGAGAAAGACCTGGGGGGTCCTGGTGAACAACAAGCTGTCCCATGTGCAAGCAGTGTGCCCTTGTGGCCAAGCAGGCCAACAGTACCCTGGGATGCATTAGGAAGAGCATTGCCAGCAGGTCAAGGGACATGATCTTGCCCCTCTGCTCAGCCCTGCTGAGGCCTCACGTGGAAGTGTTCTGGGCTCTTCAGTACAAGGGAGACATGGAGCTCCCGGAGCAAGTCCAGCAGAGGGTGACAAAGGTGATTAAGGGTCTGGAGCATTTTCCTGATGAGGAAAGGCTGAGGGAGTTGTGCTTATTCAGCCTTGAGAAGAAATGACTGAGAGGGAACCTTATCACTGTGTATAAATCTAAAGGGGATATGCCAAGAAGACAGAGCCTTCTTGGTGGTGCTGAGCAATAGGACAAGTGGCAACAGGCAGAAAATGATGCACGGGAAGTTCCACCTGAATATGAGGAAAATCTTCTTTAGTGTGCAGGTGACCATGCACTGTAACAGATTGCCCAGAGAGGTTGTGGAGTCTCCCTCATGGGAGACATTCCAGAACTGTCTGGATGCAATACTCCAAGACGACCTCTGGAGTTTGGACCAGATGACCCACTGTGGTCCCTTCTAAACTCACTGATTCTGTGATTCTGTAAAACCATGAAAACAAACTGTGCATCCATCATCTTCTAGGAGTGACTACAAAGTAGAACAACTATGTAAGAGAGAGTAAAGAGAAGACTGACCTTCCCGTATTAACAAGACCAGATATATGTGATCAGCGAGACAGATCATGACAAATCCATGTTTTGTTCACAGATGGCCCAAGGAGAATTAATCCACCTGGAAATATTTTGGTTTAGGAGGAAAATAATAGTAGAGATGCAGGGGGAGGAAGTACAATATGTTTTTATGAATATACAGTATAAATCTACCCAGGATCAAGCCTACACATGTCCTGGAAGTGGGGAAAAAAAAAACAAAAAACAAACAAACAACAAAAAAAAACAACAACAACAAAAAAAAAAAACAAGGGAGGAATACTTCAAAGCATGGAAGGAAAGTGGTAAAGGGCTGAGAGCTGACAATTGCTTTTGGAGGTAGATGGGAGCAACGGTGGGAAAATAGTAATTAATCTCTTGTTATATTTTATCATTTCCAGATGATTTATTTGTTTCGTCCTCCATATCCAGGACAAGAAGAGATGAGGATCTATGTATAAAGGCCTTGAGAGGTAGGACATTTTCCAGAACTGAAAATTATATTGTAAAGTACTATTTGCACAATAGTGGAAGGTGAGTATGAAGATGGTTTGAAGTCCTGTTGAAGGGTATCAAACTGTCCTCATATATTTATTGCCTATTAAATTAATAAAATACATACTCCATGCATGTGTAATAAGAGCAAAAAATATACACAGAAGGTCTTCATTATGCAAGATTTTTTGGTATAGATATTAAGAAAAATACAATCTTTACTCCCAACTGAGACCTATTATATTGAGTTTTAAATCTTTAACAGTATTATTGACTTAGGACTCATGAAATATATGTATATATACACACACAAAAAAATGGAAAAATATCTAAGTATCTCTGAATATTGATAAGTTCCTGAAGTTGAGTCTGTTTTGGATGTGACGGCAACAAGTGAGTGATCTCCCCGCCTTTATCTTGACCCACAAGCTTTTCCATCTTGTTTTCTGCTCACATCTTGGTGAGAAGAAAAAGAGGGAGAGCAAGTGGTAGGTGGCCAAAGTGAAGAACCACAGGTAGAAAATTAGTAAACTGCTGGCATCGTAGACCACATATAACTTAGCAGATTATGTTGGTTTATGTTGGTGAAGAAAATATCCTATCATTCAACACTAAGCAAGTCTCAGTAACAAATTATACTGTGATAATTGCTTTCCTATATATTTGAGATGCAAAAATCAGACAGAAGTAATTGCAAGTGCAACTAGGTTTGTTCGGTTATTTTTTTACATAAGAAGCTGAATTTCATTCAAATAAAATTAATCTTAATAGTACTGCAAGTTCCATCATCTACTGCGATCAAAAACTTTGAAAGATAGGATAACACACAATGACCAAGGCTTGGCTGAGTTTATTGCATTTCTACAAAGACAGGTGTTCTACAAAATTTGTGTTTTCAGTAGGAAAGGGTTGATACTAGACAGGTCTTTTTATGAGCTGTAAAGGTACAGAAGGGTTTCAGGAGTCTGACTGATGAGCTTCCAAGGTTAGAAAAGGAAAAGTTTTCCTAAAAGGCTGCAAAGATATGAATGTGGTTTAGTTGAACTGAATGTTAACATCTACCTTTAGGCTCTTTGTAAACATGTTTGCCACTGAAAGACTCTTCAGAAGAGCAACTAAAAAGTAGCAGTCACTTGAAGGCCACATCGAAATAAACTCCCAACAGCATTGTGAAGAATTTTGCCTTGGGGGCTGCTTGTAGAAGTTTAGCACCAATCCTGTTTCCTGGATGTGAGTCAAATTGTCTTTGCAACACTATATTTTTGCAGCTATATTCAAGATACTCTGTTTATAAATATCAATCACTCTTTTTTTGCCATTATTACAGTTCTGATGACTGATTTAATATACAGCTCCATATCAGGCCTTTGAGAAACAAACACACTGATCTCTTTTACACTGTTTAAAGAATACTGAGTGGGTTACCTGCAATCAACAAAATGCATGTATGACTCTCTTTAAACAAGTTTGGCTTAGAGATATACAGTGTTGCCCAAATCCAATGAAAACAATACACCAGATTGAACACTAAAATGCTGAGCTAATATTTTTAATACACATATCATAGAGCAGGATGATATTCAAGTAATTCTATTTGTTGCTAAAGGACACATTCTTTCAGTAACTAGTATTCCTATGTACAGGATGTGGAACCAGGAGAACACTTATTTGGAATTATTAATTGCTATAGAAATTGCATGGTTGCTAAAATGGAACAAACTACATAAATTTGCTGAATGTTTCATAACAACTTTCCTTTTCTACTGTTATCTGAACTGAAAATCATTCTCTTCAGCATCTGAAGAGCTATAATTTTTTTGTTGTTAAAGACTAATTTAAGCAAAGGTAGGTTTAATAAAAAGGTTACAGTAACCAGTGCAGTTTAGTAAAACCACTGTCTTCTGATAGACATGAAACAAATGATGGGCAATAGTCACAAAACAGTATGCTGGTTTACATACAGCCAATATTAGAGGGAAATCAGTTGTGGCTTCTCTTGCCATTACATGCTTAACGAGTTTACAAATATTTGAAATAAATGAGGGCTTTGTGGATAGGATATTTGGCTATGAAGTATTAGTGAAATGACAATGTAAAATGCCTGTAGGAAGCTCTTGCCAGGTTCAAAAACAGGAGTGATTACTTTCCATATTTATCTATCATTTCAACAGCCAATTCTAGGGTATCAATACATTAATTTCCCAATATTATTTTTAATCCAGTTTTAACTGACCTTTCTTCAATATCCATAACACAAGCAATAAATCACTTCATAATCAACTAAGAAGTTGATTACGGAAAATTTTAAAACTGTATCCAGTTTTTGGTGCATCCATAAGTGACTAACATGAAAAAAAACTTGGGAAAAAAAATTGAATTAAGAGGTAGAGAAGCTGTAGAATGCATTTCCTTGTACAGGACCTTTGTCCTTTGCAACATTCAACAGAATTCTGTACAGCATCAGTGTCATGTCAGCCATCCTTCACATTCATGTAAATACAATGCCTACAGTCTTGATTTGTTCACTTAGACCATTTTGAAGATGCTAACCAAAAATAAACATTGCTCAAAATGCTGAGATGAAAAATCCTGAAAATTATTAATAAGTAATGATTATTTCTCTTAAGTGAAATAATAGTCTCTATTCTATATGAAAATGATTTTAAGGTGGATATAGTGCATAGGTTTCATGCAATGTAACTGCAATTCAGAGACAGGTAGTGCTTTCTTCCCCAATTAGAATGTGAAGCAATATGAAAAGAAATTATTTGGACAGGATTTTACCAGTCATAGTAACACGTGTGAGAACAAAGACATCAATTGTAAGTCCTTGGATTACAGATTTCAAGCAATAGAGGGCTCCTTCCCTGCATTACTGAGTACACACAGACATCTCTCACTAATTTGTTGTCTCAACCATGTAGAAGAGTCTCAGTGTACGCTTCTAGGTCATTATAACATTAGATAATATCTCACAGAAATGTTAAATGACAGTCACATAAGGACATATATGAAATACTAAAGATACTCTAGAAACTTTCTCTTGTATTTTTATTTAATTGCTTTCGACTTGTAACAATAGAAAAGTACTGGGCTGTGGAAGAACAGCACTTGCCTGAACAACAGACGATGTATCTATTATCTCACTTCCATGAAGGTCATCGACCTATGACAGTTGGAGTAGCAGAAACATTAGAAATCATGTGCAATTTAATCTTTACACAAATAAAGGAAAAGTATCACAATGCCTGAATAATGAAGAGTCTCTCAGAGAAAAAGAAAAGTCTGTCCCTGAGGATATTCTTCATTTTCTTTCCTGAACTGTTCCAATGCGTTCACACTATGAGATTCACTCACTGTGCTGACACACGTATTAATAGTATTTTGGCTGGGAGAGTGTAGATGTTCTAAAGTGATTGCAAAGTGCATCTGTGACTCAGTTCTCCTTTCATTCATTCATTACTTCTTCATGTCAATTCTGGGAGACTATTGTTCACCGAAAAACTGTCATCAGGGTTGAAATTAACTGTTTTTTCTCCTACTTCAGGCAAGAGTGTTTTTATGTTCCCTGCTTTCCAGAACATACTATCTTACCTTTTACAAGGTTAGTGATGAAAATATTATATCCGCTTAATTTGGAAACAAAAAAAAAAAAAAAGAGGAAAATATGGAGGAGCATACACAACAAAGAAGATAACCTATAAAGGCATTTTTAACTAATCAGTTTTTCATTCCTCTTCTGATAATTTAGAAATCAAGCAAGCAAAAATAAACCACTTCCTATTACAATCCCCAGAAAGGTGAGAGCTAATAATTAATAAAAACACAAGTTTATTTTCTGTTTTCTTGCAAATGGAACCTCTATGTCTTGAAGAAAGAAATGGGAGAAAAAAATAATTAAGAGTCAGAAGATGTCAGTCATTTCATATTGTTGTTATTAACTGAAAATAAAGAATATAAAAATAATTTTTAAAAAATGCTGCTACTGACAAGCTGTAAGTGATCTGAATTCTTTACTGGTTTGGTTTTAACAATGTTATTAGATTAAGAGTTTTTTAGTTTATTTAAAATACCAGGTTGCAGGTTTTAGAATAAAGTAGGAAAGACCAACGTCCCCTCAGAAACAGTATTTTATTTTTCACTGGGTCTTTCTGCTTCTGTATGTAACTTAACTTTAGTGTCATTTTCAAAAAGAATTAGAATAATATGATTTTTATATAAATATGTAGTTACTATTTATTGTGTAGAAGAAGAAAAATATTTCAAAATTTTATTTGTACTTAAAATGGTGACAGGAAATCAAAATTTTTCAAGTTAATGAAGTCAAAAGTTATGAAGGTTTTTATATTTAAATTCAACTTCAAAAAAATTAAAATAAAACCTTTCAAAACAACTGAAGTAAACAGTACCACAATTTCTAGTTACAACTGAGTAGTGTTTTCTACTGCAACATTATCATATCAGAAAAGCGTCAGCACAAAAGAAGTATTTTTTTAAAAATACTGTTTTTCAAAATATTAATAGAAAAATTACATGTCCTTCCATATAAATTAGACTTTTAAATTTGGGACAATGGTGGGTGATCTTCCACAAACACTTCAAGTTCTATGATCGGAAGGCTTGGAGAACAACCACTGTTTTATTCATCTAAATTAAAGTATACTCATTTTCTGCTTAGAGAAGGAAATGAAAAATCTATTCTCTTCTATTCTCATCACTGTGGAAGAAAGTTTTGATATGAAGAGGAGAAAAGAGGGGATCTGACTATTCATTAAAGAAATGGTAGCAGTGTTTAGAAAGGTTCTAGGTTTTGCCTGAAGTATTCCTTGAAGATGCCTTTCAGTGAAAGGATCATTCACTACCAAAAATAGATCCACCTTTTTGTATGGTTGTCAGTCTTTATCAGCATACTAGGCCAGGGAATTATTATATCTAACTTACAGGTTTGGATAATTGTAATGATCCAACTGAAACATCAAAGAGTTGTGTTTAAAAAAAAAAAAAAGTGCTTCACTTGTTCTTCCAAGATAACAAATCTTGAAATGCTTCATTTGTTTCCAGATAAAATACTGTGGATGAAATTATGGTTGCCACTGTATTAATCCAGGGAGGGCTGAAAGACAGAGTTTAGAGAATTTATACCCCTGGACAAAGGCTCCTGCAGATTTACAGCTATACATGCAGAGCCCATGGATGTGTTTATATCCTGCTCAAGGTGGAGGCAGCAGCAGACGTGCCTTCCCTTTTGCTCTTGCCTTTGCCAACAGGAAGTAGCACCACAAAACAGAGCTTTTCTTAAATCCGTACTCTTCAGACAGTCGGTGCCACAAGTCAGGACTCAAGGACAATGCATTAAAAACACCGTCACCCTACAAATTTCAATTACATCTCCAGCTCTGGAATATCTGGGGGAGAGACAAAATGTTTGTATTAACTACAGAATCAATTTAATTTTCACACACAACATGTTTACTCTCTAAAGAAAGAGGAGTACTATTTTTTTTTTTTGCTTCCAGCAATATATTTGTATAGCCAAACATCCTAATCCCTTTAGCTTTCCTTGGGAAATAAAGGTGTATACATCAGTTTTCCCAGCAGCCCTATTGCAAGGAATGTAGCTTGATCATGTAAACTAAAACAGAAGATAAAACTAGAATCAGCTCAAATAAGCATAGACCAGATTTTAAAGATTAAAAAACACATTGGATAAAGAAGTAATCTTCAAGGTTCTTTATATTTTGCAATCCTAAAGAAAACATCTCTGGGGTTTTTTTCTGAAAGAAAAAAAATATATTGTGGATGAGGACAGAATGCAAAGAATATTATGACTCTGACAGCAGTACAGTAGACTGTGACATGCTTGCCAATCTTAATAGAAATATCAAGAACATAACAGGCAAGCATTCTCTAAATCTATAACTATGCATGTTGCCTCATTGTTTTGGCTTCATGACCTTGCCTCTCCTTGACACATCTCAACACTTAAATCAATGATGATAGACGTCAGGGTTTTGTGGATTCTCCTGGGATCACACATTTTATGCAATATTTTTTATTACCTAATTATAACTTAATTGTATATAAAAAAACATTTAAGGATATTCACTTTTCTATTTCATAGTTTGGTCACAGGTGGTACATGCTGTATATCTGCTTCTTTACCAGCCATACTTGTACAAATTTTTATGCAGATCTAATGAAGATACTTTCAACTTCATTTTTAACAATTTTTTTCCAAGACTCCATTTGTGTCAATTTGCTCATTTATAGAAAGCAAGACAGTTGCTTGCAATTTAGGTGTAGAAAGGGATAATGTGCTGCTGCTTTTGATTGCCAATATGGTCATTTAAAGGAAGTACCTAAAATTTACAGAAGGAAAAAAACAGTTTTTATTCAAACTCAACTTTGCAACTTTCCTAGTTTCTTTCAGATACATCTATGACTTGATTTCTAATCCTTACAGAGGTTTGTTATTTT
Source organism: Lophotriccus pileatus (assembly GCA_035583135.1). NCBI lineage: Eukaryota > Metazoa > Chordata > Aves > Passeriformes > Tyrannidae > Lophotriccus > Lophotriccus pileatus. The sequence goes on from JAWWES010000081.1 coordinate 58,170,476, forward strand.
TTTACTGCTCAATATGAAACTCCTTTACAAAATACTAGACAGATATCAAGTAGACTAACTAGTACTAACTAGTACTAATTCAGATGCCTAGGCTAAGAGATAGGAACAGATACAAACAGAACAGCTGAAGACAAAGTAATTAATTTTTTGTTGACTTTGATTTTTTGAATTCTGACACACCATTTCATTCCTTTTATTTTCTCAGCACAACGATTTAGTGTTATATACCTGAGGCAAAGGACAACAAACCATGTAGTTAATTGTCACCTCGTCAATTATGCATGAAACAAACAAAACAATTTAATTCAATTTGCAAGTTTATAGCGATTTAGGAAAGGTGTAAGGAATCTTTTCTATTACTAAATGGTCTAGAAGGCTTGTGTTTTTTAATCTTTTTTTCTCATATAAATACATACAAGCTATTATATTTCAGACCATTTTCAGAAAAAGAAAAGAAATGAAATAAACATAAAGTTAACAGTTTGAAACACAGCATTCATGGGTGTTTTATGCATAGGAACTGAGGATTACAGACTTAAGTATCTCTTCACATTCTTCTTACATAAAAAGGAAGGAAAGCTACACAGTTGATAGTGTATTGAAGCAGGAAACCTGGAGAGAAAATGAGGCCATACAATCAATAGCAAAACTTCTATAGATTTAAGAGGGTCCAAAAGCCAGTCTCAGAATATGTTGCCGGTTTGACACTGTCCTAATCTTACACTTTCACATATCAAAGCCAGGACTTAGAATGGTCTGGAAGTGAGAGAATTTTGATGCTGTAACACTTATTTCATATGCTTCAGTTCACCATAATCAGAGAAAGTGGCAGATGCCAAATTGAATAGCCTGGATTTAGGATGCTTCTAGTATACAGAGAAGCCATTCTATGTCCTGAAAACACATGGGAAACCCACAGAAAATTTATACAATACTTGGCACAAAATGGACAATTTTACTTCCTGATCCTGCAAATTGTGCCTAACTTAATGCTTATGAATATTCCCATTTGAGTCAATTGGATTATTTACATTCATTAAATTAAGCACATATATAACTGTTTTTCAGATAAAGGTCTTAATTACTTTTAAGGTATTGAACCATTTTTCTTCAGACTTGACTCAATGAGAGCTATAGATCAAGTCTAGCTAGAAGTTACTAGCATTATCTGGGTTTACTTATCCACCAAAAATGTTTCTGACTAGGATATAAAAAGAAAATACTTTCACATTCCCTCGTGATTAGGAAAAGAATTTCAAAACAGTCATTTTACATGCTTGTCAAGTAATAAGTGTTCAGATGAGACAGTCTTTTTCCATAAAATAGGAAATGGGTGACAGAAATAAACATCTCAGTAAAGATAGAAGTCATTAATTCCTTGTTTATTCCCTCATGTTGCATAACTAAATAGGACCTTACTATTTATTAAGCAGTAGCCTTTTTGCATCTGAGGAAAGTGCAAAGAGGATATTAAGATAAATGACCAGAAAAAAAATACTGTTCAGATATTGAAAACTAGGGACAGAAAAAATAAGTACAGTAAGAATTTAAGAAAACATTGGTCTTCCTAATGTAAATATAAATATAATAGGAAATCAAACCCCTTTGATATGCTCTCTATACTTCTTATGCATAGGTAAACAGAAAAGAAAAGCAACATTATCCTACTGTCTGAGTTGATCTTTCAAAAAAAGTGATCATTTCCACTATTAAAATTAGCATTGTAGCAGCATGAAAGAACAAAGTATTAAATCCTACTAATTCTGAGATGAATTTGGTCAGTTCCCTTATGCAACTGAAAGTTTCAAATGACTTTTTCTGCATGTCTCTGTCCAAATCAGCATCCTCAAATGGATTTCATCACTGATGCAACTCCCAGCAGAGACTGAGACAAAACAGGCACTTGCTTCCTATTGTATTAAAAGGGCCGGTGTGATCCACACCCACTCTCTTCTTCCTGAGCATTTAATTTTGTGTCTGTTTTCTGTAAAGTGCCTTGAACATACCAGTTTCAGTTCAGATGCTCTTCAAAACTCCAGCAACTTTTACTCCTACTTCTTATTACTCTTACAACTTATTTCTACAGCCCATAAGATTAGTTGATAAATAAATGGCAAGCACTAAGTTTAAGGAAAAGATAATTAAACTACTAATATGTTACTTTTCAAAGGCTATAAATATTCTAATAACTCCTAAAAGAAAAAGTTCTGTACCTCTAGATTTTCCTCACATGTTCTGTCATCCCACATCAGGTTACTGACTCCTAATGTGGTACAGTGAATAAGAGTTCGGATAATGTTCAAGTCTGCCATCAGTGCAGGAGTGGGCATAAAATCAGCTATGAACTTAACCCGATGTATTGTGTCATTAAAATGCCATACACCTCTGTGGGATGACTGACTTATCACCTATTGTGATGCATGAATTAAAATGAAGCTGTGAAAGAAAATCTAACAAATTAAAGGTCTATGAAACTCAGTGAAACCCCTAGAAAATCACCTTGCAGAGTAGATCTTCCTAACAATACACTAACTATACAATATAGCATATAATTAAATTACAACATCTTCTGTGTTTTACAAGCATGAATAAAAAAGTGACAGAGCTTGTAATTAATTAAATCATATCCATTTATTTCTTAAGTGTTCCTTGTATGCACAATAAAAACAACCCTCCATGATGAATAAATCGGTTTTGACTTTGTTGGTATCAGGTTGTTTCCCGTTTGGTTTCTGTTACCTAAATCCATATCTAGACATAAGTGACAGCTTTTTTCCCTCTTCTTTACCTAAGGCATGTTTTTCAAGTCTGTTCTGAGACTGCAGGCAAAATATGGCCTTTCTTCAAAATCAGAAAAGATAACCTCATCATAGGTGTATTTTTCGCAATTAAACTCTACTGCTGAAATTAATAACTGGGGAAAAAATGACAGTTCTTAACTTTTTTGTTAAAAGCCTTGAGAGAACACATGGAACAAGTCTTCTCAGTGTCCATCTGCATGTCAGTTTGTTTATGGATAAAGAGAAGAAGAGTAACCTAATTCCTTCCAAAGCTTTTAAGTGCTAAACTAATCACTTAAAGTTTAAATAATAAAATATAATGCAATAGCCCATGAGCTGACCTATTTTGAGTCCAGTCATGCATAGGTATTAGGGATTTTGTTAGAGTTCACTGAGATGTAATGACTATACTTTATAGCAAAGAAAGATTTAACCCAACATGCCTTTCATGATCTTAGCTAGACTTTCGGGTCTTATGCAAAGAAGAACATTAATCATAAAATATGAGAAACTAATACTTTAATTCCTGTTCCACCAATCCTGTGGACACATGTCCCTTGGAGTATTAAATATATTTCCATCTGCTTCAGTCACATACATACACATTTTGTAAGTTGAGGTGTAACATGATCCTACCCTTGAAACTTTAGGTCTATTTAAAATTGCAAAATTGATACTGGATCAAGTTGATTTGGTCATGTTAAGCATAATTAAGAAGCTGGTATAAATGGCACAAGGATGCTCATTTACCTGGCTCTACCTTGTGCTTTGAAGAGATATGTTACAGTCTTAATTACAATGGCTTATTTCCCCCAGGGCTCTCTGCTTTTGACAAGGGTCTGAGAGGACAGAATTTTTTTCTGCAATTTGGAATGCAACAAATGCAGCAAACTATCTCCTAAAACTTAATTGAGCTAAAATGGCCATCCTGCTACCCTTCACCAGTGGAAGTGCTGTGTGTAGGGAAGCAGCTGACTGGACAGCAGATATTCCTGACAGCGCACATGGATGAACCTGTTCTTGCATCACCTCAGCAAAATGCAGAGTAGAAAGATTCCCAAGCCTGTTATATAATTAGGTCTCAAGAATAATGACACACAAGAAATCCTGAAAAAAAGGTGCATACTTGGTATATTTAAAAGGTGAGGGCATTTGACTATTGCTCTCAGCTATCAGGAGAGCATATACCTTCCAATCTTTCCAAACGTGCTAGTGAGCAAGCACATGCAATACAGTAAAGACTTTTCCAAGTTTGGATTGCCTACACACTAAATCACAGTGGGCAAGAATTTTGCTCTTAATTCCTTTCAACAAAAAAAAAAGGTAAATTACAGTATTTCTTGTGACTTCAGAAGAAGCTTACAGGAAGTTCAGTGACAACTGTATCTTTGTACAAATAGAGATATTGAAAGGAGCAAACAGATCAGAGAATTTTAATCTCCACATTTCTCCCACAAACAAGAAAGGTCTTTACTTAAAACTCCGAATTTCTCTGGAAGCAGGATCAGGTTACTGGTTACTGCAGTGTCCAAAAGTGTGTGCTCACAAGCAGGGCAATAGGCCTGTGGCACACTGAACTCTGCTCTCTGTTATTCTTTAAAATAAGGATTTTTGTGTAAAAATCCTGAGGACACTTTGGATTAGGAGGATGGGCAAAATGTCCATGATATACTACCATCATCCACATTCATGCTGTGGCAAGATTTCTTCCTGCTTTTTGCTACATTTTAAGAGCAAATTTCACCCTCCCAAAATTCAGAATTCCCATATCTAATGGGAAAATATTTGTGAAATTAAAGGAAAACATCAAACCAAAAGAAAACTCTAAAACCAAATAAACAAAACCACAAATACACAAAACAAACAAACAAAAAAACAATAAAAATAAAAGCAAGCCCTGGAAAACCAAATATAGCATTAAATTTCCATGCACTGGGATCACTTGCAAACTGAAGAATAATCTCTTATCAGCTGCTCTTGCATTTCTCCTAAACACATGTGAGTGCACCATGGAACACATGGCAAACACATACTAAGTCTCTTTATGGTTCAGATACAGAGGTATCACAATAATAACAAAACTTTCTATCCCTGAAATAATATACTGTATAACTGACAGAGGAGGCTTAAATATGTCTGGATAAAAAAAAAAGTAATATTCTAGGCTTAAAATACGATATTCTATACTACTTAGCAGGCAGCTAAAGAGGGTTTATAGAGAAGAATGATGGATGTAATTTTCTTTGGGGGAAAAAAAAGTTATAAGCAAAAGAACTGAATTTAATCTAATATCACTACTAAAGCTTGCCATAATCTTATGGAGCATTTGGACAGTACCTAGGGCCAAGGAGATGATCCTGAATTAGCATAGTATACAAATCAGCTTTTCGATTTTTATCAGATTATCTGCATTACTGGCTAATGCTGATGCATTCTGCAACATGCAATAAACACTTCTAAGCATCATATTTCCAAAGTGTAAAATATCTTCAAAACGGATCTTAATTGTTTTAGCAAGATAAAGTATGCTACTATTACATGAATAATATTATCAGAATCCCATTAAATCTCTTCATTTATTATCTCTAATGCTACTTAAAAGAGAAGTTAATAGAGTAATTCATTCTCATACCATGACCTTGGTCACTAGTACATGATGTTTCATATTCATTATGCTGAGCTAAGTGAGGGCTCTGTTATAATATCACTTAATTTATATTCTGAATAATGCTCTGGGGACAAGTTGCTCTTGTGCATTATGGTTCTATCTAAATCACAATATTTGAAGACAAGTGGAGAGAGCAGATAACTATTAAATAACATGTTTGCTAACATAAACCATTATTACAGGCTCAAAGCATGAAACCTTGGGAATTAAACGTTAAACAGCACAGTATTTTCCATAGTAATGTTAATGTTGTCTTAAAAAAAAATGCATGGTCAGTATGTTTTGCATATTAGCAGATTCTTCTAAAGAGTACTATTTATCATGCCATAGTTATTAAAGAGTAAAAACTTCTCCCCCCACAACATTTTTTCCCCTCACAGTTTTAAAGACTAGCAAATACCTGACGTTTTTCTGCATTTGGTTTTCTCTTCAGAGGAAAATCTAATACACTTATCCAATCAATGAGAAACTATTACCTGTTTCGTAGTTTCCTGCTGCCAAAATATGGTTTCTTTGACTTCCACTTTCAAGATTAATATAAATTGATGTATTAAAGGCATAAAGAGAAAATATCTTTAAAATTTTATTCAAAATTTTAGAATGCAAAAAAAAGCACAACCTGCATGTGAATCAGCAGGTTTTGCATGAAAATTCTAATACCTGTAATAGTTAATATCATGAAATGCCCAGACTGCTTGACATATTGAAGTAAATTATTTTGAGGGAAACATCGTAATAAGGCTACACATTTATTGTCATGCAGCAGCTTCCAGAAATGGATCTGTCTCTGCAGTTAAGAAAATAAAAATCACTGCTACAAGCCTGGAAGCTCATCTTGGGACACGAAAGTTAAACTAGCATATTATCTTTTTCATTTGTATTGCAATACCAATAGAGGACTCGCAAGCCACACTACTTATAAGCACCATCTATTTTCTTCAACGGATCAGTATGCCAGTGCAGGAATTGATTCATTTGAACTAAAGCTAAGCAAGTAAATTCAGTATTATTTTTAAGAAAAGTTCTATTCCCTAGGAAAATTTTTACAATTTTACAATTTTACATAAAATCATATTAATAAATCTTTCTACCAACATGAGAGGTGAACATGCTGAATACAGACGAAATCCAAGACCGTAAAAGTTGCACTTTTGTAAACCTGTTTTTCAAATAAGAACTGTATTTCTCACATCTCTACCAGCCTTTTTGAAGCCATAGCTGCATCTCCATCTTTTACCCACACAAAGCAAACATAATATCAGAGTACAAGATTAACAATGCGTAAGTTTTTCAGATAAGACCAATAATAGGAAATCTATATCCTTCCTTCCCTTACCCCCACTGTAAAACAAAACAGCACAGAAATTCCCACCACTACTTCAAAACCTTTAAATTGAATGCTTGCCAAAAATTACAGTGGATTAAAAAAGTCACATGATGTCTATGCAGATCTGGGCCTTGATAGTCATAGTCGGGAATACAGAGATGGTTTAAGATGTTTTTGTCTCAGGTGTCCTACCAGTTCTTCTACACCATCCCATGATGGTCCTCAGAGCTGTAGGACTGCAATATATCAATCCTTCAATCCACAGTCTCACAGACATCTTACAGTTCCTTAATCTACTAGTGAAGGCAGGTCTGTGCCAGTATACCAAATCATGGACACAACTGTAGCTAAGTTACAGACCTCTGCTGTCTGCCATAAATATTGCAGAGGCAGGAATATCTAGACAAGAGTTTCATTTCTCAGAGATCACAGAATCACTATGATATGCTCAGATATAGTAGGCATAGTCAGTAGAGTAGAGAGTCATGTGTTTCTACCTATTATTACGTGCATACATCAGCCTGAGTGGTATCTCGTATCTCTATTTACCACACTATAGTGTTGTATGAATAGTACTAGAAACCTACTGGAAGTATAATGAATGATTTTGGCAGCTCTGAAGTAAAAGGTAACAGAATATGTAGGATCTGTATGTCTCTGACTGATACATTATGATATATTACAATGCTGCTGACATGTCAAAAGACATGATTTAGTAGTCACTGGTTATTTCAATTTATTCTTTTTACATTTTTAATTAGTAAATGAGTCCCTCATGGTCAAATGATTAATTACACAATAATTCACTGCAGTACCTTCTTTTCCTGTTTGAGTGGAGCACACAGTATATAGAGAAACTGTTTGGAATATAGACTGACATTATAAATTATAGCAATGTGTTCACACTGCTTTAGTTAAGATTGTGTCAGCATTCCTGTTAAGAACTCCTGCTTTCAGTTTAGTTAAAATTAGCCAGAGAAGGTTCATTCTAGTTTGCATGTTGACATGCAGAAACTCATCCAGGGAACATAGAGACATAAGGAGAGGGTGAGAGAAAGTGAAATAAGCAGGCAGTGTAAAGGTTATAAGGGGTAGGAGGGAGAGGGCAGGAAGTAAAGAAACAAAACAGTTACCTTCTGTTGTATGTGATCATAAGTAATAACAATACCTCTTCATTTTTACTTCTTCTCATAAACAGATCCTGAAAGATAATTGCAAATTATGTCATTAAACCTGTCACAGGTATGAAAGCCCTTTTGTAATGCTACCCAAAGCCACGGAGTGAGAAACAGAGTTCAGTTTTCCATCCAAGTCCAGGACACACTGTCCTCCCTGAGATACTGTACAAATACTAAATTTTGCTTTGGGCAGATAGAAGATTCAATTTGAGAAGCTTTCAACATGGTGTATAGATAGGTACATATAATATATATATATAGGGGTGTGTGTATATATATATATATATAATATAGGTATATGGATAGTTTTCTGGTGACTAATGATGGAGTTTACACTTCGTGTTATGAGTGTGGCAAGCAGAAAGTAACAAAATCACTGTATCTAGCCAGTCTGGAGTGTAAGAGGTACCTCAAGACCAGAAACTTCAGAGTTGTGGTGGCGTGAATCCAGCAGTAAGTCTTATTTTACTTGAAGGTGTTTTAAGCTAATCTATTTTACTTTCAGTTGACAAAGATTAGCAGGTGAGGCATACACTGAGAATGTGAGAGTTCCTGAAAAATCTTCCATTTGAATAAAGTTTGTTGGATGGATCAAGGTGTATGAGCACTTGGCTAATGTTTGTCAGGCAAAATAATCGAGTCTGTCAGAAACGTTTTAATTTGGTGGGAAAAATAAACTGCTTTTATACCAAGAAATGCAGGAAGTGCTAAACTTTTGGCAGCAGAGAGCTAAGGTGGCAGTAATAAGTATTCAGGGTTCATAACCTTCCTACAGCTGCATGTTTAAGGACTGTGAACAGTCCTTACATTCACTCAGTTATGTGCATATGTAAGAAAATGCTAAAGAAAATTAACGTTTACGGTCTTGCCAAATAATGACAATTGATCAGAATTACAGGGCTGGACAGTTTAGAGTAGACAGATTAGATTTATTGAATCGGATGGTCCTATCAGTAGTACAACACATGACACTAATAACTGAAAGATCACACCATTCATTGGACAAAATTATTTTGATATCAGCCTTCTGGTCTCATACATGTTAAATTGTGAGACAGGTTCCTACATCACTGTACTTATAAAAGAAGAACAAGCTAAAAAAAGCTTCCTAAAGTTTTAAAGCATCACACATTAGAGATAACACACTCATTCAGTAAAATACATCTTTATGAATCATGAAGATGTGGTCTTTGGAAGAATAGAGAACTGAGAAACCTAGAACAATAATTTCATTGAAATCGTGTACTTCCTCTGTCCTTTCCTCCAGGCAACTACCTCTTTCTAGCCATTGCACAGAGAACGGAGTCTTCCTGAACTTAAGTAGTCCTAAACTTGTGCACCTTACTTGTGCATGTTATATGAAAAATATCCATGGTATCCAACTTGTTTAAAGTCACACTGCTGTAGAGCCACATCTCTGATGCCCTGGGATGCCCATCCTTTTGTAGTGACCTTCAGACTGAAAAGGAAAAATGTCTCATACACCCAGCTGGTTCCTTCTTGCTATGTTACTGCCACCAAATAAGAAGTCTCTCAACTCTTCCTGTCCTGAGCGTCCCTGTACTTTCAGAGCCTCAGATTAAAGATATACATTAAAAGAATAACAGAATTGGGTTTGAAGAGAGCATGGGAAGTTTGAAGCCTGGAGACAAAATAGAAAGGAAAGTCAAATGAAAAATATTGATGAGGATGTAGAAGGCAGGGCAATAAAGTAAACTTTCAAGAACACAGGGTGGTAAGACTCAGTGCAACTTCAGGGTATGAAAAGCTGACAAATGGAGTAGTTTTATGCAACTCTTGAACCTTATTTAATCTACAGAGCATCTGTCAGATCAAATTTATAGTCATAAATCTGGATTTATAGAAATTATATGTGATGAAAATAAATCATGAAACAATTTAATTTACTTTATTATTATTTTACTTTTGTGACGGTTATATATTCTAAAGAGCAACTGGAGTTTTGGCCAGCAATCTTAGCTTTATTTATAGATTGAAATAAATAAACTTACTTACGTGAAGAAGTTTTATGATCCCAAAAAATAATAGGAAATGTTACCTTAGGGAAACTGTGCATGCAAGCACATATAAATGGAAATGGTACATGCGAGCCCACTCCATCAACAAGACATGTTCTAACTGTGGGAGAGGTCTTCTCTGCTGCCCAGGGACAGTTGCATCAGTCACCAAGTCAGGCGCCTTCCCTTGTGAAACAGAGAAAGGTCTGCAAAACTAACAGTCTTGAATTTTATTTTCCAAAAATAAGACCCCTAGACCAGAGGCCTGCATTTGGAGATTGTTAATAACTGTTAAGTGCGTCGCAGAAAGCTTACAAAGCTCCACTGGACTAAAAAGCTTGATTTCAGTATTGTTGATGACACTTCAGAGCATTCTTCCACATTTTCTTGCTCAGTCAAAGCAAATCACAGGCAAACCAACGTTAGACTAACAAGCTTTTCTTGAAGTCTTCCAAGATGTTCACATGGCTACATCCACAGAAGAAAATATTCATCGGCAACTTCATCACAACTCAGCGCATCTTCAGTACAGACAGTGAGATCTTTGAGTCCTACCTAATGTCAGTGTAAAGCAATTACAAAACCGTATTTAACTATGCATCTACACTGTATGAGCTCCCCACAGCCATTTAGATCCCAAAATAATGCCCTCAAATTGAAGCTTCTTTGCCAGTCAACTGCTTTAGCCAATATGTGTGTAAGAACGCAAAGCTATGATAAGCATATTTGGCCAAATCTTTAATCTAACTGGGATGCATATGAGTTTCTCTTCTGAAAATTTGGTGAGGATACTACAATTCAGCAAATTCAGAATTGCTAAAC
>JAWWES010000081.1:58186268-58218768 GCA_035583135.1 Lophotriccus pileatus
ACTGTCAAATTATGAAAATCAGTCTTGGAATGTTCTCATACAACCTTGCTATGAAACAGGGGCAAATTTAATCCTTCATACTCAGTAGCTTGGCTGTAGTCCAGGAAGGTCCTCAGCAAGAAGGCTGAAGTGATGCCAAACCACGAATATCTAGGAGAGCACAAATAATAGATTGAAGGATCTATTAATACAGAACTGACTAATGCTAGCACTAGGCAAAATTTATCTGCTGTTTTACCAGGGAATTGGAGTGTAATGGACTGCAACTATTTAAAAAAAAAATCCTGAAGACATATCCAGCTAAATGTACAGCTAGTTCACATGCCTGTAGATTTCCAGGCACACTGTGTATATGCCATAACTGAACTATTATCAGAAACAATAGTGGCTACACAACCAACAAGAAGTAAAACAGTAGCAAACCCCAGTTTTCCTTACACTCTAGTTTTGCTTTCTGTCAAGAATGCACATACAAGTTCTAGCATGTGCAGCCCACATTGATGCACAGTGTGTGCAGGTGAATTGATGCGCTTTTGCACATGGGCATAGACAGAACTCCTTTGTTCCAAATTGAGCAGTCAGCACACATCATGTAAACCAACATTCAGCTGGCTGTGGGCCAAGACTTTAAAAGTGCCTTTACTGGGGCTTTATTCTTTAGATCTTATCTGGTGTGTTGGTGGTGGTTGGATGGATTTTTGAGGTTTGTTTTTCTGGGATTATTTTTGGTTTGCTTGGGTTTTCTCGTGGTGGGAAGGGGAGAAAGGGGACTTTGCATGAGTTTTTGAGTCTGTTAACATTATTTTCTTTTCCTATCTTTTGCTTCCATACTATTATCTGAGTCCAAGCACAAAGCAAAGTCTTTCTCTCAGCACTCTTCAGAGACAAACCACTGATCTCAAACTCACAGGCAGAAGAAATTGTGAGAGATCTTCCAAATATAACACGCCAAGTTTTCTTTCTTGTTTACTTCTTTCTTTATATGTAGACACCATGCAACACAGAATCCTCACAGCAGAGTGAACAGACTAGTACTATACTGGAGAGTTTTCTGAAGAAGGAGAGATACAGGGAAAAGCTGCACACTTTTACACTGTGTGACATGTACAGTAATCACATATAATGTGAAGAGATGTGTTTTCCAACTCAGGTTGCTAAACCACAGGAGTTGCTGCAGGTTTATGGCAGCTTCAAATAGAGGATGTGTGGGAGGAAAAAATAAATGTACATAGCACATGTTTTGTGGATTCCTGAACAGAATGAGAAGGTTCATTTACCACTACTGTCCCCAAATTCAACACCAGAATTACCTCAGGTTTTGCTGCCAAGTCAGTAAGGCCATTAATATACAAATCATATCTAAAATGGCTTTTCCCACGTCCAGGAAACATGCTGGAGAGTCACTCAAGAGCTAAAGGTAGTAGGCCTAAATAATAAAAACAGGACATGTCATGATAGAATCAAAGAATAAATAAAAATCATGAAAAAACAGGATAACTTTAAACTAAAAATTGTGGCAGACAAGTATAGAATGCAAAGTCACATTAAATTATTTTAAAAATTTATTTTCTTGTGACCCAGAAGTCTGAACTCAGTTCAATTCTGAGCTTTGTAGGGAACATGCTGCCTCTGACAGTTCAGTTCCTCCCATCCCCAGAAGTAAACAACCCATGCAATACACTAACCAATGCTAACATTACTGGTCAAGTGCACTGGGTAACTGCTAGTTTGTAAACTAACATGAAATCTTTGTTAAGGATAAAACTGCTTGGTACTTGAGTAGTTTTTCTCCTTAAAAAGTTTCCAAATAGATCTAAAATATTGATGAGCCCTATCACAGGCATTGTTACTATCACTGCATTATACCTATACTATTATATATATTATTGCTATATTTGCAAAACAGCATAGCAAATAGCATATTCCGTAACAAACCAAGGGAAGAGTTATAACCATTCTGTCAGAGAACAACTATAGGACACCAGTAGACACTATAATTTCCATGTTATAAGTGCAGCTTCATTGCTAAAGCAGTCATTTCTTGCACCACTAAAACATAAATCTTGCTGGGACCAAAACAGAACAAGCTTGGCATAACATCATGCATGACAAATTAGTTCCCAATTTGGAAATTTCATTAAGATTAGGTTTAAATATCCAGTCCCATGACTAGTAGACCAACTTGCCAGCAGCTCTTTGCAAAGAGTTTCATCCCATGAAAAATGGGTAGCACTACTCCATGGTTTTCACAAATGTACGTACAGAAACAAAGGATGGTGGAAGAAAAGGGTTAGGCTGTGAGCAAGATCTAACTGACTGCGCTTAATTGGGTAAACGTTACACTTTGAAACCCATTGTAATCATTTCATTGTAATCCCATCATTATAATATTAAGAACAGGCACCTAGGGGCTAAAATTAAGAAGTTAAGAGTTTGGTTTAAGATGATGTGGTTGAATTGGTGTGTTATAATTGGTGCATTATTTCTTCTGAAAGCAGTGAGCTGTTAAACACAGTAGCCAGGGGTATGTAGGAGTAATTCTTGTTCCCTGCTGTCAGAGATCATGGTCTTAAGCTTATTTTTTCCTTAATACAAAATTGACAGATTTAGTGTTTCTCAAGGCAAGCTGTTTTTCCTGGCTTTATATGGAGCATAGAACTTGCTTTCTTGAAACACAAGGCAGTGTGTTGTACGTAAACCATAGGTAAGAGTGTTTACAGCTAAGAACCTCTTCATGTTATCGTCCTGATATCTGCTGACATCACGTCTTACCTTTGTAAGATATTTATAATAACAGCAGGCCAAGATCTGATTACCATGTTCCTAATGTTGTCAGCCAACATCTGGGAAATCAACATTGCAAACAATATTGTGATACAACATTTATAAGGGAACTTTTCCATAGCAGAGGTCACAGCATCCAGACCTTTGTCTTAATCTATACCTTGTATGACGGCACCAGAATAATTACAAAGGACAACTTGGTATGCTGACACCTAGGTCTGAGATGTTCTGTCAGCCATCCTAGCTATTGATGAACAGGTATTTCTCTGAGACACCTCAAAACTATGGACTAAGACCAGATTGACATACACATATAATCATCAGGTCACTGAGCCTAGTGGGTCTTCCTATACAGTGCCCCAAAAATGTAAAAAGGCACAGCTGAACTCTGAACTTTTGCAGTGCAACCAATAGCATGAGAAAGTGAGATAATTTAGAAATGTGTCTACGTGTTTTTTGAGCCAAGAAAAATAGATATGTGACAAAACTAATGCAAGAATAAGTAAATAAGAATTTTATCCTAGATTTTAAGTGTTAGAATCCAATGTATAAAAAAAGAAAAAAGGGACCAACATTTGCATAAAAAATTAATTCAGAACAACTCAGTCATCAGGCTGGAATCATATTTCAGATGATTTGGCAGGATCAAGCTCTAAACTACAAGCAGTGAAACAGGTCAGATGATCCAAGGATGTTAAAATGCACTTCAATGGCAGCTTGGGAGAACAGATCTGCAAATATATTTTACAGATGAAAGAGGCCAGAGACAGAGCTCTGGATCATAAAGCATTTTAATCATTTAAGATACTTACTGATTTAGATAACAACTCATCTAACAGCAACAGTCTAAAGAAAGAGAAGCATTCTCTTCATTGAATATTTAAAACAATTAAAGGGAAATTAAATACTCAGTTTCAGAAAACGTAGTCAACACTGGTTAACTGAAGCTGGTCCCTGCATATTTTAAAAAACATATTAATGAAGCTAGCTTTTTGGGGTTTTAAGGCCAAATTTGAAAAAATATAGATACTCTTAATAGATTTTTATACAAACAATTAATATACACAAAATGAAAGACTCACAAGAGAAAAAAATTTATAATATATTCCAGATGTTCCTCCTATCAACACCCATGCTAGGACACTCCTTGTTCAGAATCCCAAGTAATTTGCAGAAATGCTTAAAGACAAGGAAAATATAATGTAAAGCAAGTACAAAATATGTCAAATTTAATCCTGTAATAGATATGCCTGAATAAGGAGACAAATCTAAGCCTGAAAAGGACTTGATTTCCATTCAGAGCTTTCAAAATACTACAATTTTTCCTCCAGACCTTTCCAAGCCTTTACATTAAAATGTCTTTCAGTTTTGTACAGTTTTAGCACATCCTTATATTTTATCCTGAATATTAAGGAAAATATGAACTAATCTTTGTCTAATGACTGATCCTCGAGGAGCCTCTCTAGTAACTGCTGGATAATTTTTCTCATTAATAGAAAAACTTAATTTCCTTTCCTACATAAGTCAGTGTGATTTACTATAATCTCTCCTTTTAGAACACCTATTGTACAGTATTTGTGCTAATGCTAATTTTCAGAGTTGCAATAGTTTCATGAGGCCATGTAAAGATGAAGGGAAGTTTATATTGAAGATTATTTTGTTGGAAATCTTTTACAAGACCTCTGTATCTATCTTTAGATTTTTATTTATTTTTTTAAGTAAAATTTACCTAATAGGCTTTTGCCTAAAAGTGGAAGACCAGGAGGCCATATTCAGCCTTCAGTTTTGATATGTCTATTTTTCATTCACAGCTTCCATGACCTGCGTAAAATAAGTTAACAATAGCTCTGTTAGACATACAGGCCCATGTGGAGTTCACACTCTCTGTTGTCAAACATCCAGAAATGCTGGACAGATGGTCAAAGTCTGAGCAGAAGAAAGCCTGTTTTACACACCATCTATACTTGACAAGCACAGACCTCAGTTAGATCCATCTCAAAGCTACCTATATGAAGAATCCAAACACAGTAGATCCAATTTATTCCAAAGAGATAACACGTACCACTCCATGTTTCCACAGATTTTTCCAAGTGCCACCCTTGGTACCTCAAAAAGAGGTTGAAAACTGCCTCCCAGGATGTCTCAAGAGCCAGATGGCAGTGACAGAAAAAAGCGTAACAGATAACATATAGACATAGGTACTTCTGTAGCCTTTGTTCCCTTGAGATATTTCTCAAAAGTAGGATAGGAAAAACTCTGCAGGCTGTTTGGAGACATTTGTATGCAACAGGCCCACATTTTATCCTCATCCATAGCTTCAGTTCTCTCACCAAGGGATCTCTCACCAGCACTGAAACTTTGATGAAGATTAAACACTATGTTAAAATGACTTTGCTGGCAGCCAGCTCTAGAAGGGACAATTATTCTATTAGTTGAAGTGCTGGGTGCAAATGATTACTTTTTAGTCATTTTTTGCAAAGAGATTGCTAAACACATTTAGCAATGGGGCAGAGATCTGACAAATACCATTCAGATAAATGATTGCATTTTTAGTTTTAGACACTGTCTTAGGATGTTACTAAATATTCATTTTCACAGCTTTAAAGTCACTTGCTACTTTAAAAAAGTCTGATTTATCCTTCCTTCACAACTGCAAAATATGTATTGAACCATTATCCCAAGTGTTTCTTGCTTCTGTTTACTAATGAAACCTCTTGACAGTCTTGATTAGAAAGTGTCATTTAGAACTCTTTGATTTGGTAATATACCAATGACACATTTGACACGTTATAAAATGCCAGATTACAAACAAATAATGCTGCTTTTTTCTATGGGAAAAAAAAAAAAAAGATCAAACTTTACCATATGAACTAAAGCTAATTTCACTTCATAAATTACAGAATTATAAAATCCTTTTAGTTTTAAAGAGGTTAAGTTAAAAGAAAAGACTGTGGAAGAAATCTCACAGTCTTTGTTATCTTATATTTGCCCTTTATCATGTCTTCAACCTGATCTTCTTAAAAATAAGTTTAATTTTCTTTGTGATTGTTTTTGCTATACTTCTCTTTTACTTTTATTTTTGTTTATTTATTTTATATTTGCTTTAGTGTAATGATTTTCATTACTCATGGAAATTAACCACATTATAATTCCCAGACATGTAACTGAGGTCCTGTCTTAGCAGTTTTCCACTTCTTTTAGTTATATATGAGGGGTTTTTCCCTCCTTTTTCTTTTAAATGCAATTCTAGGTAGTGGCGTGAGTGAAAAAGTAACTTAGAACACGAAAGCTTAGACCTTGTCAACACTCAGAGAGACTTGTTTGTGTAAACACATTAAAATATATCCTGGTGACTACTCCCAAAGGAAAAGCACTAAAAAAAATTCAATTTGCCAAAAGAGACTAAAAAATCAACAACTAAAAAAACCCAGTACTTCTTCACCTAAAGACAGTACAAGTAAAGCTGAGTTTAAAGAAGTTACTTGGGTGGTGACAGTTCATCCCCTCAAGTAACAACTTTTTCGTCATTTTTTTAAAACATTTTCAAAGATTTCATAGCAAAGTAGACTGTTCATACCTATCTTCCTGACAAAAATGAATAATTACCCTTCTTATCACAAACTTTTATTTAATGGCCCCCTAAAATTTCAACAGTTTCTTACATTGTTATTTTTATTATCTATACTTCCTAGGTTATTTGTAAATTTAATTATCATAACACTTCCTTCCCTCATAGAGATGTTGCACAAATAGGCACATTACAGATGGTAGGATATGTGTGTTACTATAAAGGGAATGTACATATTGGTTCAAGTTCCCTAGTGAAATTTATCAGAAAAAATTAAAAAGGAAAACTGAGAGGTTCAGAATTTCATAGGAACTACAAGTATGTTCATAACACCTTAGTTTCTTTAATTAAATTTTCAAGGCTTTCAAGTTTTCAACTAGAAAAGAATGTTTGCACATCTGTAGCAATCTCTAGGTAATGCTGGATTAAAAGGGTTAGTTACCACAGCACACATACTCTAAACAGTCATTTAGAGCAGCAGAAGAACTTGCTTGCTCAATAAACTAAACCTTACGTCATGTTTTCTGTTTCTACAAAATACAGTCGTGGAAAGAAAACAGGATTGTCCTGGACAGGTTTCCACACCTAAGTTTCCATGTGCATCTTGCTTAGACATTAAAGAAAACCTTTGGAAGGAAAGTAATGGCCATTAATGTTAATCACTCCATTATGCCAATAACTCAATCCACTAGTCTCAGGTTCTACATGATGTATTTAAGTAAATGAAAAATACAACCACCGTGACCAGTCCACTTCTCCAGTGCTTTCTCTCCTCCTTTACACATATTGCTCACAGTACTGAACCAGGAAAAAATTAAAGCGTGTAATCTCATGGCAAACTGGATGGAAAGTTAGATTCATATGACTAAGAAACATTTCCATTTTCTGCACTCTTTTTTATCCCCAAATCAGTTTTCAAGTATGTCAGTCCATTGCCCAACCTGCTGAATCTTTGGAGCAATACAGAACACAGGGTGGTGTTGACATGAGGACAACCTCTAGAAGACAATACTTGTCTGAGGGAGCAATCATCCAATTGTGGCTTCAGATTTTGGCTTGTCACAGACTCATGCTATAAGGACCTTTAAAAGGACAAAAAAAAAAAAAAGAAAAGTTATAATGTGTCGTACTATATTCAAACCAAATCACTACTATGTTCTCCAGCTTTCTTTTACATTCTCTTTGTATCCTTTTTCATATAACTCAACATGGTCTGCAGACTTCATAAATACAAAAAGAATGAATATTAATATTTTCATTCACAACAGTCCTGGAAGAACAACACTGTATTCACAGCAATGGAGACATTAACCTGTGCCTTACACAAAAGGAACTGGAAATAAAATCCTGACTGAAGAAGCAAAGAGAAATTTCTGATTTTCATAGAACAATCTATGTGCTAATTTCCTGTATAAAATTGAATATTTTATAGAACAATTTTTGTTTTATTTTCTTGACAGGAAAAACTTATTTTAGTTTGATGTGATCTAAAATGATTCATTTCAAGCCAATTAAATTTAAAATTTCCCTCCTGCCTAGAGCATTCCAATTTAAAGCCTATTCTCCCATGCTGAGGAGGCTTCCATGAAGGTCTTGCCATTGATTTAGTGTCTGGGTATGAGAGCAGAGTCACTCTGCTCCTATCCCCAGGCACTAGGTTGTTACTGAGGATATCCAGTGCCCCTCTCTGCTTGTTCCAACAGCATCACAAAAGAGGAGGATTACACTGAAGGGACTCCAGAGATAACATTACCACTTTTAAAAGCAGTCCAGAGGCATTTTGGGGTGGGACCGGTGAGAAGATGAGGAAACCTTAAACCCTTTACCTGTTTTTGTCAGTGCACTAAATGACTCAGGTGTCAGCACTGTGGGTAAGAGTTAGTGTTAGAGAGCCAGAGCACCAGCTCCACACACAGGTCTATCTAGCCTGACGGCTGCTTGCAAACTTACCAAATTACGAAGGCATTTTCAAACTCTGAAGAGAAGAAAAACAATTTTTTAAAAATTGATAGGGAAATTCTTGCCAACTGATTTTTAAGAGCAAAGGGAAAGGGCATAATATGCTATGATGCCTGGATTTCTAACTGTAATCTCATTTATGCGTATTATAATGTGGCCCATTTTGATTGTTAATGGGAACCGATTTATTTTGTGTTTTGAGCATGGCATCCACACAGTTTTGCAAAATCTTCTTATTTATCACCATGCCTGAGGTACTTGCCTGCACATGACAGCCACCCAGGTAAAATCTCCTATGCCTATAAAGTGGCAGAATGAGAAAGCAAGTGAGAGTGTTCCTCGCGTGCCCTCTATTTGCGAGTGAAGACAGATCATCCACTGGGTCTTATCGATTGCTCCCTGCCATAGGGACTCCAGGGTCCTCAGCAGTGTTTATGATATTTTACGCCACATTAACTGTTGAGATGATATGCTATGACAGATCTTTAAAAAAGCGTACCCCTGAGCTCTAAATTGTTCCAATTACGCCTTTAGCATAACAGTTGCCTACCAAGGGGCACCACCGCTCAGTGCCTTAGGAAAAGAAGTAGAGGAGAGGAGCCAATAAGATTCACATATGCTGACCTCCCTCTACCCTCACCCAGCAGAAGCCTGTCATTGCTTTTGTTCACTGTAGCTTTTCATAATCCTTAACATATGGCCTTTGTTTTGATAGGCATGAAATTACATCAAGGTCATTTTTAATAACTGTCAATAGCCCAAGAACAGCGGTCAGCTTTATTGACACCTTAGTTGAAGAGCTCAGAGAGCTGTAAGTAGTGCACAGACCCTGCTCAAGAAAGCTGATCCACTGGGAAACAGATTATTATTGATATTAGTAAATTAGTATTGATAGAAATTTGATGAGTATCGTGCATCTGGATCTCTCCACAATACACTAATGTCAACCAAAGCCCATAGCTCCCTGCATTTCAGACAGGCAATTTATTTGCATTCTCTACATCTCTTTGTTAGAGGGTGGGAAAAGGGGATAGCAGGGGAAAGAGGAAAGCATGCATGACAACAGTAACTTACCCTTGCAGGCACATATGAAGTAGCTTCTGGAAAACAGAAACTTCTATAGAAGTATCCATTTTCTCTTAATTGGAGAACAAAATTCCCTCCCATGCATGTTCGTTCGTCCTCTCATTGCCCCGTTTCTGTCACTTCCCTGTCTCTTCACACTTTCTGAGCTCTATTTCTGCACCTGCTAGGCTTGGCCTAACCAGAGGTAAACATAAAGTGTTGCATCTTATATAGACATTAAGCATTTTGGAGATTTTTGTAACAATGTCTAATACTGTCTATATGCTCCTATGTCTATCTGCATCATGTAACACCAGCACACAAATAGAGCAAAGCACTGTACTTTGGTTCTGTTCATTGTGCTTTCATGTAGGAAAGACAGGAGGGTGAAGTTCATCACTGATTTCTGTCATTTTTCCACAGTGACCATATGCCAGTGGTTGCTGGCATGTTGATTTTAATAAACAAATATTTAGAGGCTCTGAAAAAAGAGATCAAGCATGCCTCCAAATATCAACAGGAAATAAAACTCTGACAGGCTTACTTAAACCTGAATTACCTAAAATGCATTCTAACTCTGCATTAAGAGAGGATGGTTTCAATCTTCTTGTAAAACACAAGATGGTAAGCATTTGAAACCAAGTATAAGTCGCACAAGTTTACTTTTTCCCTAATCTCATACTATTGCATT
The DNA here is from genome assembly GCA_035583135.1 of Lophotriccus pileatus. Taxonomy (NCBI): domain Eukaryota; kingdom Metazoa; phylum Chordata; class Aves; order Passeriformes; family Tyrannidae; genus Lophotriccus; species Lophotriccus pileatus. The sequence continues at coordinate 58,196,336 of JAWWES010000081.1, forward strand.
TAAACATATATATATAAATCAATTATTAGTCTGGTTTTCACTCTTATCTGTATTAAACAGTTATTATTCAAAACTATGCACAGCAATTGAGGATCCTACCCGAAAAATCCATCTGTTAGACAACTTCCTTGTAACAAATTTACTTACTTCCAAGGCATTGTTTCAGTCCTCTTATGACAAGTAACCCACACAGAGTTAGGACATGGGCCCTTACCATGTCACATAAAGCAGTTTTCACATCAAAACAAGCTATTTTCTTTTTCCTAAATGAAAGCAGATTGATATCTACTATACCAATAAACAATAAAATGGTATAAATATAAACATCACTTATTGTGCTGATTAAGAGTTCCCTTCATATCAGATACTGAAAATTTATAAATCATATTAATATCATAAAATCAGATGTATTACTAAACAACCTAGTCCTAAGAAAACCCTGTTGCCAGGCACTGCAGTGGAATAAAAAGGAAGAAAAACATATTTTTGAGAACAGGATTCAGTCTAGTCTGTTCTTTATATACTGAATAGCTGCTGCTACTAGAAACACACCAGAAAGTTCAAAAGAACTAAGGGAATTCAGAAACCAGATAAGCCTAAAGTGACAATGAATACTGATACTGAACGAAACCAAAAAGTGTGTACTGCAGATAATTATTTCTGTCTTTAAAAAAGCAAATACAACTGGAATTTTCCACATTTCCTTTTTGTAAGTTCTTCAAGAAATCCCTCTCTGACAACCCTGCTGGGAATTTTACATATCAACCACCTTCAGTAAGCAAAAAGGTGCCATCTCACTGTTTGGCAAGTCTTCCCAACAGCACTAGTACATTCAGAAATCAGCAATATTCAGATCTCATTAACCTCATCATGACTTTATCATTGCAACTTGAAGACCAGCATCAGCAGAGCGAAAGAGAAACAGATAGAAGTCTCAGTTCTCATGACCACTCTTGGGCTGACTAAACCCAAGTTTTACCAGGTTCCCTACTAAAGTCAGCCCAAATTATTCTCTTCCTACCAGATTGTTCAGTAGATATATATGAAATATCTTAAGCTCAGCTAAACCTAGTGCCTAGATGGAGAAAGATAAAAAAAGACCCTCCTCAGTGATACCCAGTGAACATACAAGGGGAAAAAACCCTACAGTAATCTTACTGAGAGTTAGCAAGCACTAGAACCCATGTCCCAGAGAGGTTGTGGAGTGTCCAGACTTGGATATATTAAAAAGTCAGCTGAATACGGTCAAGCAATCTATAGTAGTTGGCCCCACTTTCAGCAGGGGATGTTGCACTAAACGGTCTCCAGAGATCCCTTCCCACCTCAGCTATTCTGTGGCTCCCCAAAATTACTTTCCTCCTCATACAGTGGCCTTTCCAACCTACCCTGAAGTTAATATCCAAGATAATTTTTACTTCCAAGTGTCTAAAAAAGTGTTAAACAGCTGCTCTCACTGTTCCTCCCAAGAGAAACTTCCTGGACTTCACACAGTAAAACTAATTCAGATTCAAAACTCTTCAAAAATAGAATCACAGGTAGTCAGGGCAACAAGATACCATTAAGACAAAACGATAATTTTGGTAACATACAATTGTGTCATTGACGGGCTCACATGCATTTTGATGTATACAGGAAAAAAAACCCTGGTGGCAGTATGTAAGGTAGGTGCTTGTCTCCTTCCTTTTCTAAAGTTATAAACAGAGTGAAGGGGAATTTGTATCCAAATGCATCCACATGCAATCCAAACACTGTACAGGACCAAATGGAAGGTCAGTTTTTCACGAGTACACTCATTACATCACCAAGTTTTGTTTTCTTATTCTGGAACAACGGACTCAACGCTGTTGTGTGATCTGTGTGTCCACATGTGAGTAGAAAGCAAGCAGAAAATGACAGCTTATTGTTTTGTTTTGCTTCTAAATCAAAATAATTATATTATGAAGATTTTAATTCAAACTTTTTTGAGTCAGTTATCTGTGTAAGGTCTTGAGTATTAAAGAGGACAAGAAAAGTATTTTGGGACGTGTGTGGGGAGGTGTTCTGGAGGGGTTTTCTGGAGGTTTTTGTGGGTTTTTTTGGAGAGTTTTTTCCTTGCTATTATTGCAGCTGAAGTAATAAACGTTTTAAGAAGCAAAAATAACTCTAAAATATACATCCTCATGCAGATATGATAATTCAGTACATTTTGCAGATATCAGAGGTTACATATTCACTTTCAGAAAAGAATTAAACACTTTACAAACACTCATTTGATGTGAATTAGCTCAGAAATCAGCTACAGTCAATTTGGGTGCACAGCCTGTTAAGCATACAAGAGACTAAGTTTCACATCTCCTGGAAGACAAACAATTATTTACATGCAGCATGCTACTGTCTTTCTTAATTGTATGCTATTTAGTGACAAAGATAACTACATTTTCTACTTTGCTTCTTTCTATATCTCTGTCTTGCCTTACTAAGCTCTTAATGTGTGTCATAAATTAGTTGCGTATGTCTGAAAACTATATTCACGCTGTTAAAAAAGATGACCTTCCAGACAGCAGGAAACAAATGCTGCTAGCATACTCTCTGACTACAGAAGGTATATATTTTAGGCAACCTTAATTTTATTTACTTTTTTTATATTACCTGTGTTTCGGCTTGTAAAAACCTTTTGGGCCTGTTATAATTATTCAAGTAGGCATATGTTGCTAGTCTAACTAAACTAAGTTCTGTCTAGAAACAGGACAGGAAACAAGGTGACTTTCCTGGCAGGTGAGCACCCACACCACCAGGCTTCACAGTCACCTTCAGTCAGTTACTCTAACAATCTTTTGCCAAAGATTACAGGAGCATTTATATAAAAATAAGAGCTTCAGATAAGAAAACTAAGAGGTCATTATCTTGCAGCAGCTTTACAGTACTGGGATGAGTAGAAACAGATTAATTCTTGGCCAGAGAAGGTGAATTCCACTCCCGGAAAGGGGAGTTATTTGTCCCAAGTCCTTGTTTTCAGTGTTGTCTGCCTCATAGAAAGTGAATGCTTTAACTTATAGGCTAAAAGGTCAATGGTAGCTTCTCTAAATCAGCCGTACTGTGAACAGCATCTAATTTCCCCATAAAGTTTAACCTGAAAACTAAACTGGAAAAAAAATCTTTACAGAGCTGCCTCTTTCAGAGTTTCAAAAGTAACAATTATTGCTCTTCAATATGAAATTGCCAACTCAATTCCGCAAATACTTTCTTGGCTTTATTCATTTAAAGAAATAAACTAGCTAGGGAAAAAATATAATTGCCTGGGTTGAGACATGAGACATGCCAACTCCATATTAAAATTCCACCTATAGCTTACTGCTGGGCTGTGGCCATTTGATAATATGCCAAGTGACTTCTCAGCAAGCGCTTTCAAAATATGGGAAATCCAGCGTGCTGGGACCATAGGCAAGACACAGAAATATTTATGAAGTGGTGCCACCCAACAAGAAAGTAAAGCCCCATGCTTGTGAATCACAACTGAACAAACATCCATGGGGAAGACAGGACACAAATAGGCCAGCAGCTGTAGATTCAAGATCTACTTGGCATAGGTTGAACTGCTATTTGCTATGCCCTCATTGAATTCACTTTCCATATATAAGCAATGATTAACCATTTATATGGCTGGGTGGGGGGGAGGGGATGTGAAAATCCTCTAATATGCAACATTTTGGGAATCTGTAGAAAATCTGCAAACAAAATAGACAACTTGTTTCGCCTTTGAAGAATGTAACACTCAAGTGAGAAAATTAATCTGAAAAGAAGAAAACAAACTCCGTGATGAGGGAACATTTCAGTGGAACCCAAATCCAAGAGGCAAGATGGAAATTAAATGTATTCATAAACCCTGAAAAGAAGGCCTCATAGCCTGAAACTAGCTCAGTTGGTTAGAGCATGGTGCTAATAATGCCAAGGCTGCAGGTTCTATCCCAGCATGGGCTATTTACTTAAGAACTGGACTTGATGAAGGTACGAATGAGTTCGAATTACTAAGAATGTTTTCCTTCTTTTCATGTTCTCTACATTCAAAGAATACTTCTCAAATGACTATCAATATGGACATAAGATATAGCAATGGGAAAAATTAATGCAGTTACATTCAGATTTTCCAGAAGACTGTTTCCAGAAGATGATTTCCTTCAGTCTGTAATCTCAGACTGCACTATGTTTTCTGCCAGTTTGCTAATAAAATAGGCATCTAATGAAGTGTATTAATTGAAGGGGGAAAATGTCACAATTTTTTAAAAAGCAGTAGGAAGTGAAATGCATCAGTTTGGGAGAATTTCATCCCTGGATATTAAATATAAATGTAAACATAGATTGGAATGTATCTGAACTTCTTTTTTATGTAAATGACATTCAAATTAAAAAAATGAACTAATATTGTGTCCTGTGACATCTGGGAACTCATTGCAAAACAGAGGCTTATATAAAAATCAAACAAAGCAAACAAACCACAAAACAATGTTAAAAATAAGTATCTGGGTCAAATTTCCACAAAACCTTGGCAATGTACACAGGATCAAAAATATTGTATCACATAAAATGAACAACTGAAAAAAAAATTGGGTAACCCTTTGAAACTTTGGCATCTATAAAAGCATCATATGTGTTACCATTTACCTCCCTGGTTACAAACAACTGCACATTCTTTCTGTCCATTCTCACACTGAGTAAGAGACTTCTTCATGTTTGAGGAACACGTTAAATAACATAACACTGTTCCAAGTAACTCATTAAAATATAGTTCATATTCCAGCCACAAGTGTGTGCTTCTTCATAGCGCAATCAGTCAAGAAGTGTAGCAAGTTATAGGCAAGCTTTTTTAATCACAGAATTCTATTGTAGTTAACTTTCTACCAGAAAATACAGTGCAACTGGTAGAACCTGCCCTAACAATAGGAGGCCTTCACTGCATAGAGGCCTATGTGTTATGATTTGTCATAGTTTAAACAGAAACCATCTGATTAACTTACACCTACCTCAGCAAGGTAGTGTCCATCAGGGCTGTGTCTATACTGCAGACTTTATGCTAGTCCGATTTTTCTTGAGGAATGCAAAATTTTTAACAACCAATCCCCTGAGGAAAAAAATAATTACATGGTCAGAGAAGAAAACAAACAAACAAACCCAAAACACTTTCCCTCCAATAAAGTAAAAGAAAAATTTAAAACCATCAACAAAACAAAAACTAAGCTTAAAGAATAATACTTTGAGAATTGTTCATCTCAGTTGTGAAGACGCAGAAATCCCAAGAACAGATTTCAGATCATTGGGCATTTAGAGGGAATCTTGTTGTTTAATAGTAGGAAACAATTTTTTCAAGTGGCATGCTCTGTGTTACCACTTTAATGCACTGGGAGATCTCTGTAAGAGGTTCTGGTAATTGCATGACCTTTGGTTCAAGCTTGAACATGCCCTTTTGTTCCATCCAATAATCTCAGTTTCTCATCATGGCTCCATTTTAGACCAAAGAGTACCTTTCTGCTATCACTTTTCAGCCACTCTACTAGCTTGGGGATAGATGCTGGACTAGACCACAGAGATCTCTCAAGTGGTAGGTGAGGTTCCCCTACATTTGTGTAACCTCTTCCTTACCACCATGGCAGGGATGCACAAGAGGAGTCACAGAATATGCTGAGTTGGAAGGGACCTACAAAGATCCAACTCCTGGCACTGCATAGGACCATCCCCACTGTCACACCACGGGCCTGAAAGTATTGTCCAAATGCTTCTTGAACTCTGTCAGGTTTGGTGCCTGTGACCGCTTCCCCGGGAAGCCTGTTCCAGTGCCCAGAAACATCACAACATGAAAAATTTCAGGCCAAGCATATGCAGAACAGTAGCACTTCCATAACCACAAAACAGATGCTTCTGAGACTGCCCTGTAGCTCTTGGCTGGGGAACCTGTGAAAGCAGAAAGCCAGTGAGCTGGGACTGCATCCCAGGAGCAAATAATCCAGCAGGCAAAGAGGCACTAGACTGATATGTAAACTGCCATATTGCAATTCTAGATTACACTACCCAGGACGAATTCAGTCTGATATTGAATATGGATACAAGTACTGAATATAGGAGAGGTGGAACACGGATTCAAAGGAACTGGAAGAAACCTGGGATGAGACAGCTCCTGCCCTTAAAATCTCTCCCACTCTCTTTTTCAGGTAGAGGGGTGATGGGAGAAAAGAAAGGATATCTCTGAGAAAGCCTGTCCTGCAAAGACATTCTTTTGTCCTGGTACATCCATATTGGTGGAGGTGCAATGAAAATTGAAGTTATGGGGGACTTCAACCACTCCTTGCACCCTGGAAAATAACCTACCAGAAACCTAGACTGCATTAAGGAAAAATTCACCTACTTTTGAAACACTCATCAAAACCCTCTGTTTAAAGGTTTGAAAGTGTTTTAGACCCCTCATAGATATGAGTAAGATGGATCTCCGAACAACAGTTTTTCCAAATGTTGACTTGATATCAAGAGGACAAGCAAAGAGAAGAAAGTAGAAGTCCAAGCACTGTTTCAGAGGAGCCAGGGTGAAGGACAATATCCATAAGCATCTTGTGCTTCTGTCCTGTAGAACCACACCATGTCAAGACCCGTATCTATCCACTCACATACACAGACTATCTGCTCACTCATCTGCTTGTAGGAAAACTAGTAAAGAGGTACTGTTTGGAAAGAGCATGCCACTGCCCTCAGAAAGTATATTATGGCTTTCATAAAATAAAATTTTAATTAAGCAGTAAAAAAATACAACTTTTGCAAACATTTAAAGCTACACGAAAAAATAAAGTGCTGGGTTTTTGACTGCTCTACACAAATGATATGTCATTACATTTAGTTTTAGTAAAGCAAATCTAATTTTCCACTGGGTTTAAGCAGGAAGTATACTCAAACATCTCATGATAACACTTTGTCAGAGACAGCATGCTTGGTCTGAGCCTTGCAAGAACAGAAACTCCTCACACTACAGGAGATGCAGAGGCACAACCATCCGCTGCCTGATGCTTGCACAGCGTCCCATCTTGGTGCAGTTGATTATGTACCTATTTGTCTTTCTTGCCTTTAGCATGGTCATCAGGTCTCCTAGAGAACTGAAAAGATGAGATCTTTTGATTTAGCTCTCAAGATAGTTTAACCACAATCTCTGTCACTGATGTCATGATGATGGCCCTGGACAAATTAGTAATGAGACATAGCTAATGAAGACTAAATTTACCCACTAAAAAAATACAGAGGATGGTTCACATTTAGTTCACCAGTTGCTATAATGCACAGGCACTATTTCCATAACCACCGCCCCAGGGGTTTGGAAAGAATTCCAGTGGTTTGAGTAATAGGCCAGGGATAGAAACAAAGTTTAATTATTTAAAGACACCACATACTATGGTGGTTCTGGACGAGATGATGATAACGAAGAGTCCAAAATTACAGCCCAGTAACACTGATCATCAAAAGAAAAGGTACACTATGAATCTTCAAGTGGAAGGAAATTTTGCCTTGGCATCTTTCATATTCAAATGTATTTGGTGAACTGACTACCTAGGACCAGCGTCATCTGAGGGGAATAATTAGCCAGAGCAACATACGTTTAGGATTTTACCACTGATTATGGGAGCTGAACATAGATGCTTGCATAAGGTTGGCTTTATCACTCACACATTTCTTATTCAAGTCTGGTAATAGTACATCTCTGGGAGGTCAATTTTTTATATGCAGACATCTTCAAAATGAACATGTTTTTCACAAATATTTTCAAAGGGGTTTAGTGCATTTTATCTACCACAGATTAAAAAAAAAACCACGTTGGGACAGTATTTATACAATTACTTATGGTACAGTAGCAATAGCTATAGAAAATGAATCTTATTATAATCATTAAACTTGAATCATACAAGTTGAAAGTCTATGTTTGTAAACAGCCCAGCTTTGCAGTGAAGCAGCATATTTTTCTGTATTCTGTATTTCTGTATTTTGTATTTCATATTTTTCCAAGCAAAAGCAACTGTCAGGTAACTGTTAAAATTAAAAGCAATTGAGATCTTAAACAGGCAGTTATGGTAGGCACTGCCATAAACTGCAACAAAACAAAAAAGCTCCACTCCTGTTCATTAGGCATTTGTCACGACGTGTACGCTGTGTGCTTTTGTTTGAATAGAAAAGCAATTATGTTTTAATACACTTATATTCTAATCATCTCCTTATCATCCTAGGATAATGAGTCATTAGAAAAAGGAATATTATATACAGCAATACAGCCTATTGTTCTGTGCAAATTATTATTTCATCAGCTGAGCATAACTACCTGACAGTTAGGAAAGCTTAGTAATCAGCAGTTTCTGTTTGTGGTTGCACTATCCATGCAAGCTTCCAGAAGGCTTTTTCTTCATCTAGACCTGTTTTACGCTCTTAGTGAACATAAAGCTCATGACCCCTGCATTGGATATAGGCAGAGAGGATACAACTGGATGACATAAAACAAAACCAAAAAATTATCTGTATGGCTGCCATGTGACTGGCTCCCATGAGGCACAGATGCATCTGAAGCAAGTAAAGAACATACAATTGCTATGAATACAGTAGAGTAACTTTTTTAGTGCAGTAAATGGTGGATATGAAATAAAGAAAAGTATAATACTCATTTACACATAAATCAACATCATCAAATTGCTGAAGTACACAGTTAAGGCAGATAGGCTGGGGAGATCATTGGTTTTAAATGAGGAGAGTCAGAGTTCAGACTTCTTTCTGCAGTTGACCTGATTATCCTTAAACCAATGCCAAGATAAAAATCATGCTTCCACACCCATAAAGCTACTATATCAGCTCTGAAAAGGGAGCTATGAAAAACAACAGTAGCCAAGGTGAAATGTTAGGCAAGGTTAAACTATCTGTCTTTAAACAGTATGTGCTGTGTCCTTGTCCTCACCTACTGCAAGATGCCAGGAGCATGACCCTAGCAGAGACCTCACGCAGGCTGGGGACACTGCAGTAGTCATCTCCACAAGAAGTGAATCTTCCTCCTGCAATGATGTCCAGACCAGAGCTAACTATTAGCTCGGCTGGAGCCATTACCCTACAAGCCATAAACAGCATAAACAAAGATGGATAATTGGTTAAGGATGTTGGGAGGCTATATTTTTACTGCCCAAACAAATGGTTCTTTAAAGTAGGACTCTGCCGTTCCTTATTACGTTGTTGTACTTAAAGCAAGGCTAAAAATAAATGGATATTTCAAAGGTAATAAAGATAGAAGGCCAAAATTCTGCTCTGCAATAACTGTTATTTACAAAAGTCACAAAATCAACTTGCATCATGTCTCTCCATTAAGTTTGCAATTAACATTTTTGGAAACTAATAGAAAAAAAATTATTTCTGAATGTAATTGGTTCAGTTGGTTTCTCAGACAAAAAATGTACACATCTTGGACATAAACTAAATTTACAAACTAAATTTACTAACTACAGTATTTCTCCTTTATCAATGTATTACTGCACTCAATCAGCATCAAAAAAGGGAATACATATATGCATGTGGGAGAACAGCTAATTGCTTCCTATTTACAGCAATAGGGGCATACCATTAATTCTCCAGTATATGGCACAAAATTAGAACCTATTGCTACTACATTTTCAACATGTTAGAATGCTAATACTAGGTTGCACTCTTCATATAAATCTAATAAAATACATGAGAAATAACTTTTGGGTCTTGTTGGTTATTTGCTTTTTTTTCCTAAATAGTAGACTTTAAACCACAAGTGAATCATATGTGCAGAGAAAGCATATTAAAGTCTTTTACACAGTTAAAGTCTTTTACACAGTTAAAAGGAAGCAGGACAAGTGATAAATAGCTGCATGTATGCAGTTCTAAGGTTACCCTTGAAAAATCAAAGGTTTTTTTGCAAAGTGAAAGACATAGTATGCTATAAGTCTTTCATAAACACTTTTATGATACCTTTGTGAATCCTAATGCCCTATTACTAGAGTTCATAGTAAAGGCTTATATCATACTATGTTTACAGAAACACTATTTTAAAGGTTTTATAGTCAGAGATGGCATCAAGATACCCATTCTGACAAGAAGCAAAAATAAACTGAAGAAGAAATAGACTTATGTTAAACAAAGCCTTTTTGGATTCTAAATATTATGATGCTCAGCATATGCTTTCTCTACAGACCTATTTGATTGCTGATTTTCTAATGATGATATTGATGTGCTGTTAATAGAAATATGCAGCACATGCTTGCTAATCGTGATAAGCATACACTGCAAATCCATTTGATTGTTAAAATTCCTAATGATGATATCGATGCAATATTGACATGCTGTTGAGAAAAAATCCACCATGCAGTGAATGACTAAATGAGGCAGGATACATCAGATATCTGTTTGATTATTAAATTTCTAAAAATTACTCTTAAGCATATTTCAAGGAAATAATAATTTAAAAAGCATGCAATATGTGTTCTTCTAAATATTCTACACCTTAATACTCTTCAAGCAGTATATGTAAGTTTTTTGTTTGTTCTGAAAACGTTCCTTATATAAGTAAACATATTTCAAGCTCTTTTGGTAGCATGCTGCTAAAAGAGAAGTATTAAATAAGTATTTTTATAGCTTTTTCAAGTTTTCTCAGAAGAAAAAGAAAATAAAAATGAAGGGCTTTTTATTAAAAAAAAATAGCATGGGCAATGAAATTTGAAAGGGATTAATAAAGTAGTTAATGGAGAACTGTAAATGCCTTCTTTTTGCAAAGAGATTTAGCATTTTTAAATTATTAAAAATAAATTAAGTAATACCTAAATATTGAAGCAAAATACTTAGAAGTTTTCCTGAAAATTATCATTACAAGTGAAGTGCGACACTTTTGGCAGCAAAATGGTAAACCCTATCTTATTTTGTTTAATAACCTATGAAGACACAAGGAAAATTTCAGAATTATTCACAACTTTACCTTCAACTTCCTTTACCCACTCTGTTACTCTCCCTCGCCCTCCCAAAAAAAACCAAAACAAAACAATAAAATACAAACAAACAAAACAAAAACACCGTAAATAAACTGAAAAATTCGGATGGGGGCAGTGGACAAGAGAGAATCGGCAGCACGGCTGAACACCATGTGCTCCACGGCAACAGAACTCAGGCTTCAGTGTGAGCAACGAATCTCATCTCTGATGTAAATTTTTGTTTCATCAACACTATAAGTGATTTAATACCGACTGAACTGATCCAAATCATATTAATCTTCCAGTCGGGATGCAGGTCGGCATGGCCCCGTGTATCCCGGAGGACAGACTGCCATCTAGTGACCGCAGGAGCGTTGTCAGTCAGGGATAACCCACACCGGACAGAACTGGGAGCTGTTTCGGACCTCGACCCTGTCTATGCTCTTGGCCAAGGTGGGAGCGATGCCTATGCTACAGGTCTTCCAGATCCACTGCAGAAAGGCGGCACCACTGCTTACAGCCTATTCCAGAAGTAGATTTCAAATAAAGACACAGCACATCAATTAAAAAAAAAAAATATTCTCTGAAGAAATAAATTCTTTCTGTCAGATAAACAGAGTACAAGACATTCTCCTATAAAAGACTAGAAAATATATTCTCATATGTTGTGCTGCAGAACTGTCTCAGCATATTTTATTTTTTCTGATGTTGCCAGTTCTAACACTGGGACTTTTTCACCACTGAAGTCTGTAACAGAACAAAATCCTGAATGTTACCATTTACTAGGTCATGATAGGAGTAAGGAAGAGACAAAAGCTTAAGCACCAGCAAACTCCAAGCAAAGAGAATGGTAAACATATGCATAAGAATCAAAAGAAAATAGGCAAAGCAATAGGATCCTTGTGGTTAATTCTGTCAGCTTCAGGTGCTTGCTTGTGTCTAACATTCTCAAGATCAGTGAAAAAAAGTTAATACACTGGAAAACATAACCCTTCTAATGATTCGAGGCCATTGAAACCTAGAATTATCTACTCCTCACAGTGCAATAGCTGCATAATTAATGGTGCCTTCCTTTAGTATGCAGATTACTGTCTTCCAGTTCCATGCACACGCTGGAATACACAGTACTGTGCGGCAAAGAGGATGTTGCTTACTTCCAGCTTCAAACCATTCTACTCTTCAGGATACAGAATGAGCAAAGCTACACAAAAAAAAAAAAAAAATCCCAACAAACTACCGCACAATTAAGAGCATGTGAATTATCAAGGAAAAAAAAAATCATATAAGGGTTTGGGTAAGCAACTAGTACATGCAAAAACATTTCAAGAGATGAAGGTCCATGATCCAAATCCCTCCCACCTGTACAGCAGGAGGCATCAGGAAGCTGATACATTCTCTGTTGCTCGTTTCCCTATATCTTGCCATAAGCAACATGACACAAAAGAAAGGGTATTACAGAATAGGCAGATACCCTTTTGTATAACCAAGCTAGTCATTGCTATTACCAGCACTTCCCTGAAGGAAGAAGATATATACAGAACCATATTCAGAACAAGATGTTTCTATAGCATGGCCACTTGAATAACTGGACAAGGCAAACACATAACATTCTAATGGAGGTACTTAAGCTAAATGGCTGAAGCAGTTTTCACAGGTCAATAAATTATAAGAGTTGCATGTGGCCTTGAAACTGCTGCAAACTAGAACTTGCTGTTTGCTTTTCTCTTTAAAGCTAATATTTGTTCCTCTGGAATATGAGGTTCAGTTGATCTCCACAGTGATAAACTTGAAAAACAGTTTGTCTGAAGAGAATTTTGAGATGCAAGTTCTAAAACTGTCAAAAAAGAGGGGTGTGGGCAGAGGGCGAGGTTAACACCAAGTCAGAGAATTATTCAGGTTCTTAGATACCAGCTTCCACGATATCTCTAGTGATAGGATTCCTAAACTTGCAGGAAAAGAGTCAAACCCACCATATTTGTAGCGAATGTAATGCATCTAGTGTTGGTGCCAATATTTTAATATTTCTGGCCTCTGAATTAACTATAATAACAATTCAAACACACCTGATTTTGATCAGCTTGGTCAATTTCTACAGGACTAAACTCTACAATGTCTAACAGCACTTATGAATAGGGTTTTTTAACATTCTACTTGATCACAGAAATAAAGATGATCTTACATGGCTTTATTCCATAACCCACTTAGCCAATCGTATGCAGCAATGACAGATTCACTACCATAAGAGGGTATCAATCTGTGAACAAGAAAAATACCAAAAAAACCAGAAATACAATATGTATATTATCATACCTTACAAGTTACTGAACTATGTTAACCTATTTCCAAGAAAAAGGTGTTAACCAAAATTTAGTTTTCACACTTCGTCCGTGGTTACAGGCATTGTTCCACAGGGAATTAAAGAGTGAATAAAGCAGGAGTGGGGTGGAGAGTGTTTAAATCAGTTAAGGAGCTGCCAATACAATCTTTTTAAAAAAGTCAAATATGATCTGATAGTTTTTTCCACTCAATATAGTAATCTTTATCAGTAGAATAACTTAAAGTTTTTTAGTAAAGAGATTTTTAAGAACATTAACTTTTTACTGTTAGAAATAAAGTTTTACTCCTTCCTAACATCATGCCTCAGCTCTTGAGCCAATTAAAAACTAGTTCTGTTCTGAGCACTTCTGACAATACAAAGCCTGAGAGAAATTTCAACTAATTCAAAATTAAAAAACAAAACAGTAAAATATTTAATTTCAATTAAAAAATGCATAAGTCTAATACAGTTATTATACCATCAGTCAGTTCAGTGAGAGTTGTTTTTTAGACACCATTAATGGAGAAACTTCTGGTTTCAACAGATGAAGGTGGAAGAAACCCTAAATTTTTAAATCTTGGATAGAGCAGTGAGATTAGGAAGTGCACTCAGACAGCGCAGCAACATTTCAGCATGGTGTAATCCTTATAGCCACAGAGGAGAGAAAGAAAATTCTGAGAAAGTTCAAGAAATAAAAATAGCATCGATGGGAGAAAAAATTCAAAGCCATGTAGTATTTCATATCTATGCAATTTCTTCTGGAAGCAAAAAAGGAACGTCTTACAGAAAGAATAAAATAAAGACTTCAAACTTGAAATAAAGACTGCTAAAACAAAGTAATTTTGAATAGGCAAGAACAGTGCAATCTGTGGAAAAATATAATTTAGGAAAATAGTTTTTCCTTTGCCAACTGACAGGTGAGAGGATCAGAAGTTGTATTGCAAGTATGGTTAAGAAATATAGAAGATGAGAAAATTTTCCTTTAGATTTTCTAAATGAGTTCTGTGAAAGACCAAAGTTTTTCTTCACTGCAATGATAAATTGGTTCAAAACAGTACAATAGGAAATTTACATGTCTTTGGATAGAACACTAGATGTGTCTAGACCTGAGAAATACTATAGAGACAATTGATAAACTACTACAATGCGTTAAAATTAAGCATATTCCCAATTGTAAGTCAAAAGACATGAGCAAAAAAAGCAGGAAGTAAACTGATCTCCTTCAAATTTATTATAGGGACAAGAGGTGCAAGAGTTCCCAAGAAAACAAGTGTATTGTCATGCTTGCCATAACAGCAAGAATTTTTCAAGATTGTCATTCTCAGCACAAAGTGCCTGGAAATAAGAGCAGGATCTTGCCTACTGGTTGCTCTTTAGAAATAGGGGAGGGTGTAACACATGCATCACAACACCACTGGAGCACACACAGGTCCCCTGTGCTCTGTTAAAAATATCAACTATTGGGTCAAGGTCTTCGTTCCTGTTTTCCACCGCCTCACAACCAGACCTGGGATTCTGCCACCTTCCAACCAAGCTGACACTAAGGGGTTCTGGTTAATGATAGTCAGATTTGGAGTACAGATATAAATGCAGTTTCAAACAAATCTACTGGTAATAGAGCAAAAATCTTTTTTGACCTCAATCTGAAGCATAAAACTTTTATCCAAATGTCTTCCCCACTGGCCTGGAGAATCAAGACCTCTGTCCTGCAAATCTTTGCTGTTTTGAAGGATCTTCTTCAAATTTAGCACATTGCTAAATGGTTTTCAGCAGTTTCTAGCATCTGAACAAAGCATTTAACATAACAGAGGAAGGACTCAAGAGAGGATAATGTTAATAAATTTAAAAAAAGCTTTTTTTTGTGCTCTTTAAGTATATAGTATGTAAGTATAGTACATAGTTAAAAAGATACTGTACTGGTAAAGGTTAACACTGTAGGCCCTGTAAAAGTACATTTTCAGGTTGAGTTAACTCCTTAACTCCAGTCATACTAAATTCATAACACTGACTAATCTATTCCATTAATTAAATGGTTTTGAGGGTTTTTTTGCTAATTATGAATCTTTGCCATAATTTAACCCAAAGACTTCTAAAAGTGGTGATCAGAAATAAAACAACATTTTGCAAAAATTTCACATGTAATGACTGTAACAACAATCTATTTAATGCTGCTATCGTACCAATATATTTCAGCAAGTGGTTTCTCTCCCTTGAGGGAGTCAGTCCTTGACATATCAAATAAAACATCTCTTTTCCCAACAAATGCTAAATAATTGCATCTCAATTCTTGTGTCGCTCTACATTTATGCAAAAATTATTGTGGATGTTTACTTAGGTATGTTACACTTGCACCAGTGTTATAGGCTGAGACTTGAGGAAAATGAGCTTCCTGACCCTGCAAGTGCCTGGCAGCTCTCTAACAGAAAATGGCTTTAGCTTATATTAAAGCTGTTTTACAGAAGATAATTTCTGTTCTTTTACAGAGACAGTTAACCACATTGTTTTGCATCGTGTTGTGCACTTTTAGCACTTGATCTTTATTTAAAGAATAGATTCCACCATAGGCTCGCGGGGAGGAGGGAGAGTTTCATAAAGTGCTAAATTATTAACATTGGTTAGCATATTTGATTACAAGGAAAACACAAGATTGCAAACATTTGCTGCCAATGAAAGTTTGAGTGTCAATATTTTTCCCCCTGCAGTTTAGATTGAAAATTTGGAAAACAGCAATAGAATATAATTTCTTCAGCACAAGTGATTTCCTTCCATCTTTGGCTTTGATGCAACAATACAGAGCTACAGTACAGGATGTCACAGTCCAATCACTAGCAAGCCAGAGCACAAACACTGTATTTTTTAATGTAATTTCTTATCCCAGAAAACCCCTATGCAATGCATATATAATTCAGAATCAAGGTTGTTTTGAGTATAGAACTTTCCCTAAAGGATGAGGAGAAAGGACATTAAAAACAAAATCCCAAATTCTTTAGACTAATAAAATGTCTTTTAACCATGAATTCTGGAGAAGGAATAGGTTAAATATAATATGGTTTCCGTCCCGTAGACCAGGCTACTGCTCTAGTATACCTTGTACTGAGAGTTTGCACATCAGATTTGATGGGGTAAATAAAGGAACTTCCAGAGAAGGAATACATGTATGCCTTAAACTTCACAAATATGTTTTAATTGATTTCTTCCTCATTCTGTATGCCCTTTAAAATTAATTCTGCCAGTTAGGATTGTGGCTTTATTCCATATTACATACTTTAATAGCCTTTTTTTCCTTTTTTTTTTTTTTTTAGGAGAGTTGGTGAGTGTTTGGGTTTTTTTAAAATAGGAAACCAACCCTTTAACCATAGTCTCTCCTTGATGAAATATCGGGAGAGATTCAACTCTTGTAGCTACTTTCTCTCCCCTTTCCAGAACTTAAAGGCATGTGAAAGATTATAAAATAATGTAAACAAGATTAAACACACAACATGAAAAAATGTTGATCCTTTTCAATAGAAGATATAAAATGCCTAAGAGAACCTGTTACAATACAATTAATTAAGGATACCTCTGTTCAAATTGAGGTGCAAACAGGATCATATGCCAAAGTCAATAATACAGTCTTCATTTAATAATGAATGTAGGGAGATAGGAAGAAATAGGAAAAAGGAGAGAGAGAAGGAGAGAGAGAGGGGAAGAGAGAGAGAGAGGGAGAGAGAGAGATTAAACAGAAGATACCCATGGATCCGGCAGCACTGGATTCCAGCTTCCACTGGTCCTTCTTCACCCTGGGCTTCTCAGTGGTGGGGGTCCCTCAGTCATTCAAAATTTTTCATTACTGATACATCTTAGCAAATAAAGGAATTAATGCTCATTGTCTACAGAGTTTTCTTATTCTGTTTGTTAAATGATTCCCTGGATTCTAATGCTAATTAGTCCCATGCTCAGTCTTTTCTCTTTTTTTGAATGTATGGGTTTCTTGGGTCTATGGGCCATGGTAGTCACCATCTCCTCCTACCAGAATGACCTTTTACCCAGTCAGAGCTGATTTCAGCACAGTTGCTGAGCTCGCTTTACTTGTGGCCTGTAAATTCTTCACTCTTCATGTCCATTATCAGCAATATATTCTTCTCCTCCAGCTTTGTTAGACCTTTGTTAGACCTTTCCCTAGGTCTGAGATAACATCTGGACAACAGTACCACCTTTATTTTATCTCAAGTTCCCATTGTGGTTGCATATTTGAGGGTGGGGCTTCAGTGGTTGGTGGTGGGCACAGATGCCATCTCTCCCATAATTTCAGGTGATCTTTGTTTGATCAGTGATATGTATATGAGCAGTTCCTTCTTTACACAGTTTTCTATAGTGGGAATTTTTGTCCGGATGCATTACCCAAAATGTGCTAACCAGATCTCGCCTCCAGCAGACCTGGAGTTAGAACCATCCTGTCACTCCATTCTGCACTTATCTCATGGCAAAGTCCTTCTGTGGCCAGAACACTGTTTGAGACAGGCAATTGTGCTCTTTAAGTCCTTACAGGACCAAAAAAATGTTAATCTTGGATAACTTTTCAAAATATTATTTGCATGTTTTCACTGTGCTTTGAAACAGCTCTGACTATTATGATATCTATATAATCCAAGCCTGAAGCCTTATTTAGGATCCCGATCTCTTAAGAATTTTTTAAGAGGCCAGAATGTACACGACAAAACATACTTACCAACACAGGCACATTGCAAAAATCTCCATAACAATTCCTATGGTATTCCATTGGCACTTCTGTCCATTTTTTAAATATTCCCAAATACAGTAGTACACCAAAGAGCCTTTGCAGGTGCCAAAATACATTATTTCCAATTATAAAGTTCAAAGGCATTTCTCACTGTAAAAGTAAGGGAATGTGATTTACTGCTTTAAAGTGTTAGTTTTTATGTGTTCATTAGAACAACCATTTGGTGGCTTTCTGTTGAGTATTCATAAAATCCTGCCTGCCAGATAATTATATTGCATTAATATGGTATGAATAAATGAAAGCAGTAATTATGGTTTTATTCTTTGTTTTGCAATTTACAGTTTGCTTTGCTTCAATGGTACAAAACTATTGCATCTGAAACAATATCAGAGAGTAATTTGTTTTAGGACTCTTCAGAACATTCATATAGACAGAACTCCACCCAGAGTAATTGGATGGGTAGCATAAAGCTTACACAGATTAGACTTACGTTCTCTTTCTATCAGGCTTTGATCATGAGGAAATGCTTAAGCTGACAGGAAAAAAGTATCAAATTTTGTGAAGTCCAAGTCTTTAAAATAAGAAATGATATTCTATACATATTTGCCACTTTTCTATGACCATGCACATATTATACCATGCCATTCTGCAGGCCCAAGGAAATCTATGAGGATTACTGCAGAAGAAAGAGATCATTCAAAATAACAAACCGTTAAAAGAACTTGATTCTACAACAGATGTTATAAGGGTATTTTTTATGTATTTCTTTTTCCCGAAATCAACCTTCCATTGCCTTGCCACTGTAATCAATGGTGGCCTCCACGAAGAGTCAGGCAGACCACAGCTCAGAGTACCACAAATTCTCTTTCTCAAATCTAGAATTTGTAGTAGACTTCTCAGTGTGTGGCTTCCTCATTACTTTGAGAAAGTAATGACTGATCAAGACAGCTATAAAGAGGGGATGTACATAAGAGATCAGAGATCAAAGAAGGTCAGACAGAATTCCCTTCTGAAATTTTGAATGATCCTACCTCCTACGGACCTGCATTTTAATATCATGTGGTACTGACTAGCAAGGTTTTGAGATCACCTCCCTACCATTCAGCAAGTATTCCCAGAGACCCTCAAATACAATAATCCTGTTTCAGTAACAGATAAAGCATTCCACTTCCATACAGCAAGCCCATGGCACTTCAGAGAAACTCTTCACTGTGACTCTTCATGGTCCTCTCATCATGTTTGCAAGGGAAGTGCAGGAACAACTAGATAAAAGTCATGGGCACAAGGTAGAGTTAGCCCATCAAGAGCACATCAAACCATCCGAAGCACCTTGTGCTTTCACCAGAATTTTTATTCGAGCTAGACAGATCCCCCAGGAGCCAGCATGTGACAAGTACAGGGAATAAGAGGAAAAAGCAAGTAAATGGAAGGGTTGAAGAACATTACCTCTTTCTCAGAATTTTTTACATATTTCACAACAACAATATTAAAGCTTGCATTTCGGCCCCTAGACCAATACTTTGTCTAGAGGTTTCTGTACAAAGCTTTCACTGAATTGTGACGTCTGGTTTGGAGGTGAAAGTAGCTGTTGGGCAAGGAAGACCTGTTCAATAGGCATCACAACCTTGCAGCATCAAGCCCATTCAGGCAGCCATTTTCACAAACTTTCATCCAAGGGAGAGATTTGAGAATTAAAATCTTTATATTGACTCCAGAGAATTAAGATCATTATATCAGCCCAAGAGAAGCTGTCTCTGTAACAAACATACACAGAGAAGGAAGTAGCTGTAAAATCAATAGACTTCTATTATTTAGCTATTACAAACCATAATTAAGAAACATGAATATTTCCAAGGAGTTTGCATTAAAAACAAACAATAAACACTACGACTCACAGAAGTGCACACTAGAGATTATAGAAAAAATGTATAAAAGCTAAAAGCCCCAGGTAAACAAAAACATACACAAAAAACCCCTCTGAACCAACCAAAACCACCTCAAAATAATGACTTCTGCTCGTTTTGTCACAATTTTGATCATGATAAAGTATGACTTCACTGAAAAATATGTCTTAAGACCCACTGGTTTTCCATATTGTGTATGTGTGCATAATATCAGAGAGGAGGCACTATAAGAGCATAGACATGGGGCAAGAAAAGTTGCAAAAGTTAAAGATTTTAAAAAGACTTTTCTCCAGTTATCATGCCAATGAAGTATATTAAATGATTTTAAGGAAGGTAAATAGGCCAGAGAAGGATGTAGGTATAAGTGAAGCAGTATCTCACAGAGTCTTTTCCAGAATTATTGTAAAAACAAAAAAGAAGAAATCACTCTGAACGCTCCATTCTAAGCTTTATATTAACAGGCCCTTTTTTTATTTCTTATACAAGAAAGATACTCCTTCAGTCTTGTTCAGACTATGAAAGTAAAGCCATGAAGCTGAAGAACTTTAAAAATATTTGAACTTTTATTTTCTATTAATATATTTCAAAATAGATAAGCACAGGTAACGGTTCAAATCTCAAAAGTCCTAATATGAGAACTTCTCAAGAAAAATAATGATAATTTCTATGACATAGGTGGATTGGTAGCCTCCAATTTAGTCATAAAGACCAATATTAATGGGTTTTTTCTTTTTTCTTTTCATCACTCTGAAAAGGGAACATGCCACTTCACTGGCAGTAAGACAACTGAAAATTTAAAGGGGGGGGGAAAAATCAAAAGAATGAAACCAAAATCAAACATCCAGACAACAGCCTACTTTATTACCTGTGATGGAAATATAAGATCCATTTAAAATCCTTAAAGCTTTGATTAGAATTTTAATCTGCTTTTCTCTGAAATTATTCTGATAGAATTTATTTTTAAAAGGAAAGGCATTCTGAATAATTATTCATATGAATTCTAAAAAGAGAGGGTTTTAAGAAAATTCTCAAGTATCACATGATTACCATTGAAAAAATCATTGTCAACAGTGCCAGGTAAGCACATTTTCTCATTAAAACTTGTCCAAGCTTTTCTTTAAGATTGCTCTGAGAATCAGTCGTTAGCTTTACATTAAATAGCTTTAAAACATTAAAATAGACCTTTAATGTCATACTCCAGTAACAATATTTTGACAGTGGTCCAAGTTGTTTTACTTAGGTGCAAACGGAGGAAGAATGGTAAGCTGGATTTCTGTCTTTAACACTTACGTCAGCATGTAATTGCATTTAAATTAAAAGATGTATTAAAGTCTATTATGTGTATACCACCATACATGTTATTGAAATTATTAATATGAAAACATGCTATATTTATTTTCTTTCTTCCCCTTCCCAGTTGAAAATGTTTTTTAAAAGCTGAAGAATTCAACTCCCTGTAGGATTTTAAATCTGAAACTGCTTGAACCACACGCAGACAATCCAATATATAAAGCTACTCCTGAAAATAGTGCACAAGCAGAACCTAGATTTTACTGGAATCAAGGCATTTCAGATTAAAACAATTGCCACGTTACACTCTCATGTACTCCTGCATTCGTACCTAATTAGACTCTGTTACTTTTTGGTCTGTGTTTGGCCCAGCCACCTGCGAGAGTCTGTTCTTTTCCTGCCAAGTTATGCGAAAACAAGCTCTGATAAACAAGAACTTTGTCCTTCAAGGAAGCACCTTGTATAAAGTGAACTTAATTGGGGCCTGACTATTGGCTGATAGCCCTCCAAGGGCATTTGAACGAGAAAACGAAGAGGAGGAGAAAGAAGTAAGCCCCCAGACTCATTTAGAAAAGACCCTCAAGGTGTAGCACAGAGGCGCAGGGAAATTCCAATGTAGACACGCACATGGGAAAGGGGTACCACTTATATAACAGGGCCAGGGACCGAAGGCCTCTAGCTGGGTGGTGCTGGCCACACCTGTCCTGGTAGACATCATAGGTGAACTGTGTAAAAGGAAGAGAGCTCTTGCTGGGAGCAGATTCAAGCTTTACATGGAGGACAACGTTACCTCTATAGGGACACCTGCTGTGCAAACCTGCCGATGTTCCAAGGATGCAGCTTCTGCTATGGGGAATTCTAAGCATTTCACTGTTGGTAAGACAACCTCATCAGTAACACCTGAGTGAGTGTGGGGGGGTTGTCTTGAGGTCTTGTTTGGCTTCTCTTTCCAGTTTCTCATTTTGTTTGCTACTTCCTTGTAATAAATGTTGTTTTGTTGAACTTTCAGTGGTGTACCGATTTCAGTTCGGCAATCTCCCTGCTACAACTCCACAGCGCAGCACTGATGAGCAAGATCTGACTTTATCTGAAATACAGATGTTTCACAGAATAGGTCAGGTTGGAAGGGACCATAGTGTTATCTGGTCCAATTTCCCAGCTCAAGCAGGGTCATCCTAGAGCACATTGCACAGGATTGAATTCAGAGGGTTTTTGAATAACTTCAGTGACGGAAACTC
>JAWWES010000081.1:58223768-58243768 GCA_035583135.1 Lophotriccus pileatus
CTTTAGCCAATCCCCTGTTGTCCCTGCTTTGTCACTGCCCCCTCTTCCCTTAGGATTCGTGTTACCCCACCAATCCCAGGTCCAGGTGTCCTTTCTCCCATGGTCCCCTTCTTCTACCCCATATAAACCCACCATGTTGTTACAATAAACCAGATCAGCTTAGACCTTAGACCTGCACGTGGTGTCTGTGTTTCTCTCTTGTGGATTTACACGTGGATACTACAACTCGAAGTCAAGGACCCGCTGGTCTGGATTTACCCCTTTCCCATACCGGGTTAGTCCTTGTCAAATCATTTCAACGTGAACCAACTGAAAATTTACTATCTTTTAAAGATCATCTATGTCTTTTCCCAGCATTTTTTGAAGAAAATGTCCACATCAGCTGCAATTTTACTTAAGTGAAAGAGGGTGGGTATGAGGGAAAAACAAATGCACACACATAGCTGCTCTTTTGTAAGTTGGTCTATCACAAATGTTACTTAGTCTTATATTTAAACAGCAAAAATCATATGAGAAAAAATTAAATTAAGTTACATTTATGTACTTTAGGTGCTATGTCTTAACATCCTTATTACTGTATTTTCTTGGAAATGCTTTATAATAGGACAGTCCCCGTCATACACATGTTGACTCGTCTGCTGCTGTGTGGCTCCCTCTTGTTGGGAGAGCAGATTATTTAGCACATGGGGCAATGTGGTTGAGGGGGACAAGCAGTGGGGGACACAAGGGACTTCTTATCAGAGAGGGAGATGACTGCAGCTGAGATGAGGAGGAGGCTCCAGGCAGCATGAAATGGTCTAATCATCTGAGCAACAACTCCTGTGGGGCTCCCTCTGGTTGGCTAAGTGGTCTGACTCTTTCCCAGGAGTCTCCTACAAAGAATGGTACAGAGAAAGGGAAGGAAAGCAGGGAACCAATGGTTATGGAATATGAGGGAAAGTACCTCAATATAGTTATGCTAATTTTTTAACTCTGAAATCTGCTGGTTATGGTTTTATCATGCTCATTTAATGGCAAAAATTAAAACTCTACACGCAGATTAAAATACATAAAACTAATTTCTAAAAAATGTTCAATTAACATTATAATAACAGTTCTGCTACCCTGCCAGTGCTGGAAAAAGAAGGGTGTGTTGATGGGAATGTCATTTCTATCTCCTAGCCAAACTGTACTAATTGACATTAAGGTCAAGGATACTCGAAAGCAGGAGGATTGGGCTCATCCTGCAGCTGTGCTCAATTAACATTTTAATGCAAAGCTGAGGAAATGCAGATAGGCAACAGGTGTGGCTCACCCTAATTAAATTGCTCTTCTCAATTTTATTATTTATTTCCTGTTATACAAAATGCCATGGCACCTATTTTTCCAAAGCTGTCATTTGGGGGAGAGGTCCAGAAGAGAAAATCGTCAACAAACATCAACTCTTACAAGAAAGCAAAAGCCCAGCAAAAGTGTTCCTAATGACATTTCGTTTAATCAAGTTGTTTACAAAGAAAAGCCCAGAAAGTTGACAGCTGTATAATTCCAGAATATTACACATCTCTTTCCCGTAATGTAGTGCAGTACACAAAGATAAATGAGCTCCACTAAGCAAAACTACCAGTATCGTTAGAATAGCCATAAACTAATGCTAAAAGGGATACACTGCTGGCTTTCATTCACTGGAAAATACCACGATGTTGCCAAAATGAAGTTTGTTTCTTTTTTTTTTTTTCTCAATTAGTTAATGAATATGAAGTTACCACTTATGGCAAGAAGCACACATTATTTTTAGCTGGGATGAACCAAGAAACCAGATGGCACTGATCCTAGCATTCATGGAATAGGATTTTCGTAATATTCCAATGTAAAACATGACAATTCTTGTGTATCTATAAATAACTTCTTCATGTAGTCCTTCTAATTCAAAGTTTGTTTTTTAACATTTCTGAAAAATTGTTTTATTTTTTTAACTTTCTAAACAATCAATACTACACAGAATGGCTATAAAAATAACAATTTGTTTTGCTTTGTTTGAAGATGCTCTATTTCTACTTTCTCTAGTCTTCTTGGGAGATGAACTATTAGATAAACTATGGAGTTATCACACAGTAGGTGACTCAGAGCTGGATAACACAATGACAGAAAATAATCCTGTATTAATAGTGAGAATTCCTTTAACAAGAACCCCAGGAATACTAGGAATATTAGGATCCCTCAAGGATTGTGAAGATTTCCCAGTAAGAGTTAGAACTGGACAACATTAATTCTTTTGTGAACCTAAGAGGTCTGTAAGAATGCAAGAGAGAACTGTGCAGATGTAATCCCACAAAGGTTTTTGTCTTTGCACAATTTCTTTCCTATAGGCAGCTATATTAAGCTAAACAGACTTCAGCTGAAACAGTATTCACCCCTTACATGGACCTAATTATTGTTATATTGTCTAGGTTTGAAGAAAGTTCACTTTTTGTATCTTTTGAAATATCATCTCTTTTTTACGCATCATTGAAACTAGAATTTTATTATATCAATTTCCCTTTTGTTCCAGTAAGTTTCAACAAATCAGTTTTAACTTCATAATGGGAAGAGCTGAGAAATTGCTCTATTAAATATGCATTACATGTAATTACTTATTTCCTGCTTAACTGAGCTGGTGAGGAACTCTCTTCCTCAAAGTCAGACTACTTCACAGAAACATGCTTGTTTTGAAAAGTTTTCTTTTGACAGGGTTCTTATGTCAAAGATGTAATTATTGGTCAAAAGGAAACACAAATTATTAGTTCATTATTGGTCAGAAAGAGACAACTATTTCCTATATTCTGATAATTTAAGCAAGAAGAAATTCAGATTTCATTGCCTCACATCCTACATGAATGTGTTAATCAGTGGTCTTTTGATTACACATCCACACTTTGACGTTTCTGGCAAAAAAATTCTTTTTACCCCTACCAGGTTAACCTTATAAAATGAATGGGAAATGTGCTTCCCAAAATAGAAATAGAAAAGACTGAAAGTTCACTTTTCCACAGTTTTGTACCACTTGGAGAAGGAGTGCAGAGGGACTTCAGTGAGTGGTTGAGTCTGAGATGACAAGTAAACCCCTCTAATATGGTAACACAACACAAAAATTTGTGCTAGGTTTGATATATGAAGATTCAGCAGGCTGGTATCACTCAGGAAATTAGTCACTAATTTTTCCCTCCTTTCCTCTCAAACAAACAAACAAAACCAAACTAAACCAACCAACCAAACAACAAAAAACCAAAAAAAACCCAAACACTAAAACAAGTTGTTTCTGTTATACCTAATTTCAAAGTGGTATATACTGTATTCTAACAAACTGAACAGGGATTCTTAAAAACAACTGGATTTCTATTTCAGAAAAAAATAACTAGTTTAAATTATTTTTTTAAATACATATAATATTTAAAAGTGAGCAAACTGAATATCAGCCTTATCACCAATTATGTTAAATCTCTAGTAACATGATAGGAATAATTCAGATATACAGAGAAACTATCAAACCACAGGAAACCACTATTAATTCTCATTAGCCTTAAGGTCCAATGAATATTTTCTTCATATCTGTCTAAGACACAACATTAAAAACTGCATCTAAATTCATCTGATATTAACTTCTATACCTTGACAAAGAATAAGATTGCTGGATCTACGTGCTCAAAATTTGTTTACTAAATTTTTTTTTTGGTGTGCACTTCAAAAGTATTAATGAATCACGAACATCAAAACTCACAGCAAAACAAAAAATACATGGAGAATGTGTAAAAATCCCAAAACTCAACACAGCAATGTTTAGATTAAAGTATTATATAAAAATGAGACAGAAAACATTAATTTAATTACTATGGTACATATGCATTGCATGCAGAAAACTTGATACCTCATAAGAGTAAAAAGCTAAATCTATCATTATTGGCTTTTTAGCAAAATTTTATGCTACTTTTGGAATCATTAAATGAATTTCCGTGCTGAACCTGTTTTGTAAGTTTGCATGCATTTGCAGAAGAAACATTGTTTAAAAGTCAAGAATAAGAAGTCACATTCTCACTGTGCTTATAGCAATGATTGCTGAGTATAAATAACTTCCTCTTAATATTGGAACTGACTCCAAAACAGGTCACTTTTTCACCACTGGGGACAACAGCAACTGTATAAATGGTAAGCACAAGTATCCTGCTATAATAGTTTCAGAATATATTTCACCTGGGTAAGTTAACTACCTATCAACAGGCTGAGTTAGACCCTAAAGCACAAAATTATTAGAATATTATACACACATAATATATAAACCAAGTTCAAAAAATATAGGTACTAGGAGAGCAGTATTTCTCAAACATACTGTGCTGCTTTTAGAACCAGAACACAGTCTCCTTTTTTCCCTAACAGGGGCAAAGTAGCCTGGGCCCTTCTGCTCAGAGGTAGAATCCCATTTCATTTGACTTGCTCTGAAATCCACTTTGGTGTAATCTGTATTCATCATACTTCCTTGAACTCAAAGAAGTGGTTCTTTTACTAAGAACTGTAATTCAACTCTTTGCAGGCTTCACCTTGCCTTTTAAGTAACAACTACCAGTGGTCTTTCACAGAACTGTACTCGTTTCCTTTGGGATTTCAGCACGGCAGGACTTGGCACTTTGACCAATGCACGAGTTGGTGAATGAAAGCAGGGAAAACATCGGCATTCCTTCAGCCACTTCAGACCTTGTTCAGACACCTTTCTTCAGTGCTGATAAGGCAGTAAGTTGTCAGGGTAGGGACAGAGATTTTTCGGTACTATGCTGGCTGTGGAGGCAAACACTCCATCCACACTGTATCGATGAATAAATAAGACGTTGAGCCAATGTTCTATTGGCAGCTCAATTTACAGTCTCCTCAAGACAAAAATTCGAGTACTATTATCTTAAAGATGGCAATGCACATTTGCAACAATTAAGCCCCATATAACAGGTTCAATCACCTTTTAGATTGTAATAATAGAAATATGATTACTATTACGGCAAACTGGCAAACTTTAGAAAATATTTTTCAGTACTGTTACCACTGGATCTTTTTTTGTATTGATGTGGTACCAAACCCACATGCACGTCCCTAAGCTGATGCACAGTGTCTCAAATCTTATTATATGGCTTACTGTATCCTGCTATTATCTCCATTAAGTGTATGTCCATCATAACCTGCTCAGATTTTATTGATTTCAGCCCTGATCTTGAATGAAGGTAGAACACTTGCCTGTCACAAGGAGTCTTGATAATTAAAGTAATATTCAAAAGGGACACAAGAGTACCTGATACATAGTTTTCAGAGTAGTGTGTTGACAATTCCAACTCCACAAAGATCAAAATAGCATAGTACTTCATTAAGCAAATTACACCTAAATAAATAGTCTGGTTTGAATATCTAGTGCCTGTTACATCCACCATCACTCTAGGTCATCTCTAATGGAGAAGCAGTTCATAAATCAATTGGTGTTTGGCATAGAGAACCCTGCCACGTTGCTTATGTGACATCCACAATAAAGATCCTAGGTAAATTGGAAAAATCCTTGGAAGGGTATATGGGCTGGAAAAAAAAAAAATTCCCCTAAACCCAAATGCCTCTTACTGGTAAGAAGGGAAATATTTCAGAGAAACTATGTCAGAGTATATGCTGAAAAAATCCAATGTATTATTGCAAAGTATAAGTGTTTGGAGTTCAGCACAGAAATGTTATAAATACTGGCATTTGTAAAGGGAAACATTTCTGCACAATAACGGCATTTTGTCCTAAAATACATTTGTTTATATTACAAAGTGTCTCCCCTCCAAGTCTTCTGTACGCTACTGCCCCTTCAGCACAGTCACAGTCTAGTAGAAGATTAATATTTCAGAACTTGTCACAGGCAGTTTCACTTGACTCTGTCACTGCCTATGTCTGACAAGCTATTTATCATGCTGCTAAGTGTCAGCATTAAATTATCCCTGCTGTTATGACAGCAACATTATTCATCAGGATTACAGCCCCAGTACAAGGCTGCTTACAGCTGTTACCTTCTTCTTCTGAGCTTTATCGATCTCTGCTCTTTCTATTAAAAAAAAAAAAAAAGGTCTATGCACATGACCATTCACATCTTGCATGTCTGATGAATTTTATTTCTGCGCCGACATTAAACAAAAGGCTTCCCAGAAATGGGTTTCCACAGTTATAAAATGTCACCAGCAGAAGAGAATCGCATTCCCTTCAACTGGAGGTACATTCTCTTGGAGGAGACAGAGAGAGACTGTAAACATTATTGATCATAATGCACAGGCACCCAAGGTTGAAGCATGTTGCTTGATAAATCAATCTGCATTTGTTTTAACCAAGTCTCCCTTCCTTAAATACTACAGTGAAATCAAGAATTATTTATTGAGATGTGTAGTGCTAATCACAGACACCTCAACTGTGCCCTGTCTCCAGTCCAAACTCTGAGCACCACAGTTACCTTCTGCTGGGCTGTCAGTCTGGACCAGAATGATACAGTGAGTAAAGATAAAGGCACGTTGAATTCCTTAAAAACTCTTTTGTAACTTAAATTTGGCTCACTTTTCTGACATTCCACACACCCCCAAGAAAAGAACAACCAAATCTTTAAGTGAAGTGGTTCAACCCATATTGTTACAGCACGAACCTGTGTTGGGGAGGTTTGGATTGGGTATTAGGAAAAGTTTTCTTACTCAGAGGGCACTGGAACGGGCTCCCCAGGGAAGTGGTCACAGCATCAAGCATGCAAGAATTCAAGAAGCATTTGGACAATGTACTCAGGCATGTGGTGTGATTCATGGGGAGGTGCTGGCCTGGAGTTTGACTTCCATGATCCTGGTGGGTACCTTCCAACTTATGATATTCTATGATTCTATAATTCTATGTTAGTTTTTGTTCCTATGTTTTATTCCTGTGATTTATTCCTATTTTTTTAGAATGGTTGCTCTGAGATCACTTGTTTGGCAATTTACCCCCATTTTACCTTTGGTGGCTACTGCTGGACTTCAAAACCAAATACCAGCATTGTTACAAATATGCTTAAAAAAGAGAGATTTCAGTAAATTTAACAATACCCCCTGCTATCTCCATACTGTTTTCAGCTGGTAATTTAGACTTGGATTTTCCAAATTGCCATTAGCTAGACCTCTCATTGAGTGCTGTTTCAAATCACTAAAACATAAAAGGATAAAAAGGGCTACTGAAAATCAGGTTCCTCAAATTCATTCTACAGTATAAGATGAAATAAACCAGAAGAACGCCATCACAGGGAATAGTAATCTGTTTCATATTCTTGTTTCATAACATCTCAGGGATGTTATTTGCTTTCAAAGCAAACATAATGTTTAGTGTTTTCCTTAGATATCAAGGTATGTCATTGAGGAAGATTTTCAGCTTTTGTTAAGGAAATACTTTTTCATTTGCTTATCTGCAAGGTATATAGCTAAAAGGTAAATTTCAGAGATCCAAAACTAGTGGACAACCAGCCTTTCCACACTTCCAACTTATTTCAGACAATCACAGTTTTAGGGGCATGGCACTATTTTTGTGGGGCTACTGACCCAATTTTCTGCTTTGCAAGAAGACTGATAGCCCAGCAATGATATGGTGACATGGACCTTCCTCCAGGAAACCAGAGTCATGGCAGTACAAGACTGCAGCATGCCAAGCCCACTTTCACAGTGCTGCAGCCTAGCATTTAGAGGACATGGAATCAACTATCACTTTGTCCCTTCTTATATTCCGGCTACAGCTAAAATTGTGGAGAACACAGCTCATCCCATCGTCACTACTTTCTTTCACTCTCCTGGTTGCTGTCCCAGGGCTTGCACAGATTCATATGTGAGATATCTATATTTTATGCTCTACCACTTTACAGCAAAAGATTGTGGCAGAATAGGCAGATGTACAAGGTATAATTTTTCAGCCTGCTTTTTTCTTTTCATGACTTTGAAGTCCAGATTCATCAAGATAATGGATCTTGATGGATCTTTCTCCAAGCACTCTATTTCAAGGTGTGTTAATAGTTCATCTACATAAAAAATTTTGGGAAGTCACTTTAGTTTTCCATCATTTGAAGTACAAATAAGCTAAAATTCCAATAACAGTACTTCGAACATGAACAATTCTGCCAGAGCATTCTGACTGAAACAACTTTTATATTCTTAATGTTCTTATCTCTAGGAATTAACATTTTAAAGTCTAAATTGGAAGTACTTACTGCAGGTCTCCAGTTCCTTTAAAATAATACAAAGCTAGGGATTTCCTTAAAACAAAGCTGCAGGAATTTCGAGGAGAATAACCGGAATATCTTATCTACATGTGGCATGTGTTTATATTTTTCTAATTTTTCTTTTGACAGAATTAGTCAAAATTTTATGGGCATTAGCACAGTGTTAAGGAACCACACTAGAAGGATTTTGATCTCAAGGGAAAGCTTGATGTTAAAGAAATGGATGCCATTTGAAATTAAGTTTCAAAGTCCCAAATCTACTAACAAGGCTCACCCAAATACTACTTCTCATATTCTTCAACAACTACAGGACCATAATCTATGCTATTAAGAAAGAGCGATTTAGTATTCTTATAATACAGTAAGCTGCCAATCTCTAGGTGGCTTTACAGATACGTAAAGAAAATTGCAGTGATGTTGATGGATCAACAAAAACAAATGTTACTGTTGGAAATACTGGCACTTTGCCAGACGAGAGCAGATATTTGAAATGGAAATACCAATGAACATGGAAGAAAAGTTATTTGTAATTAAAAATCACAGAAAAATTCTACTTTGAATTTAATTCTGGGATTGACCTGTACACACAGATTCGTTTGTTTAATAAAAGGAGGCCAATACAATTTTTTTTCCTAACAGCCTGTCCCTTACAATGGATCTGTTTACTTTAGATTCACTGGTGATTATATTCAGCTGTACTATCTGTTTGAGAGCTTTTAACTTTGAATGCTGTGGTAAGTGTCAATCTTTATATTACTGAAGGACAATTAGGCAAACCATGTAATTGTATTGTCACTTATTAATTTAAAGCTCCAATGTCATAAATTATATGCCTTAATTAATACTACATGTCAATCACAATCTGCAACTTTGAAAGGATAAAGAGGTTAACAAGAATACATAATTAAAAGAAAACAGTGAATAATGGCATGGCTGAACGGTTTATAAAATGAGACAAGAAAACTAGTGCTGTGTCAGCATGTAGGAGCCATGACCAAAATAGGGGGCTAACAAAAATGCACACAGGGATTAAGAATTCAGAAAATGAAGGAAAGTTTTAACTCTTAAGGTTTTATTCTATTCACGAGGCAAATATATGGCAGAAAGTAATTTGAAGACAACCACAGAAAATATAAAGTCACTTATTCCTTCTGTACCATGCCATACAGATGAAGAAATAGCATGTGTGTTTGCACATATTTATAGGTATAAATAGCACAGTTCAGCAGAACCCCCATACTTAAAGCAATAGCTTTGCCATCACAGATGGCAATGCTGCCTCAACACACACACACACACCCCCACCCCCACCCCCCGAGTTGATGAAACACGCCAGATAAACTTTTTTTTAATACTAGAAATTAAGGCATAGCTGAAGGACCGGGGTCCTAGAGGGCTTGTAACTGTAATACTGTCCTGGCAGGTCATCTGCCACTGGGAACAAATTGCAGTAGCCCTGCACTCCTGCTAACTAAAAGTAAGGACCAAAAGTAATCCAAGTAACTAGTAGTCAAACTGATTCAAAATGAAAGCCTCTCAAATGTGGCTTCCATCTTCCAGGCAGATGGAAGGAGTAAGTAAACAATGATTTTTGTGATGGAGAATAAGGACATAGAAGACCATGCAGAAACAAAGACCAAAGACTATAGAGCATCAATCACTTAAACAGTAAAAAGTGTTCTCTCAGTCTGTCTACCTACTGTGCAGCATTTGCTAAAGAGGAAAAAAATCCATATAGTTAAGGGTTTGGTTTTTAAGCTATTTACATGTGTTAAAATTGTGTCTGTACCATCTGTAAGGAATTCCAGATCCTATAATGAATAGAATTTAGATGGACTGAGAGCTTATTCACACAAAATAAAGAATAGTTCTATTTTCTCCTTCACCTATATCCTTCTATTAGAGACCAAATAAGAAAAAAAATGTGGATGAATGTTCACTGGATAATATTCAAGATCTCCTAGAGGAACTTTAAACAGACACTTCTCTCCACAGGTAAGTCAACATTTTACTCTTCAGCTGGGTACACCCCAAGAAACAAGGAGACAGAAGCCCATCCATATGATTTCCCTTTCAAAGCACTCACAGGCATGTTTTTAAATCCCAGAAGCCTCTCCTTCCCCCTTCCTACTCAATGTAGCACAAAAAGAAAGCAAAGGATGCAACATACCCGGCAGTGCTTTCCCTGGGACAGCAAATGCACGTGAAGGATATTGTGGTCTTATTTTCTCAGCAATCTGAAGCATGGACTTCTCATTCCCCTTGAAGAACGGTTTTTCTCTCTTTGAGCCATCTGAGGGACAGACAGTATGACATGGAGCCAGGTAGGCTTGCAGCCACAGAACCGGGGAGATGCTCTTACCCAGCCAAGGAGAAGAGCCAGTGACAACACGTTTTGTGACATAACACAGCACGTTTCATTATAAGCTCTTCTCTACTTTCAGGGCTGAAGAATTCAGCTGGGGTTAATTGAAAATATCAGGGCTGCAGCAAAGCTAACAGAAAGCAGCTCTGCAGAATGGGGACAGCTAAGCCTACATTCCCAAGCTAAACCTCTTGCCCAGTGTGGGTGCAATCTCCCTGGCCTTTCAATCTTCTTCCAGTGACAGAAAGCCATGGCAAGGCAGGCACAGGAGCCCAGGTAGACACTGCCACCCTCTCAACTTCCACAGCCATACAAAGCAAAAGCAACCATCCATGCCATCAGTACCATCGTTTTCTGTTTCGTGGTTTACTCTCATTTCAACAGCGTGCAAAAGGCAGTGCGAGAGGAGCTTGCAAGCTCTATTGACACGTTCAGGTAGCAAGAATAAATTTATTCTGACCTACAATCATAAAAAAATTTCTAGCAACAAAGCTGCTAAACACATATTGCAGTTTTCATTGCATTCCCCAGGTAGCTGAGCTGGGACAGCCCTGAAGGTGTGCCCTGAAATGTGATGGCTCAGGACTTGGGACACTGACAGGAATGGAAGAAGCTTGTCAGTTCCTCATCATTTCTGGCATTAGTTTTTCTTTTCCTAAGCTGCCCTACTATATAAATAATACCATCTACATAAATAATACCTTCTACTTCAAATACAACCAGCTGTGCTTCAAGGCAGGTATTTTTGTACAGCTACACGTTCTTATGCTTTTTTTGTCCTGTCTCTTTCCTTCTTTCTAGCTTAAATATTTGCTTCCCAGTATAAAAAAAAAACCAACATACTGGATCTGAGATTTGGGACTTTCTTTCATAGACATACCAAATGTCTAAATTTCTACAACTCCTTATAGATTATTTGTAATCATAAATATTCTCATTTCACAACCTATCAGCAAAATAGGGTATATTTTACTACTAAAAGCAATGACTGTATTTGGCTTTAATAGCCTGAATTTTGTCATACTAAAATTTCTTTTTAAGGAACTTCTTTCTGTTCTATTTAAGAACACTACTGCTGCAACATATAAATCTGATGTGCTATTTTAATTTATTAATGCAATATATTCCTTCTTGAATAATAGTCACAGGGACACCATAAAGTATTTTAATCACTGGCAGAATGATCTTTGTTCAAGGTACTTTTCCTTCTTCTGCAGCTACTTTGCATCAAAAGATTGAGGCGTTAACATAACAATAACTAAATTACAGTTCATGAAACAAATTCCTCTGTAAAGTCAATCCTGGAGGGTACTGGAAACATTTTCTGAAGCACTGAGTACTTCCAACTTTTATCAAATTCAATAAGAAATGCAGGTACTCTGCAGCTTGCAGAATTGATCTCTTCCATGTTATCAGTTACCAGCTGCTATCTAATACATAATCGTATTGTATGAAAAAGAGCTATTTTCAATGTTCATTGTGGTGAGAACCATTAAGGAGATTTACTTGTCAGACTTCACACATCATTAAATCACTTCTGTATGAAAAAAAAAAAAAAAGGAGAAGATACATTAAATTATCCCACCAAAAATTGTTGTATCTGCTTTCTGCATTAGCTATCAAAGTAACGTTCACATTCCTTTCAAGTACCATTATCGCACAATTTTGCATTAGAAAACAATGAAAACTGTAACATTGCTTCTCAAATAACTCCATCTCCATCCTCAAAGCTGCTGAGCTACAGTTCTGCTCAAGTAATTGAAAGAAGTTTTCAGCAACCCAGGGATTACATACCTAATCTGCTGCAGACGGTTAGAAACAGTTGTCTGCGTCTCTGATTCTTTTGTTCCTAATCAGATGAACCACTTTCTCACATTAGATGCATGTGTAACTGAGTAGGCCTGTAGCTTTCCCATTTTGTTCACAAGAAGGGAGAGGTGTACAAGAAATGCACAGTAAAGAGCCAAGAAAAGTTGGAGGCTGACTTTGTGCCATCCCTCTGCTCAAGCATTTCATTATGTCAGTGCAGCTATTCCTCTCCTAATGCTGTTGCTGAGCCTGGCTTGGCCTGTATCCACCACAGGGGTGTCTGCGTACGTACCAGAGTAGGCAAGAGCAAAGGGCACAGGGAGTGCTTCATTTGGGAGTCCCATCCTAGAGCCTCCAAGCCCTAAAAATCCAGCCTGGAAACTGCATGTCCCAGCAACAGTTAATCACTTGTCTTCCCACAAGGTTTAAAGATGTAGCTCAGCACAGCCACGACTACAGGCTCACTTTCTTGTGACTCAGAGATGTCCTGGTCAAGTCTTCTTCTTCCCAACAGATCCACACCAGAACTCCATGAACCAGGAAGAGCTCCCCCCTAAATTTCCATCTACAGCATTGTCCCCAAAGCTCTCACAATGATTGGGTGCTCCATGCATCAGCATCAGCTGGCACTGTCCCAGATAGATTTGATATATGCTGGTGGCAGCTGAAACAAATTTTTCTCACTAATCAGGCCCTACCTCAGAGCTGAACAGGGCAGCTGTGAATGCCCCATCGTCCTTATAGGCCATGCACTTATATATCACTCCCTTTCTAGGCACTGGGAAACCACATCACTTGGTGTATCTCACTGGTAAAGAACACAATCCCAAATGACTACAACAAGAACACAAGTTAAAACAACTCCCCCAAAGAGTAATTTTTACAGGTTTTTTCGTTTTTAATAAAAACTTACGATTTTGAAGGTCTAACTCAGTTATATGATATGGAAGTTTCAGACTGAGTAAAGCTTCTGGCACAGCATTTAGCAACCTTACTAACATCTCTCATGGCTTTTTTTTAATTCTCATGCTTTGTATCCTTTGTCTACCTCCCTCCTTCCAAGGCAGATATGTACAATACGGAATGGCTCATTTGGAATATTTTTAAAGGTTAGTGTTGTATGGATATGTGTTTGAATATGTTTATTTACAGAGGGAGAAAATAGAAATATATACCTTTACACACACGTCCCATACATACAAACAACCCTCACAAAATTATAGTGGGGGAGGGCCTTAATGGGTAGACTTGGAGGAAAATGGTGACTCTATCTGTAGTGGAAAAATCTAATTAGCACTGCTTTACTGTGCTTTTGGGAAATTCGAAGTGTGAAGGGACTACTAGAACTAACCCATGTGCACCTTAGAAGATGCAGTATCCTTCTTAAGGGCTGTGCATCAAGTATCACATCTGCTAAAGCACTCTCACACTAGCACCATTGTTTAATACTACCTGCAAATGTCAGGGTGATACTGCTGCTGTAATTCTTAGAGTTATTCTCTCTGGTTTCAGCACTCCCCACTCAAGCTGTGCCTCCTTTGAAGTTAGTAAGAATACAAAGACCAGTGTGGGGGGTATGAAAATTCCCGAATCTGGTTAGCTAATTTATTTGACACTGCCACATATTTATTTTCTTGCAATTTCTTTTTCATCTGTCTACCACTGTTCTGAACAGCAGCAGCAGCCTCTTATTTTACAAATCATGAGCATCAGAAACA
Source organism: Lophotriccus pileatus (assembly GCA_035583135.1). Lineage (NCBI taxonomy): Eukaryota > Metazoa > Chordata > Aves > Passeriformes > Tyrannidae > Lophotriccus > Lophotriccus pileatus. The sequence goes on from JAWWES010000081.1 coordinate 58,237,891, forward strand.
GCAGCCATTATCCATAGGCTATGTTTCTGCATTCATTTTGCCCGGGACTGCAAACACTTCCCTTAAGAGAATCTCTTCTTCATACTTGATCTGTTGTCTCCCTGTTGAAAATATCACTGACACCACTGAGGCTAACAAGGTCAAGTGCTTTGAGATGGAAGCCTTTTGTACTGATGAACAGCTGAAGGGTGCGACATATGTTTTAGGGCCCTGGCAGCTGGCTCAGTGAGAGCCTCTTGGGTCTCTTTTAATGATAAATCCAGGCCCTGTTACTTCATCTCAGCATGGAAATAGCAGCATGTTAACATTCATCCAAACTCTTGTGTCTGTCATTAATGCAGCCCTTCTACTGTAGTTACATGGCAGAGCACAGCTGACATATCACCTGTCCTCCCACCTCACAGAGCAGTAGGGCAGGTTATGCATCAGTGCAGCATTTAAATGCCATTTGACTCAAAACTACTGATTACTCCACATGTTTTATGTCTCTGGTTTGTTGTTGTTTTTTTTTTTTAATTTTCCTGAATGCCAGCTGATCACAATTGTTTCTTCCTCTTGTTATTTTCTGTACTCTAAATATATATAAATATATGTGTCTATATATATATATATAAAGCTTTATAGCCAGTGCTTACAAACTGTGTCAGTCACACAATAGAAATAAAGCAAGAATATCTGCAATTGTCTCTGCAGGAACAAATCAGCTCAAGGTTGCACAAGGTCCCAAAGGTCACAACCTCAGAGGAATGAAAGAGAATAACAAATTCAACAATAAATGCTTTCCTTAGTAAAAATTTTTGAAGCCACTGGTCAGGAGGGAGGAAATTTTTTGAGTTCTCCTCCTTTAGCAGTCTTCAGTCCTCAACTTTATCCTTTAACAAGTACTTTGGGATCCTTGAGAGTGAAAGGTGCTATATAAATGAGAGATGTATTAATAAAATCCCCAACTGCAGTTCAGCTGCAAATGGGAGCTCCTCCAGCTCAAGGCTGGAGTAATTCTGCTAGGCAACCACAGATGGTGTGACAGATGATCTCAGCAGCCCATCCTTCTATTTTTTTTTTTAGTTTAAATTAAAACAAAAAAAATTATAAAGCTATCTTGGCTTGCTACAGATTTCAAGGGCCTTAAGTTCATCTTCAGAGCTAGGTTTGGTCCCTTTACTGCTATTCCTTGTCAGAAAGTTTTATACCTGAATCCAGCTGGGGAAAGAATGTGTATGCTAGACATTTGCTTCCACCTTGCCACAAATGGCAGGGGAGGGAGAGACTTGAATGCCTGGGATAAATGAATCTTTCTTGTTGAGAACAGAAGCAGACTCGTCATCCAAGAAAGAGTTCAAAACTTCAAGATTTCTGGTTCTGCCCCAGCTAGCCGAATATCCAGTTACCCCTTAACAGACTTTCTTTGAGATGCTGATTCTTTCTAAGCACCTTGAGCAGTGATGCCTGTACTAGAGTTAAGCTATAAACTGCCAGAAGACAAGGACAAATGACATAATGCAGACACAGGAAGAAAAAAAGAAAAGGCTATGCGAAAACAGTGTGGGGATAACCTCTTATTAGATCTGTCAAAGAAAAAGTTCTGGATGTTGGAAATTGTCTTTCGACCCTGTAAAACCACTGTGATCTTGATACAGTGGAGTCATACCAGGGCAGAATAATAACAATTGCTCCATTCTGGTGTTTTTAATTGACTGTTACTTATAGATGCTTAACTCTGCTCCAGAACAGTTTTTATTTCTCAGCATTGTGGCCTAAAATAGGACTAACTGCAGAATACTAGAAAACTGAGAAAGTTAGGACTTCTGCACACAGTTGCTGATGGATCATATTGTGAGAGAAAGCCATTTGTAAAAAAAAAAAAATATATTTTTCCTAATTATTGAACTACTCTTGATAAAAAGGAGCACAAAAATAAGCATTTTTAATTTTTCAGGGCAGAAGTTTTACCCTCAAATTCTTAATCTGGTCACATATAGATTTTGGCTGCAGATTTAAGGAAAATTCCCCCTCCCTTTCTGTGTCTGACAAAGGTTATATAGGTAGATTATTGACTCAAAATGCTGACTAGTATAGGACTTTTGTTATTGGTCGCTGGGCATCACCCTTAATTCTCTTTAATCTTTTAAACTCTAGATCTTTTATTGAGATAATGCCAAAAATAGGATTAAAAATCTAATTCCTCTGGATTCTTTTAAAAGCCAAGATTTCAAACATTATTGTTGTTGGAAATACTTATTTTCCCCACATTTAAACCATAGTATAAATATGGGCTTGCCAATGAAGTCAGTGGTGTGACACAAGAACTTGGCCCATTTGTCCTAAGTGTTTAAAAATAAAATATAAAAACTTCATTTGGATGTATTGTTTATTTCTGATTTAAATATTATCAAAATCTATGCTTCAGTTTCATTTTTGCTCTATTAGAAGTTTGATAATCAGTATACTTTATGAACCAGAGCATATGCAATGAACTTCCTGGAAGAAGTTAAAAAGAAACTACATTGTGCACCTCGTGGTTTAACCCCAGCTGGAAACTCAGCCCCACGCAGCCACTTACTCACTGCTCCACCTCTGGGAAGGAGGGGAGAAAACAGGAAAGTGAGAAAACACATGGGTTGAGATGATGACAATATAATAGGTAAAGTAGAAGCTGTGCATGCAAGCACGCCGAAGAGCAGCCCTGCAGAAAGGGACCTGAGGGTCCTAGTCAATGGCAAGCTGAATATGAGTCAGCAGTGCCCTGGCAGCCAGGAGGGCCAACTGTGTCCTGGGGGCCATCAGGCAAAGTATCGCCAGCTGGTAGAGGAAGGGGATTGTCCCGCTCTGCTCTGCACTGGTGTGGTCTCACCTTGAATATTGTGTGCAGTTTTGGGCACCACAATATAAACATATTAAGCCATTAGAGAGCTGTTAAGATCCAGTTATTAAAATTATTAGAGATGCCTCTGACTGAATTGAGGTGCAAACAAGACTATATGCCAAGGTCAATAGTATGAATTTTATTTAACAGTAAATGTGAGGCAGAAAGAGATGGTAAGAAATAGAAAAAAGGAGGGATGGGGAAGAAAGATAGTGACAGAGAGATATTAAATAGAAAATATATCACCACTCTGAGGAACCCAGTGGTGTCCCCTACGTCCTCTTCTTCTGGTCTTCTCAGTGATAAGGACCCTGCAAAACATAGAGTCCAATGGATTAATATACATTCAGGAGATGCCTAGGCACCTGCCCTGGGGAAGCTTTGCAGTCTCTTGTGACAGACTCTGGATTTGTTGCATGACTTGGATCATGTGCAGTCCTCTGGTCATAGAAGGCCTTAGGAATGAGTCTGGGGGGAGATTTGGGGATCTTTGAAGGTTTATGACCCCTTTTCAGCTTCCTTTCATGTGAATATCCCATGCGTATGTGGTCTTCCCAGAGCAGGGGATTTAATCCTTCAGTTTGTGGAGAGATTTCACCATCACACACACAAAACCCTTCTCTTCCACCCTCTGAGCCCAACTAGGGCTGATTCTTAATTAAGTTTGGCTTTCTTCGTGGACACATTCTCCTTCCCTGAGACTTGTTTACTTCTCCTTAGACATGAGGTAATTGGACAATAGTCTTATCTCAAGTTCCCAACACAGTCCAAATTCCAGTGAGGAGGTATATTGGGTGAAGGAGGAGAGGTGGTGGTTGGAGAATGGGAGAATGTCCTTCAGTGGTGCCAGATGGGGAGTTGCTTCTTTGCAGTTTGACAAAAAGTCTTTGTATGATTTTGATAATGTTTGAGACATTAACAATATTCAGTCTCTCACAAGAGCATCCAGAGGAGGGCCATAAGGATGATGGGTCTGGAAGGGCTGAGATCATTTGGTTTGTTCAGCTTAGAGAGGAGGACACTGGGGAGAAACCTCACTGCAGTCTTCAACATCCTCAAAAGGGGAAGAGGAAGGGCAGGTGCTGATCTCTTCACTCTCATGACCATTGAAAAAACTTGAGGGAACAGCATGAAGCTGAGTCAGAAGAGGTTTAGACTAGAAATCAGGAAAAAGGTTTTTTACACGGAGAGTGGTTGGGCACTGGAACAGGGTTCCCAGAGCACCAAGCCTGACAGAGTTCAAGAAGCGTTTAGACAACTCTCTCAGGCACATGGTGTGATTCTTGGAGTGTCCTGTCCAGTGCCAGGAGTTGGGCTCGATGACTCTGATGCACCCCTTCTAACTCAGCAGATGTTATGGTTCTATGTTTCTAAGCAAAGCAAACCAAGGAATTAATTCACTGCTTCGACAGGCAGGTGTTCAGCCCCGCCCGGGTCAGCAGGGCTCCATCATGCAGAACAGTGTCTTGGGAAGACAACCACCATCCAAACATTCCCACTCCCCTCTTCTTCCCCCAGCTTTTTATGCTGAGGATGACGCCATATGGTATGGGATGTCCCGTGGGATATGGTCAGTTGGAGTTGACTGTCCCAGCTGTGTCCCCTCATAGCTTCTTGTACACCCCCAGTCTACTAATTGGAGAGGTAGTGTGAGGAACAGAAAAGTTCTTGACTCTGTGTAAACACTGCTCAAGAGTAACTAAGACATTCCTGTATCATCAACACCATTTCCAGCACAAATCCAAATCTGATATGAACAAAATGCCCTACATAAAATCTTCATGCAGCAATGTATTTTGAAGCAAAATAATCCCTGTACTTTACCAAGTATGATGCTTTACATGTTCATACCATTACAGGTAGAAAAAGTGAGCTGGAGATGTGAGACAAGTCCCTTACAACACTTCTATATTCCAGATATCACCCATAACATACTTGGATTGCTGTAGCCCTGAAGGCAGTATGAGAGTTCAAGCCCACTCATAGCCAGGAAGTGCAGAGAGAGGGCAAGAACCACAACAATGCCTGTGTTAGCGCTACAAGAAATCAGACAGAAAAAAGGGTAATTATCAAGTTGAATGTTTAAGTATCTTTCCATCTTTCCAGCCCTGAAATAGCCAAGAAAGAGCTAAGACTATGTCACTAGATCACCAGTACTATCATCTAAAATTGCTTAGGGTTGATGCGAGCTTTTGAATCAGTCCCCAAAACAGTGTTCCTCCGCTCCCCCTTTAGCATTGATGGCTGTAGCCTGAGTGGTAAAGGAGCTGGAAGTTACCAAGATAGATACCTTACTCTCATATTTAAAGATAATACACCCTTGAACATACCAGTGAAGCTATTATTTGTTTTTATTGCTGAAGACATCTTTTAATGTGCAACTTGAATACGAAGAAATAACTTCTTTTCTTGTAGGAAAAGTCAGTCTCACTTTCATAGATTGTACTGCATATAGGGGTTTTTTTGTAGTTTTTCTCATTACATGAAAGTATTATATTTAAGAATTTTGCTACAGAAAAGCTCTTCCAGGTTGTTCCATTCACTGCACAAGTCACAGTTAGGTCTGTCTTGCACCAGTAGCAACTCTGTGGCAGTTCCCAAGCCCTTCATATTCTCTAAGTCAGTGTGAGAGGTTCCATATTCATTTGTGATATTTGCACTTTGTTTTACATGTCAGAAAAAAAAAAAAAAGTTCAGGTATTTCTGAAGAACACTTAAGGAGTTACAAAATGTTTAGTGCCAACATTACCATATTTCAAAGAGTTGCCGTGTCTCTTGCCAGACATCTGAACGTTTAATAGGCATTTCTGGACTCAGAAATATCTTTCTTTATTGTAATTGAGACAATAGTATAAACTACAGCAATAGTGTCTTATATTGCTATCACAATCACAACACCCAATTGTTATCAGGTTGCAAAAGCTTTCAGCCTAACAACTTCATTATGGATCTGCCCCATTCCAGGAATTCAGACTAAGTCAGTATTATGGAAAATTAGTGCCAGTACACACTTGA
>JAWWES010000081.1:58248768-58299502 GCA_035583135.1 Lophotriccus pileatus
TGGAAAGTTTCTAATCTAAATAGCTCATTATTCTGGTGGCCGTGAAAGACGAATGGGATTTCTCATCTGAAAATTATTACTATGAGCAAAATATGATGACAGACCTTTTCTACTTAAAAAACGTTTGTCACACTTTATTTCTTGCTCTGTCAGTTAAAACAAGGAAATAGAGTTGTTTTTGTCACAATAAAAAAAGTTCTGATTTCTTTCCTGCAGTCACAATTGCAAGAAACCCTTCCTAGATATTTTAACTTGATTGCATCCAAGAATTAGCTAATGATCCTTTCATTTCTTTAATTAAAAACACACCCACATATTAGACTGGATATACTTAAGTTTAAATTATTTAAGGACTTAGCCACAAAGTACTGAAAACAATAATTCAAATTTGTCAGTCTTTGAAGAAAGCAACTAGTTGCTAAAATTATGCAATTGTCTCAGCCTCAAGGTTCTTCTCATCCTTCAGTCTAGTTCTTGTAGCTAAATTCAGATATTGCATTAGGACTTAAGTTCAAAATCTCCTCCACAACAGATTATATGTGGGAAATTATAACCTGATTTTCTAAAAATATCTGTCTGATTAAAGTAGCACCTGCACACATTGGCTGTGTGACTGCCATTGGAATTTGTGAGATTATATGCATCCATACATTGGTTAGCTACTTCCTCACATTTTGCCACTGCTTTTTTGTATATGTTCTTATACAGAGTGTATCTCTGTTTTGTCTTGGATGACCTTGGATGAGGAATGTGCCCTTGAACCAAATCTCCTGACTACCCACTCCCACTCTGCCTGCATCCTGGAGCACTCCCTGAACACATGAACAAGGCTTCTTTCAGATGAAACTAAGCTGCAAGATGTGCTGAAGGAGGGCACTTCATGCAGTCTAAATGCAAATAGGATTTTAGCCCATGGGACTGTGTCTGAAGTAAAAATCCATCAAATGTGTATAGTACAGACATGACATCCTCAGCACAAATTGTTTCACTCCACAGATACTAGTCCACATGACTTATTATCACAAGTTCATATCCATTTCCATAACAGAACTTAAAAGCCTAACAAAGGATCTTAGGTTAGGAAGCCATAGCATACACTGTCCCTGTCCCTCTTTCCTGGTAGGTTTACTTGGCAGCTACTCCCAGAGTAGGATTCAGGCAACTTTAGTGGAAAATGGAGGCTATTTGTTTGAATTCCGGGTGAAGGAATCAAAATCTGATGTCTCTTGCCATGGAGAACGCACCAAACCCTTGCACTGGGTTACTACTGTCATCTGTCCTCCTGCAGTGGTGAGAAGAAAGCAAGTGCCCTTATTCCTTTTAGAAGAACAGGGATAAAGGCATACCTTCAGGGGAGTATTTTGGTAAGTCAGAAGTTTGTACCACCACCTCAGGAAGAGGAGATTCTATGTTTTCTCAACATTTCCTATTATTAGAGCTCCCCTCAGAGTACACTGGATTTCCTGGACTGTCTTTCCTTGGTGTCTAAACCTCAGTGTGTGTTCAGAGCCAGAGCCACCACCAACCTTTTAACATTTCAAAATACCGAAGTGTTGGGGTTAGATCAGAGCCTGGAGCTGGGTTTGAGCTGTGGAAAGATATCATTCCAGCCCAGGAGACCAAGATATAGGCCTCTGTGGCTCCCTGAAGGCAGCTGTGTTAACAGCAGCCAGAAAGACAGGACAACTTGACAGATTTATCACTCCCTTGGCCCAATAGTACTCCCTATAGTTATCAGTAGAAGTCCCCCCTATGCATGCCAATACCTTCTCCCATAGGTTAATTTTTACATAGACCATCCCTGTAACACCCTTCTTCTAGCCCCTTCTACACCACACCCCTATAAAACCTTGTAACCCTTCTGTAATAAACAGTTCGCCATTATTCCACAGACCCTGTGTGTCTCTTCATTCTGTCACCAGGCTGCAGCCCCTGTCCCCCACCCAGGGCAGGGCCTGCTCCTCTGAGGAGAACCAAGGGGTTCCTGGCAGACCCTATTTACCCTGAAAACCCAAACCGGGTCACCAAAGTAGCTCTACCTCCCTGCCCCCCCCAAAAAATGGTGATGCTGGTAGTCTCTGCAGCAAGTGGTCTGCGAGGCAACCTGACCCTTCTGAAATCTGCAGCTTCATAATGAACGGTACCTCAGACACTGTGCTGAGACCCAAACCAGGGAGGAAAGAGAGGACTAGCAATCCTTATTATTTCCCCTAACACCACCAAAATTTCCAGTCTAATGTGTCATGACCCCCAAGCTGAGAGCACAGTTGTTCTGCTGCAGCTTTTGGCAGACAGGTCTCCGTGTAGAACAGGAAGATTCCCACTTCCCTGCAGCTGGACAGGAGATGCTGCTCAACATGCGCTACTCCCTTTCAGAAGAAAGAAAGACGGATGAGCAGAGAAAGGCGCATGGCAGCTCAGTCAAGGCCAGGGCACATAGAACACCATGGACTGGAGCATGTCAGCAGCTTTGCCATAATAATACGGCTTTCTTGGTGCTGAGATATTATGGATTCATGTGTCCACTTACAACTGCTGTACTGCTGTGTCCTGGTATACCACTCTCCTTAAGAGTAGGAAGATTAATGTTTTTGATTTTGCACCCCAGCACTTCCCCTCCTGAGGGCTGCATATGATACTACCAAACCACACTATGCCCAAAGGACACCAGTCAAAGGTGTCTGTACCAAGCCTTTCTTGGCCTTCATGCCCTGCTCAAGCTGTTGAAGCCCTGGCCTTCCCGGCTCTCTTTTATTTACAAAACAAAAAACCAGCACTCTCTCCCTACCCTCTGAAAGACATAGCAGCACGAATTAGGGAGACAGAATCATGAGGAGCTTGTGACCACTTCTGGCTTCATTTAAAAGAGCAGCCTTGAGAAGCTAAAGCAGTCTGATCCCTACACTGCCTACGCACAAGAGACAGGCCAGAAATTCCACCTCATCTGTCACATCTACATCTGGTATCTTCTTCAAAGTGATCACAAGCAAGTGGATGCTGCGTACTTGGAGCCTTCTGAACACAAGCTTGGCATGCAGCTATAGGTTGGACAGGAAGACTCAGAAACTTAGATGCACTCAGGGTCCCAGTTTAAACACAGCTTTTGTTTACACCACCACAGACTATAAACCTTCATTTTAATTTCTGGCTGAAAGGTTGTTTGGTGGCAGCTTTCTTTGAAAACATGTCACACTTTAAAGAGTTGCAAGTTGTTCTTTTGTTAACTCAGCATACTTCCAATTTATTTTTCATCAGCTGCTACATCCCTAAATATTTCCTTTTAATATACCATCTCAGAATTTACAGAGTGAGCTTTCCCACGCTGCATGCCTGAGAGGAAGAGCATACTGTGATGATTGCAGCTCATCCATGATGAAAAATATCTATCATTATATTCTCCCCACCCCCACCCCCCACCCTCCCCTGGTTCTTGTGTACAATTATAATAGCTACACTTTGGTGCAACTAAAATGCTTTTTCATAAAGAACTTCCATATAATCAGGAAAGGGGAAAAAAATAGATATCTGCATATAAGCACTGCCAAGGACTTAGTCCTGTTAGAAACCATCACACTGTTGAGGTGTGCCCTCTGCACATACGAGCTCTTTGCCCCTGAAGAGCGCTCAGTAGATGTCAGAAAGTGCTCTGCACCTGGATTGTGAGCCCACAGACCGGTGCATTCCTGCCAGCTCAGAAGGTTAAATGACATGTGCCTATCTGGGACACGTGCTCTGGCAAAGGCCAAAGTTACAAGTGCAAAAGGCAAAAGTGCCCAGTGAAGCAACGAGAAAATGAATATGGTAGAGAACTAAAATTCAAGACATTTACAAGAATAATTAGTCATACTATAGGCAAAAGCATTACTGAAAGAAGGCGGTAGAAAGAGGTACTCTGAAAACCATCAAACTGAGGGGAAAAAGGGCACCCTCTGCATGCCCAAGCCAAATCCCACTGAACCTACATGACTCCAAAACGAATATTCCTCAGCCAGCTGGGAGATGCTGCTTTTCTACTACACCGTTTTAGAAAACCATCTGTTGGACTACACATAGCCTCCACACAGGAGAAAATTGCAGAAGTCACGCTGTTTTCTCCTGCCTTACAAAAGTGATGTTTTAAATATAAACAGATTCTATTGAAAATGCAAAGGCTATTCTTCACCAATTGTTTAAAAATAAAAAATCGTTCAATTTGAATTTGCAAAATATCCCAGGCAATGTGAATCTGATGTTCATGGATAAATAAAAAAGAAAAAAAAATTCATTACATGCAGCTCTAGAGTATAACTCTAAATAAAAAATATCAAAAAAAAAAGGAGGGTGGGTTTCAAATGGTACTGAAACGAAATTTGATGAACAGGTTCTTTTTATCTCTCTCTTTCCTTGCCCACAGCATTTAAAGGCAGCAGGGGCTTTGTGACAACACAGACAGCTAATTGCAAGGAAATGGATGTCTGATGCCATTAACACTACCCACTTTCCTTGGACATTTAAAATAAAAACAAAACACGCCACTAGGCACACAGTTCTCTCCCTGGGGTGGAGATGAGAGAGCGCCTGAACTGCATATGATAGATGTTAAGTCCGATTGCTTAATGCACTACTGGAGGGAGCCCAGACACACCTAAATGAGGATAGTATTTGAACCTATATAAGAAATAACGGAATACTTGCATCCTGCAGAGTATGTGTTCAGTCTTAATTTTAGGAAACAGCTATAAAACTCCACCATTTGAACCCACTGAAGTTGTCATTTAAGCATTGCAAGTAATTAGAAATAGTATTATCTTTAAAGGAAAATTACAAATAACCTACTGTACTTAGGCTGTACTTAGGCCATACTTAAGAAATTCCCCATATGGATAAGTACATGTACAAAGAAATAGAAATAATTGTTTGTGTGAAAAAAAAAAAGGCTGTCTGAAAAGTAAGCACTCTTTCTAGACATGAAAGTAGAAAACAATGCCTGATGATCACTCATTTAGCATTAGTAGCAGAGGAAATGTTACAAAACCATTTCTTGTTTCATTGGATGTTCAAACACAGGCATTACTCAAATGAGTCAGAAGAAAGACAGAGAGAGAAAAAAAAATTGAAATTACTGAAAAAAATTGCTTAAAAATCTTAGGAATGCTTGCTCCATATAACCATAAAACGATGAATTTAAACTACTTTAAAAATTCAATGGATATATTTGTTTTGAAAATACACCTGCAAGACCCCATTTCACTCCCACAGTCATATACTAAAACTCTAAACATTTTTGGAACTAACAATGGATTATTAATTACAGTGGCACTGTTAAGCACCATTACAATTACTGAACTTACCTGACTAACATACCTGTGGTATTACTAGCTTTCAACTTGAAATAATGCCATCTTTATAACTTACCTTCTTGTTTTAATACAACATGCATTGCTTTAAACACTATTACACAGTGAAACATTAGCTTGACTAGATTAGACTATAATTCTGAGTAACTCATTTCCCTTCTATTTTAGTTTAGAAAAGCTACTTGGAAGTATCATAGCTAGAAGTCAGAAATTGAAGTTATAATATATAAACACAACATATCATGTTGTTATTGAAAGAGATTTGCGTTGATAAGTTTGTCTACAATTCACTATATTGCCTTCTTTGGAGGAAAAATGAGTAGTTACTATTTACAACTTAGGCTACAACCTGAATTCACAGAAATCAGTGGGAGATTTTCCTATTAATTTTGGTAGCAGCGGGATTGGACCATTAATGTAATAAAACAGGTAGTGTAAAAAAAACACCATCTCCAATCACTTCTGGATTATCAGCCTGCAATTAATTTGTACCATCTTAAGTTGCTGGATAAAATTAAACAACTATAAATCTAGTTATGAAATATACATGAAGGAAAAATAGATAATAATTGAAAGTCTGACCTAAGAAGTTATTAAATTACTATTTGATGTTTTAACAAATCTTAATAAGGGGCCATTAATTTAACACTGTGATTGCCTAGAAAAAGAAGGCAATATTTTTACAGTCAAAGTTTTTTTCAGTTTAACTCTTCCGTTTAACAACTTATGTTGTGCTTTTGTAGCATATCTCTGAAATGATCTCAGCAGTAAATTGCTTGTGCTTGTCTGTTGATTGTGATGTGAAGAGGCTGGTTGGACCAGCAGCTGAAGGACTCTATTTATATACCTGGCTGGTTAGATTGAATGGACCTGTAGGAAGAACCAGCCCCATCAGAGCTTCTTCTATGGTTTCCATCTTGACCTTGAATTTGACCTTTGCTATGGTCCACTTCCATCTCCATAAAAATGAGCTAAAGGTTAGATTGTCATCTATTTGCTCTTTTCTGTTTTCCTGGGTTTGATGATATATTCCTAGAGCTGCCTAAAAGAGATTAATTATCACACTTTGGTGTGACTCATAGGAAAAGTGTTTGCAGTGCACAAGTGAATAGGTGTATGCAATTCCTCACAATGCTGAGCTGACATTGTTATTTAAATCAGAAAATGATGATTACTAGGGTAACAGAGGGAAAGAGGTTCCCACCACAGAATGAAATGAAAGGTCAAACAGCTTAAGGGGATCAAACAAAAAAAAATATGCAAGATAAGCAATTTCAGGCTCAGATCTCAAACTGAGGCTCTTCTATCTGCATCTACTCTCATTTTGAAGGTAGCACATACAATGAATGATCAATTCACTGGTTTAGATACAGTGTATTCTCTTACTCTAAGTAATAATGAAAATTTCTTGTGGATCCACAATGCTTGTGGATGTTTTCTTGAATTTATCAGGGCAAGGACTTGATATATCAATGAGTGTGTCCCCTTTTGACTCTTTTGAAGGTAATTTAATCAAATGTGCACAGGTTCTAATATCTATGTTTCAAATAATTATACTTTGTCTGTTAGAAGGGAAGCGATGTTTTTATTTGATGTACCTTTTAATTGCTAGAGAGATATGAAATAAACATGGTATGAATTTCAAATGAATTCTGTAAAGAAAATTTAGCATATCAGCCTTGTGTCTGAGTAGATAATTTCTCATTTATGCTAGACATAGTTTTTAAAATTGCAATTTTTCTAGAAACAGTCAGTATAGAGAGAATTGTATAGCCTGTACCTCTTCTGATCTATCCACATCAATTAAGTAGCACTTTGGGTGCCAGACTGTATTTGGGAATTCACTGAGAACCCATTATTTTGATATCATGGCTAGGATCACTCCATTCTGCTACTCACAGGAACAGAAGAAGGCACAGCACTGAGTTCCTTCACAGAGAAAACTTTCTTACTGTCTGTACATCTGAATACCATGAATATGGATCTAAAGCTTTTTGGTATATTTTCCTAACATTTAAGAGATGTGAGACTGATTGACCAGCCTGAGTTTGCTTATTGTAGTCATAACAAATCATTAAAACCAGAAGTTCAAGAAAAAACTACTAGCACAATAAGATACATAGAGCAGTGCTATTCTCAAGCATTTGACCTAGAAACAATGTGTTGACAGGACATGTCTCTACCAACAATTTGCAATAGAATGGAGTCAAGAGAGCAGCGCCAATGACATTGTGATTAGGTCCTTGGTGATGGTGTATAACTTATACCGAAGGCAGTTCTAGCAACAGGTACCAAATATTGCCTAGATTTTTTGTTTTAACTTTTTTCCAAAAATTTGTATGGATCACTAGAATGTTTAAACTTTTAATCTCACTGTTACACAATTCAAGGTGATGGTTATGATAGTGCTCTCACAAATAGAATCCTGGGGTTAGGTACACAGTTTGACTGCAATAAATATTATAGAGATTATTTGATTTGCCTGTCTTTCTGCCTCTCAAAATCCCTACAATAAATTTGATTGCTTGTGTCAAAAGACAAGTCTGTTATAGATTTTTCAGATATTTTTAGCTACTCACTGATTTAAGCATGTCTGAAAAGCAAATTTCAGAGATATCTGCATGAATAATTGTTGTAATTGATGAAAGTGTTGGTATAGAAAATACTCTTACAATCACCTGGTAATGTGCAAGGAAAAGGACTACCCATTACATCACACCACTCTCAGTCACTGCTCCAAGAAATCATGGTGTTTTGATTTGTTCACTGTTTCTATGTAGCAACAAAATAATAGATACATTTTTGGCATTCTCGTATGATTTCTGAGAAGGATTAATGAGTAAGGAAAGGAAAAAGAACAAAGGCCAAGGCTGACAAGTAAAACTATTTGGCTATTTGGCCCTAGCAGCACATTTTCGACCACCCAAACTATTTGATTACTCATTAGGACCTCAAAAATAGTATTTAATTAGAGCTTCCTGGGTCAAATTTGGGTTGACTCAGCAGAAAGTATATTATTCTCCACTTTTATTCTGTCTTCTATAAATTACCTTCAGAAGGAGTTAAACAATGATAGCATTGTGGTACAATGGCCTACTTGTTATTGGTTGTCAAGGAAAAGGTGCTCATTGCTGACTTCTGTACTCTTTGCCATTAGATAAATAGACACACAAACTTCTGGCTGTTTGGACCTTGCAATCTCTTATCCCCGAGAGAAAATCATTAATCTTTTTCATCAGAACATACATCAAAAACTAGAAGCAAGATACCCATGATTCCCGGTATTCTATTCCCTTGGGCTCTGCGGAAAGAGAGAGATTGATTTTTACTTTTTAGGGTGGATTTGCTCTTAAATTAGCCCTTTTATTTTTTGCAGCATTTCATTCTAAAAAATCACAGTAAGGGAGGAAAAGCAGAACCAGCAATATCAACTAGATGAAATAAATGGACTCCCTCCCCCGCCCCATTCAGGACTTTAAGAGGAATTCCAAGAAAGTGAAATTTTTTTTGAGTCAAAAAGCCATAGGGCATTGGCTTTAATATACTACTTTAATACAACGCTACCAAATGCCCTGTAACTGTGGTACTCCTGCGACTTGCTCCACCCACTGAAAGCGCCGAACGAAATGTTGCCTTGCAGCAGGAGAAGCCGATCGCTCCCCAGGCGCCCGGGGCCGAAGGTGTGTGGCCATCGGCGGCAGCCTCGGGGTGAGCTGGGGGCACACAGTGCACACGTATGCACACACGCTGCCTTCCCATTAGCCGCTGGCCAGGCTCCAAGAAAAGCAGGGCTTGCTCAGCGCAAGGCACAGGAGAACGACTATTCACACATGTTTATAGAAACAGCTGTGAGGGGAAGGTGTGAGTTTACAGCAGCGTCAAATACACGTGTCAGCTGTCATACCCTAACGCTGCGGTTCTGTCGGGAGAAGAAAAGGAAGATGCAGGGAGCATCAGTCCTCACATGGGCGTTTTATATACATCTGACTCAAGGGAAAAAAAAAAGAAGAAAGATCCTGTTAAGTAATCTTGCAGATACTTCGCTGATTATAAAAGCCTTCTCTTTTAATATTCTAACTTAGTTAAATAAAAAAGATTGGGTTTAGTTTCTATCCAAACAAGTTAACAACTCTGCCACTACCATCATGTCCTCCAGTAAGACTAAACAAACTCTTTGTGATTATTTGTCTTCCCGTGTTATGAAGAAACCAAAGTTTTGCCACTGTGATTTGCTCCAGATTTAAAAAAAATCACTAAGAAAATGAAAGAAAAGCAAAGCCAAAATAAATGTGAATATGGTTTCAACCTGATAATGTTTTCAAGAGTCTTTCAAATCTCAGTTTGTACATCTTAAATTAGAAATGTTTGGCACTTTAATCAAGTTTATTTAAATAAATGAAGTTCTTAATAAAAAGGAACATCCTTGACATACTGAGAAAACTTTCACCTTGCATTTATTGCAATTTTTTTGCTCAATTCCAGATACAAAATACTGTGAATAGCAAAAGAAATGTGATCTCTGACCTCTAACCCAGCTCTGTGCTTCTGAGCCAACTTTCAGCCGTGTAAAAGAAAGCAAGCAAGCACGAAATAAAAGGATACCACAAATCAACCGGTTTTGGACAGGAAGACAAGGTATGTTCACTGAGCACCTGTTTGAATAAGTTTATTTCTGCATGTGTTCTTCAGATGTTCTATTGCAAATCTGATATTGATGACTGCTAGCCAAGAATTATCACTGAACTGCGAAGAAATAATTTTTTTGTGGATTGTGCGATAAATCTATATTTTCTTTCTGTTTTGAAGATTGTCTTTAATTGGGGGCCTTTATATCTGCAATTTCACTGTGCTTTATTGTCTGGATACTTGTCATGAGTGCTGTTACTAAAACACAAAATCTTTTATCAGAAGAACTACAGAATTTAAGGTTATTTAATAGAGACTTTTAACACATTTGTAATATACTAATTTAAAAGAGGAAAACAGATGTGACAGTTTGACCATCAGTCCACAGAAACTAGTTGCTTAGGGAAAGGTCTGATCAACTGGGGTCAATTTTTACATCAGGAATGGATTCCCACAAATCTTACCGCAGAAATTCTCCAAAATTCATACCTCCTTTAGGTAACAGGACAATTCTAGTGGACTGATATTATTTGGAAGCAAGAAAGAGAGGTGTGAACAGTTAAAAATTGTTGTTCACAAAATACTAGTAGCTTTCCCTGCTTAAAAGTTCAGTGGTTTTTGAGTGTGCCTGCTTACAATTAGCAGTTTACAATTACTGCAAGCCATGTTCCTTCCTACTCAGCATATCCTGTGTTGCTTTGGATGGAAATGGGTTGCAGAAGCTACTGCAGAAGCTCCCTCTGCACCCAGGGGCTGGCACCAGGAGAAGGGGGTGACACAGCAACATCTGTAATACAACAACTTCCCCCCAGTCCTGCTGTTGTGTGAGAAAACATTCAGAAAGGGGAGACAAATACAGGTTCATTTAGTTGAGGAGTTACTCAGAGCTATGGTGGAGAGTGCAAGGGACTTGAGCAGGCACAACTCAGTTTTAGGATGATAAAACTTAAAAAGATTTGGAGAAATGGAAACATTTCCTTCATAAGGTAATGAATTACTGTCACTAAAAGAGGGGGGGGATAAATGAAAAACATTTTAAAATTATGTCCATCAGTGTGGATAAGCTGATCTTCTCAAGCATAAAAAATAGAAGAAAAGTGGATTAAAAAAAAGGATATGTGACAATTCTGTTATTCAGCACTTGTTTCTTGATATTCAAAGTCCTGAAAGTATCTGAAATGATTGTGAGAAGGCATGAACTCATAAGCATTATACAGCTATGAATAAACACTGAGGAAAAGAATCAGTATCATTGTTAACAACCTTCAAAAACCCGAGATTTGCTTTTGAACCCTTACAGTAGTGCAGTGTCTGTACGTCCAATAAAAGCAGTGAGGACTTTTTGGTTTTAGTAGAAACACTCACATTATTACTGAGAAAATACCAGTGCTGCGACTTCTGGCTGTTAACATCAATATTCTGCGTTTGTCTATACTGGAGAGCTGAAAGAACTCAGAATCTCAATGTAAAATTTCCCTAAAAATAAAATATCCATTAAAACCATGAGAAAACTTGGATTATAACACACTTCTGGGTCAATCTTGGTGCTTAAAATTCAATCTACAAGTTAAACAATAATAAGAAATAGCAGTTGGCATCTTATAAATGCGGTTGTTGTTAAGGCTGATGAAAAATATGTAACATTCAAATACTTCCAATATCTGAAGTAACATTTTTAGTCACTGGGATCATTTATGAATCCTATGAAACTATGGAATTTGGTTTTAATCTCCAATAACTCTGTCATTTGACTTTATTTTACATCTTCACATTGTATGCATACTAACTTTTGGCCAACAACTCCTAATGAGATGTATTCTGTGGTCCTGTTTCAGACATGCTTTAAACAGCATGTTAAAGCAATTTTGGAATCCAGAGATCTTAGAGACACAGACAAATGCTGCCTCTAATTTTATGCTCTAATTGCTGTGGTCAAATGTCACCCAGGCCTTCAGACACACCACACACAGTGGTTAGCTCAGCTTCAAATGACTAAGCCTCAAATCTCTCAACTTGATATGCTCATGTATACCTTGCAACTATATCTCCTAATTTACAACATGCCTGCCTGTATTAGCACAGGCTTCACAAAAGACCTCTAAAAACTGAGGAAATAATTAGTTCATGCGCAGTTAGCTTGGAGAATCATCTCACCAGGATGTGGCACATCACATATGTGCATATTTATGCATAGCAACATCTCCTTTTCCACTATAAAAAGTATTTCATTATTTCTTAGTGAAAATAGACAGGAACTTTGCAGTATGGCTTGAGATTCACTATGATGTTTTATGCCATTAACTTTTTTAAACTCCTTCTGTACCAGAATAGAACCCATTATGGAATTTCAGGTGCTGAATTATAGGATTTATACTTTTATACATTTAGCCTTAAAACCCTATCAGTCTTCCAGTGACAGAAATTATTTTCTTCTGTCTCACTGCAGCACATGATATTTGGTAGTACCCCAAAACTGTGTTCTGAGAATTACAACATTTTACTTCAGACCCAAGGTAAATAACTCCTTAAGGTTCATTGACTACTATCCCCATCCTGGGGAGGTGAAGAGTGACAAAAACATGCTTCTTCTGCTTGCCCTGCCTTTTGAGCCTCTAAATGCATACATTGCAAGCATAACATTCTTACCTTAAAATAGAGCTAATACTGAAAATTAATAAAGTTACCCCTAAAAAAGTACACACGGTTTTACAGAAAATCCCTGAAATTTGGATGTCAGCTTGACATTGACTGTCTTGTGAAATGTGACTGACTTCAGTGTAAACATCCTGACATTTTGAGGATTTACAACTCCAGTAAAGTCTTCAGCCTAGATCACAATTATTTCTAGTTTTTCAGAATAGTTAATACTGTTAATCACATTAGAAGTAACTGTCAACATTCAACAATTATAATAAGAGAGTACAGGGATTCCTACTGTATAGAAAACCTGTCCATTTTTAAGCCCTGTAACTTTTTATAATATTAGCCTATTCTTATGGAGGCACTGTGTATTAAAAAAACAAAGTTAGATTTAAAAAAAAAATAAATGCAAACAAACAAACCCCTCGTAAATAACCTTTGAAAAAAGCTTGAAAAAGCTTTTCAAATATCTGGCACTAAACCCCTGAAGTTAGTGCAAAAATGCCAGCTATCATGCAGACATCTGAATAACAACCATAAGCACATATCTTCTTTACCTTGCATCAGTGCATCAAAAATGTGGTCACAAAGCAAATATCTGGCAAGATTGACAAAATTATATTCACGTTCAGGTAAAGCAGTAAGAAATAAGCAGTATTCCCTATGCAGGCTTTATGTTTAGGTGCTTCTGGTTCTGCAGACATGCATGTGTGTCCACACATATGCCAGGAGGAGAGCAAGGGTATTGCCTGTGCAGAGCTGCTAAGCACACAGATGTGCAGGAAGTCAGGAGTGAATCATAATCTAGTGGTCAGAAAGTACATGGCATAGAAGAATGTCCACAGCAGGTTGGATGCTATGTCCATTTGTTCCCTCCTGGTTCACCCCACTGTTATTACAAGTTTAGCAAGACTAGTCAATACTCTAATCTAAAATTAAGCTTGCATTTTAAAACAGTTTCTTTTTTTAGAAAAAATAGAATATGTTTGATTTCAATACTTTTGACTACTGGCAAGCAAACTAAAAGTTTGTTATTATAGTTGCTATTTCTCTGACTTCAGAAAATCAAAATTAATAGCAAACATAGAAAAAAATTTGCTTAGGCAAATAGCTCTTTTTCTAGATGAATACGAGGCATGTTGCTTTTACCATTCAACTGCCTCACTTAGATATGTTTGCATATCTATACTGTCCACTGATTATACACTTTATACTCAATATTATGGATGTTATCATTTTTGGTAAATATTATACCTATATCATTTTCTGTTATATATAGTATTGTCAGGCTTTATTCTTATAGCACTCTGGGAACACAAAAGCAGATATCAGCAAGGAAACCTGATGATAAAATATACTTATTATCTAATGTGTTAGTATTATCAAACAGAACTTGTGCACATGCTACAGATGTTATTTCATTCATATGATCCTTCTGAGAAAACAAAGATATTATCTTCAAAGAGTCCAGAATTATTCTGTTACAGGACTTGCTTTATTTTACATGGATTGTTTTTTATTTAAGACATGATGCACATACTATTTATTGAACAGTTTAATCCATTACATTTTGATATCCAGAAAACAATGGGTGAATGCTGCAATCTAAATTTGAGTTTTTTGAAATGTTTGGCTTCTCTGAAAATCATCTGCTTGACCCTTTCTTTGAATTACCTATTTTTTCATAAATACTTAAAAAAACCACTGCCTTTAGATCTTTAATATCTTCCTTCTCCTTTACAAGTTTTTTCCCAAACTGAAGAGTGTTATTTTATTTAGTGCTCTTTTCACACATGTATTTCCACATCTGCATCACCCCTGTCATCTTCCCAGGTCTGTTCTCTAGTTCTACTATCCCTATTTTTAGTGAGTGATGTTAGTCAACACAGTGGCATAATGACATTTCTGGTTCAGCTCTATTCCTTCCCCAGAAATTTCCTACAGTTCTCATTGCCTTTTTGCCTGAGCTGAGAACCAAACCATTTCTTCAAAGACCTATGCACACTGATTCCCTTATCGCCTCTCTTAGTACTGAGTTAGAGTCCGGTACTGCAAGTATACACAGAGTTATGCTTCCAGGGCTACACTATTCTGCAACACGTCTACCAGGTAAGCTTTTCTGTTGGGCTCAGAAACAATAAGTCAGGGAAGAAACTTATAACCGGATCCTATTTTCCCTTGCACCTCAGCTGACCCTGGAGTGATAAAACTGTAAAAGAAATAAACTCTGTTCCATGTATTTCTCCTCTCCTGTCTAAACACAGTGCAGACTTTCCACAATTAAAGTGTAATTGATACTCTAGTCCCGCTTTTGAAGAAAAGCCTTCCCTACTGCTATTTTCCTTTTGAGGGATGCCCATCAGTAGAGAAAAGAGGTCAGGTCTGTGGAGGGCAACCTAAGAAGCAGGTTTTGAGTAGACACCTCTCTGCAAGGAACGGATTACTGCTTACCATCCCAAGACTGTGGCCTTTCCAGAGTGCAGAGAGTAGAGGAAAGTCTATGTTACTCCTCTCTTCATCTTTTAAAGAAAGGCAGCTGGTAAAATAACACGGCTCATTGGTGCTATATGAGTGATGGGCTGGCCACAAACCACCTGCTGCACTGATTTGCAGATGAGGATAGATGGGTAAAACTCAAGATTTCCCAGAACTAGGTGGCTTAGCTGGGCACCAGGCATTCTCCAGTCTATTCAGTACATGCTGCAGTTACTAAACACTCTGTGTTAGGTACTACAGTGAGCACTGAATGAAGTGCAAGGTATTAGACATTGTTGCAAGGAAAGGAAGTTTGCCAAGACTATGAGACCAGGCTGGAAAAGGAAATAACTCTATGATAGGCTTTTGTTAATAAACTTTGCATGCTTTTTTATTTTTTTTCCCCCTCCCTCCTGAGCATGAGGCAGGGGATAAAAGGGACCATTTGTATTACAGTTATTTGCAATCTAATTTGCCAGGCCAAAGGATAGTCTGAATGATCTAATTCTCAATATACTACAGGACCAAGGTGAAGTACAAATCATCTTAGAGGAGCCAATAATTTTGTTTCAATTGATTAGCTTTTTAGGCAGTATCCTTCAGTTGAGACTTTTCAGATAAGTAAAGTAAATTAGGTTGAAAACAAAATGCTCGTTCCTGAAATGTGGATTTCACAATGTATTTTTGATCTGATAGGAGCTCGGTAGCGTTTCTTCTATCCGCTGGAGGCCCACTGAGCTGCGCATACTGTACTCTATCAAAGCCCAGTTCTTTGCAGCTCAGTGAATAAAATACTGCAGTTTCTCCCATTGACTGACTGAAATAAAATAATCTATGATGCATGAACAAGTCTAAATGAAATAATAATATCCTTAGCAGTGAAAAACGGATTGGTAATACAGTAATTGAGCAGATTTATTGCCATCTCCTTGAGCTAGCCTGCTGAAACAGCCTGCTATTTTATTTAATCTCATATCAGAGGAATTACTGGCTGGTAATCCATTGTTAAACATCATTTAGAATGATGGATGAAAATGTCAGCTTTTCCAACATAATCAATTCATATCTCATTAGCACATATTATTTATGATTCTCATAATGGGACCTGCAGGGGTCTCCAGGGGGAAATGGAGACCTCAGCTGTTGTTGAAATGAGATGAGATATACTGTAGCTTATGAGTTAATAACTGCATATAAAAAATACTTCCCCACAGTATTGATTGTCCTTACCATTTTACAAATGAATTGAGTGCCTTGGCTTCCCCTCTTGCTGTGTATGGCAGCTCTTCCTTCTATTCATTTTGCTGCTCATAATTCAGTGAGAAAAATATTAAAAAGCATATAAGAAAGACCATTTTACAAATAGCTTTCAAGACCCAAGGTAGGGGGGTAGGAGTCTTTGAATGTAAAGTAATAAGAAACACTTTACTGCTCCGTTGCTGTTTGCTAAGGACTTTGGGCACTTTTTTCCCCCTCAGTCGCTATGAAGACAAATCGACATATTTCTCCAGCTACAGCACAGTTGCATTTTAAGGATACTTTCCACCGTATGCTGCCTCAAAGACCAATGAAAAGCAAACCTTGATTCATGGATTTAATGCAGCTGATGGTGCAGCAGTAATCATGGTCACAGTGTCAACTGCTGCCTCAATTAAACTACATTTGAGAATCATTTTATGCTTCAGCTCATAAACATCAATAAAGGAAAATGAGTAATAAATGACTGTCTAGAGTACAAAGGACCAGCTCATATTTCAGATGAAAATGAAGACAAAATGTAGCTTTTATTTGCCTGTGGAATTCCCATTAACTGCATCACTGACAGGAGGGAGTTGGATCAATAGTTGGCTGGCCGCAGAAAACAGTTTCTGGCTGTTCAGCAGCCAATGCAAAAGGAAAACTGTCATATTGTGATCTTTATCAGGTAATCTTCATTACACCAGACCAATGATATATGTATATGCTGGTCAGCTAGGGGCACTTCTAATTCCTGCTTCTATTTGTGGTCTGAGCACAGTGTGCTCACAAATTATTTGTTTACAGCCGTGAAAAACCTTCAATGTTCATCTCTTTTATTCTTTTTATAGGTAATCCATAACTGGGAACTTTGTGTCAAGACTATTTTATTCACTCAGAATTTTTAAGAAAGCAAGCGCTGTATCAAAACTTACCTTTCTTCCCGCTTAAGAGGAATCTGCTGGTAGCTTTTGTGGTTGTTGTTGTTAAGACTTGACTGAGAGATTTACTGAGTATCTTTCAGTAAGTTCTTGGAGGGTATTTGTGCCTTTATTACAAGCGTTTCTGGGCTTATTTGAACAAAGGTGATTGCTTATTGTAAAGTAAAAAAACAACACTCTCCACAAGCCCTTTGCTTTCCAGGTGGCAGCTTGTATGGATGGAAAACTAAACGTGAAACAAAATCATCTCATATTTTTCCCTATTCCACAAACAGAGCAGAAATATTTTACTCCTTTGCAGTGCTCTGTAATTCATAGAGCTTCATCTTGGTGCATGCAAAGTGAGGATCTGTACATACAGGCCACCAGCTTCAGCTCAGTTGGTATGTGGCTCTAGCAGTTCTCAGAACACAGACACCTTGTTAAAACATCACCACTTACGAATCTAAAATAGGAGAGAAAAAGTCACTTCCACTTCATGCAATGATAACAGAAATCAAATTATCAAAACCTCAACCCTGATAGTAAAGTAACCCCATTATTTTTACACTTATTTCACCATTCCTTTCTTGTGTACTTACTACTATGTACTGTTTCTCTGTCTAGTTTCCTGTTTTACTTTGACTCTGGGAAATCAAACTTTCCACTTTGGAATTTAACGCCAAACACTAAAAAAAAACCAACCCAAACAAAACCAAAATACAACATCATGGTTCATAGCTAAAAATGAGATTTCCTTCAAAAACTTTTAAATCATTACCATCAATATATACCTTAACTATAATACACAATTTTGTTTGACCTGCAAAGTATATATCTGGGTTTAAGGCTGATCTTTAAAGTTGGTATATATAAAAGATGTTGGTATGCATAAGATGTTGGTAAAGATGTTGGTATGCATACAGCGGATCTTGCTGCTGTTCCTAAAAGTTATCCCTTCCCCTTCTCTCTTTCTCAGCCCTTGAATTCTGCCTTTCATCCTCATTCTTCCCACCCTACCACATTCCCCTCAGTTTCTGCTTTGTTTTCCCTATTTCTCTCCAGCTCCTTCCCAGTCTCTAGGTGTAATCCTTCCTCCCACCTTTCCTACTACACATTTCCTTTGCTTTCACTTAATAAATATAACAATGAAGAATGATAAGGTGATAATAAAAACCTATGTATTCTGTATGTAATTGTAATAAGTAACTACTAGAACATTTTCTTCCAAGATCACCCCATTTCTTTTCAGTCTCCTCAGTTACCTTTAGCTCCTCTTTTAG
This sequence comes from Lophotriccus pileatus, assembly GCA_035583135.1. Lineage (NCBI taxonomy): Eukaryota > Metazoa > Chordata > Aves > Passeriformes > Tyrannidae > Lophotriccus > Lophotriccus pileatus. The sequence continues at coordinate 58,267,285 of JAWWES010000081.1, forward strand.
CTCTTTCCTCTTTGTTCTGGCTGCTTACCCCAGCAAATTTCTAACCATCTATACCATGTATTTACTTTCCCCAACATGCTTATTTGCTCTTCTAGATTCTTTCTACAAAACCTTAATCTCTTCTGTCTCTTCAGATCCTTTTCCAGCCTACCTTTTCAGCCCTCTCTCCCTTCATGTCTCTCTTTGCTGCTTTAGCTTTCTTCTGATTTTTATGTCTCCATGCACATAAATGCTTCTACCAAAACTTGTTACAAAACTTGCTGGTTCATCCCTTCTCCCTTGCATTTCATGCTCTCTCCTGCTTTCTATACTCCTTTTTAAAACTACTTTCCCTCCATTTCGTTCAGTTCGTTCTGGATAAGGTGGCTGAAAATAATGGAAGGCACTGCCACCTTTTCAAAAGATGGGTTATTTCCCGGTGCAAAATTAGTAGGGGATGGTGGCCATATCACCAAACAGTAGCCTGGAGGTGGCAGCTTTTGTGTATAAATGGAAGGTTGTGAGTTTTGGAGCCTGAATCAAAGATGATGTTATACTGACCTCAGAAGACACAGTAAAATTCATGACGTCTGCAGCACTCTGCTGAACTTGTACACTTAAACCAGTTTTACAGAATGCACCTCCTTAGAAATAGCTGTAGCCATGTGTTGTTCTTCATATTAAAAACCACTAGCAACAGCACAAAGTGTCACACATGAGAATATGGAAAAGATGCTTAACTATAAACTTTTAAATTCTTAAATAGAAGAGAAATATTTTTCCCATAATACTAAAATATTGTATTACTAAAATAATATAATATTATAGCCTAAGGAGTTTTCAGTTACATGGATATATACTATGATTACAGTACATTTTAACCTACTTAAGTCTCAGTTTTTCAAAATAGAATGTGGAGATTTTGCTGAAAAATATCTACCCAGCCTAAGTTATCTGTGATAACACTACCACAGAGAATGGATTCTAACATAAAACAAAAGGACTATTTTTCATACACATTCACAGTGATAAAGAGATAATATTTGGAGCAAATGTCCAGACTGGGAAAGAAAACAAAACCAAGCAAAGACATATTCATACATTTCTTGGTACCTGAATATTTTTTAAAAAATAACATTTCACCTCCAATTCAAATCTCAGCAATGAACTCCAGAACAGAAATGAGGATGGATATATGTCAACAAAAAGATCCCACAGAAGTCAGGAACAAATGTCAGTTTTTCTGATTATCCTATCTCTACCATGTTTTTTCACCAAAAGCATGAAAATAATATTTGAGTAATTTGATTCTCATTCACCTTTCTCAAGGGAGGGAAAATAAAACCACATTGTTCCTATTGTGTTCTCTGCCACGGAAATTAATTTTTCTTATTGGTCATTCTCTTCCTTCTGTTCACTGAAAAAAAATGCTTCAAGATCCCAACAATTTTTTCAGTTACAGTAACAGTGAGACAGATACTGCTCTTGGCAGTAAGATAGTTGTAAAAATGTCAGTGGATGTGCCAATGTGCTTACCCAACCCTTTCCAGCAAGGAGACACCACTGGAGCCCATCTCTTGTCCATATCAGTATGAAATACATCAGCAAGAGGAGAAGCACAGTCTAGATTTTCCACCAACCAGAATATTTCTCCTAAAATACTAAGATATTTTTTTTAAAAGATATGTTTTTCATTTTTATGAATTTGATTTTGCTAACACTCTAAAGACATCCAAACAACCTGATGGCTACACCAAGCTGATCCTGTCTCTTTAGCATGATTGTGTTTTGTCAGCAAACGAGTGACTGCCAAGAAATATGAAATCTTCAAAAAATATGGAAAATGTTTTAGGCTGATCCTTTCAGTCAAATTTCATTTTTTTAGCCTAAACACAGGGCAATTAAAAAAACACCAACAGGGCATGGTTTTCCGAAAGAAAAATCTGATCAGCACTGATCACAGCAAGGCAACCATTAACACCAAATTCTAATCCGCCACTAAGGGGGAAAAGGTTTCAAATTAGTACAACATGTGATAATAAAAAAGGCAAAATGAGAAAATATGTTTTGAATCAGCAGACATTAGTGACTTGTTTTAATATGTTGTTTTATTTTGCTTTCAGTGTATGAGAATTACCTGTGTAGGTAACCAAAATGCATTCCTGAGAAAAGGTGGTACTAAGAAATGGAAGTTACCTTGTTCACTGCTATGAAGGTAGATATAAGCTCCAAAATGAGCCATCAGATAGCACTTTTTCTAGTTCTAAAGTGAACATATAGTCAGAAATTGAAAAAGGGCTGCTAAAAAAGAAACCAAAAAACAAGCAAACAAACACTAAAACAAAATTTTCACCAAAAACCAACCAACAAACAAAACCCCCCAAACCAAAACAAACAAAAACCCAAACAAACAAAACTAAGAAAAGGATACAGGACAGGTCTCAATATCTGTGGGATGAGGCATGAGAGCCTGCCAGATGAAATGGAATAATGTATTATTCCTTTGTGGGATGTTGTGTTATGCTTTGATAAAGACTTCAGGGAATTGCTATTTTTCAAAATTTGCTATATGGGATATAATTAATGCTAGGCTAGTGCTTTATCATTAGGCTACAGAAATAAAGGCATGTGCTTTTACAGTAACAGTTGATGCTTTAATTAATTTTTGTAAAGTGGATGTGTGAAAGAAGAACCTGATAGTGAGCTTTGAGAATACTAACCCATTGTCCTGGACACGTTCAGTTCACATCCAAGATGCAGATAAATAGCATATTAAGGCACAGTTAATATGGTAAAGGTTTTATAAATATTTTCCAGGTGGTTAGAGAATTTAGCAGTATTCCACTAATACTGGTGTTAAAATACAGCAACAGCCTTGATAATTATATTCATTAAATGCATTATCTGTATGAGTTCATGATACTTGAGATTTAATGAAGGAAAAGAATCTTGTCTCGCTGACTTTACAAATAAACATTCCAAGCAAAGAGATTGAAATATAAATATTTACTATCCTTTACTCTCTATATAAATTAGTTTCTGGCTTCTCCACCCCTTTTTGCACTTAGTGGATATGTAGTTTGTTATATTGAATGAAAGCACAGGTATGCGCTGCTCTATGCTAGGAACTATGACTAACGTGTGCCTAATACATCATATTGAATGAAAGACTTCATAAATCAGTTATACAAGGGATCATACAATGCTTTTAGTGAATTTCCAAAGAGTCATAAAAACTATAAATCAATGGATTTTTGATTAATCAACTCACAATATCAGCTTTTGGCCATAGTTATCTGTTGTGTCCTTCTTACAAGGAGCACCCTGTCATCTGGCAGACTGAGGTTTAAGCGAGAAAATAGGCCAAAAACCCTGCTACGTTACTGTGTGCATCCACGACTCCCAGTGTCTGCTGCAATGGGGCAGATCTTAAGGCCTCCAACCCTCTGACCTGCAGTCTACAATTGACAGTGGAAATAATGGAAGTTCTGAATGGTGAAGTAAAAGAGTAGGCAAATCCTAATTCTGCAAAAATTTACTAAACACACACTGAATTGAACACATTTGGTGTAGTCAAATCTTACTACCATGTCATCATGTTCTTTAGATAAACTGACCACTGAAGTCAATAAGATAGCTCCCTTTCCTGGGTCTAACACTATATGGATGTAAGGGAGCAGAACCTCAGATTTGCCTGTGTCTTGAAGGCTATATGCCTGTATTTAGCAAGGGACCACCACAGATTAATTTTTCCAAAGAAAATGCTGTTGAAGAGTGAAATCCCATGCACATTGTAAAAGATATCTGACATCAATATTTAATTTTATTAGTTATACTACAGGTACTCTAGGGAACCTGATGGAAAGCCTTCTTAGTATTGATTAGAATTCAGCAATCCCACTGCACACTGTTCAAAAAATTATTCAATTACAATTAATTTTTCAATTCAGAATAATTTAAAATTTATTATGAAAAGTTAATAAACGTGCATAAGTTTGGAACACATTGGGATTTATAAATATGAGATAGAAATACTAACTAGAAATTACTGTGATTTTTCATTTGCATAATCAATGCTTTTAATTAGTTCTATTTGCCTGTCCAAGATTACAGCAATTGTGTGGCTTTAAAATTTTGTTAAAACATCAGAATTACCTCTTTCATGTGCATAACGGGAAAAGACGAATATTAGTGATACTGTGCTTTCTCAATTTCACACAAAAGAGATTTAAAAGAAACAGTAATGAACCACTTGCTAATCAAAATGCAATGAATACATTAGACTCAGTATATCTCACTGAAAAAAAAAATCATTCTATCAGCTTTATCATGTCAGAAGCCTCTAGACATCTATCTTCTCTGTGGTATGAAGAGGGTTCCTTTGGGCTATTCCAAATTTATAAATGTTATTTTCTTAATTATTTTCAATACACTCTGGTTTCAATAAGGAATCACCATGAACAAAAGTATCTATGGAGGGATTAGGATTCTAAGCAGATAAAAATGTTTATTTTCAAAGTCTCATGAAATTAAAAGTAGAACAGACTACAAATTCTTTTAAGAGCAATTATGTTAAAGTTCACAGTTATTTTATGTGAAAATATTTGACTCTTTCTTATGACATAAAAAGCTGAAGTGGCAGATTTAGAGCACTTTGTATAACCAGTCACTGAGTTATGGCACTAAGGTTTCAGTGTTGGAAACAGTCTTCCTATAGAAAATTCAGAGAAGTATACTACTTCTATATTGCTGGCAGTGGAAAGCTATATCAAGACTTACTCCTCCCACAGATTTCAGGTAGTTCAAACAGATCAAGTGAGAGATCAAGTAAAACACTGAAAAGAAGTGGAGGAGTTTTGCAGACTTACAAAAATGAAGGCTAGAAGGAGTTAAGAGGCCCCTACTGGACACCTCTAATTTTAAATTTCTCCTTATCAATCATGCAGTACTACAGGAAAGATACACACAAACCCATAACAACATCAGCATTTAATTTGAGGTTTAGGGCGGTTGCCTGAGACTTCTCCCTGCAGATCCTGCGCTGTCTCACTGCTCAGCCCTCATGGAAGAGAGAAAAAGTGTTCTTGGAAAAAACAGAAAAGAACTAAATGAAAATTTTATGCTGCCAGAGTAGCTGGTCCAAGACAAATGACATAACAGAAAATTATGACCATGCAAAGCCTATAAAACTTAGTCCAGAACATGAAGGTAGGCTGCATACTTACCTGCAATATATGACCAAGATCCAAAATTTGGATTCTGATACTTGGTAACTGTCCTTATTTAGGCAGGTGTATTATTTCTTTTCACTTTATTGTCAAAAGTTCTAAGTTACAGAGTGAAAGCAAGAGAGTGAAGGACGAGCAATTTTCAGGGAAGGAGCCAGTTGCGGACAGCAGATTTAATAGGAGTAACTAAGCAAAGAATTGTACTTGAGTAATGTTTGCGGTAGATAGTGAAGAACCATTGGGCCATCTGCCTATTTTATTGCAGCGTTTTAAAATTTTAGGCTTATACTTTGTGTGCATCATTTTCAAATACTATAACTTTTATTTCAAAACACAAAATTTTGTTGACAATACCTCAGGGAACAAAAAAACGATTAAAACTGTGTATTCCAAAAATTTTAAACTAATTTGGCTAAGATCTAGTCTAAATTGAATAAAATTATTACCAGATAATGTGAAAGATTCTACTCTTGTTTTAAGGATATCCTCTAAAGACTCAATAATTAATTGGCAGCCGAAAAGAAAATGAGTAAATGTAGACAGGAAATTGATTAACTTTTAAGTCAAGGGTGGCAAATTGTTAGGAGGGGACTCTTGGGGAGGAGATGATGCTTGAGATCCTTCTTTTTTTCTTTTTTTTAATTTATTTAAAGGAAACGTGTGGAAAGTTTTTCAAATCAATGTTTTGGATGAAGAATTTGCATAAATCTGCTAAGCAAATAAAACCCTGGCATGTATGTAAAAATCTGACAGAATGTTTAAAAAGGCAGTCTTGCATATCTGGATATAATATAGCGTAGACAAAAGCGCATATCAAGTAATGCAGTGGGGCATGGATTCCATAGTGCTATTCTTGCTGTGCACTGGGCAGGGACTTTTCATTTCACACATCATCATTCACAGTTTGCTGCAGTGACTCGACACAGGCAGAACATGTCAACAACACACAAAATGAAATATTTCAGTGTGGTTTTCCTTTGGAAAATGAGGGACATGGGATTTTGATTTCAATTGCCCTATGCTACAGTGGGAAGACTTGGGAAAAGAAGGTTTTTTCTAGTTTGGCACTGACCAAACATACAGAAAGCACATTGTAAAACCAACTGTCAACCAGAGCAGAAACAGGTATTGATGAGTGGAAAGAACACACATAATTAGACAAAAAGATTAAAGTTGCTGGCCATTCTTACTCCTTTTCTGATACCCACTAGTACTCTACATTTAAAAAAACTCCACAACTTACTGTCCCATAATAAAATACAATTTCTGAGCTGATAGCAAAAAGCAAGTTACATCTTGCCATTTTCACCCAGGACAAGTGTTGTTTAGATGAAGGAAGAAGATAATCATGTGACAAAAGTGGTAAAAGTAACCTCTGGTCAGACACAAATATTTGTGTATTCTGAGCCTGAGTTCTCTCTCTTCTCACCCCAATCCATCTCATTTGATACTTGTTATTTTCAAGAGTGAGAGTTGTTGCTGTGATACATGGAAGAACAGCACCAAAGTTTTTGCAGTATGAATAGCCAGCCCAAGGCAAAGAACATTACACTATGGTCATGAAAAAAAGGTGGAAGAACAGGGTCTGAATAAGAAAACTTCTAGCAGAGCCCATATCTGAAATGGCATTTCAATTTTGAAATGTTTTTTGTTGTGGCTGTAGCTGACTGCAGTACTTTTGTGACTCTTTATGCCATCTTAAGTCAGCCTTTGGAAGATAGATATGAAACACTGATATCAAAAGCAACTTAACATGCAACTTAACAACACACACCTGAACCACTGCCAGGTGAAAGATTGTAGTAATATAAAAAAACCCCCAAAACTCAAATCCAGAGAAAATTCTGGATTTTTTTGTTTGTTTTAATTGATATTAATTTTTTTTTTAGAAATGTTAAAAAACAATAAAAAAACTTCTCTGTGACAACCTCTAACTTGATTTAAAACTAGAGTCTCTGGAACCTCATTGTAATTGTAAAGGGAGATCCAGACACTGAATTACACTTTCTACAGAGTAAACCATGCTTTGCATACTTTTCAGGTAATTATCAATGACAATTCAAGGAATATTCTTCCTAACCACAATTGAATCTCCTCAGAAATATTTCCCAAGTCAATATCTACCACCCAAACTTTTTAATCACATAATCAACAGTAATTAACATAATTTAATAATGGCTATTAAAAAGATCTTTTAGCATTTTGATGCACAATTACCTTTTAAAATTGAACCTGTTTTGTGGAAAAGTATAGTCAATATTCAGTTTTGAATAGTAGTCATACTTCTTAGTAGTCATACAGATTTTTCTCCCACATCAAAGAGGTCTTTCAAAACATTTCAAATATTAGTAATTAATTTTCACCCCTCTGGGTAAAGAGTAAAAAAAGCTCATACACAATGAGCTTGTTCTAATCCAGACACACAGTCACAGCAAATTTAAACTCAGGCACTTCTTACTCTTTTTTTTTTTTTTATGTTCTAAGCAGCAATCTAATTTCCTATCTGCTTAGCATATGGAATTATTTTCAAATGTGTATTTTCTGAACATCTCCTAGGCTTAGTCCAAAACAGAAATCCAAAAGGTAATGTTTCCTTTACCCTGTTAAAAACCCAAGTCTCTACCCCCTTTCCTATGGTTACTGCTTATGTAGAATTTGGTATGTACATTCACATGAAAGCAAAAAACAATTCTGTGACAGGATCATCAAGAAGGAACCTCTGGCCAATTCACACTTCAGTGCATGACTTATACCAGAGAGGTATAAGTTGCTACAACTCAAGATTTAATTGCTATGGTATTATCATCTCCTGTCTTGACTTATTCTTTTCCTCCTGATAAAATACAGCATAGAGTGCAGTGGAACAGAACACAGTTCATTGTTGTGTGGAATAATATTTCTAAACCCATACAAATACTTCAGTGCTACCAGATTGTTCAGTTAAAAACTTACTACTGATTTGACAGGACTGTTAAGGTTAATACTTGGTTTATGGCATTCATGCTAAAAGCTTAAATGCAGCATGACCTATTGATGTCGAGAAAAACTTTTATCAAAAACTATATATGTGTAACATGCTTCCTCTGACCCTTACTAAAGGAAGAAAAAGTTATTTTTATACATAATTCAACTACCAGAATATAAAAGCATTTGACAGTAAACATGATATTCCCCTTCATGTGTCTCCAAGAAAAAATGTACTTAAATCTGAAAAACAATGAAACATTTGCAAGCAAGGACTGTAGGATGTGCCTCTTGCTCCTTCCCAGACAAATTCCATAAAATTTCACAGAATTGCTCTGTAATTCCAATAGAATTTAATTTGCATATATTTCCACAGATTAATTGCAAAAAGGCATGTGAGGTCACTCTATGTGCCGTATAATTTGAGATAATTCCTTGTAGAGCCCTGTTTAGTGCAGCCCTACAAGGCTTTCCATGCATTTAAGACCATAAGCAAGTGAGGTCTCGGGACTTGATACCAAGGAATCCTCTTGCTCACCTCTACGGGTTCTCAGCCCCGAAGTCCCATTCACCGAGGAGAAGGGATGTCACATATATGTCTGTTGCTGAAATTGAGGGATAGCAGAACAAATTCATTGTTTCAGTCCTTCACTTTTTGCTAGCAAGCTCAGGATTTCTTTTACACTGCCCACCCTCCAAAGAAAAGCAGTGCACATGAAAGCATTGCTGGGTTAATTTGAAAGCACTTTCACACTTTCTCTTCAGTGAACTGAGAGTTAAACCAGTTCAAGAGGGAGAGAGGCATTTTTACATCATTTTCCAGTTTATGAATTTTAAGCATAGTGTAAGCATATAAAGTATAATTTTTATTTTTACTCCTTACAATAAACCATCATTGAAGATTGAATTTTTTAAGAAACTATTGCTTGCCAGGCTAACAGGTGCCAAAGGTTAACAGTACTATCTGCTCCTTAAAACACCTTGGAGATGTCAGAAAAACTGAAGCCCTTAGAGATTTCAGATGCTTCCACTTGAAAGTCTATCCAAATAGTGATTAATTACTGGTTATTTCAACAGTGGAAAAAAATCTGCCTGTAACTTAATAAATACCTGTTACTGAACTACATGTTTTAGCAGTAATATTCTGAGCTTGTAATTCATTTATACCACATGCACTCCATTATTATAATTACAGGGAAAATATTTTTCTTTGAATTATCAACTTCGTCTCAGTAATAAATCCACACTGTATTCATAGCATGTCAAATATTCTCATTTCTTTCTATTATTTTCCATTGAGTAGAACAATTCAGTGTTAAATCTGTTTGTGCCGTTTCCAGATCGTAGGAGCTCATTCTTGACTGCTGAGATTGGTGGGAGTTTTTTATTTCATTTTAAGAAAAATGGAGAGAATTCCCTTCTCAGCAGCCCTGCTCTTCTAGGTTGATACAATGCTGCCATCACATGGTACCATTTGGCACAGCACTTGGGAGAAGGGGGACGTTTCCAGCCTAAGAGCTGCACTCCAACCACTTAGTCACTTGTACAGACCCTCACTAAACACACACATACGCAGCAGCTGGGTATCGGTGGTGACTATTACAAATCTAATAAGGCCTAGTGTTTTCTCGTGTCAGTCTCTGGACACTTGGGAACGCTACTTTTCAGCATCTAAAAATTTAGAACCATTTCTGTCTGTTACAGATGGTGAGAAGAATTTGCTTGACTTGGTTGAAAGAGACATTTTTCCCCTGTGCCCATTGTGGCAGTAAAGCATAGAAATGCCCAAATGTTTGAAACAGTTGTTTGTTATTTGTAAATTGAACAGAATATAATCCATTGGCTACTCATTAAATTTTGAGGCAACAATTAAGCTGCATTAGGAATATCTAGGTGGAAAAAAGAAAATTCTGTAGTAAAACCAAATAGTTTGCACTTCAGAAATGTGCTATCATTTGCTCACGGTATCAATAATGTTAACTTTCACACACATCACTCTGTCTACGAGTTAATGGAAAATGGGAATTGCCTAGCACACCTATTGGAAACTGCAGCCACGAACTCTGTAATTGAAGGTCATGTCACAAAGCTAACAAAAATTTCACTTTCTTTTTCTGTTCTGTCACAAGAATTGTATCACCTTCAGAAATACATGGATGGTTCTACTCCACACCCAACAGCGAACAGATCAAGAAGGTATTTTCCAATATTATTGTTGGTTTGTACATTCATGCACTTGAGCAGTTTACAATTTTTCACAGGTGATCATGAAGATGGAGAAAAAATGCCAGCCACTGACTACTGTTTATAGTTTCTTCACAATTCCTAGTTTCTCCTTAAAATGCTCTAAACTTTCATAGTCTTTATAATAATCTGTGCTTACAAGCACTATAATACTATTACTATGTATTTGTAAAGCTTGTTACAATAAGGTATTTTTTTTCCCCTACTGTAAATGTAAGCTACAAAAACATAGTTCAAAAAAGCAGAACAAAGCATCATGGATTTCAACAATGTTATACACAAAACTGAGTTGTGTGTAGATACTTGGCTGAGACTGTGTGAGAGCTCGTTCCAGGGCTCATGAATAAGGAAGTGATCTGTTATTCCCAGTTCATTCCCCCAATTTTTTTAAAGTTGGATAACTTATTATGTCTATTCCTACCTCAAACAGAGCAGTGAAAATAACACTTTCTTATGTAAATAGACTGGACAGATTACAGGAATCTTGCTAAATATTGATTTTGTGATGGCAGAAGTTCAAGACATAGTTGTTTGAATTGTATTATGCGGTGACTTACATATTGATTTCAAAAAGTGCAAGTGTAATGGTATGCATTAAAATATGCTTCATAATATATAATTATTGTTAGCATAAGATGTCTGGACTGCATTTCTGAGGGCAGGTGAAACACATCATGAATCGAAAAATGGCTGATATACTTGCCTAAAGCTCTTATTAAACCAGTATTACCCTGTATTTCTCTCTCCTAAACCAAACGTTACCTATACCAAAGATATAACAAATCCAAAGAGCATCATTTATAGCATATTCTAGGTGATTAGAATTTGTCTGGTCTCCAGAATCCCAACACCTTCACGTTGTTCCATAGTTCAGTGCTTCATTTTCAGGTTGTGTGGACCTGTATACCAAACATCCTAGAGTAGGACCTTGGCCTTGTGTGGGGAGAAAGAGAATAAATAGCCTGCTTTGGTCTTTCAGTGACTGTTTCTCTTTTATCAGATAAGCTTGACCAGCAGGTGCATTGATAAGTAGCCTGAGCCAGGCTCCATTCCTGCCTTCCTACTGTGAGGGGAGATAATAGATCCATTTTCTTGTACTTATCCTGCACAGCCTAGCCTTTAATTGCCCAAATGAAGTATAGAGAATCCTGTTCCTCCTTCTTCTTCCTTCTCTCTGTTTCTCTGCTCTGATCCTGCCTTGTCTTGAAAAAGTCATATAAGTTCTCGGCTTCCTATAATAATGGCTCTTGTCATAAATACAGTGTTTTAATCCTCAAAACATTTGTTCATGATCAACATGATTTTAGTATATCTTGAGCAATGTAATTTTTTCATGCAGTACAGAAAATCTGTTTTTATCTACCTGTACATGAACACTGGAAAATCGTACTTATATGAATGTACTCTTTTTGGAAAAAGAGTTGTAAAAAACATTTTTAGTTTTTCCTTGTTGTTATGACAAAAAGCATACAGAAAAAAAAACATACAAGTAAATTTGCAAAACTATTTTAACTACCTATCTTCATAAGTGTTGCAGTTCATGCAGTTTTCATGAAAGCTGTTCTTCCTGCATAGCACAGCACTGCTTATGAGAGCTATGAGTTTCTTACACGTATTCTCATTTCTGTTCTCTCTGATACTGGATTTTTGTAGGTTTATATCAAGCCACAACATTAAAAACTTTTAAATAGTATTTGGAGGGGGGTGTGCATGTTTAATACATGCTCCCATCAGGTAAATGCACTTTCCATGTTTAAATTCAGTAGTTTATAATTACTTTTGTTTTAAATCTTTACATGTATGATCCAGAATATGGAAAAACCTTTATCAGTCTTTACCTGTCTTTGCTGAATGCTTTTATCACTTCTACTTTTCCTTGAAGAATTATTTTAGAGGGGTTGGGATACTTGTAGCATTTGAAGATCAAAGAAATGTCAGTATTCAAGTTGTTTGGCTCCATTTAGCACTATAAAAGAAGAGGTAGAACCATCGTCATTTTGGAACTCCATGACATCCAGTCTTAAATGATTGCTATAAATAAACAAACCTCCAAGAAAAGTCTATCAGTTCTGACTTAATTACTTAACCAGATTATAAGTCTTTGTGCACTGATTCTGATGTAACACAACGCACTGCAAGGAGGACAGAGACCACGTCCTTTTGACAATTTTTAAGAAGCCTTTGAAATAATAACTGATCTAAAACAACAAAGTCACAAGTTCTGCATTGAATTGAAAGCTATACATAGTTCTGAAGAGTTCTCTATAAAAACACTGTCGTCTGTACAGAACCAAAGCATGTTGCTTCTGTTTCTGAAAATATTCTGAATGTTAGGCCTGTGATGAATGAAAAACTGATAATAGTTAGCTTAACAGAATACTTGCCATAGGCATAACTGAGAGGAACTCAATCCAGGAGGCATTCCATATGTCCAAACATTTTCAGGAACACACTACTGCATAAATGCTGTGTTATTTTCCACTCACAGGAATGTGGAACAAATTCTTTTGTTCTAGGTAATAATCTTCAATGTAAGAGTCTTGTGGGGATATCATGTTCTTCCATTTATTCCAGGCATTCAAAGTTTTAGGTATTGCTTTTCTGTTCTTGAATTCCAGACACTGTCCTACAGGAACCAGATGTGAGGGACCGGGAAGATACTCTAGGCAAGCTTATAAGATATTTAGAAAAAACAGTTGCAATAGTAGCAGTTTAAAAGTCTTGACTGCCACTATAATTACCACTCTGACTAAATCTGGTAACACTTTTTCAAAATAAGTATTTTGAGAAGGCCAGGCAGTAGAGTGCATCGTCCTAATTTACGCAACAAAGAGGTAGCCTTTTTTCATTGATAGTGATTAGTGAACTTTCTAAATCTGTAAAACTTAGCAGGCTTAAGCTTCCAGTAATTACCAATGTCTATTTTTACACCACAGCTTCCATTTAAAAGAAAAGCAAAAGCATCAGCCTACAGCTGCTGATGCTGCAAACATCCAAAAAAAAAAAAAAAAAGGGGGGGTTATTCCACCTACCATGGAGTAGGAGTGTCTCCACACATCAGTGCTTAAGGACTCAGCTTCAGGCTTACTGGCCTACTCCAACTAGGAAGAGAAAACTAATATAATTATTTTTTTTGCCATCAGAGTATTAGCTAGAGATCAACTATTTATCTCTGGCTAAATCCTTGACACAAACTTATCTGAAGATCAGTGATCTGACAAGAGGTGAGAAAGAGTGACAAGCAAGTTTTACCTAGCTTTTCATTTTGCTTTCTGATTGTGATCACTGCTTGTTTGTTTCTAACTTTAATTAAATGTTGCTTATTTAAGGTACAATAACTTTACCCGTTTCTTAACATAAGTTCTGGGAATCTGAAAATTAAGTACAAACAAATTATGTGATGTCATTATGCTCTCAGCTGGAGCTTATTTGCTAGGTTATGTGTAAATGCACTGGAGTACACAAAAAGAGCCCCAGCCATTGGCAGTTTGAATCAAGAAGTCGGGAGACACTGGTACATCAACATAAAAGTCAGTAGGATTAGAACTTTTATGTTCAAGTAATTCCATATTCTGTCCCTGTCCTATTATACTTGCCCCACATCTCCTCCTTTCTAAGCAAATTTAGGTCATCATCAGCCAGAGGAGCAAGGTACTCTTCAGAGCTGGGTCAGGCTGCTCAGGTGCTCCACTAGCTTTTTTTAATGGGACGAAACTCCCACTCTCCTTGGACAAATTGTCCTGGTGCACAATCACTCAACACAAAGAAGGTTAAGTCCAGACGAAACTTCTCTAGCTGCAGCTTGTGTCTGCTGCTTTTCCCATCACCGAGCACCTCAGGCTCCACCTTCTCTACAACCACCCGTAAGTTCATATAAATATCACTATTCTTTTCCTTTTGGCACCTTTTCTCCAGTCTGGAGAAATTCAGTTCCCCCAGCCTCTGCTTGTATGTTGTGTGCTCCAGCCTTCTGACCATCTTGGTATCCCACTTGTCCAGTTCATCAAAATCCCTCCTGCCCTGGGTGTGGAGAGAAGGGTGTCCAAAATGCATGGACTATACTCTAAGTGCAGCCTCACAAGTGCAAATTTCATGGGAAGCATCACTTTTCTTAACCTGTCAGCCACCTGGGTTACCCAAGTTATTTTCTAAAAAGCTGATTTCCAGACAGTCAGATGCAACTTCTATGGTTACAAGATACTATTTCACCCCAGATGCAAACTTATGTCTTTTTGACGTTGCTGATAGTTCTTTCCTCCAGCTAATAACAGATTTCATTCTAAAATTTTATTTGCTTCCACTCACTGCTTCACATTATAAACAAATAAATAAATACACACAGCAAAACAACCTTTTCATTCTGTAATTAATCATTCAGACTTTTCTGTGAATTTGAATTTTTTGACAATACCAGCCCAAGCAAGTATGAATATCAGTGGAAACTTCATTCATACCAGCAGCATGAACAGATTTGAATAAAAATATAGAGCATGAAACCAGAACAACAAAGTCCTTCATACAGGTTGAATTCTATGGTATTTTCTTATTCAATCAGAAACTTCTTTACCTTAGATAAAATTTTGCTAGAACATGGATTTTATCCATACCAGTGGCAGAAGATGGACAATTCTACAGTACTTTCTACTTCTTTCCTATGTACCTTTTGTCCCAATAATTAAAAGATTTTTATATCCAAATAATAGTGCCTCCTGTCACACTGACAGATACTCATCTATTTCTTGTTGTAAAACCCCATAGTAAATGCAGACAACTTTCCTGTTCCACTTGTGATCCCCAAAAGTTTCTACAGAAATCATAGCAATGAGTAAAGTAGAAGAGTACCTCATCACAACCCAGTGTGCACAGCAAGCACTGAGTGGATGCAGTGGACATTCTTTCTTGCCTGACTGACTCCAGGTTTTACACTGAAGAGTTCATCTTTTGCAATCACAGCTACTCGTAACAAGAAGAGCTGACTCCTCAAGAAAATTGCAAGACTTAAAAAAAAAGTATACAAAATTGTTTAAAATCTAACTCAAATTACTGCGGCAATTCTTTCTTACAAAGCAGAAAATGAGAAGGCAGCCTTGAAATTAGCAGAAGGATATCCTGGAAACATATTTTCACAAGGGAAGTGGAAGCCTGTAAAGCTATACTGAGGGGAGTCCCTGTGACAAGCTGAAGGAACAAACTATGCGTATTCAGAGCTGCATTATAGGACATTGTCTACAAAGGCAAAAAATGAGGTGTGGGGGGAAATCAAGTAATGGCAAGAATAAACTGGCATCAGAGAAAGTGCTGCAGAAAGAATTGAAAAGAATTGTTTACTGTCCCAGCTTAAGTCCAGTCAGAATGAAAAAGAACATTTTTCCAAGAATAAAGCTGGAATCAGAAAGTACAATAAAACCCATCTTAGCTTTGCATAAGTCTTTGGGAGCTGTTGGAGAAAGCTGACTGAAAAGGGGGCACTGAATGAAACAGAAAATGCTGCAGGATGGCCAGCTTCTCCAAAGCCTTGGAGCCTTTTGCAAACAAAAGCTTGCAAAGGAGAAGTTAAGTGTTAGAAAAGAGAAAATACGTGTGTAAACCTTTATTGGTCCTGCCTTTCCCTTTGCATGCTATGCACCTTTGGGTGAACAAATGAATAATGCTTTATTTTGAAGAAGCTGGTTTTGACTCATTTGTACCAGGCACTATCACAAGTCCTTGAACTAAAAGAGCTTACATCTGTGCCTATCCCCTTAATGCTGCATGGAAATAAAACCCTAGAGGGACGTGGATAGCAGAAGAGTAGCTCACAGAGATGTGTCCTTAAATTGGAATGAAAGGACCCCAAAGCACTGCTCACCCCTCAGCAACCCAGTGTGCCCTTGGACCCCACAAAGCCATAGTTTTGCCTTTAGAAATAGAGATACACACCCCTGTGAAAAAGTTTCCACTCATTATCTTCAGACAGAGCATTATCTACAGAGGTTAATGAGCAAGAGAGAATGGTGTTAACTAGCCAAAATCCCGCTTCACCAGGAAAGCTGAACTCTTCTGCAGCATTGGCATATCAATGCTATCAAAAATACAAAATTCAAGTGGAAATATAATCCGAGTTCCCACTGTTGGGTGCATTGCACAATTTCCATAAAGCCCAGTATACAAAACTGGTTGCTTAGCTGGTGCTACAGAAACAACAGCCATAGGAAGCTGGTTTTGGCAAGGGATCCAGCTGTTGGGTTAAAAATAATCTCAATAAAAGATAAAGAAAAAGTAGTGGGTTCCAAGGGAAGAAATCTGATAAAATTAAAGTGTAATAGACACTTCAAACTGTGTGATCTGACCTAATAAGTTATTAATAGGGAACCATTACTCCTCATGCATTTTTTATGAGGAAGGCATTGCCTTTTTGTCAAGATTAGTGGATTATAAAATATTTGTGCTACACAATATAAATGACCCTACCTATTAATAAGTCTCTGGAAAGATATGCTTAAATTGAATTACATTAAGAAGAAAAGTGCCAACAGAAAATTAGGTATAATTAATGAGAACACATAAATAAACCAGAGATAGAGGGAAAAGGACATTCTCTCTATAGATCATTTTGAGGATTAATTGCTGATATGCTCTAATGACATACCAACTATTACTGTTTTTATAAGGACCATTTCACAGAAGATGAAATTCATGTAACTATGAATATGTATTGCAATTTATTGCAGAAGATAATTACTCTGATCACATATCTCTAATTAGTCCGTACAGTATTGAAGGCTAAAAGAGACAGCTTAAAATTTAATATACAATAGAGGCTCATTACACCCTTCCAGTAAAATAGATTTTTTTTTTCTGATATTCAAATACTCAGCCTTTCCTTCATGTTTTCAGGACAAACAGTTCTGAAAGTGAGAACATGGGCAACACCACTGTTATTTTCCAGAACATTTCAGAACAGTAATACCTTGGAGATACAGGAAATTATTTTTCACATCTCATTCACATAATGGACAAAGTGAATAGAGTTACACAGTGAATGAGCACTCTAGTCTTCTCTATTTGCCAGCATATATAAAGTTTCCTTGGATATCACAACACTGTCTCCAGTGTGTACACTGGGTTTTCACAGACCCAAAGAAATTTTGAAGGTTTTCATTATTAATCAGGAATGTAAATATGAAGCTTTATTGCTCTGTCTTAAAAAAAAAAAAAATCTTAGAGACTGTAAATAGAACAATTATTTTGCTCACAAAATAAAGTCCTCAAAATAAAATAATTTTTTCAAAAAGTTAAATGAGGCTTTTTTTTCTAAGGGGAAGAAAAGAAAGAGGACCCATTCATTAGAAATAATCCACCTGAAACAAAACACCTTACACTAATCCCCTAAAAACCTTATCTACTCTTTGACACTGTTGTAACAAACACTTCCAAAGTACTGTGCCAACATTGCTCATGTGTTCAGTGGATTTTAATTAGAGCTCTGAAAGCTTGGGAAAACTGTCCGAGCAAGCAAGCTGCTCTTTTCAAATGGCAGCACAACTGTCCTTTTGCCCATGTCCCAGTCAGAGCATATGTTTAATTAAAAGCAGTGCAAATAATGGAGACAGAAGAGACAAATCTCCTTCCCACAAATTAGTGAGGAAAATATCATTAATAAGGTGCACAGCAAGCTGAAGAAAGCAACCCATGTTGTTTTTTAGTTGTACTCTGTACTGGATATCTTTGGATAAGTCTTGGGGAACCACTGTTTTTGAATGGTATGAATAGCTTCATATACAAGATTCTTTAAGTGCTTTAGAAAGAGCAGAGGTATTTAAGGATGGATAGCAAAAGGAAAAGTACAGCAGATAAGGGTACAGAGAGAGGTAGAGAGGGAGTTCTGGCTTGTTCTGGTGTTGCAGTAGTAATCACCTCAAATATTTGTCAGATAATATTTATTTTTCTAATTCACCATGAGGGAATGCTTATCCATCTGTCACCTTTACTAAAGCAAACCAATTCCACAGTCCACATTAGCAAGTGGGTTAGAGGATGTCTCCTACTTTTCCTACAGCATCAGTCTCCCAGCCTAATGAACCCTTTTAGTTTGTTCTGCTTCAGAATCCACCAGAGACTGTGAGAATAAAACCCACAACAACTAGGGGAGGAGAGAAAGGGTCCAGTGGTGAGAAAATGCTGCAAGAGCCAAGGAGGAAAACCTTGGGCCAGTTGTGTTGTGACCACTCCACCCAGGAAATTCAAGCTCATTACAGAGAGACATAAGGTGAAGAAGATCAACCAGACCACAATACAGAAAACATATCAGTGAGAAGAAAGGAGAGAATAATGAAGATTAAAAGCAAAGGAACGGTTGTGTGGTGTGCATGTAGAAGAAGGAAAAATTACACACAAAACCAAGAAGGAAGACAGCATATCTGTCACATCCTATAGGTTACTCTGATGCATAGTTATTGAAGCAAGTTTGAATACGAGAAATATCAGTAAGAAATAGGATTTCCTCATGCAGTCTTTCATCAGGACTTGAATCTGCACAAGAAGGTTAACACTGAGCCTAACATTTTTGTAAGAGCAACCAAAGCTGAGACTAAAACTGTTTTTTATATTTTGAAAGTGAAAATATAGAAAGGTTGATATTTCAAGGATATCAACTATATTTATTTTTATATAGTGGTTTATAAAATTACAAAACTAAGCATTATAGAGAAAAGAATAAAATTAAAATTAATGCAATGCAACATAGACAGTGAAATACTTCTAGAGAATCTCTTCCAGAGGGTTTGTCCTACTAAATCAGAATACAAACAATCTATATGTAAGACCTGGGATCAGAAGGGGTACTACTGAGTATTTCTGAATGCTCAAAAAGTTTTAAAAATGCTGAATGTCAGAAATATTTTTTATTAACTACTGTGTAAATGGAAATAAAACTCCAGAGTGATAATAATTTTAGTATCTGCTGAAAACTGAGGGTAAGGTCTCTCATTGAGGCACAGAGTGAAATGTTAAGGATAGAGGCTCAGGAGTTCTTACAATGCTATTTTTAAACTGATACCAAAGTACCTCTGGACTTCTCTGTTTGGGTAGTTGTAATTCTTTGATCTTTCAAATATATTTAGCAGATTGAAAAGACAATAAAATAGAATTTGAGAGATTATGTTGATGCACAATAGCAATTACTGAAAAGTCTCTCCTGACCTTAGGGAGTAGCATGTTGTAATGAAGATTTTCTGCAGAATTTAAAGATTTCTCTGTTCTACAAGGTCCACAGTAATTATTTTTTAATAACTAAATAAATGCAATGGGACAGAATAATATAAATCTTGAGAGGAAAGCTGCCACCTACAGTTTACATACCTGCAGGAGAATAAGTAACAACCTGCATAGGTAGCAGAAGTTTTATCATCAAGTCATTGGTTATATTAGCAAGTGAAAGATCTTTTTGAAGGGCCTGGAGAGTTCAAAGCCATGTTTTCAAGAGCTGTGTTTATTGAGCAGCAGCAGCTTTGCATGCCATACCTTCTTTCTAACCATTTGCTGAAAATTGTTTGCAGTTTGTTTCAGTTGTTTTTCAGGTTTCTCATGGAAGCAGGACAGCTGCAGGAAGGTGGTAGGTACCACACACACACCTGGAAGCAGCTATCACAGAAGATTCAAAAAAACCTGTTCACATCCCTAAAAGAGATTACTCTTAAATTGGTGGCAACTGCACTTTCACCCACAGCACTCAAGTCATAATCATCTACAAATGTGTGTACAAAACATATTGCTTATTTTTCTTTTCAGCTTACATGTTTAGAGATACTATACTCTTTGCCTTATCCTTAAAAATTTAATCCTCATAGCATCAAATTATATTAAAATATTCCCACACACAATTCCATGTCCAAGGTATTTATAAGTCTGTTGTTCTCTAATGCCTAGGATGAAAAAAACATGAAGAATAAAAACCATGAAGAATAAAAAACCTTTGAAGAACTGACTGCTTATATCTAAAGCACTGCTGTTCCTAGAATACCTATTTTAAGAAACTGTGTTTCTGAATTGTGATTTGTATGTTAATGCAGCTACAATTTGAAGGGGAAGCTACTAACTGGGAAAAAAGGTGCAGAAGTGGTAATCAAAAAGATGGATGTACCACTGCCTCCATTTAACTCTCCTTAGTACAAAAGTTGTGATATTCAGAATGAACAATATTCAGATTATGTTTCTATACATTACACAACTGACAGTAGTTTGTCTCTCACAGGCTGACCCTGGATTTGGGTATAGTAGTAGAGTTTCCAAAAGTTTGAGTAGTTTCACGTTCAAATCTTGAATTTTCCCTGATTTTAAGGCGGAATGACTGTTGACTGTTTCTCAGATACGTATTAGTTTAAAACTCTGTTTCAAACACAAATAATAAACTGTGTTTTAAAAATTCCTACACAAACTTGCAGAGAAAACACATTTTATAAAAAGCATAAGATACCCAGTCTGACAATATTCAGTAGGCTGTTTCGGTTCTCTAATTTGTGAAAGGTTCTGTTCGTTGCAACTCTCACTCTAAGTGACTAAGTTTTGGGATGCAGCTAAATAATGTTCTCTTCTATCCACACTCGTTCAGAAATAATTAACAATGTTATAATTACCAGTGTTAGGAGATTAGGTTGTTTATCATAGAGACTTTTTAGACCCACCTCATTATCCTCTCATGTTGTTCTACAACTACCAAGTTCTGAATTGCATTACTCACTGATCAAAAATCTTAGTGTCTGTCACAGGCAGCTCTGTTGAAGAAGAGGAGACACAAAAAGATTACGAAAGACAGAAGGCAACTCAAGATAGAAAATTTATTATTGTTGAAAATGATCAGCAAATTATTACCTGATTTATATCAGGTGGTACCAACCACATACCTAGCAGGAAAGAGGAATATCATTAAACCAGCCATTTCCAATACCACTACTTGTCAACAATGTTACTGACAATTTCAAACAGAAGAAGTGCTCGCTGGGTATTAATCCTAATTCCCATTTTACACGGGTTAAGCCTGTATATATCTTGTTTTTGCTCTGCTGAATCTTTTCTTCACAGAAGTGTAAGTTTGGTTACTCACAGAAGTTCATCACTTATGTAACAGGGTTTGGGATTTTTTTTTAAACTTTAAAAGTACCTGCCAACAGTTCTGTGTTTTTGCCACATCTCAGTCCCACCAAGCCCCAGAGCTGCAAGTGCTGACATCCAGAAGAAACAGCATAAGGAAAGGGGATTGCTCTAGAATATGTTGTCCTCCTAAACCACATGATGCATTCAGAGAATTAAATTTTCAACAAGTCATTTACAGATAGCCACTCTGCAACTGCTACTCCACCAGCTTAAGTTTCTTGTGGTTCCACAGGCATTTATAGGACAGGCCTTTGTTATGGAAAGACGCTGTGTGGAAGAATTTCTGTTTGTCTTTGTCTGCCAAAGTTAGTTCTCACCAAACAAGGTCAGAATTAATATATTAAAAAAAACCACACACACAAATCAGTTTAATGTCTTTTCCCTCTAGTTTTCATCACAATTATGAAATGGCAATCGCCCTCATCAAGGGGGGGGGGGGGGGTAGGTGATTAACTGAAGTGCATTCACTATTGATGGGCAGCAAATGTAAATGAAACTGCAGCAGCTCAGTGCTGCAGGATTTTAGAGCATGTTTCTCACTGACCAGCTCTTTTGAGATTGTTATCATTCTCTGAAGTTAACACTCTTTGGTGGAACATTTCTTGCAATGGAATATATTTACCATGCATGTATAACAAGGTGGTATAAGTTCCACCAGGAGGTAATATCATTACAATTTTCCTTTCTGGAGATATCAAGTTTTCTTTTCCCTTGTTCTTGTTTTTTTTTCTCTCTTCTTCTTGTGGAGGGCGGGAGGATTTGCAAATAGTCACTAAAAGAACAGACATCCCAACTAATTGCAGGCTTTAGATCACTGTAATTTTAGCTCAAACTCTGTACTTGCTCAGACATAGTTACAGTACTTCTCACCTTTTCTCAGTTTTACTCTACTACAAATCAGATATTTTTATCTAAGCTTTTCTTTCAGCTGTAACTGTTTATTTAATACCAATAATATAACAAAACCATATATATGTATTCACATACGTTTTTAAAGTCTTCATTATCCTTCAGGCTTTCTGTGTCAAAGGGGGTTAATTACTACTTTTTTAAATTTGGACTCTTAGACTCAGAGTTGTAGTTATATGAATCAAGGCAATGATCTTTTTTGTTGAGAACTAATAATTCTAAATTTTCTTTCCATTTCTGAGACCACAAGTAAAAGCAATCCAGGATCAGTAGTACAGGTTCTATGACAGGAGGAATTTTACCTATGTCTTGGAGAGTTTTATTTGCCTTACTAAGCATATTAAAGATCATTTTCTCTCTCTGAATGACATTATTTTCCTTTACTCCTTCTGAGTGTCTTTCCAACCTCATGCTGCAGCTGCAGCTTAACACAGGAGCTGGAATCTGGTATAGAAAATCTTTGATGTTATATTCAAGATTATTTAGGAAGTTTAAGTAGGATCTTTTTCAGAAGCCTGTTCCAGATCTCAGAGTCAACATTTTCTTCACTGTTTTTTTTTTTTTTCCCATCCCTTTTTATTGGTTGGGTAACCTCAATAACCTGAGGAATTAGACAAGTCAGCAGGAGTTAAGAGAAATTTATGGAAACTACCAAGTAGAGTGGCATTGACATGTTGTAAAAGGAGACATTAGGGGAGGGATGAAAAGGAAAACATAAGAAGACTTCATTTGGAATACAGGATGTAATTAAAAGCAAGCAGATTAAATCACCTCACACCACCAGCTGAGTGTAAGAATTTGCTAAGTATCAGTAATTGAAGTTACATAGCACTGAGACCCATGGAATAATCTTGTGAGGTTCATGAAATGAAACATAGCAGGTATATTTTGGCAGGGTTCTACAAAGAATTGCTCTGTAGAATCATCCTGGAGTGGGACAGAAATTTGTATTGCTGATTTCCATGATCCCTAAGTAGAATGGAAGTAGAAGTCTGCTCTCTGGAGTGGGGTGATTGAAAACATTTCTTTCATATTAAAAGTGCTTCATGTAGCCAAACTGGTACAGCACCATTCCAGTAACTGAGATTTGCATCAAAGGTTTTGTTGACTTCACTATTCTCATCCTGTCTCATCCTGTGACTGATGAACCATTTGTGATGAATATTAGTCAAATTAGATGTCATTACAATGTGTTCAGATGACAATATAAGAAGCAGAAGAGTGGAGACTAATAGAATGAGTCTGCCCTGAAAAGAGTCTGTGAGTAGACTACAAGTTACAGAACACTACTGCCCAGAAGAAGTTTGCTAACAAGACACACACAGATTTGGAGTCATTGAGTTGCTTGATCCCTTTCCTATTATCTCCAGTGGTCCTTCTTTATGGCTGAAAAGTCTGCCAAGTGACAATTACATCCTGAATTGCTGCCTTGTGAAGTGAAAACTGAAAGGGCTTTATGCCATCTATAAAACACACTATGCAGTCCACTTTGTGAAATGTCCCTTGCTTACACAAGGTCAGGTGCAAAAGGCACCATTTGATCACACTGCTCCTGCTGTGCAAGACATTTGCCAAGGAATGGAGAGGAGACAGTACTGCAATTTTACCAATTTTTAAGTACTAATAGAAAGTACACTTGATTAGAAGTAAACTCCATTACACATAACCATTCCAGTTTATAGTAGGGCTTTTTAGTTCCATCTTTCAACTCGATTTCTCCGGTGATATAATAAAAATGAGAACTCTGACTGCTCCATGACAGTTACCTTGTTCCCCAATCATCTCCCTGGCCTGACCTTGACCTATAGATAGACTTTAGCATTTAGTGATAATGTGGTTTGTGGTAGCAGTAACCGCAAAACAGGATCTTCCCAGTGGCTTCAAGCCAGAATGTTACTCAGTAGCTAATGGTTGGAATGGAATGATAATAGATATGGGTGGAAAAATCTGAGATTTTGCATTTCTGTTAGTTTGAAATAAGAGGAAAAATCTACACTAAAAGTATCTTTCATTTCACAAAGTGTCTTTGGTTCTGCAAGACATTCCTTTGAGAAGTTACAACTAAGTATATTCAAATGTTTTGTCCATGGATCTAATATTCAGTAGTGTCTCAGTTGTGTAAACATGGAAAACAGTCTCCCTAGAAAAAAACTCTATCATAAGTTCTTATTTTTCCTTTTCCCAACTCCATTTAACAAGAAACCCTTTATGCAAAGTGAGGGGTCAAATTTTGCATTAGGAACAATAATATACTGCAGTAAATTTGGTCCTAAAAGCAAAAATCAGGAATAAACTTTGACTTTTCCATAAAACAGTCTATCTTCTAGAAAGCCAATAAACAAAATAGGTACTTGGTTATCACCAAAATATACCCTTTGCTCCTGATAATACCTTCCATAATTTACCAGGTAGGAAATATAACAAGGTTCACCTACACTGGATCATTTTAAACATGCAAGCACTGATTGTTGATATGGTGGTGCCACCTGACACTTCTGGTAAGGTTTTGGCGCAAGAATGTTGTAATCTTATTTCTACCATAAAATGTATGATCTTTCCAACATTCTCTGATAATATATTGTCATTACTATATAACTAGCATACAGATGATCCCAGCCTGGACCTCAGCCAGGTAAATTAAGTCCATCACTGTTTTAATACACTGACATTGGTGACAAAATATTAGGCTAATGCTTATGACTATTTTCTCCACTTTCATGGTCCTGCTAATTTTACTGTTCTTAAACTTCTGCTGCCTCTTGTAAGAAAACACAAAATGCTCAACCAGTGTATGCTGGTGTCTTCCTTTTACAGTAGAGCTGCCCAGTCTGAAGCTTCCCACTTTATGACTGGTATACCAGCTCAAAACAAGATTAATTCCCTTTAGTGATATATAACTGCACTAATTTTTAACTGTAAAATATTTTGAATTTATTTGTTAAGTATTGACATAATGATAAAAAGTTAAATTACCCCCAGGACATGAAAAAAGACTTTGATTAAATATTTTTGAAGGATTTTAATATGCTATAAAAGTTGTTCTTGGGCATTTTCTTTACCCATTATGCAAATATGTCAACTCATTAATAATTCAAAATAGGCAATACATTAATAATTAGGATCCCCCATTACAAATCTGACCTTTAATTGAATTCTATAGAAAGAGACTGTGAAAAATGAGCCTCTTGATTTATGCTACGAATAAAGGTTAAAAAGCGTTTTCCTAGTAGATCTAATTTTTATCATTATTTCCTAAGCAGAAACATTGAGATAAGAAATTTTTTTCCCACTTCAAACTGTTTTTTAGAAAGGTTACTTCTAGGGAAAAAGTATTGAAAGATATTTGTTTATGCAGTTTAGTAAGATGTGTCACTGGACAAGCAATATAGCAATCATACATACTTCAGAGGTTTGAAGTCAACTCTTTTCCTTCATCTCTCTTTGCCAAATGACCCATGGGCTTCACGATTACATAATTCTTCATACTTAACTAATTCTTCTTCATAATTCTTCTTGTTAACTTCATCATAATGTTTAAAGGTAAAAACATTAACTGACTATATAAAAGAATGATTACTTCCAGCTGTAGGAAAACTGACAATTAAACAGGCTGTTGAAATGCTGCAAGGGCACTGCTGCTATGATTATTTGGCCTTCTGTTCTCAGTCCTTCCTAAAATTTTGTTTCTGCAATGTAATGGGAACTACACAGACGCATTTATTTCTTGCAAATTTTGAGAAAAAACGTAATTGAGATCAATCAGAATACCTTTAAGGAAATGGAAGAGGGATATGGAAAATGCCTAAGAACACATCAGAGGATGTCCCAACAGCACTCAAAGAATATTTTATCCACTTAAAAGAGTAATAATAAACTTGGAAAAAATCTTTTATACATCCTTGTTGCAGACAAAGTATATCAAGTCTAAATGAATATAGAAGGCTTTTGCCTGAAAGCTATTGAATATTAAAGTTTGGACTTTTTATTTCATTTCATAACGATCTGAAGTCCAACAAACACTTAAATGTCCCGGCAGAAAACGTTTCACAGTGGCTGGTAAATCAAGAGCACTATCTGGTGCTGTAATGCGCATGAGAATCAGTTACTGCTATACAATAAATACCACACTGGTAAAATGCCCTTTAAAAATGCTAACTTTGAGAAATTATGAATGTATCAAATGAATAGACACAATCCATTTGAACAATTAAAGCAGCATTTTCACTGACATATACTTTGAATATAATTAAAAGACCACAACCCATCTATTCCTAAAAGGGATAAGAATAACCAAAGACCCTGTTAAGTCCCACTGATGGTACACTCATCCAGAACTGGAAACGATTTACAGCAAACTACTTGAGCCACGACCACGCTGAGCAGCAGCTTCACAGACCTTTTGTTAGTCCAACATACAAAGTGTAAAGGAATCACACATGTCTGCATTTTCATAGTACAAATTCAAAACCAACGTGAGCAACACAGTGATCAGTTTAACCCCGTAGTTACATGCCACAATAACAGTAATATCACTAGAATTTATCAGCTCCCAGAAAATGTAAAAAGTAAGCCCAGGGCTGGCACTCCTAGGCTCACATACAAATAAATGCTGCTGCAAGGGCTAATGCTCTGCTTGCCTGAAGAGCTGCTAAATTCATTCTTGCAGTAAAATATACATTATACAGACTTAAATTGTCCATCGCCTGAATGGTGCTACAGTCAGGAGAGTTTCAATTATGGTGAAAGTGAACTACAACTAATGTTATGAAAGGGACCAGCAGCTCTCTCATTAATGGTCACAGCATGAAACTTCCTACCAAGGATTTAACAACATCACGCTCCCAACCACACCAGAAGAGCTGAAAAAGTCGTTGGATGTGCAACAGCCAACCTCTCCAGAGGTCTTAGTACACATTTCACCTTAACTCAGTTTAGGTACATCTGTCTCTCTATGGTTGTGGAATGAAGAGGACTCTTTGCTTCTGAACACCAAATGCATCCATGTCACCCTCCTAACAAACACCATGTTTGCTGCATTTTTTTAAAACCCATTAAGTGGAAGTAATGGCAACACAGCAGAATCAGAGTGGTTTCCTCCTTCAACTTCTTCATTCACAAACTATCTGCTTAGGCTTAGGATAAAGTTTATAGGCATGACTCAGACATCACTTAGGCTAGAGCATTGCCACTTCCCTGTGTGCCTGAGTGCCAGTGTTCTTTCCTCCTGAAGCCAAATTCTGCCACAAACAACTCAGGCAATTGGCCAAAAGCACTTCAGCACAAATTAAAAAGTTTTCTTTGCAATATTTGTATTCTTCAGGAACATTAAAAAATTTTATTTTAATATGTATATGCAAATAAATATAGAAGAGAACTCTGTTCCAGCCTGGAAACTGAACAGTTCATATCTACAAGCATGTTGTCACTTACAAGCAATACTGATAAAGCTTTAGGTCTCCTGCCATGTGCAGGTACACGTAATATTTCCAAGTGTAAATTCCTGAAATTTTAGTGTTACTTGGAACATACCTCTGCATTCCAAGACATCAGAGGAAGATTCTTTTTTACTGTAACAAAACTCATTCTTACTTTTTCACATCTCTGCCACCACTTGAGTACAGCAAAACTACAACGAATGCTGCTCCCCACAAGTGCAAGAAGCTCTTTGGGATGTCAGGGGAAAGACAGCATTAAAGTAATTGATTTATTTCATGGATTGGAAGAGTGTTTTCAATATATTTTGATTTTTCTCTAGCGATTCTCCCTTTCTATTTGATTGTACCTGTACTGGCTACAAGTGGCAAACAGGAGGGGAGGGCTGTAATTGTCATTATTCTATTCTGTTGCCATCTGTTCCATCTATGGAAGAAAAAAAACTTTTATTTCATTATCAAAAAGGTTGCAGAAGTGCAATTGATTTTGTTAAGAAGCAAGGACTCATTAACGTTCCAAAGACTGGATTTGTGCTCATTCCCTCAGACTCCCTAGATAACAAAGAAATAAAATTTAACCCAGCAATTCCTCCACCAGCAAAATTACTTGTAACTAAAGTAGATCATCCTTTAGAAAGACTTCAAACTAAGTTAAAGTGCTTACCCAGTGAAGACTTTTCTATGACTCTTGGAAACTTTCCCCATTACTTAATTATTGCCATTTTTTAAAAGAACCATTTTATTACCAGATTGAGTAATATCTACATGTTTCTTTTTCATGGAGCTAGATATAATTACCTTATTAAGTATTTGCTTGTATTTTTCAAATAAGAAATGGGAAATTAAGTATATCATCAAAATTTCATAAGCAACATGAAAAAATGAAGTGATAAAAACCTCTCAAGCTTAGTGTATCAGTTCTCTATATTGGACTACAGAGCATGATTTTAGTAGCATTAACAATCCAGCTATTCCCACATTACTCCCTCCATTATTAAAACGTGGGGTGGCAAGGGTTTTTGGTGAGGTTTTTTTTTGTTGTTGTTGTTTTGTTTTTTAATTTACAAATGCTTGTACTTGAAAAGGCAGGAATTATTTTAATATTTTTTGCTCAGGTGACCATGCACTGGAACAGACTACCCAGACAGGTTGTGGAGTCTCCCTCACTGGAGATATCCAAGAACCATCTAGATGCAATCCTGTACCATGGATGACCCTGCAGGTAGGAGCAGATGATCCACTGTGGCCCCTTCCAACCTTACCCATTTTGTGATTCTGTGATTCTCTATTAAGGTGCAAAATTGTACCTCAAGATATTTGAGCAATAAAGAGAATAAGCCTTTCTCTCACAAAACAGTAGACATTTAAAATTAGGTTTGCCTGTGAGTAGGGTACTTCACTTTTTTCTTACGTGATGCCAATAGTAATAGTTTTTTAAGCAAAACAATTTTTGCTTTGTACCTTGCCATTCCCAGCTGTCCTCCACTATTTAAAAATAATGTATTTGAAATTTTAGAACTATGAACAAGTAGAAGACTTGTCTTCTAGATCTGTGAAGAAGACTGTGTCTCTGATCTGCGGAGAAAAGAAGAGCAGAAGCAAGGAGGGAAGGAGAGGTGAATGAGCAGAAGGGAGACACCTCAGTCCTGCAGCATTCAAGCACTCTCCAGTTGTAATGCTCCCTCCATTACTGGCCAGGGTGGGAATTGTAACCACAGCCTAGAGCTTCTAGATCCATTTTATAGACAGTTGATGTGATACCATACACATTGAAAGCCACGATGTGTGACCAGATCCAGGGGCATAAAAGGTCGACATAATGAATTGAAATGAGAAACATGATCAGAAAGTAAAAGCAGTATTTGAAATCTTAAAAAATTACATGTAGTGCAGTGTTTAATTCCAAGTCTTCTAAGTAAGAATACTCTGCTTCTTTGCCAAGGATATTTACCTTCACTTTATAAATATGCTGTCATATCTAAAGATAAAACTAGTGAAATAAGTCATACAACAACACTAGCAATTGTTATGATGCATTTTGCAGTGCTACTGTGTTGCTCATTTACAGCACACTGGTTGTTCAGATCTATTGCATTGCAAACATATTGCATATCACATTTGGTAATACCACTTCATGATTTTGTTAAATATGAACAAGTAGAAGCCTAGAAAAGTAAGTGGTCAATTTAGAATGGTTGGTTGGGATGACAAAAGCAGAGCAAAAATTAAAATGAAAACTCACTAATTTAATTTCCAGTACTTCAACAACAGATAGAGAAAACTTCTTTTAATGTGATTCATATAAACTATAGAACTAGCTTTAAGACAGCAAGTGTGGCTGATCATAAAAGCAGATATTAATGGAACTTATTCTAGACATAAGGCAGTCTGCTTTGAGAACCAAACCCAGAAAACTAACACTGATGGATCTGAAAAAGGTCTTTCAGGAAACAGCTTAAAATACTCCTGAGTCTCTCTGCACCCATGACACCGCAGTTCCAGACAGAAAAAAAGTCAGCTTTGACAATCCCTAGTGACAAACATGGCATGACCAGGGTCAGATTCAGAGCCACTTGCACCAAAAGATTGCAGCAGATACCTCCAACTTCAGTAGTATATCTGGAAGAGCCAGTACTCACTGAAGGGACAATGTGACTCATTGTCAGTTATCTTTTCCTGTGCCTTCTGAGATGCATGCCACTGATAGTAAAAGAACAGAGTAAGATGAAGGCAAGAGACATATCTCCAACATGCTGTTTTGCGCAGAAAGGTGAATTTTTATGGGTTTTTTACAATTATTTCAAATATTCTTTCACAAAATAGTTTAAGCCTATGGTTAGTGAAAACCAAACCCAAATCCTTCACAATTCTGCACAAAAATCACAAAATAGCTGCTTCTTCTCATCACTTCATGTGAGTTACTTTTCCCATTGTGCTGTATATTCATTATAAAACATATGAAATGTAGTTGAAAGAGGAAACAATTTTGTTTTGATAACAAACTGTGTTCTAAAACATAAAAAGCCATCAGAAGGAAACCTTCTCCAGTTAAAGAGCACTCAGAGCATTGCAGAAGCATCTAAGAACCTTGAAGGTATGGAAAAAGCAGAGTTACTAGAGACCAGACTAGGACTATGGCAGTTGTGTGATTAATTACTCATAAAGACTGAAAAGACAGGAGTGGATGAAGACTACAACTGAGACAGAAGAAGCTAAAATGCTCAAACCTGGTAGGGAATCTGATAACATAATTCTCCATGAAGTTACACACATGCCTCACTGCGCTCAGTGCTCAATTCCAGCACTGCTGGGGTTTTTTATTGTTGTAGGTTTTATTCCCCACTCTAATTATAATGAATAAGGTAATGATTAATGCTACAAAGCAGACTGATATTCAGTTCTGACACAACATCAGCATGTGGGTTCCCAAATCTGTCAGTGAGGGGCATGAAAAGGTACAAGTGATTGACTAGACGGAAATAATAAGGATAAATTAAAACTTAAAACAATGGAATCAAAACCAAAACCTGTAATACTGCACAGGTTTATTACACTGTGCTTTTGAACAGCTAATTTGTAAGTTCTTCGCATGGCTCATCTCAGGTTCATAGGAGGTTCATCAAAATGGTTGGGCAGTTTATCATGTATGCTACAGGATCTATGTTTCATTACATGCATTTCAAAGAATACTGGAAAGTAACAGTTCAGGAACTATACTGTATTTGCAGTAGAAAGACTGACTTTGATAGTTAACTTGAGGCCAGGCTTGGTAGAACATATCTTAATAGCCCCCAAATATGAATGTGCCATCACCAAAATACTAATTTGTTTTGCTAAAAGTTTTGTGATTCTCCAAATTAATTTTACCTCTCATCCCCAAATTTACACAGACTTCCTTCCATGCTTTCCTACTCCTTCCAGGGACATTTGCCTGGATGCTTTTGAGTAACTCTATTCTCTTCTATTCTTGAGTCACTAGAGTGATCCTTGAACAAAAGTCTCCTTCAGTTTGGGTAATTCAGTAACAGTTTTATAATAAAACCAGTGTCTAATTCTTCATGAGATTCCTGAATCACAATTTATGGTTTTATCTTGTGATAGGTTTATCTTGTTTAATTCATTTACAGGATCTAAGCTGTTCCATCTCTCCCAAAACATGCCTCAACCTAAAATGAAGTGCAATATTGTTTAAGTACCTGTTGCAGACAGCTATGAGCTATGAAGATGCATGTTAGGAAAATTAATGAAACTACACATAATGGCCCGCCTTCGCGAACGAAGAGCCGGGGAAGGTCCTTACCCGCATATGCAGATAAGGCCTTCGAGCCTGCG
>JAWWES010000081.1:58299602-58329265 GCA_035583135.1 Lophotriccus pileatus
CCTGACCGGGAATTGAACCCGCGGTCTCAAGGGTACCAGCCCTGCGTCTTAACCACTAGGCCACCGGGGGCTCCCTTGAAACTACACATAACAGTCTGAAAATCACATCTCAGCAAACACCTGTAAAATCTTGCATTTCTACTGGAGTCTTACAGAATTCAGCAACTCACTGAAATCTTAAAAAGAGTCATTACAGATAATCATAAGTCTCTTCTCTAACACAATAAAACCTCTGTACTGTGCTTTATTGAAAAAAAATGAAATCCTTCAACTCTAAGTGACACTAGATCAGGCATAAGCTGGAAAAAAAAATCATATAGCTCACAAAGTTACACACCTTTTCATCCCTCCCCGTGAGATAAAACTCAAGAGAAGGCTCTCATTACCACGCTACTTAAAGCAGAACGTACCAGCCTTCCCTTTATCCAGCTACTGTTAATCTAAGCTGACCCACAAAAAGCCTTTTCACAGCTAACCATCCCTCCAAGTTGATAAAAAATAACAGTGAATTTTTGGAGAGCAGTAACAACTAGGATATAAGCTCAGCTATGAACTCAGGCCCCAGTATTTCAGACTGAGCTTTGCAATATACACCTTTTGCTGAAAGAGCTCCTTCTGAGACACAGAGAGAGAAAAGAAATGACCCTTGAAGATCAGGAAGCACTTTGGAAATGGTTCTTCAGTTCAGAATCATTGCTCGCTTTGTCACCTACCCAACTTACTTTAATGCCTTTAATCATGCCATGAAATGCAGTCTCTCACATCTCACATTAGCTCTTCGAGAAACTCTAACAACCCTGTTTGGCCAGTGCCCCAGAACAACAACCCAGCCCTCAACACCAACATTACAGAAATAGCAAAAACCCCTTCCTCCAGCTCCATGATATTCTTCAATTTCTCAAACTGTAAGTTTCCACAGCCAGCACATCCTGCAGCTATTACTTTCTTTAAGGTATTCTTTAATGTTGTCAGCACTGAAAAGCACTCTGCAAGATGCACGTGTCATTTCAACAGTTTGTAATGAGGGAGTCAGGAACTGCTGAAAGTCCTGGGAGAACCAACACAGATCTTAGTCTTCCCTTCCTCTTCACTGCCTTCCAACACACATCCCTCCCTCCCCTGTCCCACACCCTAGCCCTTCCAGCCACCACCATAGGCACCAAGCAGACTGCTTGGATCTCACCAGGGAAACTGGCCCAGCACTGTGGCAACAGTGGGCCATGAAGATTTTTATTCCCTGCTGACTATGGATACTGATTCACTTCTAGTGGTAGGAATTACTAAATTTGTACATCAAACTCTGGGAAAAATAAACCAAAAGCCAAGTTGACATAGCACCAAACACCAAGGAAAGCTGCCTGCATTTCCTCAGCAACAAAAAACCAGATGGCCCAGTGGCCATACAACACACAAGCAAGAATTACCTTGAAAATGTATGCATCTGTGATCAGAAAGCACCGTACAACTGGTGCATAGGGTAACCAAAATTACCTGTGAAGTATCAGACTTAGATATTTAGGCACTCTGGGGTTTTTAAGTCACCAGCAACGGGCTTCTGCAATGCTTGCTGTGACAGAAAAATCCTCCCTTAAGATCCAACATGTGGGCAATAGAACAAATTTCATAACTGCAGAGCTCTTCTGACCTCTCTTGAGGTCGTTTTTCAGAAACAAGTAGTTTGTGATTACATGAGTTTGCCCTGGCAATCTCTTAGTGCTGTATATGATTCTAGGTCTTTTTTAAATACAGTTTTATCAGTTTCCTAGCTGAAGAGAAGAAATTTTGTGGGAGGAGGACATCTAGTGATGTGATATATATTTGCATCCTTAGCTGTTTCCATGTATAGCTGAGCTAGAGAATTAGTGAGTTACAGAGGACTATAAGACTTTTATGTGTGCAAGTGTGTAGCTGTCTATGCTGGAAAACAGTAGACCTGGGGATTTGACAGGACAGCATTCAAAACAACAACAACAGAAATTCCACCACAGAATTCTGAAATCAACCTTTATGAAATTAAATGCTGCAAAGATTTACTAATATTGTCACACTTCTCACCTACAGTGATGTCACCTCCAAATGTGTATTTATACTGGCACTAATCACAACCTACTCATACACAACCTATTTGTGACCATTAAAATAATGATACATTTGGCAGCAAAAGCTTCCCATTGAACTTGGAAGATGCTTAGTGTAGCAGCAACTCTGAAATATACTGATAGTTCTCCTTTTAAACTCTTTTCTTAAATAGTTTTTAATTCTCCTGAAAGTAAAAATTATTACATCTCAATTTGATAAAAATTGGAGCAGTTATTCTGCATTGTAACTCACTTCAACCAATTTTCATCAGTGAAGTACCAGAAATTCAAAACTATAGCAGAAAAATACAATAACAGTTATAATAGTCATCTCTAGTACCTGCTCTTGAATTGAATATTGCTTGGAGAGAAAAGGAAGCATATCACCAATATAAAACAAATATCACTGTGAAACTCATATGAAACCATTCACATCTGCATTTATACTATTTCCAGAGCAATATCAAAATATCCCTTTCACATTTTTTAGAATAAAACAAAGTCATTATGGTGAAGTAATATTGAAAAAAAATAGGGAAAAGAGACAGTTAATGATCTACAAGGAAAAAAATACATTATCAAACACATTAGTTAAATAAGGACCAATATCTTTTTTAAGCCACAAGAAAACTCTAAAAAGACATAACTTTGCTTTGATCTATTTCTTTGTTGTCTTGTAGTTTCATGTCAAAAACTATCTGCACCACTCAATCTATAGGTGCATATTGAACACACTGGTTTTTCTACTGTACTAGCAGTATGACTAGCATGTCCCATTAAATACACTTTCATGACTGATATAGAAGGACTATCTTCAAAGGATATCACCGAAAATGGACTTGCATTTTGTAGGAAAACAGATTTGTTCATCAAGATTGCTCCCTACAATGAGATGTAGAACAAAGAAAACACCCACAGCTGAGATAGCTTCTGATTTCAGCTTTTGTATGTGTATGCATGGGAGAATACCTCCATAATTCCCACTACTAACGTTACAGAAAGAAATTATGGCCCAAAGAACCTCCCCAAATATCAGAAGAACCCTGTATTTAAGAGATCCAGTATTTCTGCCATACCACAGCAGAAATACTAGAACATTTGGGCTGTGATGCACTGCTTGCTGCTACTAGCAAATATTTGCTGCTACTAGCAAATATCCCTCTAGACTGGACATCACCATTTCATATTCTGTTTTGCAAGGCAGATACATTCTCAGGGTCTTTCCCAAATTCACTCAGGAAGCTTGTGGCTGTGCAGGAAATCATGATATAACCCCTGAGTCTGACCAGCCCCTTTATAGTAAGCTGGACTCCTGCACATTTTCAATTTGAAGGGGGGCGGAAAAAGCCCTACTAATAACATGCAGTTCTTTGTGAAAGTGTTTGCACTAAGCTGGGAACTGTCTGGGTTGCTATTATGTATGGGTACTACAGTCAAATACCAACATAAGCAAATCTCAAAGTCACAGGGCACATCCAGAAGAGTTAAAATAATAGTTCAAATCATATTATGTATGTAGTAGCCACAGTAAGTACTTAAACTACAGTGGGGTTTGTGCAAATAATCCTGTATTGCCTAATGCAGCTGTGAAAAGCTTTGTTATCTATCAAACTAGGAAAAAACCACACAACCAACCGAACACTAATTTCAGTTGTTTGCTTGCTTCCTCTATTTCAGTTATTTACACACTTCAGACACCTTTCTTTGATGCTCTGAAGGTGCTTCCAGAATTGGGAACACAAGATTTGTGGATATGCGAGTCCTAACAGGGCTGAGCTGGTTAGGTTGCACAGGATAGGACAGAGCAGAGCACAAACCCGATGCTGTTATGACAATGTGGTAGTATTTATTCACAACTGAATTTGTGAACCAGTTTGTGTTGCATACTTTAACCATGATGAAATATCAGATTCGGTTTTCAATGAGAAGGTAAGTAAATTTGAAAGCTTTAGAGCTTTTGGGCAATGAAGTGAAGAAACAGTAGGTTGTTTGCTTTTCAACATATTATTTATCAATTTTTTTTTACTGTTTTTAATTACTGTCTTCGTATTCAGAGTGTTTTCTATTTACACCAATAGCAGAAAACTTAACTGGAACAGAAGTATTTGTTGTACTTTATTCCAAGTCGTACACTGAAAGAATAAGAAAATTTGTCTTCAGTAAAAATAAAGTCAGGGAAAAAAAATCTTTCATCACATTGCAGAGCCCAAGTAATGTGTTTTTCTCAATTTATGCTACTGGAATTTATTAACCTGGAGACTGTCTGAAGATATCCTCTAGGAAATCAATTGAATTCTCTACTATTGCTTATTGTTGCATATTCTCAGTAATTAACATTGGAATACAAAGCATATGACTGTTTTCTATGGAGAGAAAATGACTCCAAATTTAGTTTAAACAACTAAAATTCTTTTAACAGTCCACTGAAATTGGCAGCAACAAGAATACTGACAACTTTTTAAGGAAAAGTAATGCTGAGTGCCTTGCAGTCTTATTACCATAAATTACTCTTAAACTCCATTGATTATTGAAACAAAAAACTCATTTCCCTTACACGTTGACAACTCCTTTCACGGAGAGGGGAATTTTCTTTGTCATGCAGAAAATTTTCATTCCAAAGTTTTCCAAACAAAATTGGCATTGACGTTGCTGTGATTATTACAGTCAAGCTTCTGATTTTTTAATATTTTCAAGCTGACAGATTTATTTCTTTTCAAATAAACAAAAAATCCTTCTTAGAATAAAAATATATAGCTTCCTTATATTTCCTGATTCTGAAAATTACCAAGTGCCAAGCTGTGAACATAAGGAAATTGAAGACCCTTGAGGGTGACCTTAAGAACCACAAAGGTGGGGAATTGTGATATAGTGGTTTAGGCAATTTCATTGCAGCTGCTTGGCTCTAGAAAAATGAGAAATGGGTTTTCTATTACTAAATATAATGAATTCCCTTTCTGTCCTGTCACAAATTGTCAAACTTCATTAATGAGAAGAAAGATGTGGCACATACATATATAAAAGGTAATATGAATATACATATTTAAAATGGAGAAATTATGCATACTGCTAAAGGAGGATTCTTTCTCTGCATCAGATATTGCATAATTCTTTGCAAATAAGGTATTTCAAAATTAGCTGACATTGCAATGTAATCCCACTTCTATACTATTATTTGCAAAAAAATGCTTAGATGTTTTTTAAGCGCATAGATGAAGCTCCGTGGCTGTATTTCAGAATAATATTTAAACCACATTTACTTTCAAGGCTGTGGGTATCCAACAGAAGAAGGCAACTGCTTCTAGTTATAATTTGATTTTAATATCTTGCTGAATCAGTGTATAAAATACATCATCATTTAATAAAGCGACTTGCAATTTTGTCTTTGTCCTTACATTAAATTGTGTGTCTCAGTTTGATCTTGAGTATGGCAATGGCTGTCTTTTATTCTTTTATGCAACAAATGAATGAATGTACTGTCAATAAGAAATGCTCAGATTTCACTTGATAATCACGGTAAGATACTTGTAATTTAATTTGAATTTACAGCAGTAACAAAAATGAAGAAATCCACCTCATGCAAATTTCAATTCATTGCCAGCATTAAGCCTAGACTTTTTCTGGTTAGACTATTCTGGGGGTGAAGGAGATGACTTAAATCATGTAGGACCATATATCTGCATATTCCACAGAGTTCAATGAACCCAGCAGATACCCTAAATGACAAAATGAGATTATGCATATGTTAGAGGCAGGATGAGTTTTGCTCTAACCCACAACCCTTTCTGGTACAAGACCTAATTTATATTTCTCAACTCTATTGATAACAAATTATATGTAAACCTTCTGGAATGTAGAAGTAGTATTTAGAAAATGAGTAATATCAAGACTTCTATAACTATAGAAATTAAGCTTGTCACACACTTCTCTGGTTCTCATTGGCAAGTAGAACACAACAGATTTTTTCTGTACAAAAATTACAAAAGAAAGAAAAAGGGATGCTGGAAGTCATCAAGCAACTCAAACACATCTAATTTCATAGTATAAAAAGTGCTTCACAGTAATTCAAAATATCCTACTGATAGAAAATCTGAAACTGCAAACTCTGAACCAGAGGCAGCAGAGAAGTCTGATCATCTCGAAAAGAGTTTTTCTCTGTTTTTCACTGGAGTAGGCCATCATAGGTTTTTTGCAGTATGTGCTCAAATGCCCTGCAGCACCAGCTCTTGTAGAACTGTATTCAGGTCACGTCCTTTACTTCAACAGACCCTGCTCACAAAGTACCAGCTCTTGAGGTTCATTGAAAGTATCTCAAAGTGAGGACTTGTTTCTTTCTTAGCTGTTCTGTAATCACAGACTCCACAGGAGGTTGTGTCCCTGTATCTAACCTCTTTACTCACTACCCAAATCCTCCACAACATTAATTAGATTGATGCTGTATTAGAAAGGATCTTTTTCTTGCCTTCTCTGCAGTTGCCTCAGAAGCGTCAAATCTCCATCAAACCTGATCACTGGATGTGCTCTGTGGCCTCCCTCAGGGCTCCCGAGGTCCATCTGTCCTCAGACTACACATCCAACCTTCCTTCTAATGGAAACCAAGACAGAACAGACACAGCAGGGGGTTGTTCAAACGGACTGAGCTGTTAGTCGTGTGCAAAGTCAGCACAACAGCCTTACAGTTTAAACATAGCCAGAGGGGGGTTGCAAATTACTTATCCCTCAGAAATTTTGCTCTAGTACTTCTCCCTCTGTTATATGCTTAGAGCATTGCTTTGTCCCATTTATACAGGTCATGCTCATTTCTGCTGCTTACTTGGCAATCCTGAATTTGAGAGACAGTCTAGAAAATCAAAGTTTTCAGTTCTGGAAATTATAACAGAAAAAGGGTATTTGAATGTAGTAATATATAGGAAATCTAAATTTCACTTCTGAAGAGAAAGATTATTCCATCTCCTTAAGTATGCAGTTGTCTATTGCTGTTTGTGCCCATACCCCATCTTATAAAGATGTTTTAAGCCAAGTAAGCCTAATTATCTAAATGATTTTGTTCATGTGTAGTGTCAGGCATTTTTTACACACAGCTAGACATACTGGAGACATCACACAAACAAATGCAATTACAGAGGTCTGAGAAAGGGAAGACCCCCACCAATAAATCCAGTTCAAGTCACCAATAACTGCTAAAAGTAAAAGAATTGAAAAGTAGTGAAATTAGGATCTATCAAGAGTAAAGGATTTGTTCTTAGGGTGAATATCCTTAGGAATCCAGAGATGTTTCACTACTAATTTTTTAGAGTGTCTGTTGTTTGGTCCTTCCAATGTTCTTATAAAACTGGAATAAGTCCTTTTAGCTGGAGACACCAGCTGAGAGCCTCACCTGGTGCAATATCACAAAAAGCAATCAGTCAAACATTACAACTTATCAATACTGGGGGAATATATACTGTACTACTTACATTATGGCTATAAAGGAGCAGTACAGCGTCTGCCTTGCATGCAGTTGTGTGCACAGAAACAGCGACAGCAGCAGCCACTGTCAGCGGCAAAGATATTCTCAGAGATTTCTCAGTGTTATCTATAGAAATCTCTTGCTGGAAAGAGCAGCAAGGCTTCAATTTCTTCAAAGACCACAGAATTAGACTTCATTTTTCTAACTGTCCTGCTAATCCATCAGGACTCTAAACAAATCTCTGCTTTTTAGCATAATGAATCCAAAAGACCAGTGAAGGAGAAGGACCAGGCCATGAGGCAGAAGCCAGCAGTTTGTGCTCAGCAGGACAGAGATCAGCTGGTCACAGGTGGATCACCCTAGCAACTGGGCTCCCCTGATCCTAGCCTCCCCCACTGCTGGCACCTGGACATAGGAGGTCTCAAGGCTGCTCCTGTTGCTGGAACAGACCATTTCTTCAGTATGTGTGTGTGTATGTGCAGACACCCAGAGCTGGTCAGCACTGCCCTGGTCCTGCACTAGGCACACACATGGTCTAGACTGGAGGGACCCACAGGCTCTACAGTCTCTCCAGAAGGTGGCTGTGACTCTCCCAGTAGCCCACCCCAATGCAGTCTCACCTTTAGAGACACCCACAGCTCCCAAGCCATTTCAGCTACTTCCTGGCTGGTCACACTTGAGCTGTGTCAGTGAACACACATTCATTTGCACACTCATGCTAAGTCCAGCCACTGGCACCAGGGGATCACATACACCTGTGGCCCATGGCCCTCTTCCAGGGCCTGGCACTGGGTTTCAGTCACTGGTCTCTCCAGTGGCTGGCACATAGGCACAAGTACAATCTTAACCCATGATCTGACTCCAGTCAGTGCCATCCAAACCACCCCCCATACCCCACCCCTTCATACCAAATGGAAAATCCCCCAACCAGGAAAAGTATGCCATAAAGGCATTTAGTAAGAAGACAGGACAGACTGCACTGATCAGGGGCAGGGCACTGCCAGACAAACATACAAGCAACCAGATGTCTTATTCTCTTATCCTTCTGCTTTCCCCACACTTGTTCCTCCCCAAATCATCAAAAACTCTCTCTTTTCTCACCTTTTGTTTCTCCCCTAATCATTCCATAATAAGTCATGTGCAATCCCAAAATTCTCTTGCCCTGTGTGTACCATTTTTCTAGGCAGCAACCTTTCACAGTTCAAAAGGTACTTCAGATTTGACTTACCATAATAGGTGTCATCCTGGGATGCCGGGGCTGAGGCTTTCCTGGATCTGCCCAAGGAGAGACCACAGTTTGAGTCCCTGTCTGCCTTTGTGTATCCATGTTGTCTTCTGGGCTTGTGGAGATGGGCTTCTGTGACGGACCTGGGAGCAACTCATCAGGAGTTATTTTGTTGTATTTGGAGTCCCCCCCACCCACCTCCCTGTGCTGCTTTGTGGGTGAGCACAGGGAGCTTTTACCACAGAACCTAAGGACAATACATTTAAACTTTGATTATATTTAAAATTACTTATGAACGATACCCTTGTGAACAGCACAAAGGTCATCTCTAAATAATCTTATAGACTCTACATCTTCCACTTGGAAGCAGAAGCACAGTGGGAAATAACATTGCTTTACTGTAAAGAGAAGAGAATATGTTGGAACCGCCTGAAGGAATAAACTCCCCTTCTCTCCGTAAATAACAATAGTGCCAACATATTTATAACTGGTAAAAATATTAACATCAGAATATATAGAACAGTTTTGCATAAGATTCAAAGGTAATAAGTCAATAAATAAATTACACTGCTACACATTTAAATTGTGTTTCACATTTCCTAGGGACATTGGGTAACACTTACTGATAGATGACAGATTGTCTCCATAGAGTTATGAAAACAATTTTCTGCAAAATACTATTTACTACAGCAAATGCAGTGCTTAAGTTAAAAACTGGTGGACACCTTTTTTTGTCAGAGTTCTCATGGTAAACAATTCCAATAAAACACAGTTAAAAAGGCAGCAAGTAGTGTAAATGCAGAATTAGAAATGTTAAAGAAATTTTGTATCAAGTAGTGTGCTAAAAGGACAAGCACAGGCAACTGGCTTTGTTTTCTGTGCATTTTAACAGCAACAAAAAAGAAAGTTATTTTTATCAAAGCATCATATAACCCTAGGAGATCATGAATAACAGTTTTATACTATAGAAATTGCATCACATAACTAATGAACTACCTCAGAACCTCCGAGGTTGTATCTCATCTTAGCTGTTATGATAAGGAAATGTACAGTGAGTTTTAACAGAATGGGATCTTACTAAGAATTAAATGTTGAACAGAACTAGTCTGCATTTTGGTTTTTTTTATTGGTATTAGACAGTGCTGTATTTCCCTGAGCAGTTATCACAAACTCATCCCCAGAATACCTGTAACTCAGACCCTGTAACAGCTTTTCTCCGCTGTCCCACTTGAGCTTGAGGGACTTCTTCAAGACCAGGAGTTACTTCAGCTGACCCAACAGGCAGATGTTCTTGGCTGCACCAGGAGAACAAAATCATCTTTTATGAGTTACAGGCAGTGAGTGGGCAGAAGTAAAGTAGTTTCTTATAGGAACAGTCAGATTCAGGAGCAATAAGACTGATGGCCAGTATTAACTGTAAAGATAAACCCAAGGCAGGTTGCCAAGCATTATACAACTGGCATGACATGAATTTGGTAGCCCTGTCCCAAAGGCCACCCCAGTTCTCATATATCTTGCTGTGCTGTGGTTAGACAAACGCAGTTTTTCTCGTACAACACACACAATGATAAGAAAATTTGACTATGTAATATTTTGTGTTTGTTTGCTTGTGTTGTCCCATAAAAGAAGCCCAGGAGGCAATCAAAGCTTTTGTTTAGGAAACATCCTACCTGAAGTGTAGAAAGAATGGGAAGAAACTGGTAAAACTGATTAAAACATCCCAGGTTTACCCATGCCACAGGTTAATATGTAGGACAGCAGGCAAGGTACATGCATTAAACAGACTGTTCTAGTAGGTGGTTGTGCAAGACCTTAAGGTTGGTCTGTAAGGCAAGGTCTGTAGTTTGTTTTTAAAAGTGAGTTTTGTACCCTTCAAGGAGAATTAAGAGTTCTTTTTGTATTTATTTTCTGTGATCCCAAAATATAATCTGTCCCTGAGAACCTTGATGCTAGGCAACTTCTTTATACTTGCCTCCTGATAGTGAACTTTGCTTACCTGAGGAGACGGCCAACAATTCTTTGTTGTCATTTGTGACCAAATCAGTTATACTTTTCATGCTGGGTATCAAATTCACATGATCTCTTTTCACAACTGATTTACAGGATAAACAAGCACATGGAACAACAATAAGTACAAAAGAAAATGAATAAATGAATCAACCTGTCACACTACTTGGAGCCCTTTACAAAGCAGAAAAAAATTACACTTTTCCAAGGCAATTATTCTGAGATATGACTCAGAAGGAGAACGCAACAAGTACTTACAAATGTCTTCCCCACAGCTTAAATTATAGGAGTACAATTTTGTTGCACTTATAAAATGATGTTAAGCTACTTTTTAGATGTCAAATATGAAAATAGTAAGGAATTCAATTACGGCATTGACAAGAAACCATGGGCGCCTGAGCCAGCCCTCAATAATTTCTGATCATTCTATATCTAAAAAGCTAAGCCTCTGGCTGCTTTTGCAGCTAGAATTATTTCATGGTGTAGTATTGACATGTCTTTGTTTCACATCCCAGAAGATGGCAGCAGCCCCACAGTATTTTATGAATTTAGCCATGCAGTTACTCTCAAGCCTGGTTGTGCCTTTTTTACAGCTAACTTTCTCTATTTAACCACTAAAGAAGTAAATACACTTTGTACCTCTCAATTTACCTCTGAATGGGGGGGAGGGTTTAAATTTACTTTAAATTAAACTGAAATTAAACTAAACTCACTTCATGAACAGCCTTCTAAAAGGACATGCAATACTAATTTAGTATTTACTGACACTGCGGAGATATTAAAAACACTAACAGGTCTGTGCTCATCTTAAACATTACATTGTGTTTCTCCAACTCTTCCATAGAGATTTAACAGAAGCCTAAAAGAACAATGAATAACTAATTTAAAAAAAAAAATAAAAAAAACAACAACACACACAAAAAAACCCCAAACCAAAACAAACAAACAAAAAAAACCCCCACAACACATTTTCTTAGATTTATAGTGAAAGCGCATCACTTCATTTAAACAAAGTTTGTTGAATTTTTTTTTGTTTAAAGAGGAATAGTTTAGATTAACACAATAGTTATACTAAAGCACTTTTCCTTAATTCAGTTACACTTTTCATTTCATGATGGAAGGAATAAAATATTCATACCATATATGACTGCAAAGGTCT
Source organism: Lophotriccus pileatus (assembly GCA_035583135.1). Lineage (NCBI taxonomy): Eukaryota > Metazoa > Chordata > Aves > Passeriformes > Tyrannidae > Lophotriccus > Lophotriccus pileatus. The sequence goes on from JAWWES010000081.1 coordinate 58,311,518, forward strand.
TGCAAACAGGCCAGACTAACAACAGAAACTTTTGAAGTCCAGGACTATAAATGGATTTAGTGTTAGAGACTAGAACTGCAACTGCTAACTTTGTGAATAAACCTAAAAAAGTGAAGAAAGTTGTGGAAACAGAAAACTTAAATACCTGAAAACTCAGTCCTTAGTAACTGCCAATTATGAAAGTCAGGTAGCAATGGTTGCCATTTTTAGTGTGTAAAAATGGTTTCTCACAACGTTTCCCTTATATACACCAAATAATTTATAGCCTAGATTTTCAGCTTACAAATATATTTCAATTATTTACAGGAAGGTCTGGCCTAAATAAGTGTAGAGAAAAGTTTGGAAAATGTGTGTCAAACACAATTTTTAAAAAAATGTTATAAGATGACTTCCGCTATGCTCTGGCATCACAGAATTTTTAGGCAACTTGTTACATTGGGTACTCACTAGCAATTTTGAAAGATTCAATTTGGCAATGAAAAAAAGCAACCTGAATTCATGTTTGGGACTGAAACTGTAACTTTGAATTTTATAGCATTTATCTCATTTTTCCTTGACGTGGCTTCATTTAGAGAACTTGAAGTGACTACAAAACAACTACTCGAAATCTAACACACTCCAGTATTTGCTTCTGGTTTCTCCCTTCATTTCATAATTTCCTATAGTCCTTTTAGCACATCTTTGAGAGCCTCAATTCCTAAAATCTTACTTTTTGCTTTTTAAAATATATTTCATCATTATTTTAAGAATTCTCCCTTCTCCCCCTGGTCACTGCTGAGTTACTAAGGCAGTTCCAAAGGACAGGTGGCAAGAAATAAAAGGAACTGATCATCTCCTATTAATTGCTGAGGTGGGCCCAACTTCATTAATAGAAGTTATTTTTGTTTGAAGAAGATACACATCATTTATCTTCAGTTTGGCTCATGCACAAAGTATAAATATTTTGGCATTCTGTAGTCTGGAAATTTTTTGTACCTCTCTGAGGTACAAAAGGTAGGTACACTAGATAAATTTTTGCATGACATTTTGAATACCGAGAAACATTTGGCACTTAGATCATAGCAATCTTACTTATCACTTAAAAATATTGATATGCTGATATATTAAAGTTTTACATCACTATTTGGTATTATTAAAACATCATAGTCAGCAGGCTTAATATGAAATGTCATTGTGAGTTATATTAACCATGTGTTATCAAACTGGAAGTCACACAGAAAGATTTATTCTGTCCTGATTAGTCTGAAATTAATTCTATATTAAAGGTACTTTGCAAGTGATTTATCTACAAGAGAGTAGGGTAATTTTTCTACTTGGAATCAGTGGGATATTATAGGGATGCAGATTAATTTTGATGATTAAAATGTTAGTTTTAACACATGAAAGTCATTTTACTATTACCAGTCAGAGGTGTTATGAAAGTAATAGGCAAAACATCTTTAAAATTCTGAAACCACATAGACACTGTGTTTTTATCATGTTTCCTTTGGTAACAAAGCCAGCTTATGAAGTTCCTTCTCAGCCCTCTCAGCCCTGTCTCTTCTGACACCTGTAGAAACCCTTTACCTACCAGATGTCCTAGTAGAACTTTTATGGAGCACTTTGTCCTGAAAAGATACCCATTAAAATAATCAGTCCTCAAAGCAAAGGTGTTATTTTAAGCTGGTATTTTCACCAGTCTTTTGTATAAAAAAAACAGGAAGACTGGTGCAAATGGAGAGCAAGAGACAGAATACAAGCAGGTACCACAGGAAAATTAGGTGGCTCTGAAAATGGCTATGCTGCAAAACAAAGCATGCATGTGGTTCTATCTAATAGGTCACATTACCTTAGCAGTGAGAAATAGAAACAGTTTTCACAGTCCGTTTTGCCAGAAAATAGCTCCAATGAAGCCAACATAACTGAACTAGTGTGAAACTGGAGATATTTAAAAATCATGTAATAATAACTTCTGGAGATCATAATCAAGGTGATTTAGCTTAATTTTCTCAGACTGTATGCTCAGCTGTACAAGACCCTATACAAGGGCAAAATTTGGTCCCCTGAGAGATGTTGTGTAAGCAAATTCTGGTCCCGTGTGCCCATGGTTCAGCAGGACAGGTCTCTACCATATGCTGATGGCAGCTAGGACAGCTACACAGCTGTGAATAGGGGAACAGTTGTGATGATTCTGCAAGAGGAAGATTTCCAGGCTCTGAAGACACCTCTATACCTTGCTAGCATCTGTTAAAGACTGGGTTGGAGGACACTGCCATAGTGCCTAATTCCACTCACACTCCAGACTGACTGCATGATCCTGACTTTGATTTCAGATGCAAGTAAGGTTAGTACTGCATGCATCTATTCCAGCTTTTACTCCTACAAGCAAATAAAATAGAGTTATGAGGTTATATGTTTCATATTATGGATATGGTTTTGAGGCACATTCTGGAAGGAAACAGTTAAACAGGAGTTGCTCTGGGTTTTGATCACCATGGTCCTGCCCTTCCCATCACCCCTTTTCTCTGCCGTGCTTTCATATTCCCTCTTTTTTGCTGGCTCCAGCACTCACCAGCTTGTCATTAAAGACCATTAACTCAGAAGAAAAAACAAAATCATTATTCACTATAGCTAGATTTACAGTGCTTAGAGATGGAAAAAGGATTGAAGTAAGCTTCAAAACTTCAAGCACAGTGCCCACAGTTATATCTTGTCACACCAGAAATCTAATTTTAAACCATCCTTAATAGATGGGCAGAGAACAACCCACTGTCCCACCTTATTTTAGTTGTTGATAGGCTGCATTCCATAGCACATGCAGGAATATAGAACTGTTTTGAATACATGTTCTCCTCATAACCAAAACACCTCAAATGAAACAGGTAATATTTCAAGTTAACTTCAAAGTTAATCACATTTATTAGACTTCCTTCCTGAACACTGATAAAATCACTATGCAGTAGAAGTCAGAGAACGGATCTTTGCAGGGTGTCATGAAAAGCACAATCCGTCAGTAATGATTTCTTATTTATAATTACTACTGGGACTTCTCACTTAATCAGTCCTAAATTCATTAGTGCCATGTTGATTTTGTATCATGCTGGGTAATCGATCAAGATGCCATGCAACACTAAATCAAATGCCTTACAAGAACAAGTCTGCTACATCAGAAATATTACCTTTATTAACCAAACTTGCAATCTCATCAAGAAGTGACTCCTCAAGCAGCCATTCTATCACTTTGTCAAGGATCAATGTCACAACTGATGGATTAATCACTTTTTGTATTATATTATTCACTCTTGTTGACTTTGTTATAGTGCTAGCTTTCTGCCAGCTTAGGGAGCTTCTTGGCCAGCTGCTGAAGCCCTTTTGGTCTGCTAGCTTAAAATCTCTGTGTTTATTCATCACCCTTTTCTGAGTGGCAGTTGAGTTACATCATGTTTGCTCACCATTCTTCAGCAGGAGTACAACATTTGTTTGTTTGTTTTTTCCTAATTGCAGAACATAAACATAAACAAATGGAAAATCTCAATTTTTTAATTGTTCCTGTGAACTCCCCAATACCTACCTTACAATGAGCCAATATTACTGGTACATTATATTCTTCTTAATCCTTAAACATTTCTTTGCATTGTCCTTAATGCTTCTGAAATATATCGTTTTGCTTCTCAGAGGGTTTTAAGACAAGGGGAACTGTTACTTATCCTGCACTCCAATTTTCCATGATGGAGGTTTGTGCCACGCAAATGCCAAATGTGATGGCAATGAACCAAGAGTACAATATGACTGTATCAGTGCACAGAAGCAGCTGGAATGTCTGTGTTCTGCTCACACCGGGTACATGTTACCTGATGTGCATGTACAGCCAATACACACATGCCTTGGTGCTGAGCTGTTTCAGCTTCTCTGCGTGAAATTTTGATTACTTGGTCCTGGAAACTGTACATAGTTACATAAATTAGTGATGAAATTCTCACTCCAGAGCAGCTTTTGCCTGGGCACCTGGGCCCTGCTGCGGGGAATGTGAACAGGAACTGTATCTGTGCTGGAGACACAAGATGGGCTATGGCTGTTCCATTCTGGGGGCACTTGGCAGGCTGGGACTGTGTTCCCATGTCAGGTGCATGAGCTAGGCTGTGATGTCCCCACACCAGGAATGTGAGGTGTACCGAGACTGTGCCCCTGTACCAGGGTGTAAGGCAGGCTGGTGCTGTCCCTGCACTCAGCTGTTACTAATCTTACCATTTCTGGCTCTGGATTTTATTGTTATATCAATGTTTTTAGTGTTGATTTAATCTTTAGTGAATTTTTAAATAATTGGTTCTTTCCCTTCCTCTTCTTTGTTAAGTTAAAGTGCTAGAGAAAGTCGTAAAATGCTAAGATGAGAAGAACTACTTTATTACTGGTAGAACTATTTTTTTGTGGGATCTGCTTGCAGAATGTGTTTCAGGCAAGGAAAATTCTCCTCAGTGGTGCTGTTCAGAAAATTGGCAAGTGGACCGTGGCAACTGAGAAGCAGGGTTAGGAGTCTAGAGTTGCAAAGGTAAATATTCATCCATGCACATGGATGTCCCACACAAATTGGGACACCTCACGTTTGGTTTGACAGGTTTCTAAGAAATCTTGGAGCATTCAGGTACAGAAAGCACACTTTGAGTCATCACCAACACCTGTATTCCAAATTACCAATGGCAGCAAAACTTTGCAAAGCAAATGTATTTCTGCAGCATTCTTCCTACTTAGTGATCCAGATGTCCCTGGAGTCAGCCTTGTGATAATTATGTTCTTATGATGCCAGACAATGCTAGGAGGGTTTCAGAGATGTCCTAGAGGAGCTAGGATGCTGGTGTTGTTTTGATCACTCAGGGGGACCTTTTCTCCTTCCTGGACAGCTCTAGGAAACCAATTTCCTCTTTCCAGGCCTGTGCTGTCCTTTAGATTGTTTTAATTCAACATGAGTAATACCAAGTTCTAATATAAAGTTCCACCACCTCATTGCATTGCAGGATATAATGTGATCTAAGAGGAATAATGAGTAGCAAACAGGTTTTAAACAATAAAAAGCATTTTTTTGTTTAAAAACAAAGAGCAGCCATTTACAATAGCACTTTTCCAAGAATAGTTTGGTTATCTGCTATACTCTTATATTATTTTCAGTAAATATCTCCTCGTTGGCTTAGCAGCTCAGTTTTCAATCTTTTATGATGTAGTAATTCTATTAGTTATCCATCCTAGCACTATTTTCTCAGTTCATTCTGCTGACATGAGTTGTTTCTCCAGCTAGTGAATCCCATTTTCAAGAGCCATCCTTTTGTATGGCTGTGCTTGGGGAATTTTCAAATGTCATTTTAAGTTCCTAGTAAGAAAATGTAGCCAAAAACCAAAACACTCACCTTCGTCTCAGGGATAATTAAACTGTTACCTCTCCGCTGTTAGACAAACTAACCATATTTCTCTGTGGTGGTGCATCACCCACCACCATCCCTCAGGCTGCTCTACTGTCTCAGGAATGGTTGTTAGGCCTGAGGCTTGATTAATTCCTCCTGCGAAGTTAAGCTCCCTTTGAGCTTATTGGAAACACTATCTGTTCCCAGGAACTTTTGTTTTCTAATGAGCTTTCTAACAAATAGCCTAAAACCTTCTTTTCGTCTGAATAGCCTGAGTAGAATAATATTATTGCTATTGGGATTTTTGAGGAAAATTCCTGTAAATAGAGGCCCAGATTGTGCCAGAATGGAAATTTACTGATAACTAAAGTCAATAATCTTGTGGTCCTAAGTCAGGCACTTTGAGCTCTTCTGGTCTGCAGCAGGCTACAACCAGCATCTCCCTCTCTGTGGGACAGCCCTCAGAGCTTTCAAATATCTGAGGACTGCCACCAAAAGCTGGTGATGGGGCCTGGGCTAATATTCTTACTCCTCAAGGCTCAACCTCAAGGCCCAATGAGAAATGCAAAAGTATCTCATGTGAGTATTCCACTGAACTTGAGAGGAATTTTTCCCTGTTACTTTTGTACGTACTTCTTTGTATCTCTGTGCATGCATTTGTGAATTGATTTAAATAACCTACAGCAAATGTACTATGAATGTTGCCACCTTATATTCATAATTAAGATAGATTAATAATTGAGTTCTTGTTGTCCTTATAGCAAATACTATTGAATCATTTTGTAAATGTTAGATTAGTCAATGATTAAATGATATTAAAGTCCTTAGGCCTAAACCATTGATCAAGTCTGAGGCGAAGTTTGGCAAGGGGATCTACTAAACAGGACTGAACAGGAGGGTCATCCTTACCCCTTTTGCACCCTTACCCCTATTGCATCCCTGGTCTTCATGTAAATGATTCTAGATTGATTCTAATCTGATCTTGCCTTGTGTGCTTTATGTATGTAGTAAGTAATAGAATTAACCTTGACATCAAACTGTACTGTGCTCTTGCAAATTTATATTAAACCTGCTTTTGTTGATACCTTTGTCAGTGTTTCTTTAAGGGACCTAAACAACTAATTCACAATACTCTCTCTTATCTTTCACTTTTTAGATATTTCTTCCAATTTGCTAATGACCTTCACTGCTGCTTTCCCATTGTCACCTATTTAATTAAAACTCCTTTTTAGCAGTTAATTTGATTTTAGATATCTCAGTATCTGACTTTATGTTGTAAAAGTCCCTGTCTGTAACTACCTTTCTATCCTCTGACTTAAAGCAGCTTTGTACCCCAAATCAGGGCTGGTGACTTCTCCTGCAATAAGCTTGACGACATCATGTGTAATTGTCATTTATTCCAATACCTTCTCCTCTCCTTGCAATCAGTTTCCAAGGTTCTCTCACTGAATATCTTCCATCTGCATTCTTTCCTTTTCCCTGATTTAATAAATTTGTCAGATACACTCTCTGGGCTGCTTCCCAACACCCCGAGGTAAGCCTGGGGCAGTAAGCTGGCATAGATACACCTCCTATTGCCCTTATACTTCCTTTTTGTATGCAATAGGTGGCCAGCATGAGGCAAAGGAAGTTTCATATATATAAAACTTCAGCTGCAAGTCTAATTATCTCACTTCAGTACCCTTGGTGCCCTCTGCTTTGACCCTGCCATGTCTCCTACCAGGCTCAGCAGTAAGGACTCCAGACCCATACAAAAGATGCAGCATGAGAATCTAAGGGGAAGAAAGGATCAAGCCTACTGCACCGAGCCTTAGATCTCCACTCCTCCATGCCAGTTGCTTCTCAAAGAATGCTGTGTTGTTCCTAGATAAAAGTACGCTGTGGAAACAAGATAAATGGCTTACTGACTTGCTTCCCACAGCAGTTCCCCGAGTTCCACTGAAGCCAGTTGCAGTTTTCTACTGCAGCTCTAGAGAGCAGTTGAGACCAGACAGAGCAGAGGATTTTCACAGTCCTTTCAAACTTTCCCCATTTCTGAGGTAAAAGTCTTGATCTGAGCATCTTACTCTAAACAGCAACATATACTATTTTTCATTATGCAAGTATTTCACACAATTTGGCTACTCTTAGTCCTTTAAAAATATGTTTCTTGAATGACACGGGAGAATAAATGGTTGATTTCAAAGACAAATCAAGGCTAGATCAGAATTCAGCAATTCCTTGAATGACATCTGCAACTGATAATGACTAAATATCCTCACAATGCAAGGATATTTTATTCCTTCAGAGATATACTCCTGGGGAGCATTTGTTATGGTATTTGTATGATGCTAATCTGTGCAGGAGCTATAGGAATGTACATGCTTGGTGCAGTGAAGTGGTAATGTCAGCTATTTCACAGGAACACACTGATGCTCTGCTATTAGTGGATATGCATACAGAACAACACAACTTGGGTACTGATCTAAGTGTGATCAGAAAGGCAATGGCTACAGAGAGATCTCATTTCTCTTTGCCATATGTTTTGCATGTAGCTTTTTCCTTCATGTTTTATAGTCATCGAATCATGGAATGGCTTGTGTAAGAGGCACCTTCAAGATCATCTAGTTCCAATCCCCAATGATAATGACTATGATGATAAGACATATAATGATAATAATTATAATGATTATAAGGATAAGGCATAACTGATTCCAAATTATTAATTTCAAGCTAGTGTCTCCAGGTATTAGCTATCAATTATTTCCTATTTCTTGTAGGTAGGTTAGATTAGCCAATTACCTGTAAACATTGTTTTGGTTTCCATGGTGACTCAGGTGATTCTGCCACTTTTCTTCCACACCACTGGTTGCCAAGGATACAAGTTGTTATAAAATACAGCAGCTACAAGTCAAGATTGCAGGGGTATAGTCCTTGTGCATGGAGCAATTATATGTTATAAATTTTGTTTGACACAGCATTTGGATCCTGAAGACAATCAGTGGAGATGACTGAGTTAATCAAGTTAATACATTAGTTATAAAAGGAGGGGATGCTCACCAAACATAAAATGGATATGGCATAACTACATTGCCTGAAAATGACAGATCACATTTCTCAAGCAGAATGTGACTGAAAAAAAACCACCTTTCCTCCCATTAAAATGAAAACTTTAATTTTTTATGGATGTTCACTTTCTATTGTAAATTCTAGAAATCCTGAGAATTAAGTATCTAAGTAAAATCTTGAATTGTTTTTGTTCTGGCTTGGAAACTGTTCTTGTAAAGGGACATCTCATTATTTCCTTTTCCATGACATTTTGTTTCAACCATAGATACTTTTTTAATATCCATACAGGATATTTTTAGTAATTTCTACCTATTATTAAGCACATATTGTTGGCAATAACTTTTTACATGTACAAAATGTGTGCAAAAAATAGAAATGGCTTTAATTTCTGAAACATACACTGTCCTTCTAAAGGTGGATAAAGTTAATGGATAGTCTTACCATCTGCTTAGGAATATAATAAATTCCAGAGGCCCAGAGTTTGCTGTTCAAAATATTATATTGCAATTTTAAATGGTTGACCATTCTTATACGAAGATATTACAAAATCTGTGAGGGGAGTCTGATTAACTGCACAAGAAGTAAGCTTGTTTGGGATTTTTAATACATTTAGGTATTTCTTTTTCTTTTGTCAAATTTCCTCCTTTCCTCTTCTTTAAACAGATTTTACCAACTTACCTCAAAATCTGAGTTTCAAGTTTGTCAGCTGATTAAAAATGCTAGTAGCAGGTGAGTAAACATATCCATGAAGAGATTTGCAAATTTATAATCACCATACATTATTTAGGACCTAATTAAATAATATTTTAACTGTAGTTGAGGAATGACTTCTTAAGCACCCAGTGTTATAAACCTATGACATTAAAATTACATCTGCAATTCATTAGAATGTTGCAAGTTTTCTGTGAAAGTCAGTCCCCAAAACACTCTGAATCCAGAAGAAAACATTCTAGTAACACTTTCAAAAGCTTTAGGTTTGACCTGGACACAAAGATAAGTTCTGGATGTTTAGCTCCAACATTAGGGAGCTTTTAAGTCCAGGATTTTCATGTGGCTTTCAACAGCTGGCTGAAACCACCTTTCTAGAAGAGTTGCACTCTAATCCGTGGAACATGCTTCTGTGCACTGGAAAACAGCTGCATAGAATATATATGCAGAATTTCAGCAATACTGAAGAAAAGCAAGAATATGCTGCACAGGGCCTGCCTGTTCAGGATATCACAACTCTTCTAAGTCACTGCTTTGAAAATTCAAGCTCCCTATGCTTTCTTTGTATTTGTTTGAGGCTACCAAGTTGTGGGGGTTTAAACCCTTAGAGCTTTGTAACTTCTTGCCAACAGATGGTATGGAAACTAAGAGCAAACACAGGTTCAAAGGGAACTTGGGTACTCAAAGGGAACTTGGGACTAGAAATACACAGAAATACCACAATCAGCTCACAAACACTGAGACAAAACCAGCTAGATGCTGGGCAAATGTAAAAGCTGTGGTGCATACTTAGTTCCCTGCTTTTGGCAAGAAAATGGGACAGGGTACTGCACTAGATGAACCTTTGGTTTGACTGTGCTTATGTAAGAAATATTTGGCATGTAATTTTAGCAGTCAGCTCACCAACATAAAAGAGAGTAAGGATGAGTGTTACATGAAAGATTCTGCTCAAGATAAAATTATACTGTGAGATAAAAAAAAAACCACTGGAAGTTCAGTGTGACTAATTGGAAATAACTTGGATTTTCTATTCTGAGCCCGACATAACTCCCTGTAATTATAAACAGTACAGTGATATGATTATAAAAATGGACCGTGATGACACCATTTCTTTTTTCAAAAACCTCTATCTGCTTTAATATTTCTATTCCAGTCAGCTATTTCTTTTAGGAGCAGTGGCATTGCAGGACAATTTCTGGTTGAGCATGGGCCAGAGGTCATGGAGACAGCTGAGAAACCAGAAATGCAGCAGGGTCAGTCATTTTATTATAATGAAATGTGCAGAAACCATGACAGTGTGTTTAATTCCTCTGTTTCCACAGCTGACTTGTTCAAAAGGACTGATTAATACTACAGGAACCAACTATTGCAAGCAACAGTGACAAACTTTCAAAACTTTGAGGAAAAGACTCCAGGGATCAGAAGGGCAAGTGCCCCTGTCCCACCTTCTGTTGGCACTACAAGCCCTTCCTCCCCTCCTGCCACCTTGGGGCCTGAATGCCTGTCCTGGGGTCTGCTTGCCGGGCCTTCCTGAGCAATGCACTGTGTCCTCAGGATACAGTCAGCTAGGGCATGGGGATTATCATAGAATCACAATATATCCTGAGTTGGAAGGGACACATCAGGATCATTGAGTCCAACTCCTGGCCCTATGCAGGACACCCCAAGAATCACACCATATGCTTGACATTGTTGTCCAAAAGTTTCTTGAACTCAGACAGGCTTGGTACTGTGACCACTTCTCCAGGGAGCCTGTTCCAGTGCCCAACCACTCTCTGGGTGAAAACCTTTTCCTGATATGTATCCTAAATCTCCCTCAAATCAGCTTTGTGCCATTTCCTGGAATTCTGTCACTGGTCACAAGAGTGAAGAGATTGGTACTTGCTCCTCTGCTTCCCCTCATGAGGATGTCAAAGACCACAACAAGGTCTCCCCTCAGTCTCCTCTTCTCTAGGCTGAACAAACCAAGTAATCTCAGCTGCTGCTCAAAAGGCTTCCCCTCCAGATCCTTTACCATCCTTGTGGCTCTCCTTTGGACATTCTCTAATACCTATATGTCTTTTTTTCTATTGCAGTGACCAAAACTGTACACAATAATTCAGGTGAGGCCACACCAGTGCAGAGCAGAGAGAGACAATCCCCTCCCTCGACCATCTGGCAATTATGCCACCCAGGACACGGTTGGCCCTCCTGGCAGCCAGGGCACTGCTGGCTCATATTCAACTTGCCATTGACCAGGACCCCCAGTGCTTTCCACAGTGCTTCTCTCCAGCCTCTCCTTCCCTAATCTATACACACAAACAGGATTGCTCTGTCACAGGTGCAGAATCTGGCACTTGCCCTTGTTAAATTTCATATGGTTGGTGATTGCCCATCTCTTTCATTTGTCAAGGTCTCTCTGCAGGGTCTCTCTGCCTTCAAGGGAGTTAACAGCTCCTTCCAATTTAGTGTCATCAGCAAATTTACTTAGTATTCCTTTGTGTCTTGTGTGTCTAAGTCATTAATGAAGGTGTTGAAGAGAACTGGAATGAGGACAGAGCCCTGTGGAACCCCACTAGTGACTCATGGGACAAGTTGCTCATGCCCTACAACCAAGGGCCTCTCTGGTGCAGCAGGTCATGGCATGTAAGTACAAATGTGATTGTTAGGGTAGGATTGGGGCCTGGAGCAGGATTTGATCAGTGGCAAAACAGCTCCCCAGAACAAGAAACCAAGACATAGGAAGAGAAACAATTCAGGGCCCATATGTGTCCCTGAAAGCTGCTGTGGGTTACAGCAGCCAGAGAGACAAGACACCCTAAGTGATTTATTACTCCCTTGACCCAATTGTAATCCTCTTAGCTATCAGAAAAGCTACCCCCTATTCCTTTGTACTGTCCTATCCCATATGTAAGTTTTACATAGTCCATCCCTGTACCACCCTACTTCTAGGCTTTTCCATACAGACCCCTATAAAACCTTGTTCCCTTGCCTAATAAAGGAGTTCACCATTTTCCAACAGCCCTGCGTGATCTCTGTTATTCTGCTAGCTTGGACTGTGGCCCCTGCTCTCACAAGGAGCAGGGCCTGCTCCCTGCCGAGCACCAGGGGTTTCCCCACGGACTTTATGTTTTCCTGAACCCCAAATTGCGTCATGAGATCACAAGGACATTTGGATTGAGGATAGAGTTAGTCCATCTGAAGTCTTCATCTTAGATCAGGTGCCATGGACACCTCCTGGCTTCAACAAGCTGCCCAGGTGTAAAGAAAAGTCACATCTAGACACAGCTCTTCGTAATTTTTAGCTTTTTGAAGGGCAACCATGATATGACAATTGAAAAAACATTTTAAAGGAACTATTCTTAACATACTCAAAAAGCTTCTCAGCACTAACACTCAGTTTAGAAATATCATTGTAAAGTCTCATGACAGTTAAGATAGAAAATTCAGTGTTTATTCATTTATGTTCTCAAAAATTAAAAGCTCATAAAATCCTAAGATACATACTGCTTTTTATGCAACAGCCCTCAAACATACCAGCAATAGAAAATACTTGGGGTCTTCTTTTTTTACCCTTTCATTTTGAAAAAAAATTTCTTTGCTTAGACTTTCAAGGAAATTATGATAGAGGATAGTGGGATTTAACCTCACTTGTGGTTTCCCACAGTGCCAAACTATGTCTTTTATGCTTGTCTTTCATACCCCTTTGGTAGGTCACTGTCTTTTTTACAAGGAATGAATATGATGTTAAATTAAATTACTTCCTCCAGTGTAAGTGACTGCGGAAATTTCAGTGCTGAGAACTGGGACTGTGATTTAAATGATACCAGTAGTATGAAATTTGGAAGTGTAATCATTAGTGCCATATGATGCAAAAAAAAAAAAAAAAGAAATCTAGTTAAGACTCACGAAGTCAGTTCATATTTACTGGCATTTTGAAGGAGCTACTTCTGTACCACTTATCTCTCTGTATCAGCAATTTTGCTGGAGCAAGTGTTCCCTGTTCTCCTACAGTTCCCTGTGAGTGACAGTGCCAGAAGAGGCAAACAATGCTTACACCTCTCGATTTGCTATATGTTCTCTTCTTTCTTGGTAAGAGGAAAGAAAAGCCATGAGGTTGGTTTTCATTGTTTACATCTCCCATCCCTTCTGGCTGGTAGTTGCAGCCAAAGGATTCATGGGGAAGGTGAAGAGGAGGGGTGGAAATTTAACACCCAAGGATCCCAGAGAAAGGGAAAGCACAATAAACTCATGTTTTGTTTAAGAAACACCAGTTTACATGGATTATTCCAACATCATGGCTACTTTTGTTTATCTGTGTACCTTCTAGAGTATTTTGAAAGAAAGGGAAAATGCTAATAATGGCTGTGTGTTGTAGGACAGCTTTTTAATTTGTAGAAGACAGAAAAAAAAAAAAGAGGATTCAGACCTGTGTGTGACTTGGCATAATGCTTAATCTTCAGATCCATTTCTAGCGTTGACTCCTTTGATTGGCAATGTTTCTTAACCTTTGAAATAGTTAGTGGGGGTATAATATTTTTATTAGTTACACGCAAAGTTATAACTCTTTGTAAAAGACAATTCATTTTTCTAAGTACAAAGACAGGCAAGAAGATTATATTTGGTATAATTAGAGGTTAGTCACTCTTCCAGAATGAGGAAATCTCATATACAGCTTTTAGAACTCTACTTGAACTAAAATAAAAGCAATCATATTAAAAAAAAATTAGGAAGGCATAAAAGCTAAATGCTTTACTGACTATTGAATACTAAGCAAGCACTACATCTTTAATTAAATACATTTTAAATCACTTAATAAGTACCCAAATTACTGACAGTCAAGTGTCAGAGACTTTGTATCAATTTGCCTCTTACATTGGTGTAAAAGACAAAATAGCTGCTGAATATGGCAACTAAAACTGGTAAAAACCCACCATAAATATATAAAGGGATAAAACCAGAAAAGCAAAACTGAACAAAATATTTATTAGGCTACAACTTGGAATTTGAATTCCTTTCCTGATTCAGTGATATATTATGGAAACTATACATCCGAAAGGACTTACACACAGGAATATAAGAAAATGCAGCAATCCTCTCCCATTGATAACCAATGTATGTGCCTTGAAAAAAAATCCTGTACTATCAGAATCATTATTTTATGAATAATTTGATTCAGATATAAAGAAAAAGCAACTTCTTCTGAGGATCCAGGCAAAGTTTTAAACACTTGTACATCAAAATATCTTTAAATTACTAAAACAGAAGAGATATAACAAAATAAGGAAATGTTAAACATCTGTGGAGGTAAATAATAATGAGATTGATTTAAGAAAAAGAAGCAAACAACAGTAATAAAAGAAAATAACGTTATCATGATTAAAAGCAGACATCTAAAGAACATTTATGCTCTTAATTATAGAAAAAATCTGAATTTGTAAGTAACAAAAATTTGTTTTACAAAGAGGAAACACGTGGACAATTGAAACGATAAATCTCACACATCTTACAAAGGTTTGAAAGTCAATTGTATACAAGGACAAAGAAGACATATCCAAACTTTCTAGATCAAAATACAGACATGATTGCCTGTATAGATCTTAACGGAGCAGTTAAAACAATGAAAAGATTAGAAATCATCAACAAGAGAAAAAAGATGGGAATAATTACACAGAAACATATGGGTGGGTTTTAATCAGTAACTGGCATGATTTTCTGTATCAGCTCAATGTGATTTGAAAATCTCATCACGTTTGTGTTTTGGTGTGTTTTTACCCAGCAGGAGGCAATTCAATACAAAATCCTACTGAAGACTTGGTGCATGCAAATTCTACGGTAAAATGCCCAGTGCAGGTAAACCCCAAGCAGGGGTTACAGGGTTACTCTGCCTAACTTCACTAAGAGTACAAACAAAGATAACTAATAAAGTGTTCATAAATTGTAGCTTTTTATTTCTCAGAGATGTGGCTTGTCATGGAACATCAGCCCAGTGAAAACCGAACCCCAGAGACAGAGAGGCTGTCGGTATAATGCTTTCATTACAATAAGGCTGAGAAAACAGGTTTAAATGGAAGATGCATGGGCAGGAATGTTGCTACATTACAACTGAAATGAAAATGATATTGTATCTGCAACAACTCAAGGTAAAATCACTACTGTATCATTATTTATGGATACATGCATACATGACAAGAAATGGACCTACTAACATACAGGAATGTTGTAGAACTACAGTTTAGATTAAGAAAAAGGGTAAAAGTACATGGCTTCCTCAATGAAAGATAAACATACTTCAACAACAGAAAGGAAGAAAGGATTACACCATATCACTCCAACCTTTTGCACTCTTACTAGATTCCTGATACTGTCACTGGTGGGGGAGAGAAGCTAATAAAAACCTACTTAGACGTCATTTGTCAAGGCAGAAGCTTTCCCTGGGCTGGCAGCAGAAAAAACATGTAAGTACAACTGACCTGCCGGACAGTTGTGGCCAAGAAGGAGAACTCACTTCATTACGGCATTCAAAAATTCTTAAAATTATTCAGGAATCAAACAAACAAAAAAAAATCAGTCTCAGATGCCTTGAAGGTGAATACAACTCTCTTTTTCAGTGTTGGCAGACACTCTTTTGAATAGAAACAGATAAAGTTGGTTTACCCGTTTAAAATGGAGGTGGGAAATGGGTACTTTCAGAAAAGCGCAATAGAATCTAATAAGGGTTAAGTAATGTGACCACAGTAGCATATGTCCCAGACCTCTTTCTTTTGAATTGGATGTTACATGGAAAACTTCAGAGCAGCTGGTTTAGCAAACCAGGCAAGAGTGGGAAGGAGAGCAGGGTGCAGGGGGACTGGGAGGGCTGTGCCAGCCACCTGCTATGGGATAAACCTCCCTGTATGCCACAGTAATGTTATGTTGTGCCTCAGGCCAGGGCTTCCCCGTCTCAGAAGGAAACTGCTCATAAGGTCCACTTGGCAGTGGTGGGGGGTACATGTCAGAGGCAGTCTCCAAAATGATCCTGGATATCTGGCTGTTAGTTGTTTGGGGTGATGACAGCTTCACAAGGCTTTTGTCTGATCAAATGAATGCACTTTGTGTGGGAAGGCAGCTGGAGGTAACCAGATCAACATTTACCTAAAAGGCTACATTTTGAACTTTTAACAATTTTCAGATACCATTACAGCATGCTGAGCCTATTACTTTGTGAGGGTAAGCCTATTAATTTATCAATGATATGAAAGGCAAGAACTGGATCAGCAAGAAAATACCATCTTAGCCTCAGCCATCTGCAGTGAACCTGCCTTCACCTGTTTCACCATTTCATAGCACTTCTGGAGTTTGTGGACTGTGAGCAGGCACCCAGTGCTGCTGCTCGGTTTATCAAATGGGAGCTGTTTGCTCTGATGCCTTTGTGTTTGTATAGGACTAGCTGCATCTTGTGCATTCAACAGAGAAGACAATATGGAAAGTCAAGGGCACTGGATCAGCTACTCCTGTGCAGAGAACGCAAAAAGAGGGACAGTTGCTGCTTTCATCCTTTTCACCCTGTTTTCATTAAGGTGGTGGTAAGTACATCCTAAGAGGACATGCAGAGGACTTGTCTCTATGCCGTGCTAAGAAGTCTTTTTCATACCTGCACAGACCTTTCAAAAAGCACTAATATATTAATATTCATATTTATAAATAAAAATATTTCCTGCAGAGGAAATAATTACACAAAAATTGTGCCACTATATCTGGTGCTTCTACAGTCAGTAAAATTAGGATCATACAACCAAGTGAAGCATTGGAGGACAAGCCTCTTTCCCCACTAGGTGAGTAAATCAACCCCCAGTGCTTGCAGGAAGGCTGCAAGACATAAGAAATGGGACTGCCACAAAGGAAAGATAGGCAGGCTTCCTCTCTCCACATACACATCCTCTTCCAAGTCAAGTAGCATTGCTCAACAGTGGCAAAAATATAGCAGTCTTCTCATTGATACTTTTGTGTTGTTATTAGAATAATTTTTAGAAATTCTCACAGTTCTTTTTCACTTGAAATAAACAGACTTCAGTCTCCATAAGCTGGCCAAAACAGCCAACACATGGAAATCACAGAAACTGAGGAAACAAAATTGGCATAACAATATAAAAAAAAAAAAAATTAAACCCAATGTCAACAGACAACTCATTTATGCTTCTTCATATATATTCAAAAGCAATCCACTACTACAGTTCAGAGTTTTAATTCCTTGCTTTATAAGCAAAAACCTGAGTTATGAGCTCCCCACACCGAGAAAGATTTAAGTAGGTTCAGGAAATGTCATACAGACCATTGCTAAAAACAGATGGTAAGGTGGGAATCAGATGAGGAGGTAAAAGCTGTTGTATGCCCAAGAAATAACATTTTTACATCTTTAGAACAATCTTTTTTTCATCATCCTGTAGTACCTGCAAAATACTATTTACCACGAGTTAAGCACTGGCAATTCCTTAAAGACTAAACAGAACTTGGCAATACAGTAGCATTACTAACAGGTTGGGAGCCCCCGGTGGTCTAGTGGTTAAGGACGCAGTGTTGCCACCGCTGAGGCCCAGGTTCGATTCCCGGTCAGGGAGCTCCCCGGGCAGATGGAGCTCGTTAGCCCTTAAGGCAATCCATCTAA
>JAWWES010000081.1:58329365-58431992 GCA_035583135.1 Lophotriccus pileatus
GAAGACGGGCCATTACACATTACACTAACAGGTTGAACAGAGGATTTGGGACCTTGACAGGCTGGTGCAAATCAGCATGAAGCCTTTGCATATAATGATTGAAATTCACTGCTCTTTGAATCTTAATTCACTTAGAAATGAAATTGCTCATTCTAAAATGTTGTTGAGATGGACAAAATCCGTTTCCCAGTGGCACATAGACTTTGGTGTTAAGCAGAAAAATGCCTCTTTCCAAATGTAAATTGGTCTGTTATTTTGGAGTGGAACTGTAAAAGTCAAAGAAACAATCAACAAACCATTTCTGCATGTTCTGATTGCAACAAGGCTCTCAGCGGAAAATGTGGATGAGACAAGAACTAGGAGAGAATAAAATCAAGACAGAGAAATGCTGACTATTTTATTAAAAAGCTGTGCTGAATAAGCTATGGGTGGTCTTATAGAGACTTCAAACTAAGATATTTGTCATTAGGATGTGGGACTTTGCCAGATGAGCAGCACTTGGTCCCGGGCCCAATGTTTTTCAGAAAATTGTAAAGGTAAGGATCAGAAGGACAGTAGAATGAGGATATGTGGATTAGGGTCTTGCCCCAGCACAACTCATACCAGACAGGTGCTAGCCTCCTGCTGCAGTCCCCGTGCAGCCAGTCACTGTGGAAAAACCCTACCAGGAGTGACAGTGTCGCCAAAACGTTGCACGTGGAAAGAGAGCAGCCCAAAGCCGTGCAGGTGGAAGAGGTATGGGGACCTGCACGGAGCACGACAATGCAGAAGCTGTGGGATCCCACTTTCGAGGCCCCTTGGCAGACCAACCGCGACACCACGGTCGCCTTTCGGACACTGCTGCGCAAAGCAGAGTGATGCAGAGGGCTCTGCTGCCTTCCCACCACACCTTGTCGGCTCAACACCTTCAGACCCTGTGCTTAAGGTCTTCAGACCTGGGAGACCTCTTGCTTGCTTATCTCCAGCAGCAGCACCGAGGTCGCGTCTCTGGAGAGTTAAAACCTCTCGGTGTAGCACTGTGGACGGTAACGCGGCCCCACCGCAGCCGGGTCCCGGGTGGGAGCGGGACCTCCGTGCCGCGGCCACCGACGGGGCTGCGGCTCTCTCTCCCCCCCCGCGCCCCCTCCTCAAGATGGAGCCGCGACATCTCCTCGCCTCGCTGCCGATAGGAACACCGCCCCCCCCCCCCGCACCCCCCGATCCCTCTTGGGATGGAGCTGGACCAACCCTTCGGTTGCACGGGAGGCGCCTCCCACCTCTCCTCTGCCCTGCCCAGGGTCGCTGCCGCTGCCCACAGGTGCGGCTCCCTCCCGGGGCGGTGGCTCGGAGCCGGGGCGGCACCGGCGGCGGGCGGTGCGTGTTCGGGGGGTGTCCGTGGGCAGCGATCCTGCGCGGAACGCGGCGGCCGTCCCCCGGGAGCGGTGTTGGAGGGACGGCGCCTGCTCCTGAGTCAGCAGCGGGAGGAGGCGGGCGGCACTTCGCCGCCCTCCCCGGCCCCGCCGAACGCTCCCATCTCCCGGCGCTGAGCGCCCGCGGGAGGAAAGGGGCGGCGGGGCCGTGCCGGCTCCTGCCGTCCTTCGCCGCCAGGTAGGATCGCCGCCGCGGCCTGGGCGGAGGTGGGGAAGGGGCGAAGAACGGAGCCGGTATTCCCCGACCTGGGCGCTTGGGAGAGCCGCTCCTGGCGATGCGCAGCCCGGGCTACGGGAGAAGGAGAGCCCTGCCACGGCTGTGAGCGCCGGGCTGGAATGCTACGGGACAGCGGTAGCGATGAGCCATCCGGTCTCCCAGGGACTTCTCCCTCCCTGCCTCCTTCACTGCACGGTCTGCTTGTGGCAAAGTGTGTGTATCCTGTGCGACCTGTTAGGCCGGGAAGGTGGGGAGATACAGCAGTGGGCTGCACTGGGGAAAGGTGTGTATGTGTGTGTTTTGGTGTTTAGTTTGCAGATAGATTTATTTATGTACATATAGAAAACTAAGTATTTTAGTATGAAGGATCGGTTTCGATAGGATGTTTACTAATGTATGTGTATTTAGCTATGTCTGATCTGAGCTGAGAAATCATAGATTTATGTTGTTCTCCATGTATATATATCTAGATATCTCTCTATACATATCTTCAAGGAATGTGAGAATATTACTCTTGCCAAACTGCTCTCCAGTCTTCTGTCGAAGTGTGTGTTTGTTACAGCCCAGACATGTCTGCTGAGCATGCTTATGTGTAGTATGTGAAATGCTTTGTCAGGTTGCATTCTGAGCAGTAGAGCAGATCTTAAACAGAAGAAAGTACTAAGTGTGATTTTTATATTGCTGCAGTTTTGGGTGTTGCCTGCATCAGTGTTGCTATACAAAACCAGAAGACGGTTCCATCCTTCTCCTGAACCGCTTCAGGAGCCTATTGCAGAAAGGCTACAAGTAGTCAGATAGTTGAGGGAACAATATGAAGCCCAAACTCTTTTGCCCTCTGTTCCTCCCTATCTGTTTATACTGTAGGAACACTCTAATGTTCCTCACACTGACTGCATGACAAGGTAGTGGAGTTGATATATTAAACTCTTTGGGGTAGGTTCTGCATCTGCCTGTGCCTTTGCAATATCTTGTGGTAAGAAACTGGTTCTCAACCACACAACTCTAATAGATGTTTGTTTTGTTTAATTATTCATTCCCTGTGTGGCAAAATTGACTGTTTTGGGTCATATTTCAGAATTAGGCATTGTACTAAGTCAAATTTGACTCTTTAAAAACCTAGTATAATACAGAGTTAATAGGTGATACTGTCTATACTCATTTTGTTGGCTTAGATGATGAGAGGTGAGCTGCTCAGCATGTTGTAACACATCAAACTGTATGTATGAGTGGTGCAAGTAAGGCGAGAGTGTGTACGAGCTTTGTGGGCTGGTGCTTTTCCCTTAAGGATAAGGCAGTGGAGAATACATTATAACCTGGTTTTTACCTTATTTAAGAGTCATATACTTATCATAACTCTTATTAGAGTTATGATCATGATCTGTGGTTCCTTGCTGGTTTAGTCTTTTCCCCACCATTTCCTTTGGGGAGTACTGTGATGGAGGGCTGGAGGAGCACTTCTGTAACACTTCTGAAAACTTCAGGTTCCATAGAAAACACATGCAAATATGAGTCTGTTTCATCTTAATTGGTTGCATATCAGTTGGTTGCAGTTCTGTCAATTCTAATGAGCTGCATAAAGTGAAAAAGTTTTGGTGACCTGGAGATGCCATAGTTTAGTTCAGCTTTGTGTACAGCTGATCTCTCACCGTGTTGGTTTGCATGCTCTCTGAGCGGGCTGCCGATTTCAACAATGCGGAGAAGGAGAAATTACCATGGACAGGTTTCTAAAGCTGTTTGTGAAATCTCCATCAGGAATGGTTTAAAAACAGTTGATTCCTTCTGGTCCCCATTCTGTGCACAGACACACAATCTGTTTCAGGTGGAGCATTCAGACTCTTGCCAGCTCTACCTTCTGTGATGTTGAAGAAGGTTTGCTATGGGTTTCTAGACATATCAGTTGTACGGACTTTGCTTAAAAATCTTTCCTTTAAGAAAGCATGTGGGAAAGGTTTATTCTTGCTAGTTTTGATAGTGGTACTAAATGTATATCCTTCAAGGGAACACGGTGATTAAAGGTGGAGATGTGATCAAGCATCTATCCAGCAGTCTCCAGTTTCAACACTGTAGGGAAAGCACAGCACCATTGTAATGGATATTGTACCCAGGGGGAGAAATCCTTTCTACTGTTAGGCAGTTAGCTTTCAATTTCTGTCACAGAGTGTCTTTCTCTATAAATTTATAATCTAATTTAGCAGCAGATATAGTTGCTTTTCCATTTAAGCACCTAATCTCTTCCCAAATGGTGCCACAGTATGACCTTTGAGTATTTTTCAGGATGATGTGACTTTGTAGCGAGCAGATTGGAATTGAGTCAGTCTGGTTGGAGATAATATGAATGTGGTTAATCTAATGGGAGTTTTCAGCTAGTTAGCCTTGGTGAAGGGGCAGTTTAGAGGTTGTTTCCCATCCTACTGCATTTTCTTTGATAAATCTGTCCTCTATAGAGTTTGTTAACTGTTCTGCATGTTGCAAGGAGTTCCCGTGGTTAAATATAGATGGGTTTTATAGAAATAAAATATGCTCACTTATATGAGATTGGGCTCTAGAAGTTTGCATCTTAGGGGAGTGTGTGTGCGCACTTGTATTTTAGCTGTTTTTAACAAGCAAGTAGTTTTCTGAACAGCAGATAAGGAAGATTTCTATGAATTTATGTCTTGAGGTCAAACAAGGATTTTTTTCATTGTCTGTCCATGTGCCTCTCATTTTTGCCACATAGTCCCCTCTTTCCACAGACTGCACTGATGGCATGACACATGGGCTACCATTTTCAATCATGGAAACTGGATGGAATGTTTTTTGAGAGTGGGCCTGTAGACATTCAAAATGCAGTTTTGTCTTCTCTGGCTTGGTTTTGTTTTACAGAAGTCATGAGAACTCAATTACCTGCTGGTAATCTATTCTTCTCTGGTTAAAATCTTTTCAAGTCAACAGATGGCTTAAAGGGTAGGTAAGTGGAAAAATAAAAAAGGAAAATCTGTCAAATAAGATTTCTCTCTATGAAAGAGCAGGCTAATAATGAACATAAAAGATGACACGCTCATGTGGGTGAAAGGCCTTACCCCTCCATCCCCCACTTTCTTAGCTACTCATTTCTTTGCTCTTATATCAACACACAAGATTTAGATCTAGAAATGGATGTACAGCATCCAGCTGAATTAAAAATATTTTCCTGAAGGTGATAAAATAGCAAGAAACAAAGGAAGAGAGTGTTTATGTACTTCACTTGGAAGATTTGGGCTTTTCTGGCTATCTGCTGTTGTACCCACGCTCTTTATGCAAGCTTTTTTTCCTGCAGTGTGTGTGATTGTATCTTAGGCAGTCACTGGTTATTCAATACTCTAATCTCAGAAATGGCCAATTAGCTTTGTTGACATTAGTACTTACATTGCTTGATCCAGTCTCTGCCAATCAATCTGTGAACAGGCCATGAAACCTATCATAAATTAGATGTACTTCCAAGTCCAGTTTTATAACACCATAGTGTAATACAGAAGTATTATCTAAAATCCTACAACATCCATTTGAATTCAAGTGTCAGACTGTTGCTCCTTCTACATGAGTGAACTTTGCACTTCATGTAAGGGGAGTGAGCTCAGAGAACTTCTACAGTAAAACTTGCACTTTAATATAGCGGTTTTTGAATTGTCTTCCTCCACAATGTTTGCGTCATGAGTACCAAAACTACTATAACGTCAAAGTAAAATCTCGTAGTTAATTAAGTGCAACAATTCAAATAGCACTGCACAATAACATAAAAGCTTTTGCAACCCTTTCCATAGCTGGTATTTCTTTGGCTGAAGTTATAAACTTGTTTTTTTCAAGACAACCTCATGTTTTATATGGCAGCTGGCCCCTATGTTTTGCTAGCAAGTGCCTGCAATTTTCTTTAAACTGTGATCATTTCTGTATTCGGCACTTCTGAGATCACTGTCCGGGATTCCTACATAGTATATTTGCAAACTTGGGTCTCCAGTCTGCAAATATTAGCTTTGATCCTTAGGCAGAGATCCCTCAAGAAGAGTTGATTTTAATTTATTTTTTTTAAGCATTAGATATTAAATAGCAATATTAGCAATTGCAACAGTTCAAGTTATCCTAAATGAGATCTTCTAAATCCTAACAGTGACTTAAATGTGGTCAAGAGTTTGTCAGTATTTGAAGTCTTGACCAATCTATGAAAAACTATGAATCTTGTGGTTTTAAATGTGTGGCTTTCCCTGCATTAGAGAGCGATTTATTTTTTTTCTACTGAAAATTGATACTTTTTCAAAAATTACTGTCATTCAGGGAATGGCACTTAAGGAAAAATTGTCAAAATCCTAAAAACTGCAGTTCAAAATGGTGGTTTGCATCAATTAATACTTCCTTTTAATTTGAGGAACTTATATTCTAAGTGGAAAAAAAATGCCGTTAGTTTCAGCCCAGCATTATGGGCAAGTGGGTTTTTTGTGTAGTTTTAGGATAAGTCATTTTTGACCTTGAACAAGTGCAAAAGAAATGTATTCTTCTATCCTGTGCACTTACATGATCCAGATTAAACTGTCTATGTGAGTATCTTTCTTCTAGCTCTCCTTATAATTTACTCAAGTTTCTCCAGAAGCATCAATCCACACCTGCAAATTGTACCTCTGCTGCATAAGGATGCCTCGGTATCTAGTTGGAGCCCACTGTGAGGTGCAGCTTGCTGTGTGTAATTGCATTCTGTCATAATGGCACTTAAATTAGGCAGTTGATTGAGACCACAGGGCCTTTGTCACAGGCCTTCAATCAGCTGTTGGGCAGCAGCAAATTTGAGTTCTGCAAGCTGAAAAAAATTTCAACCACCTTTTATGCATTTTCTTCTGTGATCTGTATTCCTGATGAAAAAAGCCTAGTTATATGCTGGAAGAAGCTGGATAGAGAAATTCTGAAATATCCTTCATGGGAGGCTTAGGACAGGCTAAATAAAAATCCAAAGGATGATATAAGGATGCTTTGTCTTGCCTCTGTGCTGTGGAAGGGTCAAGATATATCTTGTTCCTTCAATCTCTTCCTTTACAGGTCTCACTTCATTTTCATTGCGGAGTACATATTTGATATTGCCTCATTTATCAGTTCTCTCTGCTATGTCCTTGTGAAAATAGAAAACATATGGAGATGAAAGTATGATGGTTTAGAGGAATTGTTCAATAGTTTGACTGCCTTCTGAAGGGAGATATTTTGATCAGTGGAGAGTGTGGGGCTCTCTGATGTCTAACAGTCTCACTCTGTCCTACTGACTTTTCCTGATAGTTAGTTTTTGGTTAGTTCCCCCTTCTTGCTGGGCTGGCTGACCTCAAGGCTATATAACTGTTTGTATTGCAAATTAAGTAATAACAATCCTGAAATATCCTGACCTTTTACACTTAATATTGTGGGCCATAATATGATGTAAATCCTGACTCTGATAACAGTGTTTTTATTTCTCAGCAGAGTAGTTCCGTCGTTCATTGGTGGGTTTAAAATATTCTGTCCTTCCTTGTAAATAGCTCTTGACACCGTATACCCCTGCTAACTCACTCACCCTTAGGATTTCCACTATTGTTTGCTCTTTCCACAGCAATTGTAATAAAGGCTACTTAAATCTTGTAGAATAAAACTGCTCTTTCTGTGAAGCTCTGTCTTTATTTGTGCGGTTGGTGTCACTTAGCAGTTGACAGAGCTGTGGATACCAGTGGAGCTAGTGGAGCAGGTAGCCTATCCAGCTTAACATGGCAGGGTGTTTTCAGCTGTTCAGTTTAGCTTTTTATCATGGTTAAGTTGTTGTTTGTGCCCTGAACTTGACCAAGGAAATTGATATAGAGTTTGAATGTAATGCCAGTCTAATGTCAGCCTTCACCAAGACCTGAGGGAGCCCCTCTGAATAACGCAGAGACATTTGCAATTATTGCTGTATCCTGCAGCTGCAATAACTTTTCATCAGTAGTCATGGTGTTTTTTTTCAAGTATGGGTACCTATTGTTAGAAAATTGTTTGAGAGGAAGGTGACTTTGCACAGCTCACAAGCACTGATGAGTCTGCAATATCTTCCACATCGGCTGAAGGGCTTGAAAATTATCCCCTTTATTTAGATGCCTAACCTGTGGCTGTTTTGATGATGTGTGTTCATACGGTATGTGTTATTGTTAGACCTCCTTGTGTCTGCAAGTGTCCTGATTTATTCTCTGTGTTATTAGGGAAAAATGCTACTGGCATGAAGTTTTATATTTCTTTCTTCTGTGGTATTTATGCAGTCTTAATGCTCAGCTCTTAAGTAATTGTCTCAGGTGTTAGTGTGCAGGTACAGTAACTGATAAAATAACTAATTTAAATTCTTCATGAGAGGTGGATTTCTGAAAGGATTGTCTTGTATTATGTTTAATAGAAATGTTGACATATTTGCATGTGTGTGTATATATATATATGTATGTAGGCACTTTCATTAAGCGTGGTAATGTGTTCATTTACTCAGCCAGGCTGCTTTATATAAGAGATTCTGTCAGTTCAAAAATAGAGGGCTTGCTTTACCTGTGGGTCGAGTTTCAGATGCTGGTTCAGTATTTATTTTGGCATGTTGCCTGACTGTGCTAATGACCAGAATGACAAGAAGGCAAGAAGTCCCTGCCTGCCTTTACCCCCAGTGACAGTGTGGCTGGGCCCAGCATTCAGGACAGTCGCTCTCCTGGAGGTTTCTGCTACCTGGCATTGCCCTCTGGCTGCCTTCATGACACCACTTGTTCTTGTCTCTGATTTTGTTAGAGTGCAAGCATTCTGCTACACCTTTTGTAGGGCACCAGCATACTGCCTTGTGCTCTATTTGCTGTTTCAGAGCTGTAGGATTTGAATATATTCCCAGACATGGGTAATTCAGTCCATACACATTCTTATGGTTATAGCCCTGGCCTAATTAGGTGTAGGAAGTGGCAATATAGTTCACCTTGGCTGACCCCTTTCTGTCTCTGAGGGAGAAAGTTACTTCATTCTGCATTAAAGCTAGGATGAAGCAAAATGTAGATTGAGATTTAGGGTAGAGAAGAGGGGGAAAATATAGGCAGTTCCTTTTCCTTGGAAAGCTGTTGTTCTTCATGCATTATCTACCAAGAAGATGTTGTGTTCGTGATCAGGAACTGCATATGTTTTAAAGATGGTGAAGTCAAAATGTTTGTATAGAGGGATCAGTTCAGAATTCCCTCTTATTCTGTTGGCTAGAGCACTGCCAAAATCTGCCAGCTGGACCAGAAAAACATAGCTTTCAGAGTAAGGCAACATATGGCTAATACGTGTCTATTTTTACCATACCTGCTTCTCAAGGCTGCCATCCCTCTTCTAGCTAAGAATTCAAGTCAGACTTGAATTCCTAAGAGCCAAGAAATGCCAAAGTAATTACCAGCAATGCTGGCTGCTTGTGTTGTTATAAAAATAACAGGCTTTGTGATATCAGTGAAGGATAGAGATTCAGCTAGCAAATTAATCTTGTGGCCTTAGTTATTTTTAACTGCTGGAATCTCATGGCTTGTTACCTTCTTTAAAATTTAATGTCTTTTGTGTTTGTGTGATGAAACTTGCAGTTGTGGGAAACAGAACAGTATCATGAGGATGACAAGGGCAGCATCAGATGCACACACTGCAGCAGTGTTTATTGTTTTAACAGTTTAAGAAGGCATGCAGTGTCTGGTAGCTTTGTTCTCATCTGTGGGTCAGAAGCTGTGCGCTGAATTGTGACTTTGTGTGCTTTGTGTCTGAGCTTGATCCTAATATCAGGAAACACAAGCTAGTGTTGCAGTGAATGCGAGCTCTTTTATTATGTGGAAATTAAACATCAATAGATGTGGAGCCACAAAGAAGCACAGGAAGACACAGTACTGCTTTTGTGCATTTGCTGTATTCGCATATGTTGTGTCCCATAAGGATTCAATGGAGATTCTACATGCAGTCCAAAATCTGCTATTGTGTAGCTTTGGCAAGCTGTATATTTTCTTAATATAATTTTTTTTTTTTTTTAAAAGTAACCAAACCCACAGCCATTTGCTACAAGAACTTGTGTTTCTGAACTCTGTACAAGTAATGCTGAAAAAAATGTGGATCACTTGCACAGCCTCTCAGTGTTTTTCTTAGCATTGCTAGAACTAAGTCATGTGGACTCCTCAGTCAGTTGTTCAGTAGGAAATAGAAGCTGCTATTTGTCTCCTCTTAGTGAGATAGTTAAGTTGCCCTTGCAGAGGAAAAAGGCCTATAAAATAAACAAATTATTTTTCTTCCTCTGATCGGGGCTAATTCTGACCTCATGATGTTCTGATACCGAGCCTGATGCATTTTTCCTTAGGCTAAAGGACTAAAAGTCTGTCCTAGGCATCTGATCCATTTGGCTGCTTCTGGGAATGAGTGAAGGTTACAGCAAATGCACAATATCTCAAAAACCTTGAGCTGCAGTAATAAGCTCTTCTGCAAATCACAGGTTTTGGTGGCTAACAACTTTTCCAAGTCTAGACGGATTTCCATAGAAACAGGAAAAAAATCTGTGTGTGAAATTATGATCTTACTGTAATAATAATTTTTATACCCTTCATATATGAGGTATTTGGAGTTTGTGGTAATAAGTTGGAAATACTTATTAGGAACATAGCTTATCTCTTCTCCTCTGATCTCTGAAAAACAACAGGAACATTTCAAAAAATATTGAAAGGTGGAGTTTATAAAAATGGTGGGCTCTGTACATCTGTCTGGTTTGATTTGAATGTTCTGAAATAAAATACTGAATAAAAACTTGCTTTGAGTAATGTGTCAGAATAAATGTACATGGGCAAGTGTAAGCTGGTGGCTTCAGCTGGAAAGGCTTAAGAAATCATTTCTTTTCAGCTGGAGATCGCTTCCTGATAACTGAGACCCGGGATAGATTCATCAAGGCAAAATCATGCTTGACCAACCTCTCAGTGATGTCATTGTAGAAGTCTGACTTGGTAGATAAGTGGATATTGCCTGCCTTGACCTCAGTAAGGCTTTTGACGTTGTCTCCCATAACATCCTTGTAGACAATCTATTAACTAGGCACTGGATAAGCAGAGCGTGAGGTGGATTGGAAACTGGCTGAATGGCTGCACCCAGAGTGAGGTGGTCAGTGGCACAAAGCCCAGTTAGAGCCCAGTAACTAGAGATGTAACCCAGGGGCAGTACTGGGTCCAGTCCTGTTTAACATCTTCATTAATTATCTGGATGGTGGTGCAGAGTATATCCTCAGCAAGTTTGCTGATGACACAAAACTTGGAGGAGTGCCTGATAGGCCAGATAATCATGGTGCCATCCAGAGGGACCTGGACAGGCTGGAGAAATGGGCTGACAGGAACCTCATAAAGTTTAGTAAGTAGAAGTACACATGAGAAAGAACAACTCCATGGGGACATCCCAGCTGTAAAATACATTTGTATTTTACAGAAAGGAACCTAGGAGTCCTGGAGGACACCAGGTTGACCATAAGCCAGCACTGTGCCCTTGCTGCAAAGAAGGCTAATGATATCCTGAGCTGCACCAGGAGGAACATTGCTAGCTGGTCAAGGCAGGTGATCCTTCCCCTCCACTCAGCACTGGTGAGGCCACACTTTAGGTAATGTGTCCAATTCAGGACTCTCCAGTACAGGACAGGTAGGGAGCTAGGGAGAGAGTCCACTGAAGATGATAAAGGGACTCAAGCACTTCTGTGAGGAAAGGCTGAGATTGCTGGGGTTGTTCAGCCTGGAGAAGGCTTTGTGGGGGATTCTTCATTGTTTACAGATATCTGGAGGGAGGATATAAAGAAGATTTTGCTGGGTGGCGCCCAGTGCCAGGCCAGCAAGCAGTGAGAACAAATTGAAAGACTGGAGATTTCTTCTGAACATCAGGAAACACTTCTGAGGAAACTCTCATTGTAGGAGTGACCATATACAGGCACAGGTTGTCCAAGAAGGTTGTGGAGTCCCAATCCTTGGAGATAGGGGCTCTACCTGGATGTGGTCTTTGGGAGCCAGCTCCAGCTCCAGCCACCTCCAGGTGGGGGTAGACAAGGTGACAAGGTAGACAAAGCCCCTTCCAACCTCAACCATTCTGTGGATTGATTGTCCATAGTGCATTTCAGTGCAAAATTAAACAATTTCATTTGTATCACCTTTACAGTGAAATCAAAAGGTGAGGTCCCATGTTGTGGAACCTTCAGGACTGACTCTTCCCCTCCTGTTGCATAAGTGCACATTTTTGTTCAGTTGCCGATGATATTGTTCCTTGACACTGCCAAGGGCTCAGCCATTTCAGTGGCCACATTTTGAGTGGGATATTTGGAATGGCTTGGCTTTAAAAAAAGAAAGAACTTGTGATCTTTTTGTCTGTTACAGAACCAGATAACTTTATAGTTGATAGGAGGACAGAAGAAAAATTGAGGAATATTAGACAGCAAAAAATATCCCCAATGCTGAAGATTTTGTATCACAGAGGTAGTACAACTGTCCAGACAACCTTTTGCTCTTTCTAAGGTAAAGCCTTACTAAATTAGTTCAAATCACTACAGAGAAGCACAGCTATGTGTATTCTGTCAGAAATTGATTCCTGAGGGAACACCTGATTGCAAATATTAAAATACTGTCATACAAGGAGCAGTATAGTGCTGTGTGGGTTTTTTTGTTTGTTTTGTTTTGAGTGGGTTTGTGTGTTTTTGTTTTTGGTTTTTTTTGTTTGTTTGTTTGTTTGTTGTTTGTTTTGTTGTGGGGTTTTTTTGTTTTGGTTTTTTGGGGGGTTTTTTGACAGTTATTTTTTGTGACCAGAAATAATTTTTCTCATTGTGCAGCATATGAATAAACTGGGGTACTCACTCTGCAGTTAGGCACCTGCCTTGGGAAGGGGACATTTGATGATGTTGGATAGAACAAAGGTCACAGAAATCAAGTTATATTTTAAATCAAGTATCAGGCTTTTGAAAAGTTAGTAATAGTCTCTCCTGCTTTTTTAGGGAGCTTGCCCAAAGCCTTATGTTTTTGTACTTGAGTCTTATTTTTAAATCTAATTTTTTTTTCATGGCTTTACTGATGTCATTGTGGTAATAAGTCGGAAATACTTATTAGGAGCATAGCTTATCTCTGCTCTTCTGTTCTCTCTCTCAAAAGCAACAGGAACATTTCAAAAAAGGGGGAGTTTATAAAAATTATAGGCTTGTACATCTCTCTGGTTTAGTTTGAATGTTCTGAAATAAAACGCTAAATAAAAACAATCATTTTGAGTAAAGTGTCAGAATTTGCAAATTGGCAAAACACAGCAATGGCAGTGTACAGTTCTTTCACAATACTGCTGTGATTCCCGTTACTAGTCTCTATAATAAGCTCACAGTTGCAACACTGGGAAGGGATATGTAGGTTGAAGCTAGCTCAAGCCCGTTACTCTCAAAATAGTTCAGAATTCTTTTGCGAGTTCTTCAGTTTTTATGCTCTGTATTGAGTTGAGCCACCTATTTGCTGTGCTCATGCTGTTCTGGCTAGCTCTGGGAGACATTCACACTCTTTAATGAACTAAGTGGGAGAAACATTTACACAATCAGTGGATCCACTCAGCTGTTGATAGAACACCTATCATTCTAAAACACTGCCAGCCTCTGGTCCCCTTTGTGTTGAGATATATACATGGTTTGCTTTGGAAAAATTGCCTTCAGTCACAGAAGTACAAGTTGCAGACCAGGGTTCAGTTGCTCATGTGCTTTTCAGACATGCCATCTAGAAAAGATCCCTTCTCAAAGAGCAGAAGTCCGAATGCTGAGCTGCTAGGCTTTCTAGTCTAGTTCAGTCAGCCTTAGCACATGTAAGTAACTTACTTCTTTTGCAAGGTAAAAGAACAAGATGGTCTTTCGTCATATAAAATTAGGTGTGGTAAGGAACCTGCCAAGAGGATCCAGTTAGCATCATTTCCATCATATGTACATACAGGCAGTTGAAATATGAAAGTCATGTAGTGAACATCAAAGGAAGTTGACTACGATATGCTGCCTTGGGAAGGGCTGTTCACTGAAAAAATCACTACCTGTGTTTTCATTTACAGAAATATTTTTTGGTCAAGTGTCCATTTAGGATCCTCAAGGTGGGGGGGAGTGGTGAGTTTGACTAAACTAGCTTTTTTTCTTGCATGAATAATGTTGCTTTGAACTATTAATTCCTGGTCATGGCAGGGAATGTCTCCCTAGAAATTCTGGAGAAGTGTCTGTTTTCATTTACCTTGATAGCTGGGGGAGAATAGCTTGAGAGCTGCCTCAAGAGCTACCTTAGCACTGCATGGATTTTAGCACAAAAAATACTGTCTGTGATTCCTCATTTAAAGGTACTTGCTAGTTTCTGTTTCAAGTCAGAGGTAAACCAGGGACTGGATAGATAACTGCAAACAGAATTCATGTGGGTTTTGAGGTGGAGGGGCCAGAGCATATGAATCTTTCTGGGACGTTTCTGCATCTTCTGAAAAGAGAAAGAGATTTCCAGATAGGTAATTTGTTCTATATCTTCAGCTTGCCTAATCTACTGTGTCATCCATCAAGAAGTCAGGAAATAATGATAAAGCCTGCATATCAACTCTCTGTTGTCTTTTACTATAACATTGTAATTAATGCTCACATCAGACCTGTTTTTTCCTGTGCTATCTGTTGCAGTGCTTCATGGACACAAGAGGGAACTAAATAATATTAGAGGAAACCAACATTAAGACCTAGAATTTCGACACAAGTGGAAAAGCAGTTGTCACTGCCTCCCTGGTCAGCATGGCATTTGGGCCTGGTGTTCTCTGCCTGTTCCTATGGGCAATAACAGGTAAGAGTTTACTTCTTGTGTGTCTGAATCACCCAGAAAAGAGAAGCAAATGGTCCTGGAGTGTTTATACAGCTGTGAAGGAAATACATATAAGGCAAGAGCTGGAGAATCTTGTGACTCCTCAGTCCAAAAATCTTTGGGAAGGTACAGCTTCATAACTGGCAGTTGACTGCAATGGAAGAAGGCAATTGTGAGTGGCTGTTTGGAGCCAGTTTTAGTAGGCTGTTTCCTGGGAGGCACATGGGGCAAGGATGGGTAGTGGCAAAGTTTAAAAAAATTTTCCTTCTATTTCTCCTCAGGACAGCAATTTAAGAATGATGTATTGCTTGTATTCTAGCTACTTTTTTGTTCCAAAGTATCATAGAATAGTTGATATATGAGAAGCATAAATGCATTTGTTCGCATCTGTCACCTCATCATCCTCTCTACAAACATGTATTTCCTTCTGAAGACCAGAGGGGAGTCCTGTAAAATTCTGCTTCAGCCACAGGAATAGGTAAATTATTTCCACAATCAGTCAGATAAAGAATGACAGTAATTCTTAACACTGCTGCTGTGTCCTAGAGAGACTTAATCTAGGGCAGGCAGTTTTGATATGGCAAGTGCAGAAGAGTGTTTGCAGAAGTGGGGTTTGTTTTCTTAAAATACAGTGTTTGAATTCTGGCTTTGGAGATACTGGCAACATCTATATTAGCAGAAATTGAGAAAATAACACTCAGTTATCTGACTTTCATCTATTGCAGTAAAAACAGGATGAGCTGTTTCATGAAGGAGAGCCTTGCTTAATATGCTAAGGCTTAAACTGACTACTGAATTTGGAAAAGTTGGGTGAATGGGGATAGGTATTAACCTACAGCTGAGGAGAGATAGGCATTAACTATAGCTGTGCTCACATCCAGTTCAAAGTAGTCATCAAGATCACCTTGAGGATCTTATAGTGCCAATTTCTTTGAGATGAACATGGAGCTGAGGTTTTTGTTGCTGTAGAAAACAAGTATGCCTTTTGGAAATAGAATGCTCTCCTACGAGATACTGAGTACCTGCTGTGGGGTCCATATTAGTATCTTTAGAAAAAAGCTCACAGCACCTTCAACAGAAGACAGTAATACGCAGTAAATACTGGAATTTGCCTGTAGAGAATGTCACAGTTTCATGCTTCTGATGATACTGTTAATTGTTAGCAGACTAGAATATATTGCACGTGCATGTAGAAAGTTAATAGTCTTTAGCTCCAAATTTGCTATGCTCTCTCAGTTCATCTGAGAACAAGACCATTGCTGTCAGACTGTTGTCTGCATTTCAAGCCTCTCCTTGTATCTCAGGTACCAGCACACAATGTTCAGAGGATAATATAATCTAATATCTCAAATTATTTTAATAAAAATGTAAGAATTTATTTCCATCTTGATAATTTGCAGTATTTTTAAATCTAATTAATATTTACTCTAATTAAACTGGGAGGTCCTTGCTGATTTCCAGGATATGTTTGCTAAAATACATCAGTAGATGCTCAGCTTTTTTAAGACAAAAGGACTTCTTTTTAATGCAGGCTTTAAGGTGAATTGACTCAGGCTCAGGAATTTGCTAGATGTTCGTTCTGCAGTTTTTCTCTGCACATGAACTCGTGCTTTTAAGGGCCACTTTTTCTTAAAAAAAAACAAGTCATCTTAACACTTGTTTTAATTTAAGATAATGAGAAGACTGACTTTATATAGGAAAGAAAGGCTTGACATTTAATTGCTGAGAGAACAGATAAACAGACTCACTGCTGGAAGGATATTGAAGAATATGCTCTGGTCAAAAGAAATTGAGGTGGTCCCCTCTGTCCTGTTTAGGTGACATTTATATGGTTTTATTTTGTGCATGGTGGCTTTTGACTTAATAGTGTTTGACTGCTTTTGATGAATGTGGTAGGTTGATCTTTGCTGGCTGCCAGGTACTCAGAAAATCACCCTATCACTTCCCCTTCTCAGCAAGATGGGAGAGAAAAATATGATTAAAAACTCATGGCTTGAGATCAGGACAGAGAGGTCCTGTACCAATTACAGTCAATAGCAAACAAGACATTCCTTATAATGCTTATAATCTCATTTCACTATCTTGTATCCATTCATTTGTGAAATCAGCTTATATTGAAATACATTTAAATTATTTTGGCCATTAATTGTTATTTTTATGCTAAAGTATTTTAGAAAAGAAATTTTTTTCTTTATGAGAGATAGAAGACATTGCTTTCCTGCACAGAAACAACTGTTTACTTTGCAACTGGAAATCCAATACCTTGGAATCAATTCAGTCTAGCTTTCATCTTGAGCAGGCACGTTCTAATTTGGTATTTGAGGCAGACCTTGCAAATACTGCTGTTGAAATGCATTTCTGCAAATATAAGTGTTATTATGGCTGACTCTCAGTTTTCTCATACTGTGTGTGCGTATTGTGTGTGTTGTTCTGAGATTGCCCACTCCAACAAAAATTGGAAGAGGGGTTGGCAGTCACAGGTGTTGTGAGGTCTAGTCTCCTGCTTCTAACTCCATGCAGCCCAGCTGTAAATTTTATGACCTCCCAGATTCTTTGCTAGAATTCACCAGTATCCTTTTCTTTACTCTAGGGGAGGATGTTTTTAAATACATTACAAGCCATCAATTTTCAACACATTTCACTACTACTGGTCTTGGACTTTGAAGAAAAGATAAATACCATTTTCTTCCCATGTATCTAACACATGAAACACAGGCCAGGAGTGTCAAATGACATTTTAAGATGTAGGTGTGTCTTTGAAATGACAGTGGAACCACAAGCCTGGGGTCACAGTGCATTTTTTTGTTACTTATACTGCCATGACTAGATGTTCTAGTTTCTTCTAGTGTTCTGGTTTACACAGGTCTTTCCAGAGATACAAGGTCATGTAGTGCTTGGTTATGATCTCTGAGATGATAGTGAGTTATGCAGTATGCCAAGTTTGCTCACATTGTCCATATCTCTGTTGGAAGTGGTCTGGTGTTTCCTTGTGGAGGGATGTAATAGCTGCAGCTGTGCATCTACCCTTCTTTTTTCTGGTTTTTTTTTGCGTTTTTTTTTCTTCTTTTTTTTTTTCCCCCCCCCCTCTTTAAATAGCACTTAGTTGATTTAGCAGTCACAAACAGGGATGATGATGATTCAGGGCATGAGAACAATATTAGGAAAGGACCATTAGACCCACTGAACTCATTAGGGTGCTTTGACAGATCCTGGACACAAGATGTGAATGGTAAACATGAAAGCTGCTGTAATGATCACAAAAGCTTTGCAGATATTTTTGTAAATGTAACTAGTTTCCTGTTGGCTTTAGCTTGTGTTGAGGATTTGCTTTTACTTAACTAGCATTTTCTTTGTCTGTTTGTTCTCCTTTTCCTCCCCTTGAGGTGCTTAATCGTCAGTCAGCACCCTTACTGAGACTGAAAAGAGTACTTTGGTATTCCAGGTGTATCCCTGTTTAAAGACCAGGAAAATTCAGGAAAAGGGAGGGGGAACCCCAAATAGCATCAAGGCACCCTGCAAAAAAACAGAATGAAAACATGTTCATGGTGTGCAGAGATGTTGGCTGTTGCTAGAGGAACCGATGCAGTGACATTTCAGATGTTGAGGAAGTTCTCAGTAACACTGCTTTTCTGGTTTCCAGGACAGTGCCTTCTGTAGGCCATTATCAAAGCCTATTTCAGCATTTATGATCTAAAGTGTGCTTTTCAGAGGTTTATACCTCTCCTGTGGAAATTTGCTGTAGCTCTTAGGTGAGTCCTTTTAGATGACTGCAATTTAAAAAAAATCAATTTATTTTAATTTTGCTTCTAGAACCTTATCAAAATTGTTTCAATGTGTTCCTATGGTGGTAGGAAAAATAAAACCTATTTCTTGATGATACAATGTCTTTCCTCTCAAAATTCACCCAGTGAGGGTGAATTGTTATTTGGGTGGATTTGAAAAAAATGATTAACCCTAAAACCAGAATGGAGCTAGTTTGGTGATAAGAGAGAGTGGAGGGAACACATGTCAAGAAAGCAGGGACAGTTCTACTCTTCCTGTAGCAAACTGCTGTAGGATCCTCCATGCTCAGGTAGGTCAGAGGCTTTCAGGCTGTGGGAATAGTGTGCTACGTGGGCTCTCAGCGCTGTGCTGCCAGCAAGAAGGCAACGGGAAGTGATTCTGATCAAATCTCAGTTTTCTTGGTTCAAGGTCTGAATCTGAGCTCTTTTCTATTGCACATTCCCTCTTGCCCCTTCTTTCTGCTTCCGCAGTCTTGTTGGACTGCTTGCTGCTAGGGAAAAGAAACAGAGCAGTTCTGTCCTTGCAGGTTTTCATACTGGGGTGATTAGCTGTGATGAACGTGGTGTTATTGCAGTGTCACAGTTTGCTACTTACTGAGTAAAGAATATTTGCTGTCAAATCATTCAAGTGCTCACGGTTGTGTGAGCATGGGAGAGAGCATCTGTTAGGTTTTGCAGTAAGTTGCCATGTCCACTTGAGGAAAGGTTTCCCGCCAGCTGTGACAGAGGAACAGCTGTGTTCCTGTTGGGCTGTTGGCGTCAGTGGATTCATGCACCAAGGTGTGAAGGAGCGGTAGCATGCAGCTCAAAGAAGGGTGTGGACGTTTTCTCAGTAAAGGACAGAATCGCTGTAAAATGAAACTCTATTCCACAGTGTGGCTGTTTAACAGGGTTTTAGTGGGGGGGCACAGGTTGGCTTTTTAAGGGTCATCAAATTGCCTGACTAGGTCTTTGGATATGTCAGTGTTGTCCTACTGTAGACATAACAGCTAAAATGAAGGAGAACACTTTCAGAACTTTTGGGCTTTTGGCTCATGCTCCAGAGGGTTTTCAGGGCTTGTAATAAAGGGAAGCAGTCTTTTTATTGGTAACTTGAGTGAGTACTTCAGAAACAAATAGTATTGCATGATGCTAGTTTTTTTGCTCTTACTGCTCAGAGTAGAATAATGTTTTAATTTTTGAGTTCAGTTAACAAGAAAAAGAGCTGTTCTATGACCTCTTACAGCAGGTAATAGTGTAGCAGACACAAATTTTACTATGTGACCTTTCATGTGGCACACTTTTCAGTAAATTTTGTGTATAAAGAGACTTCACTGCCTCTACTTGAGCCCACTGCAGACTGGAGATTGGATGGGATGAAAGGAAATATGAAATTAGAGATCAGATTAAGTTCACTTAGATGTATTTTCGAAGTGAAGACAACTAGTGTGAGGTTGAAATAACCTGCTAAATTCATCCTTTCTTGCATACCTACTGCTACAATCCAGCTCAGATGTAAGTCTAGCTGAAGCAAGAGATGAAACTTTCATTACTTTGAGAATTGGATTGCACTGTTAGATTTAATTTAGAGTTGTCAGGGAAATGCTTTTCCCACTGTGCAGAAATTCAGAAGTTTAAGTTGCAAAAGGACTCCTATACTCCATTTTTAATCCAGAGCTATTCTGGCTCCCCTGTTGTAAGATGTGCAGACAGCTTAAAGGAAAAACTTGTGATGACAATTCAGATTCTCTGCCAGGGTCTTACATTCTTGGAGGTAAAAGGGAATGTAGAGAAAAAGTTTTATGCAGCGTGAAAGAAAAAACTGCACAAATCTTGAGCATTGCCTGGGTACACATAAAGATACTACATATCTAGGCTGTTAGAGCAGGCTAGGTTTCAAGTGCTGTTGCCCTGGATACATTTTTTCACTGAAAGTGTAAAGTGGAAGAGGAAACAGCATCCCAGTTCTGTGTGAAGGAGCAGCTGGAGTCAGAAAAATGGTACTTGAAGCTCTTTATCCTTTTTGACATCTTCCTATTCAACTATATCTATTTGCAAGTCATTAAAACTTGTTTTTGTTTCGTGTTTTTCCTCACCCTCCACAGCCAGCTCTGCAAACCGTGGTAACAGTTTGTCCACTCCATCCCTCAGTATGCAATGCAATTTTTATTTTGTTTGTTTGGGGTTTTTTGTTTGGTTTTTTTTGTTGTTTTGTTTTGTTTTTTTTTCACTGAACTTAACCTACTTTCCAAGCTTAACATTCATCCCAGGCAGCATGATGCCCCCAGAGGTATTTCAGTAGCTGTATTAATGACTTGTGAAGGACTGTGCTGCAGTTCAGCCCAGAAGATGTAGTCAGAACTGTAGTATGGTGCTGGGCACAGCACACGTGTAGGAGAATCCCTGCATCTCCAAGGCTCGTGGTCAGACCTAGCCCCTATGGCCAACCTACTCCTAGTCCTTGATTTCATTTTCCTGCCCCTCAGCTCATTAGTCAACTTGCCCTCTTCTTTTTCTCCTGCCCTGTACTATTGTGAATAATGAAGTTTCTGCTGCCAGAACTCAAGTGTTAATGACATTAACAGAAATGCAGGGCAGACAGAGTCAACTTTGTCTTCCATTATTGTGTTAGCTCCACAGTCCAGTGGTGGCATGTTTGTTTTAATTTGTTGAGTTAGCAAGTCTAGTTGCAAACCAGAAGAAGACTGTCCTGGTTTTACTCAAATGTTTCTTGAAGCATGATCAGATTTTTCAAGTTGCATTTTAGAGAGAGGGGTTCTGAAGAACAGTTGTAACCAGGGGAAAAAAATCCACCTAGACAACATGTTAAAAATTGACTGAGATATGCAGGGTGTTGATTCATGCTTGTTTTGAACACTTTACACTCAGTCTGTGATGTGGTGTGAAATTATATATATTATATCGTACTATAAGATTTCAACTTCACTACAAATGAAGGAAAAATGTTCCATACTGAAGCAAGCTGTTGGGATTTCACATGAACTATTGGGTAAAGCAGCAAAAGTTTGAGAATTTTATCCAGCTTTTATATGAAGCCCAGCAATTTTGCTGGAGTGAGGAACTCTTCATGAAGTTCAGATGAGACGGCAAATCTTTCTCCTGTGTGGATTTTTTCTGCCTTCTACCTCAAATGAAACAATTACATGCTACAGCATCTTATTGAAGTTTTGTTTTAAAACATGTTTTGCTTACTATGCTGTAGGGGTAATGAAGGTATCCCATGATATATATTTTTTGTGTGTGTGTGTGTGTGTGTGTTCCCTGTTTCGTTTTTTGTTTTAAGTATTGGCAACTTGTTTTTATCTCTATGTATTTGTAGCACAGGAGCAAAAGGTACATTTGCAAAACATTTCAAGATTCTATGCTGAAAAATCCTCCAAAGTACAAGTACTACTGCAAAGGGACATAATGAAAAAAGGGGAGAGGTGATGTTAGTGAAAGAAAACAAGCTTTTTTAACCCGGATACCACCTGTCTTTATCTTGTTTTCTGTGATAAGCCATTTTTGGTCACAGTAAGCTATATTGTGGCTTGGTTGTAGTGCTATGCCTTATGTTGGTGGTGTTGTTTCAGGTTCCAGTTGTGAGCAGTGCAGAGAAGGAGCCACGTACTCAGGTGCAGTAATATCTCCCAACCTGGAAACCACTAAAATTATGCGAGTTCCTCATGCCGTGTCAGCGTCTGACTGCATCGCAGCGTGTTGTGACCTCTCTGGTTGTGACTTGTCCTGGATGTTTGAACAACGTTGTTACATCGTGAACTGCCAACACGAAGAGAACTGTAAACCTAAAAAAATTGAAACTGTGAAGTCCTATCTTACTTTTGTGCTGAGGCCTTCTCAGAGGCCAGCCTCGCTTCTAGGGTTTGGGCAAGTGATCCCAAGCATGGTCCACTCTGTGAGACACCAGAATGAGCCATCTGAGGAACTGAGTAGCCTGAAGAAGTTGTCTCTGCTTGGCAAAGATCCCAGCCTTGAGGAGATACCTGAATACATTGATGATTATAAAGAGTTGGAGGAGGACCCATTTCAGGTGGGCACCAAACATGAGCAGAAGCAGAGCACCGATTATGCTGACTGGGGCCTGATGGTGGCAGGTGAAAATGGCTTCAACGCTTCTGTAAGTGATGACGGAGATAATCAGGAAGACTTTGCTGAAAAGAAAGGGGAGGGTGTGAAGGTGGAAAGCTTAAGGAATAAAAACATGTCCGAATTGAACTCTGTCGCTGAACACTCCATAGACAGGTTGTCATCCCTCCTGGAGATTACACCATTCCCTGGGAAGACATTTGAAAGGGAAGCAGCTGTTCAGCTTCTTGCACAACCTGATGATGCCTTGCAAAAAGAGGTATGTTTGCCCCTCTGCAGGCAGAGTATAGTGAGGCTAGTTGGCAATTGTTTTGTTTTTCAAAATCTTTGAAAATCTTAGATTATTGCTTTGTAATATTACAACACTCAAATGACTTACAGTCCTGTTACAGTGTAGAAAAGGCTGAAGGGGAGAGGATCGTCTTAATAGGCAGATAAATCACCAAAGGATTTTTTTTTTTTAGTCAGATGGTAAGGAGCAGAGCATCTTTTGGGGCACTGTGGGATTTCCTTGGAAGAGTACAAATGAGTGAGTTTGGAACCTGGTGTAATAGTGTTACAGTCGTCTTCACTTCTAACCCATGGTGACTCACTGGAAGAAGTTAGCGGGGTAATACTAGTGGATCCTCTAGTATCCAAAGGCCAAGACCAGTAAACATAAGTTCAGTAAGAACTTACATGTAACAATAAGAAAAGTAAATTAAATACTTAAAATCTAACATACATACTTAAGTAAGATGGACCTGTTCTCTATTTATGCCAACTGGTTTGATCAGCTGAGACTAAAGGGGCCCTGATTTCTTAAGAACAGGGTGGGATCAGTTGAAAAGTTGAAACAGGCTATAAATTCGACATTCCCTGGGTTTGACACTCCTGCCAGAAAGAGGAAATTAAACAATGTTAGCTGACTTGCTCTAAATTCCACCAGATTTTGTAACCAGCATCTACTTGCTGTAAAAATTGTAATTTACTGACATTACTGTAGGGAAGAAAAATACAAGTTAATAAGAAAGTTGCATGAAATCTGTGACAACTGAGATTCTTGGAGGGAATGAATGAAATGGGAAAAGTATATGAGGAGAACAGCAAGTCTTAATATACTGTCTAACTTGGATACCATTGCAGCCTAGGGGTGTGGCAGTTTCTGGGATCTGCTTTGAGATCTTTTAGATATTTTAAGAACTGTTTTTTGGGGTTATCTGGGAGTGTTATGAGGAAAATGGATGGTTGTTGTTAGGAGGGGAAAGCTAGCAGAGGCTGGAGCCTCTAGCAGCTTCTCACAAGCTCTGCCTCCTAAGAGGTGCAGGAATAAGGGGGCTTTAGTAGAGCAGTCTTTGGCCTGTTGTGGGATCTGCTTGGAAGACTCCCAAGGGAGATTGTCCATGAGAGCAGGTTGCTTTTTGAGGATCACTTCCTCTAGGCTCAAGATAACCTGTGACTTTTATGATTGTCTAATTTGGTCTGAAGTGTATTGGCATGAGTGAGAAGACATTAGAACTCATCTTCATGTGTATGAAAGAACATTTGGTAGTAAATTAAGTGCTGTTGCAAGTTGAAAAGTGGGTATTCATTGTACAAGCAGAGTTAATGATGGGAGACTTGTTTTAAAAAGTATCTACCATGCACACCTTGAAATGAGCATAATTAACATGGGAGTTTAGGTGAGAGGGGTAGAAACTAATCACTTTTTCTTAGCATGCATACATATATAAGTGTACATATGAAGAGTGTAATACCAAAGTATACAGTCCCTACTAACAAAGTTTAGAGTGACATTCTGTTATGCACTAGAGTTGCAGTTAGTTCTGTCAAAGGGCAATAGCTGAGCTGGTTTTGCAAAGTTAAAATTTAGGACATCCCACCACTGCTGTACTGTAGTTTACAAGCATTTTTTTAGTTACTGCCTGTGCTGTGTGCTGGAAATTAAGCCACAGCAAGAACCTGGGGTAGCTCCACATACCACCACATTTGTGCACTTTGGGCATGCAGTTAGGATTTGAAACTTGCCTCCATTGCATTTTGCTGTCAAATGGAAGACCCATTAGCACTGTGCTAAACTTTAGACAATTGTCAGGATCTCTGCTGACTGAACTTGCTTGTGCCTTCTGCCTTAGGGAAGCCATTAAACGTTGGGTTCACCTAAACTAGGTGGCAGAGCTGAGCAAGTTTGTTCCCTGTCTTTACAGGATCACGTGATTACTGCTTTATGAAAGTTGAGATTTCACATCCTGCAGCGGTAACAACATATATGGTCAAGCCTACTTTGTAAATCTCTACTTTGATTTTGTTACCTCAGCCAGAATAGAAAGATTTTTCTTTCTCCTTTTGCTGTGACTGTGTAGATGGGTGTTTATTATAAAGTGAAATGGAGAAAAACCTATTTCTTATTGGGGCACAGAGGAGTCATTCTTGTGTGATCTTTATA
Organism: Lophotriccus pileatus; assembly: GCA_035583135.1. NCBI lineage: Eukaryota > Metazoa > Chordata > Aves > Passeriformes > Tyrannidae > Lophotriccus > Lophotriccus pileatus. The sequence goes on from JAWWES010000081.1 coordinate 58,354,100, forward strand.
TTAAGCTAACATTATACTAGCACAGCCACTGAAATTCCAGTAGAAAGGCTGAGGAATGAGCTTGCTTCTTTCAGTGCAGAAGGAATAAACCTCCAAACCTAGGTCAGTCTTTAGCCCCAGCTGGTAGTGATGCTGAGGAGTTGATAAGACAACTGTAGTTAGAAGGGGATCAGGAAGTGCTCAGTGAGCAGAGCTGCAGAAGAGGATTGATGGGATAGCACTGAAAGCTGTTCATGGCATGTATGGAGAAATTACTCTAAAGACTCTCTATTAATGTAAAGAAAGAATCTGGAGAAGCAGAAGATGCAAAGGTGCAGCCTCTGTTTCCCAAGTGGGAATTCTTTGAATTTCGACATTTGTAGAGAAAAGGAGATGATGAGCAACCCTTTCCCTGGCCTTCCCCAGAATCAACTCAGTCCCTTTGGTGAGATGACAGGTGGCACGGGAGGTTGGAGTCAGTGCATGGCAGTTTCCTTTTTGCCACTTGTTGCTTATTTCTCTTTTCTGTTGTGGTTACTTCCTTCTTACTTGTTTCATCTGCTCTGGTATGGGCTTCTCTGTGTGCCTCTGTTCTGTGGGAGGTGGCATGAAGTGCCTGTTTACAATAGGGTGTCTCAAGCCCTGTACTCAATAGTGTTCATTTCCAGATGTTCCCTCTCATGTCTCCTGTTGTGTGTCCCCCCACCTCCTCCCATGTCCCCTGTCCCCAGTGGCCCTTTTTTAACTATGATTGAGTGGCTGCAGTGTTGGTGCATGGTGGTTTGCTTCTATCCATTTCCAAACTGTCTGGAACCACAGGGGTGACCCCTGCAGCCAGTCTTCTGCCACCCAAACCCTGCCAGTATGGCTAACACAAATTTCAAGTTTTTCTGGTTTGGAAACTTTACTTGTGACCCCGGTGAAAAAGGCCTGTGACAAATTCTGGTGATAGGTTTTTCCTCTTGTATGTGTCTTTCTGCAGCAAGCAGACATTTTTATCAAATCTCATATGGATTGTTCTGCACATATTTATGTTTCCTTCTGAAAAAAAGTTTTTTTTGGAAAGGAAATATGAAGTTTTTACACTGGATTAAAAATGCTGAGGTGTCCCCAAACAGTTTTATCATTGGTATATAATCCAAACAACCTCTCAAACTGTGGTCTTTTTGTATGCGCTGTGAAAATGCGAAGGTCTTAAAATTGTATTTGCTAATAACTTTAATGAATTACTCTGTTTATTAAATGTTATACAATGTTTTCCTATCGTCCTCTTAATTCTGCCAGTGCAATTCTATATCTCCTAGATTTGTGCTGGCAGACTCCCTTCTGCAGCTTCCAAACAAAGCTGTTTTGACAAGCCAGACAGAGCAGGGTGGCAAAAATGCGATTCCCTCCCTTCACAGTAGTCAGCAGGATGCACTGTCCTCGGGTGCTGTGTTCTTTGAGCAAGGACCTGGAGACAGATTTTAAACTGAGCGACCAATCAAGCACAGACCTCCATAGTCTGTGCCCTTGGACCATCCTTGCCAAAAACGCAGTCAGGTGCAAAGGATTTCTGTATGTGACTTGGATAGAGAATTTTTGTCATTTAACTGAATAACCTGACTGTTGGGTTTACATCAGACTTCAGAGTGATCTTGTGGACTGTCACCGTCTAGCAGCACAATAACATGAATAAATTTAGAAATCTGTACAGAGTAGATACTGCCAAGCTGCCCAGAACAGAAGTCAGCAGTGCTGCCCATCCCTGAAGTGTGACTTATTAATCGTCTTTTTAAAATTTCCAGTTAGCTGCTGATGTGCTAATGTCTGTAAGGTTTTTCAGGTCTTAATTTCTAACTGCTGCTGTGTTGATGCTGACTTGCTTCTTGAGCTTATTGTATTTGCAGGAATAATGGTGCAGTCAAAATGCATAAAGCTCTACCTCAGAAGCCTTGAGATGGCTGACAGACTTTATGTGGTGGTGATCCTTTTAATGTCTAATTGGCTTGCCTTCAGAATTGATATTTAAGACCTAGAATGAAGTTGAATATCAGAGATGTTCATGTATTATTTTGGCTTTGTTTCAGTTTTGAGGCCCACAGATGCCAAACCGTTCTGTTTGGTTAAAAATAGATTGATTTGTTTTCTAGGATATGTATAAAACCTCTGAAACATGTTTAATTACTTAGATTTACCTGTCAAAAAGATAAATTTTTCTTGAAATCTGCACTCCCTGTCATTTTGTATGATGGTTTGCCCTTTTTGCAGCACCCCAACTACACAATTAGAGATCATACTTGCTTGAAATCATTAGACAGGTGACTGAATGCAGAGAAGCAGGGAGAAGCTGACCAGTGAAAGAGCAGAGTTTCATTGCTGACAGAGCTGCTTTCCATAAAGTTTTGCAAGTAAATGAGGAAGAGGAAATGGTACTGCAGTTAAATAGTGGTCTTATGTGCAGAGGGACATGGAGGAATCGCTGCTGGGGAAGCAGTCGTAAGAGGTGCAACATTAGCAGCCCTTGACTCTCCAGAGTCCTGATCACTTGTCTTCAGGAGTACTTGAGGAAGAAGTGTCATTGAGGGGGAATGTTGGGTTGCTTGCAGGATCAGGATGGAGTAAGGAAACATGGTAGGGTTTATCTTTCACATTCACAGGGTGGGGGAGAGGGTAGAGAAAGACTACCCAATCTATGGGGTCAGTCAGAGACTAGAAGTGGGAAAGGATCCCCCTTGGCATGATACTGTTGCCTGCAGTGTAACTTTGAGCTGTGGGAAACTGCATGACACTTTTTTTTTTGTTGTTTTGATGGGTTTTTTTTCCCCCATTTTGGATTATGGGGGTGTTCTTAACCTCTGTTGGAATTCTCAAGAGATTTGCACTCAAGTCAAACCTTGAGAACTGAAGGATGTGGGCCCTCACTGTTGGTGTGAACTACTACAAGCAGTAGTGGCTGTACAAATGGGTAAAAGTAAGCAACCCACAAAGCCCATACCAACAGAACTGCCTACTGTGCTCACTCTCAGAAAGAATCCTTCTTTTCTTTCTTTTTCCTTTCACTTCCTATCTGGAATTAAGGTTAATCTTGCCTTCCACATCTGCTTCAGCAAATTTCTCAGTAATAGCTTCTGCCTGAGAACTCAGTTTCTGAAATTGTCCCTGCCCCAGTTGTCTGCTGCCTGCTAACATTTTTAGTTTAAGCTGTCTTTTTGGCTGTGACACCGCGTCAGAACGTGACATGCCACAGGGCACCTTTTCTGACTGCAGCATCTTGCCTAGGCTTGCTGGCTGGAGTGATGTTTGGTGCCACTGCAGAAGAGAGTGTCCCTGGAAAGGTACGTTTGAGGTGACTTTGTCTCCATCTGTCCTACAAAGCCAAGATGGTTGCTTTTCAGCTGATGGATTGCCAAAGGGTCAGGACAGGAAAAAAGCCAGAGGAAGGTCAGAAAAGTAGATTTCCCTCGAATTTGGAAGTTAAGGAATTTGTTTTGCCCGAGCGTGGTAAAGATCTCTCTGGAAGATGTGGAATGGAGTGATTACGTGAAGGAGGAAAGCTGTCTGGAGGGAAGACCTTTTGTCAAGATATGAGGCAGGATGTGCTTGAAGCTCTCCCTGCACATGATAATGTTGTCAAGGGTGAGATTCCTGCTGGGGGTCTGGAATTGGCATGCTGAAAGCACTACTTTAGGGGAGCTGCAGTCCCTGATGCTGCTGTCAGCACCCCACCTGCTCAGAGAGATCTTCTTACTGTCTGCATATCGAGCAGAGCTGAAAGTGTGAGACCACAGATGTGCATGCATTGTCTGCATTATGGATTCATCTGAAGGTGCAACTCTTGATGTGGTCCTCAGCATCCTCACACAGTAGTCAGCCACAATTGCTGACACTGCTCTCACTCTCCCAGCTGCACAGGGATCTTTTCTCTCTGTCTGTTGTTCAAGGCAGAGATGGAGTTGCAGAGATGAGTTCCATGTTCTCTATTTCCTCACAGGTTGGGAAGCAGCACTCCCTGGCATTGTTTTCACATTCCTAGCTGCACAGGGAGCTCTTCCTCCTGTCCACAAGGCAGAGATACTCTTATTTCCTGGGGAGGCAAACTGCAGAGTGAAAGTAGAGCACCTGAAGTACAAAGAAAGAGAGACCTGGGACTGTTCAGCCTTGCACAGAGAGGGTTCAGGGGCACCTTACAAATGTGTACATATAACTATGACAGGTGTGAAGAGGATGGAGCTAGGCTCTTCACAACACTGTCCAGTGGAGACAACGGACACAAATTGAAATACAAAGGAATTATGTTTAAACGTTAAAACCCATCTTTTTTCCTGTGCACGTGGTCAAACACAGGAACAGGTTTTTCAGAGGGGTTGTGGAATCTCTGTACTTGGAGGCACTCATAACTTAACTGGGCTTGGTCCTGAGCAGCCTGCTGTAGCTACACCTGCTTTAAGGAAGGGGGCTGAACTAGGCTCTTTAGAGGTCCCTTTCCACCTCAGCCATTTGTGATACCAGTGTACATTTTACCAACCTTCACAATCCTATTCTACAGTTAATAGATTATGTACAAATAATAGCACTAAGTTATGTCTTCATGTGCTCCACACAGCCATAATTGGAAAAATGCATTTTCCTAGTTGTTAGGTCAGAAATAAGTTTGGAGTATATTAAGGAAAAACTGTTGGCCCATTGAGGCTAATGTGTCATTGGGAGGCAAGGCTCACACAGTGCTGAGTTATTTGTGCCAAACTTGCTGTGTTTTTTGCTGCATTTCTGATTTCCTAACAAGGTGGAGCAGTGAGAACAGCGCTACTGCTTGGTGACTGAAGGAGAGAGAAGTAGGGTGTTTTATTACTGGTGAGGAGATAAAAAGGCTGAGCAAGTTTGTTCTGAGGATGTAGAAGAAACAAGGATTCTGTTATGTTTGTGTGTATACAGCATGAAGACAATAATACCACTTGGACTTTCTGCTATTGATTTTTAAAGGTTTATGACTGTATTTAGACCTGCTCTACTATTGTTTAGAGCCTTAGTTGTATTTCAGGTTACCTCATTACTATAGCCTACGCTATTCAGCATCTGAAACTTGGAAAGATGTTAGCATTTCTTAAAAGATTGATTGGAAAAACCAAACCAACCAAACAAACAAAATCCAAACCAGTCCTCATTCAGTAAATATTCTGTACATGAATAAAATCTTCTAGTAACATAAATCACTAGGGTCATCCTATATGCTAAATCTATATATAGGCATATCCTATATGCTATTCTAAATCTAGGAATGTGAAAAATTTCTCACTCATGACAACTCTTTCCCTATAATTCATTTTTTCAGGCTGCTACACCTTCTTCTTCTTCAGATAAATTGGATTTCTTCCCAGGTGTGTCAGAAAAAACCCAGACTCCCACTGTCTCCCCAGAGAACGTCACTGAAGGTGGGATCATGCTCCTTCCCACTAATACTGTGCCATCTGAGCCCTTGCAGCAGTTCACACCACCTGCTACTGCTGCTAAAGCAGGTAATGTTTCAGCATAGCTGGAGATCTGAGGGGTACCTGCAGGCTGGATTGCAGGTGGGGGTGGCTTTACTGCTGTCAGGCTGTTAGTATGAGCTTGTTCTTTATCCAAATGGTACATAATCCCATAAGCCTGTAGACCTATGGTAACCCTGCAAACCCCAGACCTTTAGCAAGTTACTTCTGTGGCAAAACTCTGACCAAGTCCATCATTAATGGGAAATTACAACTCAAGCAAATAAAGCAAAGTAAAAAGTGAAGATTAAGAGCCACTTTTTAAATGGATTAATTTTTATACTTGGTGAGCAATACCTGAGACTTTCTGGGATTTCAGAATAGTCTCTTCTAGCCATACAGTTATTTCTGTGACTTCAGAACATTGATCCCTCTCAGAAACTCTCCAGTAGGCTTCCCACTATCTATAGTTGTCAGATAACATGCAGCAACATAGATGGGACCTGAGGAAGCTCAGCCCTTAGTAGGGGAGAAGCCTAGCCCTTAGCAGGGGAGAATATGGCCTCCTCATCCTGGGAAAAGAAAGTTTTGCTGCAGTTTCAAAACTGTGAGAAAGCTTACCACGCTTCCAGCTGCAGAGCAAAATTTTTGATTTTGAAAAGGATGTTTAACCACTACGACCCCTGTAGCTATGTTAAATTCTGTATGTGTGTTACTGTCTCCTTTCTGCGGCTGAGTTTTCCCTAGGCACCCTGACAAAGGCTTAAGAAGGGCCACAAGAAGCAGAAAAGCACAGATGTGTGTTTTTCTGCACTCCTGGTGCTCCAAGTGATATGGAGAGCTAAGCCCTTTGCTTCCTGGTAGAGCAAGTCTGGTTTGGGACATTCTTGGCACCCTCTGCCAAATTGCAACCTGCCAGACAGGATAGTAATGGAAGGTAACAGAAAGAGATGAGCTACAAAAGATCCCTCTCCAAAACAGTGGATCATCATTACCATTTACTGTTGACTAGGCAGGTCCTCCTTCACAGGAGGAGGTTGAAGAAGACTCAAAGAGGAAGAAGCCGAAGGGAAGGTTGTGATGAATCTCACCGTAGGTACTGCTTTATACAGGGATTGCCTCAAGTTTTTGTGTTCTCAGGCCAGTGCCAGTTCCTCCTTCTCTCCTTTGGTCATCACCCTCTTCTAGCCATTTTATTCTCCTCTCATGTGGAGGTCCAAGTGCAAACTTCCACTCCACAGGTGTCTAGGGCAACTCCCGTGATCCCGTGAGTTGTGGAGCCTTGGGTGAATTTAACTAGCAGTGACAGAAAGTGTGCTGCCAGGGTGGCCTCTTCACCTCGTCCATTTTTAGACCCATCAGCTCTCACTGCTGAGTAGCTTCTTGCTCATCTATTCTAAGTTCATAAGTTGGACATTTATACGCTGGTGAACGTTGCCTTTGGAGAACCTTTGTTCTGTGGTTTCCCAGTATTAAAAGGAAAACATTTAAAACCTTTGAAATACGTTTCTGTTGGGTACTGTGTTTGTGTGCTTAGGCATTTTTTGGAAGAGGAAAGAGTTTTCACAGACGAGAACTGGATAGCAAATGGATTGAATGTGCAGTTCAGGTATGAAATAACACACTTGCCCTGCTATACAAGTGGAGTTTTTAAAAGGGACACCAAGATGGACATTGGAGCATAACATGCAAGTGCCACACAAACGTAGAAGTAGTGCTTCTTGGTGAAAGAAAGTGTGATATTTGAGTTCTATATCTATGAGTTCATATAAGCTATGTTACTTTATTTAATGATATTTTTTCTAGTGCAAATAGCTTTTTTGTCTTCCCTGTGCATTTTTTAAATTCCTGCATTTCTATCCAGTTACTGATAAAAATATATCATTCTTTATGTAAAGCAATGTTACCTGTGATATACTGAAATAATCAGAATACTTTTCTCTAAAACAGAAGTAGGAAAAATGATATTTCATAGATGGGGAAGAAGAAAAACTTTGGTTTGGTGGAAGATGAGGGAACCACAGCTATTATTATAATAGATTATTATTTTATTATGTACAGAGGATATTTTTTTATTATTCTTGCTTGTTCCCTATAGAGTGTTTGTCAAGTTTTAATTAACCCATTACAAATAATATTTGAAGATACTAAATTTATATGAATTCCATCTGTTTTAACATATTGTACTTGTTCTGTCTTAGATACAGTAAAAGAACTTATTGTGTCTGCTGGAGATAATGTACAAGTGATGCTACCCAAAAATGAGGTTGAACTGAATGCCTTTGCTGTCCCACCACCGTCTACAGGTGAGTTGAATGGCCTTGGTATACAAGGAGATGCACACACTACCAGCCTGTAAGTGCAGACAAGTTCTGAGTTGTGTGAACATCTGCACCTTAGGATAAAACAATTTTCCTCGTTTCCTCATACTACCTCTTTTGTGCCTCCAACTCCAAAGAGGGTTTTCTCCTTTGGATTTTAAGGATGAATTTTTTTAAGTGGCTTTTGTTTTCAAAACCTAAACTCATTAGCCAGAGGGTTCAATAAAGAGCCTGTAGTTTCTGCTAAAAGATGGTGTGGCCCAGTTTATAGCATCTTGTTGTAAAGTGGGAGGGAAGTGGGGAAACTAAGTTTTGAATACAGCATTTACCTTAAAACTGCTAACTTCTGAATTACAGCAGCAATTAATACATATTACGTAGGTAGCAGTGTAAAACACGTCTACTTCATGTGAAGCTGGTTTTTGTGAAGAAGATTATTTGTGAAGTCCATTACCTCCTTGCTGCTTTACCCAGTTGCAAGACACTGGATATTTAACATGCATTCATACTGCTTCATTTTGCAGGCTTAAACAGTAGTAGTCATGATTTCCTACTGTAGCATTTCATCTGGTGGATGGTGAACTTGATTTCTTTTGTTTTCTTATCTTGAAGACCGAACTGATTACACTTACACTGTGTTATTGCTCTTAGAAACAGCCTACACCTATGAGTGGAGCTTAATCAGCCACCCTGCTGACTACGGTGGTGAAATGGAGCACAGGCACAGCCAGACTTTGAAGCTCTCTCATGTAAGTGAGCTATAAGCTCAGGCTCGTTGTGTCTGTATGGTCCTTTCACAGAATTGTAACCTGTGGGGAAAGGTACCTGGATTCAAGGAGTTCAAGTGACCTTGAGTCATCTGGAATGTCTTCACCTGTGTGTGTCATCAAATCCATGACAAATTAAAAGTGTCTTTTTATAGAGTGATCTAATAATTTTCCAAATAGAGGAAAAGTTCCTAACTTTGCTTCATATTTCTCACTTCCAGGCAATGACTAGTGGTCTTTTGTGTATGTGTTTATAAAAGTAGATTGAAGATTCAGATATCTAGATTTTTCTCTGTTTACAATGATTGTCAGATTTATGCACACGGCTTTTGGATAATTCAGTATGTAACCCAATTTGTTCTGTGTTTGTCTCAGTTATCAGTTGGACTTTATGCCTTCAAAGTGACAGTTTCTGGTGAAAATGCCTTTGGTGAAGGTTTTGTAAATGTCACAGTCAAACCAGGTAAGTCAGTTGGCTGAAATAATTAATTTTTTTAACACAGATAGTTATACAGCATACTTATCTCCTCATACATATCTGTTACTGTTTGTCAAGGACATCTGGCAGTCCAGTCATGCTGACACGTTTCATATCTTGGTGTCTATAAAGGGTTTTAATGTAGTAGAGCTAAGGAGCTTGCTCACTGTGTTTAAGTGCTTTCTGGTCTTTCACCGTCCTCAGGCAAAGCCCAGGATAGCATCACGCCACCTTTTATGATTCCTTCTCCAGTACAGCAATTAGGCACTGATCTGGCTCTATCTGCAAATTACAGTGCATGGGTCTCATCTGAATTGTAGCAGTTAGAAGCAGCTGAAGGAGAAGACTGCTGTGTCAGCAGACTGCAGTTCAGTAACCTTTTCTCTCCCTTGTCCAAAAAGGACAGCAAGATGCTGCTGCAAAGCTGTCTGATCTAGATTTAATCACTGGAGACTCTTGGTCTGTAAACTTAACATTAGTTTTGCCTGGGCTCTCACTAATGGTTTTTTCTTTCCCCCCGTCTTTCTTACAGCCCTCAGAGTTAACCAGCCACCTGTTGCTGTTGCTTCCCCCAAAGTACAAGAAGTTTCCTTGCCTACAACTTCTACCTTCATCGATGGCAGTCGTATGTACAGGACCATCCTGTGCTTATATCCTGTATTTTTAATATACAGTTGCAACATTATTGTTTGGCAGTTATAAGTGGAATTCCCTCTTCTTTCTCTTCTCAGAAGTTCCCTGATGAATCATGATATATTTTGGGGATTTGAGTCCAGTTATAAATTATTTTAATAAATTTAAAAAATTATAAAATGCAGCCTTCCACTTGGAGATTGAGATGCAGTGTGTCAGGGGCTGCTGCATCCAAACAGCAGCTACCCTTACAGCTTCTTCTGTGCCAGTACAGCTGGGGCCTTGGTAGAGAGCTGTCACATCGGGTGTGATGAGATGTTGTAATTATATTCATAATTACTGAGAGCAGACAAGTTGGAATGTGCGGAGTCTGAGATTTATTTTTTTTTATTCATGCATGTGGAAAAATTGTTCAGAAAAATCATACCAAAGGTAACTTGGAATCTGTGGTTCATGAAGCCTTTTCAAATATACTTGAAGAGACAATTGTAGAAAATCAGTTAGAGATGAGTGCGTGGAAGAGTTTAGTATTCATTTCAGCAATCGCTACAAGAAACTGATATGTTTTTCTTTAATGAATGTAGAAAGTATAGATGATATGAAGATTGTGAGTTACCACTGGGAGGAAATTAAAGGTCCATTGCGAGAGCAGAAGGCATCTGCTGACACACCTGTCTTGCATTTGTCTAACCTTGTTCCCGGAAACTACACTTTCAGGTACCTGTACAGATGCTTTCCTTTGGGGCTTTAACTATTTCTATGTCAGCTAAATGTTTGTTTCCCTTTGTGCTCATATCTACCTCCTCAGACAGAAAATTTCATTTTTCTTCTCCATGCTACCCTCCATTTTGCACAGAGGAGAGACTTAGGGAGCAGTTTTATGAAAAAGTGCTTTCCGTGGTTTTATGATACCAATATAGGGATACTTTTTCAGCACAAAGTTATGTAAATTAAATACCTCCACTTCCAGTAATAACAACTCTGATGAAACTCTTATTACTTTTTTCCCCAGCTTAGAAGATAGCTAGTGCCCTGAGATGAAATTATGCAGTCAGGGTGTGAAAGTCATCCCCTGAAGGGTGATGGCAGACAGAGTAATATTGGCAGACTGATCCTCACAAGACATTGTTATGTGCTGATTTTACTGAGACTCATTCTGTTCGTCATAAAAGCCTTTGCTCTGCTACTGGTTTCCTCTATTTATGCATTGCTGAAGCTGGGTTTTGTCCAGACAATGGAAGCAATGTTTTTGTGGTCTGGGGTGCTTAATTAAAATCAGAGTCCCTTTTCTGAACTTTTTAACTTAAAGCCTAGTCTTCACAAAGGCAGATTTTCCACTGACCCATCTTGGGTTCTTTGGCTACCAGTCAATATATTGTGTGTCAGTGTAGCATCAGCAGAATATCGAAGCCATCATACACAGACATTAAATGTGGGGGTTTGCCAAAGCTTCACCAAAAGTTCTATAGATTCTACTTTTATTCTGTATTCTTTACTGGAATTATTCCGTATTGTACAGTAGCAAAATTTCTTTCCATATTAAAAAAGGAAGAGCTTTCTTGCAAGTAATACTTTCAAGTGTGTTCCAAAGCTAGAGAATTAAGAAATTAATTGTTATGTCTCTGCACCCTTGAGGGAGGCTGACTTACTTGGACAACAGTATGTTCTAGTTGACAAGAAATTAACTGGTCAGCAAAATCCAGTGCTCTTGGTATGTATGGATGTGCACCCATTGCAAAAAGTGTGTGTTCCCTAATGACAGAATTAACGAGCACTAGTTTTGTTCCCACTCAGGTTCCCTTCCGTGTAGTCAGGCTGTATGTAATTTTCAGAACAGAGGTGGATTAGAGATTAGTCAGTTACCACACTGTGGAGGGCAGGTTTCATCCCCTTCAAATGTCTGCAACAGTCTCATTTTAAGATGATTTGGCTTTGTGTTTCTGAGAGGCAGTAATGTTTGGGGTTTTTTAAACCTTGTACGTTTTTAGTTTTGTGACTTGACTTTAAGCTCCATTAAAATTAGTAATAGTGTGCCACGAAGAAATTTGAAGTTAGGATCTGCTGCTGTGCTATAAGTAGAACCTCTGAACATCCAGAGCAGTTCTAGTTATAGATGTTGACAGGGACTGTTTCACTGTGGCTGATGAATGAAATCCCTGGTTTTTACTGAGTACATTTTTAAAAGAGTTTGCAGTGAAATCTGTTTGAAATTGGCAAAGTTGCCATTGACTGCAGGCAGAGGGTTTCATCTGGGATCCAGAATAGCTAGGCTTTTTTTTTTTTTTTTTTTCCCCCCCAAAGGTTGAAAGCTCTGTTTGTAAACAGTTTTCTGAATTTCTTTCCTATCTTGTTGAGGGATATGTGTGTCTGAAGGAGAAGTTTGTATCATCTAATCAGTGTCTCTGGTTTATGTACTGTTTGAAAAATTACCAGAAAGAGTAAGTCTTTGAATTTAGATCTTGGCAGAAGTCCATCTTAAACGGTACTGTTTTTCTTTTGTAGACTCACAGTGATTGATTCAGATGGAGCAGCCAACTCCACCATTGCTTTTCTGACTGTCAACAAACCAGTGGATTACCCACCTATTGCTAATGCAGGACCTAATCAGGCAGTCACCTTGCCCCAGAACTTCATCACACTGAATGGAAACCAGAGCAGTGACGACCATGAAATTGTCAGCTACGAGTGGTCACTCAGTCCCAAAAGCAAAGGCAAGGTTGTAGCAATGCAGGTATGTCAATTTCTCCTTGCACAGGATTAGAAAGCTCTTTTGTCTTTGCCTCTAACATGAGCAAACACATACCTAAGTAACTGCTCAGAAGCACTGAAATATCTAGAATGATGTTACTTTTTTTTGTTGTTGTTGTTGTCCTCTTAGATATATCCAGCTCTTATTTTAGATACTATTTTTAATTCCTGATCATAATTTTTTCCATTCTGTGCGTCCAAACAAACACTGTTATTTGTTCCCTGGTGGTTCGGAAATACGTCAAGTTCACATTGTCTGTCCTTGAACCTGCTTCACAGGTTCCCATCTTCTGAGGTGCTGGGCTTTCTGAAAACTGGTTGTGAGAGAATGTGGGGGTAGTCAGAGTTTTCCTGCAATGTTTTCTCCTGGAGAGAGTAGAACTCAAATGGAAACTTAACTTTCCGAATTGACATGAAAGATAGCAAGACTTTTGGCAGTGTTATGTAGCCATGCTCTGTGGTTTTATGCTCACTAAAACATGGGTTTCCATTGAGGGCTTATGGAATTTTTTCCCTTATTTTCATGGCTGGGGTTTTTCGGGGGGGGGCAAGGGGTTGTGGTTTTGTTTGTTTGTTTGTTTGTGGTTTTGTTTGGTTTTTTTTGTTTTGCTTGTTTTGTTTGTGGTTTGTTTTTTTGGGGTTTTGTTTGTTTTTGGTTTTTGGTTTGGTTTGGGTTTGGGGTTTTTTTTTTGTTGTTTAGTTTGTTGGTTTTTTTTTTTAATCTGAGAAAAGCTAATAATTTTTTTTAATTGACTTGCACTAGGTAAGTTGGAGATTCTTACAGCTCTGTAGACAGTTGAGGTAATTAATGTAATGTAATGAAGCCAACTGAAACTCAGCAGCCATTTTTTATGGGAGACACGATTTCCGCTACGTTCGCAAATGCTTTAGACCTTCAGGACTGGAAAGGGATCACTTTGTAGATCTGTTTAGTAAAGGAGTAATATTGATGCAAGCTTATACTGCAGAGACAGTTACAGAATTAAGGAAGGACTTGCAGCATAATGGCTTATTTCTGTTCATTCACCAAGGAAAAAAAAACTTTCCAAAAGCATCCATGCAACCTCTACTTGTAGTTTTTGAGAGCTGTTCAACCTTAAAACAACCTTCCTGAAAGAAGGGAATGACTGCTTGAGATATCCAGTGGATTCATTGGGTATTGTGGAAATTCCAGTACATGTTACAATTTCTTTTCAACAGACTAGTAATCTTTTTCATGTGCCTAAAGCTGAGGATCGTAGAGTTGTAGAATGGTTTGGGTTGGAAGGGACCTTGAAGATCATTTAGTTCCAGACCTCCTGCCATGGACTGGGACACCTTCCACTAGATGAAGTTGCTCAAAGCCCCATCCAACCTGGCCTTGAACACTTCCCAGGGACGGGACATTCGCAGCTTCTCTGGGCAACCTATTTCAGTGCTTCACCACACTGAGTAAACAATTTCTTCAAATATCTGCCCTCTTTCAGTTTGAAGCCATTCCCTTTTGTCCTGTCACTATCTGCCAATATAAAAAGTCCCTCTCCCTATTTTTTATAAACCCCATTTAGGTACTGGAAGGTGCTATAAGGTCTTCTCTTCTCCAGGCTGAACAACCCCAACTCTTTCAGCCTGTTTTCATAGGAGAGGTGCTCCAGCCCCCCTGATCTATCTTCATGGCCCTTGTCTGGACCTGTTCCAGAGGATGCTGGTCTCTGGTGTGATATCCATTGTTAGCGTTAAATGCTGATTACTTAATAGTTTATCAAGTCCCTTAGTTGTTATTATCATCTTTATCCAAAAAAGCCCCCCAAACGTAATTGGGCCCAGCTATAGGTCCTTTTCTAATAAAATGAACATTTGTAGCATCTCTCATACGAGGAATAACAAATCACAGTGCAGTCATTTTATGAGCTTATATAGATATCAGCTAATACTCTTAAAGAGTAAATTCAGGATAGAGTTGTCTTGTTTGATATGGTTTTTTTTCCTATAAGCCTGTCCTTCTGGGTTCAATTCTGATTTTGCATTTAACAATCTTTATAAATATTAACAAACATCATAATGTTTGTTTTTAAAATATCCCTAAGGAAATGTAATGAGCTATAAGGATTTTCATCAGTGTTTCGTTTCCTGATTGAGAACTATTGTTCAGAAATAATGCAGTAATTATACCAGCAGGAGAAATTAGGATTTATTGTCTATAGTTATTTCTCTGGGTTTTTAGGGACAGTTGCAATAGTGAACACATTACATCCATCTGTGCATCAAATGTTAAGCCTCCTCTTTGTCTGCAAGGTGCTCAAACTGCTTGCTCCAAAACCGTATTTATGAATTAAAACTTCTTTTTTCCTCACATTTGCTCTGTAAGACCTTTCATTATCCATGAACATTCCTGTTTTGTCTCATGCTCTGTCTTGATAAATGTTGTGAAGGGCGTGCGGACGCCGTACCTCCAGTTATCTGCAATGCAGGAAGGAGATTACACGTTTCAGCTGACTGTCACAGACTCTGCGAGGCAGCGGTCCACGGCTGAGGTCACACTGATCGTGCAGCCTGGTAAGTCACCTGCAGGCACCTCTGGGGTGGGCCAGCCCAATGCCTTAGCACTGTTTTCCACTGACTTATCTCTCCACACTGCAGGGGTGTCTGGTATCCCTGCATCAAGGACTCTTCCACCTCTGTTTTCTGTCAAAGCAGACAGTAAAACAAGTGTAGCATCATAAAAATGCAGGTGGTGATCCTGAGGGCTCACACCGGCCTGATTATGTAAGGCAGCCTGCACAGAGATCTGTTTGAGTGCTTCTAAAAGCTAAATTGTAGCTTTGCTTTAATGTCCTACAAAATCCGTTTTGAAAGCTGTTCAGGGTATCAATCAGTGCTTTGCTCAGTTTTCTTATTGCTTTGCAGTTCTTGTGCAAGAGTCCTTGTGTGATTTGAATCTCACCAGAATTACATTGTGTTTTCTAGGAAAAAGTGTCAAGCAAGGAGTTTTCAAAAGCTGCATCTCTCACATGCTTGTTTAGGTTTGGGAGCCCAGAGATGAATGAGCTCAAATGGTCTGGGCCTCATGAGATTATTTTTTTAAATACCTTTTCTTTTTGTGCCGTGTTTGCCTACTACATCCAAAGTGGTTTTTTTCTGTCAATGTGAAGGCTTCACATCCCACCATTGGGCAATGTTTTATCTTCTTATTGTTGCTTAATAAATATCTTTTTTCTAAATGATCCCTTCTGGCACAACTTTACAGTGGGCATTTACTGCAGAAATCAAGAACATAAATTTGAATTACGGTTTGTGGTGGTGCCTTTAAAACCTGTTAGAGTGTGCAGCTAGAAAGATGCTATTGCTGAAGTCAGGTCTAAGGGCAAATAAATACCCAGGAAAGTGGCAACGTTACCAGTTTTACCATGTCACAAAAGCAGAGGCTGAAAACAGAATGACAGGTTATATGTTTTTGCACTAAGTCCTCAAAGGCTGTGAATTGGGATTAACTTAGTGGCATCGTGCTGACCTTGAGCAGCAGAAAACAGGGGTCAGTATCTTCTTTGAGGGCAAAGAACCATGTGGGAGGTTTTGAAAGGGATGGAGCAGTAGGACCACAAGAATACGCCCACCACTCCTGTTATGTAACATTTCATGTAAGGCATAGAGCATGCAGGAAATTTTTTGGGAGTGTGACTGTGCCTACGGTGCAAAGGGGAAGTATTTAGTGTTGGCTTGTTGCAAAGCTGATCTCTCCTACCTGCTGGCTTGTGCATGTTATACTTGTGATTTGTGCTTTTAGAGCCAATATAGCAATTTTTTAATAAAATACTCTGTGTAAAATCTTCCCTCTGATTGGAAAGGCTTGCCAGTGACTACCTAGTAAATGCCATACGCTAAATATTAATTTGCAGAAAATAACAGTCCTCCAGTAGCAGTGGCTGGCCCTGACAAAGAATTGACCTTCCCAGTAGAAAGTGCTACACTGGATGGAAGCAAAAGTCAAGATGACCAAGGCATTGTCTTCTATCATTGGGAAAATATCAGGTATCTAGAGATTTTACTAATCTCCAATAAAATAGAGAACAAAGTGAAAGTGCTTTGGTTTAGAGCCTCTTTAGAGACCTCTCTTAGAGCAATTGTGTTGGGTGATGCACTGTTTGAGAATTGCTTTCAGGACCTTTCCACTTGGGTGGTAATAGGGTAAGAAACAGTAATTTTAAGTTCAACTTGAGAAGCTTAGGCAACCTCTGTGTATGTTCTGCAGTGTTTCGTTTTGAAGCCTACTTTTATAAAATTAAGAGAAAAGGACAGGAACTTCTGTGTCTCCTGTTTAAAAAGGAAGTAGCAGACTTGGCTACCCTCCTGTAATATATGAAGTTTTCCCATTAGTGTTTAGAACTAGGGTTTCTGAGTTACTTGTTAATTGAATAATAAAGTAAATTGACAGTCAGTTTATCCTGAACTTTCAGTAATGGATGATTGAAGCAGTCTTGAATGATGATTGAAAATGTTTTAAAAAGGTTTGTATGTTTATGTGCAAATCTAACTGATCCTTAATAAAAGGACAAGCTCATACAAGCATCATACCTGCTACAGGAAGAGGTTTGCTGGCAGCCAGTACATATTGTGAATGGCTCATAGAGCAATATCATTTGCATGCTTCCAAGGAATAGTACAGTGGTGAGATTGAACTTCTGGGGTGCATTTTCTGCTCTTCTAATAACTGGGCATGTGGTGCTTGGGTGCCTTGAATGCCTTTAAAAAATGCATTTATGCATTCTCTAAACTAAACTCATGTCTCATATAGTTCTTTAGCCATCAGTGCTATAAAATAAAGGAAATGTCATGAGCAGTGCTGCTGAACAAATGGTTTGGTTGGCTGTGCAGGATTATGTTTCTTGTTTTGTTTCAGTGGACCAAGCTCTGTACAGATGGAAAATGATGACAAAGCAGTAGCAACTGTGACTGGTCTTCAAGTTGGTACCTATCGCTTCAGGCTGACTGTGAAAGACCAGCAGGGCTTAAGCAGTGCATCTGTGCTGTCTATAACTGTGAAGGAAGGTAAGCCTCGAAGGCAGGTAAGCCTGGTTGCTTTGTCTTAGTATATGGTGGGCAACTTGCCAGTTAATTCAATAACTGACAGAATGTAAAGGAAATCAGAACAGAAAATTATTAATACATTTGTTGTCATATTTCAGGGGTGTTCAGTAAGACTTGTCTGCTATTCTGTAATGAAGTAGTATTGTAAGTAACTGTCAGAATTAATTTTGTTTGCTGCAATTAAAGTTCAATATATGCAAAATTAGTTGTAATAAAAATGTTCCAGATTAATATTGTTGACAATGATATGTCTACATCATTAAGAAAATACGCTTTTATTTTATTTTTAAAGTTAAGCATTGAGCAGAAAAACTGTGGATTTTAAGTAACCTCCAAGAAGCGATATCTCAGTGAATCAATTTCCATGTAAAAATTTAGTATTAAGAGACCTGTTTGTTGCTTTGGTTTTTTGTTGTTTTTTCCTTTTTATAGAGGGAAACAGCTGCTGTGGTGTGGGGTTTTGGTGATTTGGGGTCTTTTTGTGTTGGGTTGTTTTTTTTCCCCAAAATGCATACTGTGGAAGAGGCGTCAGGATAATGATAGAATCACAGACTATTTTAGGTTGGAAGGGACCATAAAGATCATCTAGTCCAAACCACCCTGCCATGGGCTGGGACACCTTCCACTAGACTAGGTTGTTCAAAGCCCTGTTCAGTCTGGCCTTGAACACTTCTGGGGTTGTGCTGAGTTCAGCAATAGCCCAGGATATGGTTGGGTGTCTGGGCCGCAAGTGGACATTGCTGGATCATTTTGAACTTCTTTTCAGCCAGCACCCCCAAGTCCTTCTCCTCAGAGCTGCTCTCAGTCCATTCTCTGCCCAACTTGTACTTGAGCTTGGGATTGCCCTGACCTGTGTGCCTCTTTGAGAAGAAGCTGGACTCTGTTTTACCCATATGCATAATTCCTTGAACCATTTCAGAGTTTCAGTTAGGTGTTTAATTAGAGATACATGGCAACAGCTCTGACCGAATGTGTTTTATGTTTCATTTGTGCTGTGAACTGTAGTCAGAGCATGTTTTGTCTACGGTCACGGGTTCAATATTAAAAATACCTAGTTTTCCAATAGCCAAGTTTAGTCAACTGCTTTTATTTGGAAGACACAAGATCCCTTGTATCACAGAAAACTCTGCTGTTCTGAAGAATAGAGTTATAGCCAATGCCCTTGAGATCTGCCCAGTATTGAATTACTTATCTCCGACTAATTATGTCCACTGAGGTATTTCACTCAGCCCCACAGGTTGCTGGATCTCTGTCTTGTCAGTTGTGTTCTAGAGAAAAGTCAGTGATGTCTGGTTTCTGGAAAGAGAGCGTGTTTCTGTTTCTTTGGCTTTTTTTTTTCACCATGTGCCCAATGGGTGCCTTAATCTCACTGCTAATGGTAAGCAGTGAGAACTGGATTTACCCTTAAATTTCCTGATTGCCTAAATACAGGCGTTATGAAGATACAAGTTCTTTCACAAACTTCTACTGGGTAATAAGTGATTCTCCAGATGAAAAGATCCCAGCATGGTGATCTCATGCTGGGCTGTGTTTCTAAGTAGGTAGAAAATATTTTTGCTTGACTGAGATGATCTGATGTTTAAGTTATCATGAGACTGTAAATAGAATATCCCATAATTATTTTTGAAAAAGATCTTTCGCCTCATGGTGCAGCTCTGCTTTTGTTAGACTGTAAGTCTAAGTAGTCTTGAAGCCAAATTTTGTATACGTACTCATCCTTTCCCTGTAGCTTTAACATGAGATTGTGTTGTTATTGTCTGTAATCATCAGGTAAAGAATTGGAGCGTGGGTGTATTGGCAATGACAGATTACATTTCTCATGTTTTGAAAGCAAATCCTTATCCTCCACTATTTTTATGGCTAGAAAACAACAGTCCACCCCGGGCGCATGCTGGTGGGAAACATGTTCTTGTGCTTCCAAATAACTCTGTTACCTTGGATGGCTCAAGGTCTGCTGATGACCAGGGGATTGTGTCATATTTGTGGATTCGGGATGGTCAAAGCCCAGCAGCTGGGGTAAGTTTCTTGAGGGTTGCAATGAGTCAAATTCAGCTTTTGTTATGCATGTAGTGTCATTGCAGCCACGAGAGCAGGTGTGACTTGTAAGATGCTGTGATGTATGGTGTCTGTTTCTGGTTTGTCTCCCCTGCTCTCTCTAATGCTGTGGTTCAAAGGGGTTGTGATATTTTCAGTACAGCTAGAGAATATGATAGCTAAGGAAGAGCATTGCAGCAATGCAGACTTAGTTGGGAAAGACTGGAGACAGAAGAATAGAGCTATGTCTCTCTTAGAGTAATTGGTGATAGTATCAAGCTAATGTGTTAGAGAGAAAAGTCGTCTGAAATCCAGCTGTTCCAGAGCAGTAAGGATCTGAGAGAACAAGAAGTACTGATAAAGACTAAGAGATCATGTCTGGTATCAGAGGAGGTAAAACTTGTGGTTTAAGATAAAAATAGTATTTGATGGTAGATGTGTAGATACCCTTGCCTGGCAGACCATGGTGAATAGCCTGGGTCATCAGGGCAGAGAAGTCTGCTTTCTGAGAGAGGCAAAAAGCAGAAATGCCTCATGATAAACTAAATGTTCTACTAAACCTGGGATAACTTGTTTTCCTTATCTCACAAAGTGTTGTGGACAGCTCTTTGCACTCAGAAAGATACTGAAAAGTCAGCAAGTGCTGAGAGAGGAGAAACAGCAAAATCCAAACAAAGCTTCTAGAGGCAATTCACATCAGGGTGTAAGAATTGAAGAGATTTAGCTTAAATATAGCTGGCAGAGTTGATAGTTGAAAATACATGAACTCTAAGGAAAGGAAATTAACAGTTAAGAAAGCAGAACTAAGGATAGTGGAATAAAATAGAGAAATAATAATGTAACTGTCTCGGTTTTTCAAGCAAATGAGTTCTTTAGATTGCCAGCTGTTCTTTCTGTTTTGTTGTTGTTTTGGTTTTTTTTAATGAAAATATCCATACTGTGCAGACATCCTCATTAACTTTCACTTCCAAATTGTCCTTACTCTGCTATAAACTATGGGTAGGTCACATTTGTCCCAAGAGTCAAAGCAAGAGCTCACACTGTCGTACTGGATAGCCGACTTGATAGTCAAACCTGCAGCTTTCCCTGAGGGTGTGATTATTCCTTTTTTGCAGGATGTGATCCATGGCTCAGACCACGAGGCAGTACTGCAGCTAACTAATCTGGTGGAAGGAACTTATACTTTCCATTTGAAAGTGACGGATGCTAAAGGAGACTCAGATGTTGATTCAGCAACTGTTGAAGTGCGGCCTGGTATGACAATTAAAAGGTCATCGATACGTTGTGAATACCACATCTTTGTTCTCCTTTTCACTTACTTATTTAGATGTTGACAAGATTCTCTCAAAGCAAACAGCTCTCTCTCTAACTACCTTCTTATTGTTCTCTGAATAGGCCTGAGTGTGTTAGAAGATGACATGTCAGGATTCCTAACTGCTGTAATTGCCTTAGTAGGAGCATCAGTAAATAAAAATTATACTTTCTAGTTAATATTTTCGTTAGGCTTTTATTCCTCTTCATTTATTGTAGCTTTTTGTTGTTTTTTTTTTTTTTCCTCACTGTTAGTCAGTTTGGCCAGTAGAAAGAGATGGGAGCTAAACATTAAGTCTAGGTACAAATGCTGCAGTTGTGTGCTTGATGATTGAAAGTGTGGCTTTATGTTTGTTTTTCTTCTTTCCTCCTGAAGGAAGAAAGAATGTTAGGGAGTTGTAAACTGTCTTTTCATGGTTTGATATTGCTTGTTTTATAGACTTGTTTTGAAATGCAGGATAAATAGCTGTATGATGGAAATTGAAGCTTCAGTTTTCTTGCTTGTCTGACTCCTGGGCAGTGATTTTCTGTTCCTCACTTTATTGTTGAATGTATTCATAATTGGCTCGTGATTCTCACTGGATGACTGTAAAGTTTCTTTTCTTTGCAAAGTACTCTAGAAGTCCAAGTACTATTTAACAGAACCCTCAGTTTGTAAGGGTGAACATATCTGACATTTCTCGAATTAGCCATCCTCAGACATACAAGTTTGTCTTTGGCTCTCTTTTCCTGGGTGATAACCAGTAGCAAATAAGTAGCAGGGAACTTGGTAATTACACTCAACCTGATGCTTACCTCAGACTCAACCTAATGCTTACCTCTGACTTTAAGATGGCAGCATTTAGGGGAACAGAAGTTGCACAGAAATATGTAAATGGTGAACTGAAGTGCACCCTGAAGTACTCTTATTTCGATTGATGGGTTTGTTTCAGAGGGAATGTAACAATATAGGCTAAGTACTTTTTTAAGAACATGAAAGAGTTGGCTTTTCAGTGATAAAAGTCTTACACAGGAAAATAAAGTATTAATAAATACTTTCAAGTACTGCATGTTGTCTTTAGTTCGTACTGAAATATTTGCCAGGCTCTGAAAGAATAGTATGTTCTTCTTCTGTCAGATCCCAAAAGGAGTGGTCTGGTGGAGCTGATTCTGCAGGTTGGAGTGGGACAGCTGAGTGAACAGCAGAAGGACACTCTGGTGAGACAGCTGGCTGTACTGCTGAATGTTTTGGATTCAGATATCAAAGTTCAGAAGATACAAGCCTACTCAGATATAAGGTACAAAGATATGCTGCTGTGCCAGAAAGATTTGTGATTTTCTTTGCCTGTTTCACAGCTCATAATTAGTTGCAAAATAACCTTTTCTAAGATGACAAAAAATGCTGTACTTCTCAACAGAATATACTTTCAAAGGTGAATTTCTTCTGTGGTAGAAAATTGATGAAATAAGCTCTGTGGAGGTCTAGAACTGAAGTATTTTGTTTAAAAAACACAGTTTTTCTATATAGATTTTTTTTTTTCCTTTAGGGAAAGTGCAGAGATATATATTTCAGTGTCTTTGTTCCATACAGTGCTACTATTTTTTCCAAATTCTGCATAGAGAGAAACAGAGAGACTTTCTCACAGTAAAGCAAGTATTGTATTTCAAAATAAGGTTCCAACTGTATTTGATCAAACCCTTTTGTTTCTACTTCTTCTCTGAAGTTTTGATATTGTTAATATTTTATAAACATTTTCCCAGGTAACTGGTAATGAAAATCCATTTTTTGCAGAGGAAACTCCCCAGTGGGTACTCCTATATGTGTTTTTTTACTTTGAAGTAGAAGTACCTCACTTTCTGTAGAGAACTAGAGATGGGCCACAGAACCCAACTCATGTTGATATGAGTTACCTTTAAATTGCTTCCTGTGAACTATTTGGCAATGTGAAGTTCATTTTGGAGTTTATTTAGCTCTCAGGTAACCTCTTAAAATTTAAAAACACAGTTTGGAAAATCTAGCATTTATAGCTTTGATATTTTTATTAACAGCTTTTTAAATTAAAATGTTCCCTGAAGTGTCTGATACAGGATGAGATCAACGCCACCCAAGTTAAAAGTTGTGGATGATGGGGGAGGAGGGCTTCCACATGAAGTCTCTGTATCCCTTGCTTCTGAGCTTTTACTCCTATTTAATTCAGTTTCCTAAGGTTAGTGAAATTGCTTCAGAGAGTTTTATGACAGGTTCTGCATGAGGGTGGAATAAAAAGTGTGTATGTACTTCTTAAAGCAGAAGTCAGCAAGACCAGGAGTGGAATTACATTTGCTGTTGTCCTCACATTTCTTCTGTGGAACTGAGAAGCCAAAGAACTGCTGGTGCACCAAGCTCAGAATGAAGTCTGTGTCATTTGGAGTTGACTGATCTGTGGACAGAATTTCCGAATCTTTATCAGTGGTGACATTTGCTTTCCAGAAACAAACAAAACTAAAGGCTATATGTCTTTATTACTGAATGCCTGACAAAAATGATCTTTGACAGCAGTCATCACGTTCTTTCTGCAGCACCGCAGTTGTGTTCTACGTGCAGAACGGGCATCCTTCCACGGTGATCAAGGCATCAGATGTCTCAAGAACTTTGCACGTGCAGCTCTTGAAACAGAAGGCTGACTTTCTGCTCTTTAAAGTCCTGCGAGTTGACACGGCTGGTATGTTTTGGATCGTGCTTCCTCATCTTGGAACTTTGTGTGCATTTTGGCTAACACAGCACCTGGAAACAGTGCATGAAGGCCTTCTGTCTGCCGTCTGGTGTCTGGGCTTGGGTGTAGCTTTCCAAAAGATGATGCTGAAGACAATGGTTAAAACGTTTCATGATTTGTGGAAAACTTGTGTTCTTTTAAAAGACATCATCTTCACAGCAGGCAAAAGTACATCTTAATCTGGTCTGCGTCGGGAAGGCCTGGGGAATGAGGATAAGAGGACCTTACATAACATCTTTTCTTGGAAGATGGGCAAAATTTAATATAGCCATAATATAGATATGTTTCATGTCTCTGGTTCCTTCAGAGCTTATAGTGTTTAGTAAATAGGCTGGTAACCTAACTTGTTCTTGTCTGCATGTATCAGGCAGACTGATCGTGTGACTGCTTGTTATAACCTAGTCTTCTGATATTTTAAATATAGACAGGCCACTGGGGTTTCTTATAATGAACTGCTTCTTTTGCCCAAAAAGGATGCATGGCAAGTTGTCCATTTACACAACTGACTCACGTTTGGTTTTGTTCGCAGCCTGTCTTTTGAAATGCTCTGGACATGGGCACTGTGACCCCATAACAAAGCGCTGCATTTGCTACCAGCTGTGGATGGAAAACTTGATACATCGTTATCTAAATGATGGAGAGAGTAATTGTGGTGAGTTTGGTGTTGTAGGATGTATTTTAAGAGTACCTCGTAGTCTTGTGACTGTTGATTATTTGCTCTCAGAACTTACAAGGTGGATGCTGAGGGAGGACTAAAACAGCCTCTGTTTTCCAGCCCAGCAGTACGTTTCTGTAGAAAGATATTTGAATAATTTCTTGATATTATAATATCTTGGCAGTAGTAGCCTGCATTTAAAATATTTTAAAAGTTTAAATTTGAAAAAGAATCACTATCTGATGAAAAAAAAGTGAAAATTTTGTCATGGGAGAGAGATTTTGCAACAATTTAGGGCCAGTTGGAGGGATTGTTGAATAACATGGGCACTGCAAAGCTTTTGAGTAGGTTTGTTGCAAAGGTGTGAAAGAGACAGCAACTTAGAGTCTCTGATTGGGTGGTTGATGCTTCTGTGCCAGAAGTGTGATCTGATCTAAGCAAAGAAGACATCAGTGTTCTGAACTGACCAGTATAGAACCTCAGTTTCTTAGCATGATAAATTCCACTGTTTCTTTCAGTTTGCCTGTTGCATCTAGGAAATGCAGTTTAGTTTCAGCAGCATCATCCTGTCTATATTCTGTGGCACACCTAACTTATCAGCTTAGATTCTCTATTTTAATAATTAATACTTAAATTTAAATTAAATTTGTCTTTTACTTAAGTTGAAATAAAGCTCAACTCTCTAAGTGCTGTGCTGTGGAGGCTTGGAGACATTTGCTGAGCAATGCAGTAGCCTTCAAGTTAATCCATGAATGTTTATAAGGAGCTTAGTACAAGCCATTAAGTAACCATGGGCTATGTAGTAAACAAAGACTAATGACAACCCAAAGAGGGTGGTAGTCTTTAAGTCTGAGGCTGGGACCCCCTGCAGTCCTGCTCTAGTGCTGTGTTATTCCTCAGTATAATGATAACACTGAAAATAACGAGCATACACATGTTGGAATTCACATGATTGCACATCTCTCTGTATCCTTCTGTTTTCCTGGATTTCTAAATGTAAGTGTGCAGATGGAAAGATCTATCTCTGTTCAGCTGCTCTTTTAAAGCACTACTAAAATGCCAGACCCAGAGTACACCTATGTTTATTTCAGTTAGAGAATGATAACTGAGGTGGTAATCATGCCCCTTTGCAGAACTTTCAGTTCCCACTTAGACTTTGGAAATCTTGTGATGGTAAAAGGTATTTACGAGTGGAAGAAAATTTTCTAACATGCACTTTCAGTCTTAAAGCTCAAAAATTTTTAAGAATTCTTCTGAGAATATGAAGGTGCTGAGTTTTCCTAACTTTCTGTTGCCACTCCCCATTCCTCAGAATTGGTTATTTTAATAGGGTTTGTATTAAAAATTCTTCATGACTTTACAAAGCACTGTTGTGTTTCTTTTTTCAGAGTGGAGTATACTCTATGTGACTGTATCTGTTTTTATTTTGATTGTGGTCATGGTAGGGCTTGCCTGGTTCTGCATCTGCTGCTGCAAGAGGTACATGATTTCTGTTACTTTTTGATGGGGTATATGCAAAAACTGCTGTATTTTAGTCCAGTCCTTAGCACTAAACCACTGAACTCTTTTCAGCTTCCTGTAGCTGTTTCTATAGAGACACACTTTTGCTGAAAAAAGGAGTATCCATTTGTGTCTCTGTGCTTCTCTACATTAAAAAAACCCCAAAAACCTAATGTTGCAGTGTCCTTCGTATTAAGTGATAATTAATGTCAAATGCTGAGAGTATACTGCAGATCTCCACAGTCTCCCTCTGAGTCCTCCAGGTACTCTATGCTAACAAAAAAGAGTCACACCCTGAAGGTCACTCACTGATAAAGGAATGTTCAAGGCCATGGGAAAGGATTTGCTCCCAGTCTGGTGTTTCCCTTGGACAGGAAGGGTGGGCAGGTGGGCTGCACGTGGCTGACAGGCAAGGAGTACTCCAGTGATCTCAGTTATGCAGACTTCTTTCTTCCTCTTTCCTTAAACAGTTCTGTCTACTACTGTATGTTGTTTCCCTTTGTGCCCTCCCTCCAGTCTTTCCTGGTGAGCTGATAAGAAATTCTCTTTCAAGTGACAAGCCCCTGCAAGTTCTGTCACCAGAGCAAGTGTTCTTTCTGCAGCCCAAACAGCTGATCAAATAGATAGCTTGTTGAGGTGTTAGTAAAAGATAAAATGCTGTCAAAGTCTTTCTATATTTTCAACTTTTTGCAGTATGTAAAGGATGTGTCGGAGTTGATACTGATTTTATTTTTGTGGTTGAAGGAATGGTGCTGTTAGTAGAAAACTTTAAATGGTAAAGTGTGTCCCACTCAACCCCCACAGACTTATGTAGATTTGACGATAAAGGGATTCTTTATTAGTTCAGCTGCTTCTGTCCTTTGTCCTCATGTGGCTTGTGCCAGAGAGTGAGAGCTGGTTGATACAGATCCATGTGAAAAAGGGGAAGGAAATGCTGCACAGGACAGAATGGCAAGAGATTCCCTTTGCCTTGGGGAAACTACAGAGAAAAGTACACTGTAGTCCCAAGATTTGACTGGAGTTTTGGAGGTTTTAAGGACTTTGAGTTGCCAAATTAATTCTTTTGTTTGTTTGTTTGTTTTTGAAGACCACAGAGGGAAGGCTGTTGCTGTAATGTTGGCTGAGCTGTAAGGTGGCTTCTTCACTGGGAATTGTGAGGGCAAATGAATATATGTCTGCCTGGTCTGTAGTAACTATGTTGAAACTGAACAAACTTGAACCCCTGTGGCCTAGGAAAGCAAATGAATCCGTCTTGATTTCTTCGTCTTTGTATATCAGAGAGAAAATATACTGTCTTGTCCAGGTTGTACAGCTGCTTTATGCAGGTATAAATAAACTGGAACAACTGTTTTGAAGTGGAGGTGAGAAAGCACAGTGACATTGTGTACATCGGGGTATATAGCTACGTGTATGAAAACGGAGAGGGACCAGAGTTATGTGTGTATATGAGAATTAAATATCTCTGTGGTAACTTCCTTTCTAGCAGAAAGAGGACAAAGATACGAAAGAAAACAAAATACACCATCCTAGATAACATAGATGAGCAGGAGAGAATGGAACTACGACCCAAATATGGTAAGTGCCATATGGTAAGTTGTGAACTCATCCACCAAGCGTACAGTTAATGTGTCTGACCTGTATAGTCAGGAGGAGCCCAGAAACTGGCCTAGTAGTTTGGGAATGGCGGACTCAGACAATGGATGGGCTGGAGGAGAATTGCTTCATTTCTTTTATGAAGCCTTGGGCTCAGCCACTGCTCTGAGCTTCTAATTAATCTTAATTAAGAACATCTTGCTGTCCCACAGACTTTCTCTATGTAATCCTTTCTCATCTGCACATACTTTAATTTGGAGCTGTTTTATTGCTGCCCAGTGGTTCCTTCCTGACCTATAAATGCTTTGTTAAACCTCAGTTGACTTGAGCTGCTGTTTACATATACTTTGATTTCCTTGAATTCCAGTTTTTAGCAGGGGAAGTGTTGGAATCCAAGAAATTAAAATCATCCTGAGAAATTGCTCTCCTAGAAAGACAGAGATAACACTTCTGTAGAAACCATGACCTTACATTCCCACTTATGTTAATAAGACAGTTGAGTGGACAGACTAATTTCCAGATTTAAGGTATTAAAAAATACATTAGGTATGTACTAAGATAATCTAATTGTTTCAAATTTAAATGCATATATTCAAATTTCAGAGCCATAAACTGATAGGCTTCTAGTTAAGTCAGAAGAGCATCTGCCCGACAGTATGTGATAGTTCTTAGTCCAGTTTTTATATTGGTGGTGGCAGTGGTGCATGCTGTTACATTACACTGCAGAGAAGGTTTTCACTTACTTTTCATATCACAACGGGACAGTGGTGGTTAGTTATTACTAAAAAGTGAAATCTTTCTAATGTGTTCGTTTTGCTTTTTTATTGTCAGGTATAAAACACAGAAGTACAGAACACAACTCCAGTCTGATGGTGTCCGAGTCGGAGTTTGACAGTGATCAGGACACTATCTTCAGCAGAGAAAAAATTGAAAGAGAGAATCCTAGAACACTTATGAATGGATCCATCAGAAATGGAGTTTCCTTCAACTACAGCTCCAAAGACAGATAACTGAATGAGGGTAAAAAGCACAGAACAGGCTGGTGTGACACGTGAAACATGTTGGCCCACCTCTGTCTTTGCAGAACCAAAAGCTTCCTAAAGTATCAACTAATTGCAGATGAAAGGCTAAATTTGTAACACAGGTGGAGGAAGGAAGAACGAAGGAAGAAGGATTAGATGGTCAGCTAACTCTTCATGTCACCGTTATAGGAAGAAGGAAAAGCACATCTTATTTCTTCCATTTTTCATGATGAATGTTTGTCTGAACTTCTGAAGGCCCTTTTTTCTACGTCGCTGCTACAAAATTAGCCAGGGCTGTTGTGCTACAGACTGTGGTAATTAACAATGGCATATAGATTCGTGTTCTATGTTTCTAGCACTCTCTTGGAAAAGCAGTGTGGTTTATAACAGCAGAAGCCAATAAATCCCATTACAACTATAGAGAGTAAGATGTGGCCACAGGCTCCATCTTAATTTTCAGTTTAGGATGGAAACACAAAGAGCATTTTTAGTGCATTGTGTTTATCAGACTGTGCTTTGTGAACTCTTTTTCTAGGGTACTATTCATGAGGTGGAAATGTCTTTGTTTTGTTTTCAAAGAAAGTTTATCCCTGTATTTTCATAGGAGATATGGTGTCTACATAGGAAAGTCTACACAGGAAAGTCCAGCCCTAGGCTGCTTCTGTAATTATGAAAGTGCTTTGTCTCTGCCATGTCGATCCGGAAAACTGTAGCGCCTTCAGAAGCATCCCAAGGAACTTTTTGCTTAAAGATCACTTTTGAGGAGCTCTGAAGCTTCTAAGACTGAACACTCAGCTGAGATGTGTTTTCATCTGTCAGCCTTAGTGCTCAGTTAAAGAATGGGCCAGGCACTTGTGTAGTGAAATGCTTGTGGCAAATACCCTGTGTGAAGCAGGAGGTCCAACACCTACCTTCATTGTCATGGGAATCGGTACTGAACAAGGTTTTAGCTTGAACATTAAATTGTTTTACTTTTTCCTCTGTGGCTACTCAGTGACTGGATGTGTTGTCCTGAAGAGATTCTTTCAGGTTTTTGGCAAGGGTAGATGTATTGAAGTTCTGATATTCTTGTCTGCAGTCTGGATAATTTCTTCACAGCCTGCTTGTTAGGCTTTAAAATCATATGCCGACAATACTGCTCTTGAAATCCCAAACTGAAGACCTAGCTTTTATACATAAGCCTCACTTGTGCGGACATCTGTGTCAGTGGTACTGTTTAGCCATGATGTCAGCTTTTTCTGGGGGTACTCTACTGATGTGCTGGAGTCTTGGGCTGAGATGGAGGAATGATGTGTTTCATTCCTCTGGGAACATTTTGGAGAGAGTTTTTTTGTTTTTAAGCCGGTGGTAGAGAACCCATTATTGGAGAAGGATGGATCAGTATAGACATCAAGGGGATCAAGGGGAGCAGCATAGAAGGCTCAGGGAGGGCACATAGCCTATCTTTAACATGAAGAATAATTTAGCAGAGAATTTGGGGGCTTTCTCCATCCCTTCTCCTTAGAAGTCTGAGAGAGCAGAATATCTGGGTTGAACACTGGGGCTTCTGTGCTTCTCTTGTTAATGGAGTTGGGCAACTAGGTTAGAAGGAATCAGTAGTCAAAAGTTGCAGCAACACGGCATGCTCATAATTTGTTTCATGCCTTTGATTTTCAAAAGCAGCCAGCAAGAGTCTCTAAGGCTGAAAGTGCAGCACTAAGGAGTATTTATCTTGTACCTAGCACTGCATTTCTCTGAAGAGATTTGTGTGGCTGCAGGAGTCATCATGGAGGGAGAGGCTGTGAAGGGTTAAAAAGGGCTAGTGCAGGTGTTGTCTATGTTTTTCTCATACCCACCAGCAAGGTGCAGTATAAATGGTATGATTTGCTTTCTTCAGAAACCAAGTTTCAACTCTGTGTATGGGGTGTTTAGCATATTTATTGAAACAAATCTACTTTATCACACTCTCCCCCTTCTTGAGAGTGTGTGTGTATATGTATATATATTTTTAAATAACTTGGTCAATAAAAGCAAGGTCAGCTTCTAATGTCTTTCAGTTTCTGCTCCAGGTGTGTTAATGTAATAATGCAGTGTTTACTTTAAAGCATTCCTGAATAAAGTTAAGGCCCACTCAAAATACTAATTTTTTTTTTCCTTTGAAATCCCAATGTTGGGCTTAATTCATTCTGCGTAACTTCCCAAAATGTTCCAGCAGAAATCATGCTCATGGAAACATGCATTTTTAAACAAGCAAACAAGTTGCTTAAGCAATTTCAACTTTGTATTTGCCATGCTGCCATTAATGCTACTGCTAAATACTGTCTCCAGTGTGCCTTTCTCTATAAACTTACCTTTTAGGACATGTCAGTGCATTCAGCAGCATCCACCAGTTTTGTGAAATCAGTCACTTTATGTTTTGGGTTTATTTTATGTGTAAGGCCAGTGCAAAAGGCTAGGAGGTTGTTCTTTCAAGGAATTAAAATTCAGACATCTTTTAAAAAAAAAAAAAAAAAAACAAAAAACCAAAAGCAACTAAACAAAAACCCCCAAAACTCAACCAACCAAAAAAAACCACCCCAAAACAAAAACTCAAACCGA
This sequence comes from Lophotriccus pileatus, assembly GCA_035583135.1. NCBI lineage: Eukaryota > Metazoa > Chordata > Aves > Passeriformes > Tyrannidae > Lophotriccus > Lophotriccus pileatus. The sequence goes on from JAWWES010000081.1 coordinate 58,384,961, forward strand.
ACCCCAAAACTAAAGATTGATTCTCTAGTAAAACAAATACAGGAATCAGGGTTTTCTTGTTTTGTGTGTAAGCATACATTGTCAACTCTGTCCTTTTAGGTAAACAGTCTTCTCTCCCTCCGTCAGATGCATCACATATAAGTACTGTTCAGGCATCTGTTCTGTGCTGTCAGCTGTTTGCCTATAGGGTATCAGTTTTGCTGTTCTGGTCTCTCTGGGCAAACAGAACTGTGCACACATGCAAGGAACTTAACAGTGTGTGAACTTAACAGAGAGAGAGTGGGTGCATGTGTTTTATGTGCTGGATGCACTTTCCTTACAAAGTCTGATATTCTTGAAATAATTGAGTTTAGGCAAATGTCCTGTTCCTGCATTTAGCCTCAAGTGAAACTAGTTTTTGCCCTGTAAAAAAACTGATAATGGGCAGTAGTCAAATGGAGCTTTGGGATGGTGCTAGTAAAATGACATTTAGTGTAGTCTTCTGACATTTATTTGAGGTTTGAGAGAGGTAAACATTCTTCTAGAAGAAGGGAAATTCAATAGAGAGGTGAATAAGTTTCTTAATATCAGTTATTGCTTATCATTGATCCTAACTAGAATACTAATCCATTATTTCTGCAGCAAAGAAAAACCCATTTCACATTCCTTTTATGTCCTGAACTCCCCAAGGCAAAGGAGAGAAATAAAAAGTTTAGTAATAAATTTTAAAAAGGAGGCAGCAAAGGCAAATAATTTTTGTACAGGCTATGAATCAAGTGCAGATGAGCTGCAGATTTGTAGTTTGTCTCTGTATGGAAGCACTTCTCCCTGTGGGGGGCTGGGTGAGCTATTACAGAACTTATATTAGGAACCTGTTTCTAGAAAATGTTATTTATTGCTATTGTATTGTAACTGGAACTGTTTCTGAGCTGAAATTGCTCCATTTATATAACTAATAAATTTTTGTCTTTCCTTTTAGGAACTTGTCAGGTACTCTTTTAGGCATGGTATTCTGTATTGGACTCATCACTCAGGTCAGGCTAATAGACATACATTGTATACCATAGCTTATGTCTGCACTCAAACATAAGAGCAGTGCAATAGCTGATCCCTTCCTTTCCTACTGACAGAAGCATCTTTTTCTAGAGAGGTGACATAATTCAGTACATCAGAGAGCAGGAAAAAAAATAATTTATTGCAGTTCACAGTAGGTTTTCTTGTGGTGCTTGTCCTTACTTGGTTTAATTGGCTGTGTGTAAATAATCACCAGCTGTCCTACCAAGTGTGGTAATTTCACAAGCTTTGTGGCTTACTCTGTAACAAATCCAGTACCTGAGAGTGTTTGTCAGTATAATGGCTGTATAATCAGTGTGCAATATAACCCAAAATACTGTGTTAGATAGAGGCAGGTTATGCTGCCTGTTTCTGAACTTCAAAAGAAAAATCCTTGCATCAGTGTGTGTGAAGTTTGTGCTAATTTGTGATAATAAAAGGTACTATGAGATACAGGTGTCTTTTTGTAAGGAAAAATTGTACACCATAAAAGCTACTTTTTAAGTGTATTTGGATACATGGTGCCACGGTCTTGGCACCTCATACATTCATGCTGGATTCCTGCAAGGGGATACTTGCTGCTGATGAGATACATAAATGTCCTGTATTGAGGAATGGAATCTGCCCCTTTGTTATTGCACTGTACATTTTGTTAACAGCAGTAGCCTGCCCCCATCCCTTTGAGTAGACTGGTGGAAACAGAAGATCAGCAGCAGTGATTCCTAAACAACATCAGGCAGTTGTGCAAAGCAGCTTCAGCACTCACTGATAAAAGTGAATATGCCACCAACTTCTTGTGGGTGTTCTTGGGAGGTCCTAAGCAGGGAGTTTTGACATGGACTTTAAACAAGTGCTAAAATGTAACTTAGGGTTTGGGAACACACTACTTAAATCGTCTCCTCTAAGTTAGCTAAGTTGTTAATATCTAGCAGAACAGGTAAGCACAGCTTCCGGAGAGTTTATTAGCTAGAGAATACAGGCAGTGGGGGTGGGGAGGGGGTGTGAAACAACAGCTATTTAAAGAATAACATAAGAAAATAAAATGGAAATTGGCCATGACTAAATCAGATTGGAAATTAAGACAATTTCTGAGGCTTCAAAACTGTATTAACTAAATGAAAATAAAAGAGCTTCCAAAACTCTATGTTAAGTCTTAATAAATGAGATAAAGAATTATTGCAATTAATGCAAGAATTAAGAATTAATGCAATTAATCACATCATGAAAGCAGGGAAGACACTGATATGCAAAACCTCTATCTTGTGTTAAAATGTTTGATTCAGCATAAAAAACTTGCATACAAAATGACTGACAGCATATTACTATGTCAGAGTAGTCTCATATATTTGATTTAGATTCAAGGGACTGTAATTGGGGGTACCAAAATCTTACACCTACCTTATGGACATGTGGATGCAAAGTCTTCTCCAGTGATAAAGGTGGCAGAACAAAATATTCTGTGGAAATCTGAGAGACTGACCTTAATGTGGTTGCTGTCAGATTGTCAATTCAACATTGAATGAGGTGTAGTAAGTCACAAAATCCAGTGCTTTCACAGAAGTTATTTATTAACTAAAAACATTTTTAATATCCAGAACAGTTTTAATATCCAGAAATTGCTAAACTATCACAAGTGCAGTCAACATAACTGAGGTGTGAGAATTCAAGTAAGTCTTTTGTTGAAGAATCACAGTTTTTGTTATGAAGACAACTTTGATTATTCTGTGCTTAACAGATGTAGACCTTAATGACACAAGGATACTATGCTGGAATCCAACCACAAGCCCGTCTAGACAAAGGTATTTTTAAAGTTTATTACATACCTTATCTGTATTTATGGTTTGTGCTTGCTATCAGGCATAGTAAAAGCTATTATTTGCCAGAAAAAAGGTAAACATTTACTCATTAAAAGTGCTATTCTCAGAAAAGACATTAAGATTTCAAATGTATCAATGCATCAGATCAGTAATTTTGCAGTGAAGAGAGCAGGGGTTAAAGAATTTATCCTCCAACTGCACTGTCCCAGGAAGTACATTCACATTCAAGATTGCACTGTCATACAGCTGTAAATGAGATGATTAATTTTGAGCTTAGCAGTCCACAGGCAGACATAATTTAAGTCAGCAATTTCAGTGGGAGATATTCTGCCTGCATACAGTCGCTGTAACTGCGCCTGCCTCACTGTGTTGTGGTACCCAGGCACCACGTTATGACCTTCTTCTACCTAGTTACTCTCTGTTAGAAATAAACACAGTTGGCAGCCAAGGCTGGCAAAGTTTCCTCTTCCACAATACTGTATTCCCCAAATTCAGGCAGGGTATGTGCTGAATAGTGTAAGCTTAGAAGGTGGCTATAAGAAAGTTTCTTGCAACTAGTGTAGAAATAGGCCATCCTTTTTCTGTTCTTGTCAACAAGCACAGGTAACCGTACTAAGCCCTCACTACGATAAATGTGTTGGTTTGGTGCCTTGGGAGTTACTGGAAGGGCAGTAAGTGTCCTTTAAGTGCCCTTTGGTTGACACAATGTACACACAGTACTGACAGGTAATGTGCTCCAGACCCATCTGGTCTCCAGTGTTACACAAATATAACCATAAAAAATATTTAAAAATAAGAAGTAGCAGTCAATGCTACTTTATGTGCGCTTTAAAAAATATAAACAAAACCATGAAACCCTTGGCTTCCTTCTCCGAGGCTTGTGTTACCTTTGCCTGATGGGATAAAATATCTTAAAATATGACATTTCATGGGGTACATTCATTAGTTCATAGGAAGAAGAGCTCTACTGCAGTCTTTATTTTTAAAAATGAACACAAGAAACAAAATTTATTCCACTTAGCATCTGCAGTGCTGATTTATTTGCCAAAGTAACACTGCACATTTTTTGAAGTGCTTTGTTTGACTGCCATTAAAATAATGCTTAAACATTGTTTATTTCATATTGAGGAAGCTTTACATCATCTTTTGAAGATGACAGAATAGCAAGGTGATGTGTCAAAGTCTCACCTCTAATCACTACTATTTAAATCTTTATTAGGTCATACAGTTAGCCATGTTCAAAGGTTTTTAAACCTTCCTCCTTAATGGACATTCACCTGCATAACCAAAAATCCAATTCAAGGCACAAAGCCCAGAGGGATGGAACCATTTATCTGCTCATATTCTTTGGAGGTGCTGAGTAATGTTCCTTTAGACACTGAGTAACTTCTGCCCAAGGAGAGTCATGGTCTTTTCGTGAAAGGGAGGAAGTTTTATCTATATCATCATGTCACCACTTGTGCTTTCTTCACACAGCCCTTATAGTGTCCCCTTACAATTCTGCAAGTTATTCCTGTACGTATCCCATCTTCCTCCTGCTACTCACTAAGCCAGCAATTCTTTGTCCTGGACTGTCCATTCCTAGGACTGGAACTAAGAGCTGGGGCTAACAGACATCAAACAAGAGCCATATTTGATCCTAGGCATGCAAGCTGTTAGGCATAAATTACAGCTCTTTGCTCAGAGGCCAAAAGCTGAACAGGGCTTCTGCAGTCAGCATTTACTGCACCGAAAAAGCTGTCTTTGCCTAGGTGGATGCCTAGCTGTAGCTAAAAGCAATTTTCATAACCATCAGATTCACGCATAATTAAAAAAAAAAAGACACACTTGATTCTAAAGAATGTCATAGAAGCACATTAGAAAATGTGAGTATTTACACAAAATTCTAAAGGGAGACTGCCATCCCAAAGCCTCCCACATCCACACTGAAACACGAAAAGTATTAGAAAATCGTGGTCTAGTTTCCCCTTGACGTAAGTTATAGTCTATTTTCATTATGCACCAGCCTCCAAGTTCTCCCAGTTACACAGGGATAATCCAAGAATAATAAATGCACATCCCTACTCGTTACCAAAAAGGATAGACATTTTGATCACATTGCTGAAAAACTGAATGTATAAACAAGGACCATGTAAAAACATATGGCAGCACAGAATACTGTATCTTTACACACACAGAATGGGGTAACTTAGTTTTAAAGAAGGTAGAAGTTGCATTCACATGTATTTCTGGTTCGAGAAACTGATTAAAACTACAGCACTCTTTTCCAAGCTGTTGGGATTGTGCTTTTTGAAGATTTTTATAAGCCTCCCAAGCAGACATATTTTATTTCTAAGTATTCATCAATGCCATACTTTGAACCTTCTCGCCCTAAGCCAGACTCTTTTACCCCACCAAAAGGACACTCCACTGACGAGATTATGCCTTCATTAACACCAACCATTCCAACTTCCAGCTGTTCCGCAACTCTCCAGATTTGAGCTGGATCCTGGGAGTAGAAATATCCTGCCGTGCAGACAGAGAGATACAGGAATGAGAATCAGTAAGAACAATTGCAGAATACTGTGAAAAAGAGACTTACTGACATACAAAATCATCACCCCATCACACTACAACTCATAAACCCACAGAAATACACTTATCTGACAAAGAGGCATACCTGCTAAACCCACATTAGCTGCATTTGCTATAGCAACAGCTTCTGCTTCAGTCTCAAATCTGTCAATAGAGAAAAAACAGAAATGAGGCTTGCAGTTCACCTACTGTGTTGCTGACTTACTGACAAAAAGCAGTTTTATCAGAAATAAAAATTATTTTTTTCCCAAAAGTGTACTTTAAACATCTAATTTAACTTTCCCCTTGAAACAATGGAGGAGTGTCTACCTCTTCTCTTAACTACTTACCAGCAGTTTAAATTAAGATTGCCTTTATCCTTCCCTAGATACTGCTAGCTAAAACATTTACTTCCCATCTTTTTCCCCAACTACACAAGCACTGTTAACTCTGAGAGATAACTGGCTGTTCTTCCATCACACTGAATTGCTCTGCAGAGAGGTGGTGAAGGTTTTAAGGAGAACAGACAGCTCTAAATCATCCTCTGTCAGAAAAATTTAGGACTAGTAAATCACATGACAAAAGTCCTGTCTCCTGTTTCATACCATAGATATGAAGCTGATGAAGGTTTTTCTGCTATCTACCCTTGCTTAACTACTGGTACACTTTAAAACAAAGTGATTTGCAAAAAGTTGCAGAGATGCTAAAATCGGGCCAAGAGAGAAACAAACAAATGACATAACCAAAGTATGTTTACACATGTGCACCCCAGTCTTATTCCAAGACTCTTTTTTTTGACAAACTGCCTTTCCAATCCTGTTTATTCAAAATATTCATTCATTGTTCTTTTTGGTTATTTTTGATCTGGAAAATTAATAATCTTACTTGATGACTGGTGCTAAAGGGCCAAACGTCTCCTCTTGGGTGCAAAGCATTTTTGTTGTAACGTTACTAAGTAACGTTGGCTCAAAGAAATTCTTCCCCAAGCTGTGTCGCTTCCCTCCAGTCACAATAGATGCTCCTTGAGAAACTGCATCCTTGATGTGTTTCTCTACCTGAGGTATGCATAACAAAAATCTCAAAGTCAGCATTTAAGAATGAAAGAGAGTACATTTCCCACTGAAGAAATAATAGTCTCCAATATTAAAAAAAATTCCTAAAGAGAGGTTTATAGTTTTCCAAGTATCACTTGCCATATAATCTAATTTCTCTTGAATTTTAATTTCTCTCAGTTTGACATAATTTCAGAGGGATAAATTTTAAGTATGGCCCCAGTTTCATCGATATTAAAAATTCAGCTTTTCCGTTGAAATTAAAAGACTACGTTTAATGTGAGAAAAAGTCTTTGCAGGACTGAATGTTACACCTTATACCAGTGATAAGGCACTATGAAAGCAGAAGTACATGACTGCCATTTGAAGAGAAAGAGATAGCTTTCAAGATGGTACTGGCAAGAACATTTTCCACTCCCTACATCTACATTCATCTAAAGACAACAAATTAATAAGAAAACTAAAGTAGCAATCTCCATCTAGAATACTGTCATTTGAAATTACAGAAAGGCTCTTAAGTGACTATATACAGTACTTGCTTACTTGTAAATACAGCTGTATGTGATATGCATACCACACTTTTGTGATGCACAAAGGGAAGCCATGAAGGAAAGAAAATAAGTCCTTTGTCTCCCAAATAACTGAATTTTTTGATAATCTGTTGTTTTATAAACAAAGAGAATCTGGCAGCATTCAGGTAGAATGGATTCAAACTAAGCCTGCATACAACTGAGCCATACTATCTTACAAAGTATGAGCCACATAATTTAGTAATCTTTAATCTTAGGAAGAAAATAATGTCTTATTAGGATTTGAAAAAAAAAAATCCTAGAGTCATAAAGCATCATAAACAGAAAACCTGAACCATGCATGTAAAGTTTCAATTGACTGCAACATCCTGAGTTCTGGTATTTTTAGCCCTGATGAATTATTTTGCTTGGCTTTTGCCAGAGGCACTATTCTTCAAAACAAGTTTTCAATCATAGCATTTCAGAATTGCAGGATCACCACACAGCTCTCACAGTGTATTTGATTTCAGTAAATGGTCTTAAGAACAGCTAGGAAGTAATCAGGAGGAATCGGCTTCCCCTAAAGGAGACCTCCCTGTCCCTTAATGGAAATAGGAGAATACATGAACTGTCTACATCTGTTTGTCTATATGTACATGTGGACCTGGAGGACAAAACACACTTCCAGCCACATTGCAAATACATTCTAATAAAACAAGCTTAAAAACAGTGAAACATAAATCTTAAGGTTACTTTATGGATCATAAAAAGAAAACTAAGATGTCAAAAATAAAACATTTTATTTATACCTTCTCCACTGCTTTTTCATTTATTAGTGGTCCTTGGGTAGTTTTTGCATCAAATCCATTTCCAACATGTAGTTCTTTCTCTATAGCTTTAGCAAACTTTTCCACAAATTCATCATGAATTCCCTTTTGCACCAGGAAACGGTTTGTGCAGACGCAAGTCTGAAAACAGCCATGAAAAGGAAAAAAAAAAAAACCAGTAGTTTATATTGTATTTAATCTACCCATTAATTCTTTCTGGCCTTCATGCCACAGAATCAGTTTACACCACTGATGTCCTCTGCCTCTTCTCCCTCACATTAAGCTGTTACCTTGCTATGCCATTTCTTTTGACACCCATTTCACTCTAGAAATACAACTGCAACAAGCTGTCAGTATGTGTGTGAAATATGTCACACTGCTAAAGTTGCTTATACTGGGTATAGGTTTTCTGAGTTTTGTATGCTCAGATATATGGATCAACCAAGGTCCAGAAGCTGCACAAAATACCTTCTAATTAGACTGCAGAATGCTGGAGTGAGCAGCAGAAACTCAAATCATATTTGTGGGGTGGGAGGTCTCTTGCTTTCTTCCTGGAATTTGTTTCTAAGTGCTTTCAGTGGCCTATCTATTTGTGCTACCCCTTTGCTCTGATGGCTATGGTACCTCAGAAAGAACAGCTAATTTATCCTTCTCTACAGCATGCATAGTGTGGTTGTGGTGCCTTTTATGTTAGATCTTGTCCAGTGTGGGTCAGATCCCTCAGTGATCCTTGTCTACTTTTGTTTCCTTTCTTTCTTCCCAAGATTAGTGTTATGTTTTCTTCTTCTGTTATTCAAGCAACATTTTTCCCCACAAAACAGCCTCCCAATCCCACTGAAAACTTCCTGCTTCTCTAAATCTGGAGTTCATCAACTTCATGTTCATATGTACAGGTAATACCCATAAGGCTGGAACAGCCTCTGACTGTTCTGACTGTTCTGGAAAGTGACGCTCTTACAATTTTTTGACTCTAAAATACATTTGAAGCAACGTACACTCAAATCCTGTCTACTACTTTTTTTATGCTACTCATTGTGGAAAAAACTATCTGTGAGTGTCTTTTAACACACTTAAGCAGCTTTCACAGCTATAGTTCTCCAAGGAATTTAATGTCAACAAAGAATACAAGAGAATGCCTTATCACTTCTCAAGCTTTTGTGAGGGGTTCTAGTGAACATCTTCTTAAACAGTGACTGCCACATATGCTGTGAAAACATATGGGATTTTAGTGTTGCTATTCAGACTTGCTGATGACTGGCTTGAGTGCCCACAGCCATGTGTGAGTACAGCATCTTCACAATGAAGTGTTCTATGCTTTCTTTTTACAAAAAATATCTTATTTACAGCTTAAACTACATGTACAACTCTTCACTTCCTGGAAACAAGGACAAAAAAGTTAATTCTCACCTGCCCTGAGTTTCTATACTTCGAAGCCAGGGCTCCTGCAACAGCACGGTCCACGTTGGCGCTGTCAAACACTATAAAAGGAGCATGTCCTCCAAGCTCCATGGAAACTCGCTTCACAGTGCCAGCTGCATGTTTCAGCAATATCTGTAGGCAAGAGAAGAGGCACAGAAATCTGTACCTCTGCCAGATGTGAACTGTGGAGTCATGGATGTAAGGCAGTGAAAAATTAACTCTGGCAAGGAAATAATCTGCATTTATCTACAATGTTAAAATTATTTCCTAATAATTTCCTAAAAACAAGGACAAATTTCCTTCAGTGAAATCTTTAAACATTAAATTCTGTCTAAGAACTAACGAAGAGAAGGATTTTGATCAACTTAAGGTCAGATTAAGCTTATACATGTTAATATTGTGACTTCTGTTTGCTTGTTCAAACCTTTCTTAATATAAAATCTTGATTACTCTTAGAAAAGTTTTCCAAGATCTGACAGAATTTAGGATCAAGATCTGCCTTGATACCAGACCATCTCTTAATTCTGCATACAGCCATACCATAGAATTCTATCTTCTAGACACACTCTGCAGTTTTAGAGATTTCATTAGAGGTGGCAACAAGATTGACTATTGATGACAGCTGATAGCAGAGATTCCTGAGCCTTACTTCTCTAACACTTTCTCTCAACTGCACGAGCCATTCCTAAATAGTACCTTTGAAACTCAGATTCAGTCTTCTTATTAGTATGTTGTCACCTTATGGATATAGAACAAGAACATCTTATATAAAACTGTTCAAATTATAATTTAATGAAGGGCAGTTATCAAGAAGTTGCAGACAGACAATGTCCTTCTGTGAAGTGCTGACACTAAAAAAATAGGCATTATCTCAAGAAGTACACAATTACTTGGACAATCTGTGTACAGCAGCCGAAAAAGACGGCTCTGTGTAAAGGCACACACTTTCCCCCTACCTTTCCAGTATAACCACAGTAATAATCTTCACGGATATTCTGTCCACTTATGTACCTTTCCCGTTGCTGTAGAGCCAGTAAAAGATATTTTGGATACCAATGGATCAGTGCACAGAACTTCCCCTACAGCTGCTGTTTGTTGTCTGGAACAAGGAACAACGTTATACACTCCTGCTGGAATTCCAGCCTGGTTTGCAAGCTGCAACAAAAGAAAAATAGAATTTGCATTATCAGTCCATTTTGTATGAGGAATAGTCACAATGTTCATTGTTTTGAAGAAACCAGTCCGTAAGTCAATGGAAGCCAAAAGGGCTCAGCACAACTAGTAAGAGATGCCCCAGTATCAAGAGAGCAGTTTGTTCCGGTTTAAGCTGTCTGTTCAAATGAAAATGTAACCAAATGAAAGATTTAAATGTTCTGTGTGGCTAAATGCCCTGATCCTCTTTGAGGCTCTAGCTATATTAGAGACAATGTCCAAGGATTCTCACTAAAATAAACTCCCTGGGCCAAGTCAGACACTGTGCCCTTTCTTCAAGTATGAAAGGGAGACAGAGTTACCTTCAAAGCCCCTCTGACTCCCCATTTACAGCTTCAGTCAGCTGCTAAGATAAAGCTTAAGATGAAAGCTTACCTCCCCAAGAGCTAATGCTGATAAAGGTGTGTCCTCTGCAGGTTTCACTACCACCGTACAGCCAGCTGCCAGAGCTGCACCAACCTTCCGGGTAATCATAGCGCTGGGAAAATTCCACTAGCATGAGAGACAAAAATACAATCAGAGTTGGGGAAATTCTGTCATCTGGTTTTGCAGAAATAATCGACATTTTCTGTAATTATGCAATAACCTAATCAGTTCTGCATGATGTACTTTGTCCTAAGTGAATATTAAGAAGAAGCACTGCCGATCAAGGAAGAAGCAAATACGAGGTAGAAATGAAAATTTTCAGGGGTGTTTTCCAGGGCTGGAGGAGCCATAAGGCCACGATCCCATGCTTGGGCTGAGCTGAAAACCTTCAGGTGATTCAAAAAAGTTCAGCAATGCTTACTGGGGTTATAATGGCTGCCACTCCTACTGGCTGCTTCAGCACCAGCACTCTTCTGTCTTTTGCAGACGCTGGAATAACATCACCATAAATCCGGCGAGCCTCCTCCGCAAACCACTCCAGAAACGAGGCAGAATACACGATTTCACCCTGTGCTTCTTTCAGAGGCTTCCCCTTTTATTAAATCAGATTGAATATACACATTGTAAGTGGCAAAATGAAGAAGTAAAAACAAATTAAAGTAATTTTGGAGTTTCTGTTCTTTTCAGAATACTTCATGGTCCCCTCCCTATCAGGTACACTGTGATCTCCAAAAAGGATTGTATGATTGCAGCGGCAATAGTTGTGCACCTTCAATATACCATCACTGATTGTACAGTCAATATTTTGTATGCTGTGTCTGGATTCATATCTGCCCAAGACAACGAGCAAGAATAGCAAATGTATTCATTTATTTACAAATTCTGCAGTTAGCTGCTATTGCCTTTTTGAAGAAAGACCCAAAACATGGCAAAACAGTTGCAAGTTTATGCCAGGGACATTTGTTTTGGGAGTATTATTCTGAACTGTCTCCAGGGCTGATCCCATGGACCAAAGGACCATTAGCAGCTGTGACACCACAGAGGAGCTGCTTGCAGTATCTTCCAGCAAGGTTTTAAGCAAAAGGACACCCGTCTGTGAGCTCCCAGACTACTCTGTGATACAAACTAAAGCAGACTACGTGAATCCAACTTGGTGACTTGCTTTAATAGCACTTCAGGTTTTTTCCCAGTCAATGAAACTGATAAAACACAAACATTTCTGCCACGGGGACCGAAGTTTAGGTGGCACACCATGAAGCACAACGTGGGTTCTGGCTTCTGCGGGTTATGTACTACTGCCATCAAACCCAATGCACTGTATGTCAGTCAGGAAGACTGCTCTAGCAGAGCAATGGGAACGCACAATGTGCCCAAAGTTCTCAAAAAAGCTGTGGTGGCTTACTGGTGAGATGCACACAGGGTGTTTTGTCGGCGGTCAGTTTTACTTTATTCCGCTGCTCGCATCCCTGTGTCGGGTTTCCCAGTCCGAGTGCTGGCACATGGCAGTGCCCACGCCCACGGGGGCAGAGGCGGCCTCGCCCCCCTACTCACGTTCTCGGCCGTGATGATCCGCGCCAGCTCCTCCTTGTTCTCCATCATCAGCTCGTACCATCGGCGGAGCCGCACACTCCTCTCCTGGCAGGGAGAGACAAGGCTGCCGCGGCCGCCGCACGCAGGGACGGGGCAGCGGAGCCCCAGGAGCCCCGGCCGGTGCCGCCCGGAGCTCCCCGCCCGCGGGGCCCCCTCCCGCCGCCGCTCACCTTGGCGGGCAGGCAGCCCCAGGCGGCGCCGGCTTCGTTCGCGGCCCGCACGGCAGCCCGTGCTTCGGCCGCGCCGCAGTCCGACACCCGGCTCAGCTCCTCGCCGCTGGCCGGGTCCTGCACGGCGAAAGCGGCCGCCGTCTCCACCCAGCGGCCGCCCACCAGGCCGCCCCGGCGCACCAGGGCGGCGGGCAGCGCCCGGCTGGCGCCCCGTGCCGGCCCCGGGCAGAGCGGCGGCGGGAGCCGCAGGAGGAGACGGCGGCGGACGGCGGCGGCGCCCCGCGGCAGGAGGGTCGCCATGGCCGCGCTCGGCGACAGGCGGCTGGGCCCCGGCTCGGCCCCGGCTCGGCCCAGCCGCGCCGCCCCGGAGGAGGAGCCGCGCAGGGGCCGGGCCAGAAGCGGCGGCGAACGGCGGCGGGAGGGATTCCGGCAGAGAAGGTTCGTCTGTTCTGGCGAGGATTGGACTGTACGGAGTTGGGGGGGTGGGGGTTGGCTTCTGCTTCCCGGAGTCCCGTTACTCCTGAGCAGGAGGGTTATAATCAGGATCATGGAATGTCCTGAGTTGGAAGGGACCCACAGGTGTCATCGAAGTCCCACTCCTGCCTTTGAGGACACCCCACGAGTCACTCCACGTGCCTGAGAGTGTTGTCCAAACGCTTCTTGAACTTGGTCAGGCTTGGTGCTGTGACCACTTCCTTGGGGAGCCTGTTCCACTGCCCCGACCACCTCTGGGTGAAGAACCTGTTTCTAATATCCAACCTAAACCTCCGGTGACCCAGCTTCGTGCCGTTCACCCAGGTCACTGGTCACTGGAGAGATCACCACCTGTCGCCACACTTCCCCTTATGAGGAAGTTGTAGGCTGCTGTGAGGTCTCCTCTCAGTCTCCTCCAGGCTGACTTAAGCTTCATGCCTTGGCTGTGGGAGCACTGGCCCCGGGGGGTGGCACAGTGGCCAGTGGCCCTCTTTTCTGACTGCCTGGTCCCCTGACAGCTGTGGTCAGTCTCTGGCACAAGGGCCATGCGAAGCATCTGCCTGGTGCCACCATCTCACTGGGAACCAAGGTGTCTGTGCTGCCTGTGCCAGCCTTGCACGCAGGCTGAGCAGTGTCAGGAGCTACTGTCTTTTTATTAATACTGCTTTGACAATTGGCTTTAATTTTTATTTTGTTTTTGTGAAATGTGACGTAGTAAGGCAAGTGCAGCATAAGCTGGGCAAACCATGGTACGATGCTCTTTTCTTTGCTATTGTACGGAGTAATCTCACCACTGCTGTGCAGTGATGGCAGTTACACTGCTCAAACCCCAGAGATTTTACAGGATTCAAGAGGGGAGAACAGCCATAGATAATTTCTTTTTTAATAAATTACTATATTTGAGGTTAAAAAAATGCATTGGTATAAAATAGCCTTTCAAATACGGCAATTGTTTACTTGCTGTGTCAGCAGTATGTGGGAAAGAAAAGACATGCTCCGTAACCTACATTGCAAAGGTCACAGTGCTACAGCTCCAGGCTTCTGAAAACCACAGTTTGAGCCAGCATCATGGCTGGTCTGAAGATTTTGGCTGTTTTCCTGATTATACTGTACCATTTCTGTCAAAGATGTATCCCATGTGGAATTTCAACACATATTGAAATAGGTAAGACATGCTCAGAATGAATTTTCTTGTGTTTTGACTTGCTTGTAAAGATAAGTAAATTCAAATTCAGCTGGAAAGCAAAGAGAGGAAATAATTTTAAAGCAGCGAGCAGTCTACATCATTTAAAAAAAATATGAATAACACATAGGAGAGATGAGTAGTTTGATTTTGGAGTTTGAAACTTTACTGTTTTTATAAGCAAAATGCTTGAATGTTTACTGTTTTTATAAGCAAAATGTTATGAGTATTTTTCCATCTTCTAAAGCACCAGCATTATGTAACTGGAATGTTTTTGTCCGTGAGTCTTACGCAGACAGAGTTTGGTTTGGAGAAAGAAGAGGAATACTTTAGGCAATTCATGGGATTGTTATATTTAAACTAAAGGATAACACAGGTCATTTGCAGTAGATCTGTTTTCAAATCACTATGTATTAAAATAAAATGCATAAAATAATAAAATGCTGTAACGTGTTTGTATCTGTGACTAACATCATGAAAACTTTATTCTCTGTCCCTTTCTGGTAGGTTGCTCTCCGTAGCCTGAACAGCCTAGATTTGTAGGAGAGAACTGTGTGAACATGAAAATGGAGAGATATTTCTGGTTTTAATTTCTTGTTTGCCTGTGTTATTTTTAAAATTTGGCTTCTGTTGTAGTTATTGCAAGAACACACACGAGTTGTCTGAGGTTATTCTGAAACATTTACTTATAATAACTGACATAATAATTGTTTGTTCTTCTGGTTTAGTTTCTAAATCTACTGCTCAAACAGATGGTAAAATGTAGGATGTTGCCTTTATTCAGGTGATCTTGTCAGACTTTAATACTGAATGCACGCAACTTGGAACAAGTTAAAGGCTGGGATTACTCATGGCATTTGAGACTGAAAGTATGTTCCCTTACTGAGTGTTGTTCCCTCAGTCAGCATCCTGGAACCATTCGCGTTTCCTGAGGGTGTGTCAAGAAACCCATAGTAATCCGTAGGAGAAGTCATATGCCTGAGGTTAGGCAAGTGCACACATCTTTGCCAGCTGGGGGCTCTAATTACTGAGTGTGAGCTTCTGAAGACTTGAAATAACAGATTTGCCAGAATAGAGTGTATTTGCAAAAAAATCTACAGAGAGAAACGAGCTTATGGATCTGTCCCAGAGCAGTCATTTTTTCCTAAAGAAGGGAACATATAGCAGAAAACCTGTGTTTATATAATTTAAAGATCTTGGTTGTCTGAGCAATATTGTGTACACTGAACTATTGGGCTCTATTGTTTAATTTAAACCATTTGTTTACAACAAATTTTGTCCATTTGTTTGAAAATGACATTAAACTGTGATCAGCTCTTATGCTGCTAAAATGAGTGCTTTTATTATGCACATAAAAGTCTGTGATGATAAGATGAAAGTATTTCCAAAACTGAAACCCTGCGTATTCCAGGAAAAAACCCCAACAAAACAAAAACAAACAAACAACCCCCCAAACAACAAACCGTAGAAAGAAACTCCTCTGACTCAGAACCAGCACCACAATTTACCCTGGACGGTTTTTTGAAAGTGCTTTTAAACTGGTGAAAAGCTCTGCCTGTTCAGAATGTTGATCGTGTTCAGTGTGCTCAGCAGAGCTGTGCTGTGTCCTACTTGACACAGCCTTTTTGCAGGAGGCAGGTCTGAGTGGGGAGGCTTTTTCCCACAGGCAGTCCTGTCAGACTTGTGGGGCTCTGTGGAACTGAGGGGATATGTCACAAAATTCTGCGTAAAGGTGGAGGTGTAGGACCTGGGCCCACTTGAGTAATGAGAGAAGTGAAAGGGAGATGGGAGGCAGAAAAAGTGAACTGCCAGACTGAGACGCTCCCACATTGGAAACAGAGTTGTGTGCTGAAATGTCTGAGCCCTAACATTATAGATGATTTGTTGCTATTGTTGTTGTTGTTATTATTATTATTATGTTGCCATTGTTCCTGTTTTGGTGCAAGGCTGGTCCTTAAGGGGATCTTAACGTATTTGTATAAAGGGTTGTTTAAATCAGTGGGTAAAATGCAAAGTTAAAGATCATTCAAACCCACACAGTTTGTCTATATCTTATTCCAGAATACTAGTGGTGGGATTTTTTTTTTTTGTTGTGTTCTTTTGGTTTGGTTTTTGTGATGTGATTTATTTGATAAGGAACAAATTAAATTTAGTCTTACTTTATCAATATCTTTAAAGGCAATCTTGGGTATTTTTAGAATAGTATTAGTAGATCATCCCTAACACTAATTAAAAGGAGACTTTATTAAAGGAAAGTGGTGTCAATTTTTTTCATTTGTTACACTTAATAAGATTTTGACTGTAAGAATGCCTACCTATTCATTGAATAAATAGTGTTATTTACCTTGCTGACTTTGGATTTTTGTTGCTTTTCATACATGTTAAAAATTAATCAAACTGTTAAACATCCACCTTGATTCCCAAGGTACCTTTTTCAAAATTAAGGGCAACAGTGAAACTTAAATGCTGCTACAGCTTTATAGTCCATGCTCTGTATGTGCTGAGTGTGATCCTGTCAGTTCACTGCTGTAGCTCCGTTCTGGACGTGGGGAATTTGTTTCCCTGTGATTTTAGCTTTGTTGGTCAGCCTGGGACCTGGGGATTAGACAGAGACTGATGAGACCTCAGTGCCCAGGTATGCCAAAGAAGCAGCACTTCCTCATTAGCTCCCTAGGTGAGAAAAGGCACCCTCTCAGAGGTACATAATTCTGCGAGAAACCATTTGGCTTAGGTATGGCAGTGTGGTGTTTCCTGGCTTTGGTAATGCTCCTAACAAAACACAGACTTGGACATAATACCTATAAATCTATACTTCAATATGTTGTTTTTCAGCACACAGAGCTCTGGAATTTTTCATTAACAATGAAGGAAGCA
The DNA here is from genome assembly GCA_035583135.1 of Lophotriccus pileatus. Lineage (NCBI taxonomy): Eukaryota > Metazoa > Chordata > Aves > Passeriformes > Tyrannidae > Lophotriccus > Lophotriccus pileatus. Next base: position 58,402,039 of record JAWWES010000081.1, read on the forward strand.
TTAATTATAGACAGGTACGAAGCACATTATTGCTTAATTGTGTACACCTTTCTTCTCAATGATTTTCTGACCATCTTCTTGCCTTTCTTTATTATTCTCAGTTATATGTGTGTCAACATTGTGCCAAGACTCTATTTTCACCTTTTTTCTGTTGAAAATCTTTTGACTCCTTCTGAATACTATTACAAATACGTAACAATTATACCAATGTGTGTATAAATACTTTGTGTAGTTTTCTTACATGTTTTCCCATCTTCTTCAGTCATACTCTACATGATTAGTTGTACTAGAAGAATTATTTTATTAGGAGTTGTATTAGAAGTAGAGGACTTTTGGAACGCAGACTTAATAAACATATGGACATCAAAATGACGGCAAGGTTTTTTGCACCACATGGTGTATTTTACCAAGATAATAGTTGTATCTTGCTGGAAATTTAAATTTTATCTTTGATATAGGCAGTAAAATGTGTTTTCATGCTGTGAAATAGTGTTCTGATTCCTTTTTCCCACATCCTTTACCCAGTTATTACTAAACCATCAAGATGCATTTCAAGCTGGGAGCATTTATCCAGATGCTTTTTATCCACCAGTCTGCAAAGGGGGTAAGAGAAGCTTTTTGAGTCTAATGTATTAACAACTGTATTTTTATGTGGAAACCCTAGAGAATTTAGTAGGGCTGAAAATAGTTACGTTGAAAGAATTGAAGTATAGCCAAAAATGCCTTCTTACAAAAAATATCTGCCATTTTTGTTAGTATTTTAAGCCTTTTTGTAGAACTGAGCAAGGAAACAACACATTTGAAAGTGTTTTTAGTGTGTAACTTTGGGATAAATGTAATTTAATGGGTATTTAAGGGGTAGAGCAATTTGATAGAAGGATGCTGTTTGTCTAAATTAGGTCAGATTACTGAATGACTGTCTTGGGGAAAAACCGAGAGGACAAAATGATCTTTTTTTCTAAGTCTTATGGAAACCCTGTAATGCTGATTTCTGTATTAGGAAGTATTAGTTTCTATCAGATCAGTCACAAAGAGGACAGAAGCATATAAAAATGCCACAATAACAAAATAGTGTAAGACTTGCTTTCCCCTGCCCTTTTTCTAGTCCTACACTAAATGTATCTTGGCAAGTTTACCTTTCTGTTGAAAAAAATGGTGATGATGATGACATAGCCCTTCTCTGCCTTGTGGAAACAAATACCTGTGCCAAAACATGTTGTTTTGAGTTGGCTGCCATGCCCATCAGCTTTTCTGCCATACAAGTGGATGTATTGATTTAGTCAACAGCTTCTCTGTCAGCTCTCCTTATCTTCTCTGCTTGTGAGGCAGCTTTTCATTGTACTGTACCTACTCACAGGCACAGAAAAAGGGAGCAGGCACAAAATTTTCAAACCAAATCATGGAAGGTAAATGTAGTATTTGATTTGATAGTATAAATCATATAAAAATAAGTATCTTCTCATTAAATAGATTCCAGTTGTATCGTCTGTGATATGAAATTGAACAAAAGTCTGTGGCTTTTTCATTTTTCCTCCAAGAGCAAATGAAATCCTGATATAATTTTATTGCAATAGGAATATTCCATGATGTGTCTGAAGACACTCACTGGTCCCCATTTCTCAAAGCAAGTATTCAGTACATCAGAAGGAATTATCCTCAACCTTGGGAAGAGGTAAGAAAATTTCATTAACTTTTGACTTTGCTTTCAACTGCTTTCTTCATCTTCACTTGTTGCAATTTCATCCTTTGTGAAGTGTAGAAAAAAAGCCCATAATTTTTATGTTGAAGTCTCTCCTGACATAGGAACATTTGAAATCCTGTTTTCATCTTTACCAAACAAAAAAGTTACAGTTTCCGTGTAAAGTCTGTCAGGTGATCATGCATTCCTGCCAGATCTGGTTGAGGATTTGCCATTTGAAAAACAGACATCTTTTAGAATTCTGACTTGTGAATTCTTTCACTTAGTCCTGATTTGATCTTGTTTATGGTCTATGAACTATGTAGCAGATGAAAAACAATTTGTCAAAAGTGAGAGTGCACAGGCATGTCCTTCTCTCCTCTGTGTGCCTGCACAACACCCATGGTGGCAGAGGGGGCTTACTCCTCAGACGTGAAAATGTTTATCTCCAGTCCAGCAAAACACTTCAGTACACATTTAAGTACACAAATTACCCTGACATCAGCCACATAATTCTATGGCCTTGGACCTATGAAGTGCTTAAAGCTAGTCACAAAAAGTGACTCCAACACCAAGGAATGCGTGATCAACATTGTGTTAAGTCCTTGGATTGTAAGTTTTTCACCTATAGTCTCATATAATGAGACTTAGATAAAATGCTCACCCTTTCTTAAAGACAGGAGTAAAATTACTGATACTGCTTCAAACGGATTGTTGTTGTGTAGGCTACAGAGAAACTGGTGGCTTTCCTGTTTGGAATTGCCTCACATATGGTGGCAGATGTTAGCTGGCATAGCCTGGGCATTGACCAAGGATTTCTAAAGGCCATGGGAGAAGTAAGCCTGTATTTTTGTATTTCTTAATACAACTGGATTTATTGGAATGGCTAACCTAGCTTTTGACTGGGGAGGGGTGGGGAGGTGGAGAAGAGAAAAGCTGGAGACCTGTTTCAGGAACATTTTTGGAGAGATGCAATGTCCCGAACTTCGTAGAAATGAAGTTGGTCTGGTTTGGGACCTGTAAATATTAGGCCTGCTTGGATAGTTTGGTTTCTGCTTATATTGAAAGAAACAGGCTGTTGTCTCGTTTTTCTCTTTCTCCAGATTGATTTTCATGGTTCATACTCAGAAGCTCACAGTGCTGGCGATTTTGGTAATGTTTCTGTTTGCCAATCATAGATCCTTCTATTGGAATAACTACTCCTCTTCAGAATCACAGTGGGTGATTCTGGCTCTCAGCCTGTGCAAGGCAGGAGCCAAGAATAGGTCATCTGGACACTGTATTCCTACCCTCCCCCACAGCATGCAAAGTCCTGCTATACCTGTCCTCATTCTCCATGTTTCAGGAGATATAATAAGGCGTATGAACACTTGGATTAAAGCCAAAATGCAGATGAAAGGATGCTAATGTTTAAATTACTGTGATTTAAAATTGTAAATAATTCTTACTCTCTGGAGGTATAAAATGTACAGCATACTTTCAGGTGAACCATTTATGTATTCTAAATATATACTGGAAGATCTGCCATATAAATACAGATAGCATAGCCATACACGGCTTAATTGGTGATGTTATCCATGACAGATACTTAACAGGTTTAGTTTGTTGGGCTATGTGGGTTTTTTATATTCTTCCATCCTCAGGAGGAGATGTAGTGAGTCAATTTGAGCTGGACTTCAGTTATCTGGCATCCAGTTGGTAAGATAATGAGGTTAACTTCTTTAATATTTATTTCTGATTAATCTGTATAATCACTGTGTTTTAACAAAATGCTGTCTTTCTTTATTTTTCTTTCAAAAGGAACCCTTGCAGCTGTTTAAATTTTTCTGAGTTTGGTATTCCTTATATGCATATGTACTGTTCCCTGACATGAAAAACTGGAAGGATACCAAAAAAAGTGTTTCATGTCTAGGAACAAAACTAGAAAGATTAAATTATTTATCTCTGAAGGGAATTATAAGTTTTTATATATAAAATAACCAGTGAAAACATTTTGCTGGAATGTCCTAGAAATTAGTTAAATAATGTAGCTAAATGTAAATGTGAGATTTATTTAAAGTTTTGGAAGTTGAGGATATTGAATCCAGACAGGTTTCAAAAGCATAAAAGTGAGCAGAAGATTTAGATATACACATTTTTTTTCCTCACAGTTTTTAACTGAAATTAAAAAAAATATGCCTTTTTTTCTGCTGATAAAGTAGGCAATTTGAGAGGGTTTTTTAAAGTAGAATATAGTTCACCTTTGTGTGGAAGACACAGTTCACTAATAAATCTCTGGCACAGCTGTGTGAAATGTCTATTTGTCTAGGAGTAGATTTGGCACAGCAGAGAGTTGGAGAACATCCCCCAAGATAATGTGATCAAGCCAAGGAATCAGTGTGGGGAGTGTGGAAGCACTATTAGAAGTTGCCATAGGGGAAAGGTTCTACAGGGTTCTGACTTTGAATTTAAACAATAGGAGAGTGTTGTGCACAGAGTAACTGCATGTGCAATCCTGGTCTTTCTCATATTTGTAAATCTTCATATCTTATGTAGCCTTTTGAAATTTAGAATATTTTATAGCAGGATATTTTTATTACAGAAACTGTAATCTTTTATCAGTTACATCTGTTATAATAATACCTGCTTCTTTTTTTAGGTATGTACCTGTCAAAGACCTAGCAGCTATCTATAAGGAATTTTATGGAAAAGAGATCATAACTGAAAGCACAATTACTGACTGTACTTTCCTGCTGTATCTTGAACTGTAAGTTGAATAGCTTTTTCTGGGTTTTCGTAAGTGAAACATATGTAGGAAAATTATGATAGCTGTATTTTAAATGCCTTATGCATGCAGGTCAGAAATACAGACCCCCCCAACCAGATCCCAAAATCATAAAGCACCTGAGTTTTTTTAATTACTAGAATTCAATTTTGGACTGCTTAATGACTGTTAATTTAATTATTATACCACAGATGCTGAATCTTGGCTATTTAATGCATTTATACATTTAACATATTTATGCCTATTTATTTGAGAACAACTGTGTCTTCAAGTACTGTTGTATTGTGGCAAGTTAGCAATATAATTTTCATGTACTGAAGGAGTTTTGCACATTGCTAAATAGATGACTTATCTACATTTTATGTAGATCCTTTCAAGTCCAAGAATAATTCAAAAGAGATTTTTGATATCTGGCAGTGTATGCTTTTGAATACTCTAGACAGCCTAGCTGTATCCTTTATTTCAGTTAATTACCAGTAGTTACACAGCATTTACAAAAATGGTGAATCCCTCCAAATTAAAGGTAAAAATAAAGATTATATCATTACTTTTTACATTACAACTTTAAAAAATATTTTAACAACCAACAACAAAATGTAATGGCTTGCATAGTTTTTACTATACAGGAACCTTGAAAAGAACTGTTTAAATATTTAAATACTAAGTGAAGCAAGTTTTATTTCTGAAGATTTTTTTTGTTTTTAGGCATGGAGAAAGGCTTGCTGCTGCCAAGGTTGGTCTTCTGTTTCCTTTATAAAGATGAACAAATAGCATGGAGACAATGTAGTCCATTTTACTGAATATGTGGCCTGTCTCTCAGCTTTTCCCAAGATATGCTAGTAAATCTCCATTTCTGGTGGAGAAGTTCCATGAATATTTCCTTGGAGGAGTGGATGACATGGCATTCCGGACAAACAATATTTTTGAGATGACCAGCCACATGATAGAGAATGGAACCAGGTACAGTGTGTGTCCTGGAATATGAAACACAGTAGCCAAGTTCTAACATTCATTTAATTGCCTTTTAAAGGCAGGTTCTTTCCTAGAAGAGGTGCTAAGCTTTAGATTCTCTTGGACAAAGGAATTTCCGTGTATGTCTTTTACCTGGATGTACAGGATTACCTTGAGTTCGCATTTGTTATGTGTTCACACTCCTTTGCCCAGGCAAGGCTCTGGCATCCCCAGCTGATACTCAGCAGGGTAAATTTGGAGCACTCTTCAAGACCTACTCAAGGGCCTGCTTAAAGGTTGCATAGCCATGCCCTAAGGTTCTGCCTGGCCTAGCTCTCTGAGACTGCACCTTCTGGCTGCTGTTATCAGTCAGCAAAGATATCCCTTCTGAGTGGAGGTCAGATATTACCTTCAGACACTTAAGGCAAATAGGATTACAAAGAGTAGTGGTATATATTCTAGTGTTGAAGCTCAGGCCTATGCTCACAGATTCGTATTTTTATATGACTTCTAGCCTTGTACGGCTCTCTTACAAATGTAGCCTTACTGTACATAACTTTGTAACACCAAGAGTGGCAATTAATCCATCCATTTATATGGACTATATCACTGTGGATATTTTGGGAAATTATGTTTGAAATACATTCTGTTCTGTTCTTTGCTCCAGAATGGCACTTTCATTAAAAGTGCTTCAGATTCATAGAAATAACAGAGCATGTTACATTAAGTTTCCTTCAAGAAATGTGAGATTCATATAGAACCTAATCAAGGTCATTAAAATAAATAACAGTGGGGTTTCTAAGGATTATGATGATGCTCTGATTTTGAGTTTCTTGAGAAAACTGATGACTTCTAGCAGAGGAATCAGTAAGGATAAAACTTGTATTTTTAGTTTCACTTCCACTGTAGAAAAATCTTTAAAGTGTATTCTGCATATTTTTCTTTAGTGGCTGCTACCTGCCTGAGAACCCTCTGTTTATTAATTGCACAAAGGAGCACAGGGACAACCACATGTAAGTACAGCTCTGGGGGTTCAAAGGTTTAGTGATGAGAGTCTTCTGCTAATGTGGACAGTGAACTATTGAAAATTAGAGATGTTTTTATTTATCTTTTTGTGTGTAAATTTGAGATTCTCTTAGCATGAATAAACTTTGTACAGGGGAACTGTGCAGAACCTTAAGAGAGCCTTTTACCTCAAGTCATTAATTCAGTTATATTAATTCTTATTACTGCCCTCTTTATTCTAGCAGAAACAAACAATCAAAACATGAACGTCACAAGAATACAACTTCTTGGCTTACAGAATCACTTGAGAAGAATATAAACTACACAGAGAGAGGAGTTCACTTCAACATGCAGTCTTGGGCAACAGTAAGTGAGAAGTGACATATGTGTCAGGTAAAATTCAGCTCTGTATAAAATTGTTTTCATTTCTGTCTGAAATGCTGCACGATGGAGCAGGGCCTCTGGGGGGTAACAACAGCCTCTGACTTCAGGGAGATTACAGTACCATCATTAATCTATATATGTACATCATAAATACTCAATTCTTACACTTTGCTCATTGTATAGTAAAGTTAGAACACATCTTGCAGTGGCAGAAAGGACAAAATCTATCTCTAGGATTTACATTTTACAGAATTAGTTGATCACTTTTTTTTGGGTTAAGAACTCCCAGCAAAGCATAGCAGTGAACAATTAGCACTACTCCCTTTAGAGTATACAGATTTCTGCCTCTTTCTGAAATGGTGCTTATGACCTGAGTCAGAGTCCTCTTAGATCCATGTGGTGATTTCCACTGTTGGTGACCTTGGTTTTTGAGGTGCCTCAAAGTGTTCTAGAGTTTCAGCCTGTGTTTTAAGCATCCTTGTGTCTCTTTATTTTTATTTCAGAATTCCCTTCGTTTGATAAACCGTGCTTTTACAAACAATATCTGGAGAGCATTAGCAGCTACACCTCAGAAATCTTCTAAGCACATCTCCAAGCCAGCAGCTGCATATTTTCTGACCTCACCCTATGCTAGGCTTGGATGGTTGGTAATTTTTTCCTTACACCTCCCACTTAATTTCTGAAAATTTTGACTACACACCAAAATACTATTGTTTATTTTTAGAATACTCTTTAAAACTGAAAGTCCAAATCAATTAGTTGTACAAATCTGGCAGAATGGCTTATATTGTCTGTTCAGAACAGCAAGTTAGTCCATAAGACTTTTCTTTCAGATGTTGATCAAGCTCAGAATGGAAGGAGCCAAAATTAGAACCAACATCAGCCCTAGTTACGAAGAGTATGAGAACGTTGTTACCCTTGTTTTAATTGTTGGTTGATGTTTGGGCAAAATTAAGTGTCTGTCATGAGTTGATTACTGATGATGCGAGTGTTCTTGGAAATACTCAAGACTCGTAGGGAGTTCAAAGATTGATTCAGGACAGAGAGAAGCATATTCTGTCTCCTTTACAGTGAGCTTCTAGCTTGACCTGCAACACGGGAGAGTACTAACATAAATTTGCATTGCTGCTCATCTTGCTTCCCTTATTATGACTCAAAATTTGGATTTAATGTTTGCGTTTACTTCACACCAGCTAAATTAGCAGTAGTTAGTCTTTTTCTCTCCATATTCCCTCACTAAACTCCAACATGTTACTGAAACCTGTAATCCCTTTGCCTGTCTCCTGTTAAATCCATCAATTAAATCAGAAGTTCAGTTTAAAAGACACTTAATTTCATCTTTTGTGTTCTGTGTCATATGCAAGCACCCCTTTTTCATGCCTCTGGCTATGATTGCTCTCAGGTGCCTTGTGTCAGTAAAAAGGAGTTCATATAGATCTCAGATGCATTAATGGAAGACGAATCTTGCAGGATCTAGTTTTATTTAATCCAAGAAAACACAAATCAAATATATAATATGAAAAATGCTGCATAGATTTTTACAAAACTATATGGGGAAACATAGGTCTTGGTTTACCTGAATTAAAATTATTTATTTTCCACTAATGTTGTGGTAGTCTGGAAGCTAATGCTGATTTTGTTGACTCCCTTGCTGTACAGGGCAATGATCTCAGCTGACCTAAACCAGGATGGATATGAAGATTTGGTGGTTGGAGCACCAGGGTACAGCACCATGGGCCATGTTCAGATAGGACGGGTGTATGTGGTCTACTGTAACCAGTCAGGTTTGCCACGAGAGGACATGGATTTGGATGAGAAGGCTGACCAAGTATTACAGGGTCATCAGGTGAGGGGTCAAATCAGATAATTGTCACTTAAATTTTTTGGACTGAAAATGTGGTAAATTTTGACTGAGAATTAATGTGTATGAGTATTAATCCTGAGATTTTCCTCCTGATGAAGGGGTGTCATATGCTTTTCAAAAAAAATAACCATTACTAAAGTCACAGGAACAGTTGAAGCAACAGTGATCTGTAGGTTCACTTCCATTACTGTACCAGATAAGTAGGTATTAAAACATAATTGGCCTTGAATAAAAGTGAGGTAATATCTCTGTATGTCCTAATATATCTCTTTCAGGTCCCTGCATTTAAAAAATATTGTGATTTTCCCTTATCTTTAATTATAATAATATTAATTCAATATGTTCCAATTCCTTTGAAGCTACTTTTTAAATTAATTGATTAATTGTCACAAAATAATTGTTTATCTTTAGTAAGAGTGCAATGTATTTAAAAAAAAAAAAAAGAGAAAACTGGGATTTGACATAGTTGTGGTTGGCTTGTAACTAAGCAGGATCAAATGACCTTTCTAAGTAATAAATATGATCCTCTGTAGAAAATACCTTTACTCACAAAAAGAGAATAGAGAGAAATGAGATACCCTTCCTTTTAATCTGTTTCTGTGTATATAAACTGTGGACTAACAGCTGCTGTCTTCTTATATAATGTTTTAGTGGTTGTCATCAACAGGAAAGATCATAAACTTAACATCCACAGTGCACTGGGCTCAGAAGAGGAAATAGCAAAGTGTGACCATGTCGTGTTCAATTATCTTGTATTTTAACACCTCCACATCCACAAATAGAACAGTTGATCCTGAGTTAGTGTATTGCTATGATGGTTATTACCTGGGAGAACAAAAATTCTTTGGACAGCTTTTTTTGTCATCTGTTTCCAGTTCTTCCTTGTGTAGATGTGCATTAGGTTTTTATGGTTTTGTCTTGAAAACATTTGTTATTTTCCTGAGACCAATCCCTTTTCTTTTAGCCTTCAGGAAGATTTGGTTCTGCCTTGGCAGTCCTGGACTTTAATAAGGATGGATTGCCAGATCTGGCAATTGGAGCACCTTCTGTGGGGTCCCAGTTTCTTACCTACAAAGTGAGTTTGTTGTTTGGGGTTTTTTGAACAGTGAAATGAGAGAGAGGATTTCTATTGTTGCTCAAGGTGACATTGTAATTTAAACACAAAAGTTTATAATCTTTGTGAGTACTTTGACTAGAGCAGTAAGAGCTATCTATATTTCCCTTTCAGTGGCCTTTTCTGCACATTAAAAATTCAAATCAGATTGTGACTTTGCAGCACTGATGTGCTGGAAATGTAAGGGGCCATTCATGAAATACAACTGTACCCTTTTTGATTAGGAACCAACAGTTTGGAATGGACCTCATGGATCGGTGAGCTTTGTCATGTGCTGTCACAGACCAACAGATGATACCTAAATGTAATATGAACACAGACACACTTGCTGAAATAATCCATTTACAAAGGCTTAATGACTTGCAGTTTACCATATAAGCCCATGTAATGGTCCCTGAGTATTTTCAGCCCAAGCAAACTGAGAGGTGAAATGGTTTGATTTAAACCACATCTATTAAGCTTAAAACTCTTCAGAATTTCAGCTACTAACTTACCTGTCTAAAAAAGAATTTGAATAATTTAAATTTTATGTAGACCCACTATCTTGAAAAACTGTGTACATCTCTTGTGCTTGGCACTGTTTGCCATTGTATTAAATAATAGTTATCAAAATTTGAGCCACCTTAAGTGCATGTGTAACAAATACAAATATGCAGTTCACTGCCCTTGCTTCTTACCCATGCTGTGATCAAAATGTACTTCTCTAGTTTGTTGCTTGGTTACAACCTTACGCATTACAACATGAATATTCTTAGGTTTGGGGTAGAAAAGACATTATGAGAAAAGAATTATGAGAAGGCTGTGACAAGAAAAATGCAGTTGTATTAACAGTCCTCGCAGAACTGTTCCACTCCTTGTGATTTGCCTTGGATTTTGTATCTGGTACTGACATGCAGATGCTCTCATGCCGTATTTGCTTTTCCTGCTGTTTAGGGTGCTGTGTATGTCTACTTCGGCACTGAGGGAAGAGGCTTGGCATCTCAGCCAAACGTTACCATAACTTGTCAGGTATATTGATAACATATAATGCCCTGTATGGATTATGCTGTTAGCCAGGCTAACACAGGTCTACACAAGCGGGAAGTGAGATAGAGGGGAAAGGGGCTTATGGTTTGAAAAAACAACATTAAAATCAAATTGCAAGGGAATTTAGACTGATGGGGATGGTGCAAGCAGGTGCTTGCCTAGGTTAGTTGTATGTGGAAAGACCTTTGTACCCCAGTGCAGGGGAGGCAGCAAGGTGAACAGAAAGATGCACAGCCAAAAAAAAAGAAAAAAAGGCAAAACTAACCAACCCAAAAACCCTCTAAAAAAACAAAACTGAAGCCAAGGAGTGGGAGGGTAATTTAGTTAGCTCTTTAGAAGTAAGTTACTCAATTTTGTTACAGAATTTGTGGGTTTAGTTCTATTTCAGGCTTAAACTAACTGTTTATTGCAGGATTCCTACTGTAATCTTGGTTGGTCCCTCCTGGCAGCTGATGTTGATGGGGATGGAAATGCTGATCTGGTTGTGGGCTCTCCATATGCACCTGGTGGTGGGCAGCAGAGAGGATTTGTGGTTGCATTTTACTCTTATTTCAACAGGAGTGACCAAGGTAATATATTGAGTAAATTAGCCCTCCCATATTTTATGTGACTGTTCATTTGTTCCTAATTAATCATGAGATAATTCAGGTTCAAAGGGATCTCAGGAACTGTCTAGTCCAGCCTCCTGTTCAGTAAGAGATATCTGTGAAGCCAGACCTAATTGCTCAGGGCTTTGTCCATTTGGATCCTAAAAGTCTCCAATGGCAGAGGTTGCACAGGCACTCTGGGCAGCTGTTCCACTTCTTGGCAGTCCTCATAGGGAAAAAGTGTCTTGTTACAGTCAGTATGGACCTTTTTTGTTTCAGTTTATGCTCACTGTCTATTGTCCTCCCACCATGTACAGTGAACTCATAGGCACAGAAGGCATGGAATATGCCTACTAAATTTGCTCCAGTTACTTGACATCTTTCCTGTTACTGAAAATGTGTTATAGGTGTGGTCTAGGAAAGAGTAAAGTGGGAACAATCACCCCTCTCAATCTCTTTGCCATGCTCTTTGTTATATAGCCTGGGACACTGTTGGCTGTTTACTCCAAGAACCTCACATGCCCACCACGATCTCCAGGGCCTTTTCCACATAGCTTCTCCCCAGCCTGTATCACTGCAAGGGCATCTCCTTTCCTAGGGTCAGGCTTTGCATTTGTCCTCACTGGGTTTTGTGAGGTTCCTGTCAGTCTGTTCCTCCAGCCTGTCTGGGTCCCTCTGAATGGTGGCTCCCCACAATCTCTATCATCTGCCAACTTCATGAAAGGGCATGTTGTTGCCTTTTCAAAATCAATTATTATAAAGGATGAGTCTAAAGACAGATCCCTGAAGGCACTCCACTTGTCACAGGCACTCACAGTACAACCCACTATCTGCTACCCTGTGATGGTGATTGTCTCAAACCAATTTTTCCCCATCAGCTTCTCCACCCATCCAGATGCAATGTCCCAGCTTGGATAAAAGAACATTGTGGGATACTATGTTGAAAGCCTTGCTAAAGGAATGGATTCAACTGTGTGTTGTGAGTCCAGGGCAGGCTCACTGCTGTTCCTTAGAAAATTGCAAATGTACTTTAGAAGATGAATCTTTATCATCCTGTACACTCCTTCATATTGCTAAAGAGGGACACTACAAGTGAACACAGTGAATGAGTACAGGTGACGAGGAGTGTTGTGAATGGGGGAGAAAATGTCACACATGGAGCTAAATAAAATTAGTACAGGTTGGGCAGCTTTGTCACAATCATGTAATTGAGATTTCCAATAATGCTTATTTTTTGTAGCTTATTCTACTTCATCCAAAATTAGAAACCACAAGGAAAATGGGTTTCAAAACACTGCTGGCTGACATTTTTGTAAAACCAAAGCACAGAGATAAGTTATTTAAATTATAGACAGAATTATCTGCAGCTCCCCCACCCACTACCTTTGAAGAAATACAAGTTCTGATCAATGGTGACTAGTTTAGGGCAGGCTTGACTGGTAGCTTTCATGTGTTTTGTTTAGGCTATTGGAAGGACTGAGAAACAAGCTGTGTCAAATAAAGGCTTTCACCAGCCAACACAGCTACAGGGTGAGCAAGTGAAGTCAGCAATTACTGGTGCAATATCATGGACTGTGTAACTTTGCTTATAGAAACTTGTTGTCATAGGATGAATCAGTAGAGGATTGCTAACGGATTTTTCTATGCTAGGGTACACCGAGATTTAATTCATATTTTTCTGGTCTCTCAGAATTTCTGTCAGTACAGGATGCAAACTGGATGGTGCAGGGGGAAGAAAACTATGCTTGGTTTGGATTTTCACTTGGCAGCTGCCAGCTGGAGAACATAACATTACTACTGATTGGTAGCCCTACATGGAAGAGTTGTGCTAGGTGTGTTGTATGTGAGAGCTTGATCTCTCCTCCATTGTGCTCTACTTCTACAAGGTTTAATATTTGTAATAGATTAGAGTTCCAGCTTTTCAGGAAGTTTCCTCTTTGTCCTGCTTAGATGATATTTATTAATTTCATATTTCTATTAAATTAGACCCTTTGTAGAGCAGGTCTTTGTTATTTAGAGACAGTGAAGAATTTCTTGGGTTTTCTTGGGGAGAGGGGCTGCAAAAATGGCGACAGGTAGGCATGCCTTAATAATTGTATAGATAGCTCTTACTTTCAGGGAGCATTTTTAAAAAAACAAAGACAACAATGTATTAGATGATAAAGGATTGGGTAGACAGGCCAAGTCTGTGCTTGAAATGTTGTGTAACTAGTTAGGACATGTATGGGAATTACTACAACAGATTTCTAGAATTTGGCAGGCACTCTTATTCCAAAGTAAAAGGGGACTATTTTAAGAGTAGCATTCCTAGCTGAATGTACGAAACTATGTTGTTACAAACAACTGTATTTTGCATTGTAATTCAAGCTGCAATCCCTTCTCGTCGGATGCCAGACAGAGTGTTGGGAAGGTGTATGGGTACAACCCACCAAGCACAGAGCGCTGGTTTGAGGTTACTGGAGACAAGGTAGGGCTCCTTCTTCACTGTGGGACCTTATGAATAATTTGAAGTGACAACCTGTAGAAATTACATAGGTGTTTTAAAAATCTAACAGGAGATGAGCAGAATGGGTTTGTCTCTGGCCAGTGGTGTGATGTCTGTGGCCGGGAACACAAGGAGAGTTTTGGTGGTGGGTGCACCTACTGCAGGTATGTCCTGAAAATTGGAAGCGATTTCTACCTTAGGATGTTTGTTTCTGTATGATCAAAGGACAGATGCAACTTTCAATTTAGAAAAAGGACCTTTAAATTGCTGTGTAATTAAAAAAAAAATTAGAAATAATCACTGTAATCACCTCTAAGTGCCTTACATGGAGAGTCTCTCTACTACGCCTCTGTTTCAGTGTGGTTTTTTCCATCCTTAAAATTGGTTTAACAGCATTACTACCTCACATTATTTATGTAGCAGTGATTTGCTGGTAGACTGCATATTTCTTGGAATCAAAATGCAGAAGTCCGTCTTTAACTGCATTTCTCCCCATGTCCTATGCCTAAAAGATTTTTCGCTGAGCTAATTAGTGTTAATCCCATATAATGCTTGATGTTATTTGATAAATTTTTTTTCCACTTTACGTAATGTTATGTAATTACCTGCTCTTAATGTATTGTAAGTATTAAACTTGAGAGCCTATGTCAGATGCTTAATTTCTGTTACTTTTTTCTTCCAGACAGCCTGCATAGGATTTCATTTATGTCCTCAGTACTGCATCAAGCTGGACTGGCTCTGGTATATGACCTGACAGACAGCATCAGGCCTTCTTTGCTCAGCACATTCAGTGGGGACAGGAGGTTTTCTCGTTTCGGGGGAGACATATACTTAAGTGATCTGGATAACGATGGACTAGGTAATGCTTGATGAATCTAGGTCAGAGCTGAAGTGTTTAACTTTTAGCAACAACGGGACTGCTCACCTACATATTCATACAAGTGCTAAACACAATCCACTTCCCCAACTGACTTGCACCATTATTCCATCATACTTTACGGAGACGCCTTTCTAAAATCCCAAGCAACTCAGTCATAAATTGAAACAGTTTAATTGCCATCATTCATAAGAATTGTGACAACTGGAGGTATGTAAATGCCAGCTCTCTCTCGTGTTTTCGTTTAGCATTCATTCCCTTCTGACATGTTATATCATCTTTGTAATACCTGCAGATGAAATGATTGTAACATCCCCACTGAGAACTAATGGCATCTCCTCCATACTGTTTGGTGGGGCAGCTGGCCGTGTTTATATTTACAACGGAAAGCAGGCATCCTCAGGGAATGTGACGGGTCACTGCAAATCATGGATATCTCCCTGTCCTGAGGACTGGGTAAGAATACACAAAAGGTAAAATCAGGACATGAGTACATCCAGAACAAACATGCAGTGCATTCTGACTTGGTTCCAGAAAACAGAAGGTTTACTCATGTTTCTGAATCTCTGCAAATTGGCTACTCCTGTTCATTCTTAACTAACTGCTGTTTAGGAGCCAGGATTACTGTACTGGTCTTCTATTCCCCTAGCATGGTTCTCTCAGCTGACTTTTTATTTTGTCCTTTTTTCTTCTTCAGGCACAGTACGTCCTTATTTCTCCCGAGGTAAGTAAACAGAAAACAAACTACTGAAACTAAAAAGTCCTATTCTTAAAACACTAGCAGCATTATAACAAGCAACGTTATTTTACAGGAACTATCAAGATTTGGGAGTTCTGTTATCTCTGTGAAATATGAAAGCAAGGTGAGAAAAATTACTGTTGTCAGTTGCTTCGTAACATCTTCCTACCTCACTTGCAAGTACTAGCTAACACCTCACATGCTTCTTATTTGTAGAAGTTTTAACTACTTTACATAGTTAATTAAGTCATTCTCTGAACCAATAATTAAAAACATTTTATAGGTGGATGAGCTATGCAGCTGCCAAAATTTTGGCACCTGAATTGAAAGAAATCACTTTAAAATGGCCTGAAACCAAAACTGCTTAGGAGTTTGCTGAAAGGTTACATGGTAAATGGAGTATAGGTGCCAACTCGCTTTACTGTTCATGCCAGCCTGTATGCAAGGTGGATGCTCAGCTATGAATGGCACCCTACCATCCCTCTCAGTCTTTACAGGCTTGCTGTCCTGGCTCTCTCTTGCAGTAAACACCATTCATATGTCAAGTGTTTCCAAGCATAGAGAGGTCCAGCCCTTACATGAATGATTTTGAATATGTTTATGTACCTGTTTCTCTTTGTTTTCCTCAGATGCCCATTATTTTTACCAAATGTCAATCCCTAGATTTGTATGATGCACTGAGGAACCTTTTTTTCAGCTCAAGGTTACTTAGTGCTCGTTCAGCTGTTCTCCTTACTCTGACATCACTTCTGTGAGCACTAGGGTCTCTATGTGAGTACTGAGGAAGCCTCAGAAGTAGGTAGAGAGGTATAGACAGGTCTTCAACAAATGGTGTTTAACTAACTTCTTGCTGTTAAAACATGCAATGGAGAAACACCTGGAAATGTAAATTCTTCTCAGCTAATCCAACACCTGAAACACAGGCATTGCTCAGTGCAAATGAGACCATTCTCCAAGATGTTGTGTTCTGTTGCCATGGCACCAATCCAGTCCCCACTCCAGCTTCATCTGTATTGATCTTAGCCCTAAGAAACAGTTTATATTTCCAACAGACTTATTTCATTGGTTCCAGCTTGCTCTAGTTCCCCAAATGAATAAAGTCTGTTTGCCAAATTGTTTTGTTAACTGCTAGCCTGATGAGGTGGGTTGCTCTCTTATTTCTCCTCATCTCCATCATCCTCATACAGTGTCATTCTGTACGACACTAATGGGATGGACTAAATCTGGTTTCCATTAGGGAAGCTTAAGGCAGCCACACACCTGCAGTTGCATTTTGCTAACCCTTTCTCTGTATCTCTGCAGAAAGAAGTTGTAGTGGCAGCAGAGAGAAGTTCTGCAAAAGCTCGACTTGGTGGAAGGCTTTTTGTCTACTCACTCTGAAAGTTCATAGCAGCCTTTAAGACCAGGGCACAGCTGGTCTTTTAGTGAAGAATCTCTATAGTATCTGTGATACTTTCCTGAAGCCACACAAACCAACAGACCCCACGTCAGCAAGCTTTTGATGAATTCTGTTGTGGGCAGCAACATCACTTTAACCTAGAACAAGGCAGCTGGTCTGAAACCCTTTTAGAGGCCAAAACGAGCAGGCAGCTAGATTTTTGCTAGTAGTATTTGCCTGTATAAGGAATGTTAAGTGGTCACCTTCTTTACTGGTCAAATTTGAGTATTTTCTTGGCAAAATCAGGAAATAGCAGCATATAATTTACAATTCCTTGTATACTGTGATAAAGACAGGTATTTTAAGTTATGGAAAGTTACCTTCAAAATAACAAGCATGGAGGAGGGGCAGCTTTAACCCTGCCAGAAAAGTGGGTGCCAATGAACAGGACTGTCTCTGTCTCTAGCAAGTCTTGATCTCTGCACTGAGGGTGTAGAGCAGGTGGGAAGAAAAGAACAAGCAAGTTTTAGGAAATATTTTCGCTTTTGCAATTGTAGCTGACTACTCTGATATGCTTTATGTTTTCATGTAAAATTCCATGACCATGGTAACTTAGAATTGTTAACTGCTTTTATTGTTAACATTATTGTCTTCAACTATTAACACTAATTTTGTATGATGCAGGTTTAACAGTAGCATGCATTATCTATTAAACAACTTGAGCAGCAAAATGTGATGATACTGTTATTACCAACCCTAGTCTGTAGTCACATATGTGTATGTATTTCCTCTCTCTTGCCGCCTTCACAAATGCATTATTTTTAATTTAAATAGCACAAAATGGTGGAATAACACAGAATACGAAAGTCATACTCCAAAATGAAACATCTCAACCTACCTTCTTAGGCATTCTTTCTCCGGGATGTTTTGATCTGCTTTAAGCAGATCAAAAGAGGCAAGGTGAACATTAGCTTGATGTATAATGCTTTTTGACATCTATTTTGTGGATTTACCCGAACAACAAAACACTTCAAAAAAAATGAAACTTTGAACTTCACGAAAGAAGTTAATGGATAGGACTGGGAGCACAGTACTTACCTTACAAATCTGTGAAATGTGGTGTGAGGCAAAACAAGCAGTGCACTTATAAGGGTGGCAGAATAGAGTTGTCCTTTTTAAATGAAAACTCACGAAACCAGTATGTTTTGTAGCAACTCCATTCTGAACATACACCCTCCACTGGCTTTTATTTTTCCTATGTATGATCTCAAAGTAATTTTACTGCATCTGAATGCATTTTGATTACTTGAATTGTGAAAAAACCTTAAACATTTGCATATGTATACAGAGGGAAAGAGCAGTCTTGTAAAAGACGTCCTTCTCTTTGTGCTTTTATTGTGCTTTAAGTCAGTTATGTACAAGAAAAGGAGTCAAAAGGAGTTCACAGAAGCCTCTCTGCACAAAAGCTTATGTGAAAGTTTCTCAAACAGCTGCACCTGTGTATCTCAGTTCTGGCCTCATGCTCAACGAACTACCACCTGGTTGAAAACATCAGCATCCATGTTTTTTCACGCACTGAGCTGTCAGCCAAGGTATATATGAGCCCTTGGTTCTTCTACTGGATTGTTCAGTTTAGAGGGTTTTTACAGCTTCACCTGCTAAGCCAGACGACTGCAAAAAATTCAGCTAAAAAAAAATCAAAGACATGACAAACCCCACTAACTTTCTCACCTTCTTGTGCCTTTTGTGTCTGTAATTGAAAGTCACATACAGAGAAAGAACTGTTTTAAAAATAATTACATACAACTGATTTTAATCAAACCAGCATCACAGCCTTGCACAACTTTATGTACCTTTTTATTTCCATCTTTGACTCATTAGTCCCAAGTAAAAAATGTTCACAGCTAGAGTTATTGTTTTTCCAATTCCTGCCAGTACAGTGATTTATCTGGTGGCACCTAAGGAGCTGCTCACTGTGTTACAGCAAGGTTAAAAAAAAACTAAACAAGAACTCGGCAGTTTAGGACTTCATTTAAAATTATTTCATGTTCCCCAGTGGGCATAAGGCTTCTATTCCTTCCACACCCTTACTAACCTGGCTACTTACTGTGGTGCAGGCTAGTCCATGGTTTGTCTTGGAGAGAAGAGAGAAAGCATAGCCCAGTTAAGAGAAACTAACAACCCGTGTGTTGACTTTTAGCAGAGTTTAAATCAGTCCTCATGACAACAGGAGGAGTTGTGAAACTGCAGCTGTACCAATGCACGTTGAAATACTAGTGGGTGGCAAACACAAGTGGGCATTATCCAATACGCCTGCTTTCCCCGTTCCTAAAACTGCATGTTTTGGGCCTAAATTAGTTGTTAAGGAATAACCAAGATACGTAGCTAGATTCTAAAGCCTGTTATTGCTCACATAAAATAAGGAAAACTATTATTTCTGGGTTGCTGCCAATTTAGTGGTCATGCTTCACAAAAGATGCAAGTATGCTTTTTTGCTTGAAAAATCTGTTCTCTGCAATTAAATAGGGCCTTAAAAATCCATTTAAAAAGCCACTCTTGGGGTAGATTTTTTTTTGACATTTGAAGTCTGCTTCCCCAATCTGCAGCTCAGAACCAGAATACTTGATGAATGCTGTCATCCTTTAAGCAAAAAATTCTGTTCTCAGGAGAAGAAGGGCCATTAAGCAAAGAAGTATTTGACAGAAACACATAAAATAAGGATGCCCAAAAAGTAAATATATCTATGTGATACAGAAAACTAGTGGAACACGCATGGAGTGGAGATGAGACTACTGTGTAAAGCATGTTGCTGTTTTCCCTGGTGTTTCTCTCCTTTCACATGTAAGAATTAAAATCTCTCTGTAGTTTTTTTGGCACAAAATATATATTAAATTAGCAAGCTTAGAAATTCTTGCAGTTTTCAGTAAGGAAGAACAAATGCAAGGAAAGTGTCCCAAGTCCATTCTGCAACAACAGAAGTTTCTTCAGTCGTTATATTCCTATTGGTTTGGTAGTGTTCTGCTCAGCCCAAATGTTTCTGCTTTAAGGCTGTTCTTTATCTCCACTCTTCCAGCTGCTGGTTGGGATTTTTTCAAAACTGCAGGAACCTAAGCAAGAAGAAAATAGCCTGAGATTACATGAGAAGCTGCTCTGTATGTAGCCGAAGGAAATAAAGCTTCACAGAGGCCCAAACTCTGATTTTTCTCCCCTTATTTTCAGAACAGTGTCTCTAGCTTCTCTCTCCCTAATCCCTTCCAGCACATTCCTCCAAAGCCAAAGTCACAACGTGCTGGACTTGGTTTTGAACAACACTTACAGATAATCCAGTTAATTGCAGCCATAGTCAACAATCCAATTCCTTCAATTTGCCTCTTAGTGGCAAAAGAGGAGAGGCAAAATGGGGATTTTATCTGCGTCTCCCTTCCTTTGTCACTTGTAGCAACTTCACTTCTGAATCCATCAATACTTCCACTGTAAATATCAGAGTGCAGGCCAGAGGTAGATAGTACAGTTCCACGAGTCTTGGAAAGGGTAGTCAACAGGGAAATTGACTCATACGTGCTAATGTAAAGATGGATCTCTCCTTGGAAATCTTCATACAGCTTGCTACCATCAGCATCCATGACAGAGATAGCTGGCATGCATGTGAGGAGCTATTACAAACCTCAGACTGAGTCAGAACATCACAACCATGGCAGTGCTCTCCAGAGAGACATAGCACTTGTCCTCATCCTCCTTCAGTCTTTTACCCAACAGGGACTACAGATCCATAGTTAGGATGTGGGTGGGAGTATGAGCGCATTTCTTATGTGCCTTGCTGTGAACAGACTGCTGTGGCAGCTGAGAAGGCAAATGAGGGCTGCTTCTACCATGAGCCTCAGCTTTCCTTGGGCTGCCAGGTGAAAGTAAATACAGCATGTCTCAAGGAACAGCCTGCAGCTTCACTTCTGGCCACTGCTGGGGCTTCCCACCTCATTCAATCTAGCTAGGAGCACTTTCTCTGTCAAGGAGCAAGCCCTGAGTTGAATTCCTCCATGCTTTGTGACCTACCCCTCTAGAACAGCTTATTTCCTGCTTTAGAAACAGCCTGTACATGCAGGGTGTGAGACAGAAACCCTGGCCAGCCATACATACGTGAGGAGGTAGTGGAGGTTCTAGGTGCCGCCCAAGGAAGGAAAGTAAGCGTCGCCATATCAGACCACTTCCCAGAAACATAATCCCCGTCACCAGCCAAAATATCCTGGGGTCCTACCAACAGAACGTTCCCATTAGTCATGCAACCACCTCTTCACAAAAGGGATGACCCAATGATAATCTCTACTCCCAACCAGTGTTCTCCTCCATTATGGGAGGAAGCGGTAAACTCCCTACCACCAACAGCAAAGGCCTACCTTGGGAAAAGAGCTGTTTAGGAATCACTGTACTGTTACTGTCCCATGCAGTTTTCCTTCCTTCATCAGAAAGTTTGAAAATTCAACCCTTATATTTAATTGATTTGAAAAGGAAGAAGTCTTTGCTTTTTCTGTTTTGTTTTAAAGCTGGCACATGCAGTTTTGAAATTGTACCCTGCAGTTTGTACACCCTCCTCCCTAGTTTAGGTATAAACCTGTATTGACAGTAGAGTATTTCCTCTGGTGTAATGAAAATGCCCTGGCTGCTTGCCAGATACCCTTGGATCTGGAAGACAAAGCTGGTCTTTCCAGAATAGTTGATCATTAAAGAAACCTTAATACTGCTTTACAGCTAGTCCTTATACAACCAAAAATTTGCCCTCCCATTACTTTTCCATGGATGTGTAAAACAGGCTACAATACTGTACAGTTAGCCATGCAGTAATCTGCTTACCAAAAAATGTGACTGCGCTATAAGAACAAAGCCCACACTTCATCTCAAAACAGCGCTCATTCCTTACCTCTTCAAGAGATGACTCCAAGTTCATACCAAATGCAACTCCTATGAGGCCAAAGAGAGAGACAGAGAAAGTCCCCATAGTCAGCTGCAAGTTCAGCCTCATCATCACATTACGGTGGCTAAAGAAGGGAGAAACATCTGTAAGGGGAACCCATAAATTGATTTGCTGCCTAAATTCTCAAATTCCATACAACATGCACTAAAATAAAATAGTGAAAGAGAAGTCATGCTGGAATTAGGCAATCCAGTGACAAAGATCATGAAACAACAGTACAAAGAGGCTACTGTTTTGATATTGCTGCATCAGGATACCTCTAGGGCAGCAGGTTCTGCTTAATCATCAGACTTGCCAATATCTCTCACTTCTCAGAGTGTATATACACAAAGTAACAGTAAATTTCTGCTGAAGTTTGTGTCCTCTCACCACTAAATTTATATGCCCATATTCACAAGAAACAAAAATTTATTGTTAACTTGCAAATTAATATACTTTACAAAAAAATAGTTGATAAATGCTGCAGACTATAAATCTGAGCCTCTGGGAGAATTCCGTATTCAAATCTCCACAAAAAAGATTTTTGTGGTTTCCTGATACAGTATCCACTAACTGCCTCTACAGATAACTCCTCAGTAAAAAGGAGGAAGAATATTTAAACACCAACCTCAGAGTCCTTGCAAATGCAAGCTACAACAATTTCTCAATAAGAAATCTGACTAGTAGTGAAAAATGTAGCACACAGAGAGAAAGAAAATACTTGCTCACAAGTTATTAATTCTTGTATCACTCCACAGAGTAATAATGTAGCTTGCAATGAACACCTGAGTAGCCTAGCCAGAATCTAGCTAGTAATTCTGAACAGAGTTTTAATACGCCTCTAAATCTGCAGACATTTCCTGTATTGAACAGCTCCCCAAAAGGATCTGAGAGAAGCTCTGTTTCTACTGCTAGGGAAAACTGATGCCTAGTTTGCTTTATCCAGTTCACTCGTAAGAGAAGTGCAGCACAGCTGTGACTGCAAGTCCATTCAAACCCTCATGAAGACAAAATTCTCCAACTTCCCTTGTAAGCAGATTTGAGAAAGTCTAGGTATTGAATTCATTAAATTCTGCTCAGCTTTTGGCAATCCAACAGGTCAGGTAGCTAACCTGTCCAGGTTGATAAAGATGATGCTTTCTGAGTCATCAATCAGTACTCTGAGTTCACGAGCTTCATTTGCGAGATCTTCTGCTTGTCTGTAGTAATTCTCCAACAGCAGCTCCATTTCCTCTGCATGGTCAATCCCAGACATACTCTCCTCACTGCGAGCAACAAATTATATATTTCTGGTTAGCGACATGTTACATATACAAGTGTATCACAGATGTGTTAAGGCACGTAAGAGTTGTGGGGAACAAGAGTGCTGTCAGACACTAGACCTCAAAATCCAATCTTTTTGTGAGAAAATTCCATCAATCCCAACAGCTTAAAATAAAATGCATATTTTTATATTTATCAGCAGCTCAGCATAGGCAGTCGATTATTCTGAGTAGAGCAGTTAGCATCTGATAGGTATCAAGGCATGCACACCGCCAAAAATCTTAAGTTTTTCAGGATATTACAACATTAGGAAGTTATGTAAATTTTATATTATTTATAAAGTTTATATTACTATAAATGTTTGTGTTATTAAGTTACAAAGTGCTAACAATTTTGACAGGAGACACTTAACTTCTTGATGCCCTCTAGTGGTGGGAACTTTTAACAGTGCAGTCAAAAACTAAAACATAACCAAAAGTCAACACACAATTACATGGTGATGGAGATGGTTTAGGTGTGCATTAAAATAGTTTAGTTGCAAGGCATTTGAACTATACACAACAAATACTGCAAAGTGTTTTGGGAGCATGAAGCAGTCAGAGCGACCATCAAATGAAAGATCCTCCTCTCCTGAGAGAAATCTGCCCAAGAGACTTTCATCTTACTTCATATTGCTACTGCTGGTGCAGCAGTGTTCCTCTAAAACAGGAATGTACGTTTCTGGCATTGTGTAGATGAAACCTGAGGCACCTGAGATCCACAGGAGCTTGGAAATCAGCAGGAAAGCCAAGAAGATTCTTCATCATTTTCTCTTCTGTGGTATGATCTCATTTCTTTAGAGAGACTGAAGTTTAAGAATATCCTCCCAGCATTGCTGTTAAAGGAACCTCTCTGAAATGGTTTCCCAAGAAAATAAGTGGTATGGCTTACGAATCAACCCATGAAAGCATGAAAGCTCCCTGAGGACCTTTAACAGAGCCCTTAGTTTCTCTCTAATGGGGCTAAGCTGATTTGAAAGCCCTCCAGACCTTGAGGTTTTCACTGCATGGAAATGAGAGGAGTTGCAGACTTAAAAGCCTTAGAGCACTATTTGCTGTATTACAGATTCAGCTCAGGGTCTTATTTGATGAATATCTTTAAGTTTACATCAGCTCTTCTGATATACAAAGGGAAAGCAAGCCATAAAGATGCAAAAGTAACTGCCACTGGATGTGCTTTCATTAACTGGCCTCCACCTGCCTCATGAGTTTTCCACAGTCTGCTGTTCCTTCCCAAAAATATATGAGTCTGCCTTATCCTATCTTTCTGGGCTCAGCTCACCATTCCTCCTGCAAAAGATCTCTGATGACACCTATATGCCTAACTGGGCATATGTGCCAACTAACATCTGCTTGGGCTTCCCAAGTCCATCAAATACCAAATATCATTTGCATCAATCCTGGAGCAAAAACAGCTGTCCGCACACGGCCAGCGTGCCTGCAAACGTGCTGTCAGGGCTGGTGCTTCCCAGTGTGCCTTGTGTACAGACTGCCTCACTGCCTCCTGCAGCACTGCTCCAACACTCCTCACACAACCTCACACCACCTCTCCCACTCTTGTGCAACAGCATCTGAAAGAAGGGATGACTGGGGGTTTCTCCTGACACGAGAGTATAAGGTGACATTGGGATCTTTCCTAGATATCCCCTACACGCTGTCTACCATCAGGCAACAAGAGACTTGGCAGCAGACTGCATTAAGTCCAAAGAAAGGCTGTGAGCAAAACCAGGACAAAGACCAGCTGCTGGCTCAGGAGCAGCTGGAATTCAGAGCCCTCACAACACTGCTCCAGCAGATGCAACAGAAATGCAAATCATGTCCCACTTCTGGAATACTGAGTTTCTGCTGCACATTTAGACTAAGCTCTGCAGGGCAAGTAATTATCTCCTGATTTCAACCTCATGTTACTGTGAATCGTATTAATAACCACATGCAATGAAGTTAGGCAAAAATATTATTCAGCAATTTCACAAAGGACCCTGAAAGGTAGTTTCTGTTACCTGCTTAGACACAAAATATGTCTGAATGCCCCAGATTTAAATCCAGTTAAGCCCCAAACATATTTGGATCTGATATACATTATCTTTCTGCTTTTTAGTTTTTATTAAAGTGACCAGTGCTGCTGCTGCTGGTGTATGCTGTCTTTCACCAAAACCTGAGCGTGTAGGGCCTCTTTCCTTCAGGTTCCGCTGGTGAGCAAAAAGCTACAAGCAAGGTGTTCAGAACACTTTAACTAAAGGAAGTGTGGTGTCTGACCTATTCAAGACAAGTTTTAAGAGCCTCTTTCATTTTTCTTTTGGTGAAACTGATGAAAATGCTCCCAGAAAGTGTTGATTTATATTGAAAAATAACAACATTTGCTTTTTTTGCCATCCTGTTCCCATCCCATCACATACCTGATGAGCTGGCCTGATAGGCCAAGAACTATTGGTAACTGCATATTATGACGAGTGATAATGGAGTTCCTCTCCAAAATTTCAAATACAATGATTTCTGAAGTAGGAAGTATTGGAGCTTTCAAAAACTAGAGCATCTTTTTCTTTTTTTTTTTTTATCAGGGAACACGCAGTTTGGTGTCCAAGTTACTCTTAAACAAAATTCACCGTTAAAAAAGCGGTTTTGAAATATACATACAATACTTGTGGATCAGTCCATTTAGATAGACAGAGCTCTTCTATCAATTCTTCTTCATCTAAGATCTCCAGAATTGTTTCTTTGAAAACTTTAAGATCTGTTTCCAGTTCTGACAAGCTGAAGAAAGAACAGGCAAAAGGTCAACTAATCCCCACCAGCATCAGTGCACAAAGGTAATCTCTAAGTGAGTTTGCCAGCCAGCACCCTCACCAGCTGGAGTGGCCAGGCAAGACTTTCCTGCATAGTTCTGAAAGCTCCTTCAAAACATTCTCTACAGGCCATACACTTAGAAGTGGAAATGATCTGTCTGGGGATCAGTGAGGTGCAGACACACACTAGAAGGGATCCAGATGTGTTTTCTGGGTATATTTCTAAGTCAGAAAAAGCAAGCCCTCTGAGCATGTAGCAAGTGCATATTTGCACTGTCATTTTAGAGAGGCTAATACATGAAGGATCAGTGTAGTAGTAAACTTAA
This sequence comes from Lophotriccus pileatus, assembly GCA_035583135.1. NCBI lineage: Eukaryota > Metazoa > Chordata > Aves > Passeriformes > Tyrannidae > Lophotriccus > Lophotriccus pileatus. The sequence continues at coordinate 58,428,246 of JAWWES010000081.1, forward strand.
AGCATAATATACATACAATAGTTAAAGCATAGTTCCAAGGGTTTACATTATGGGGAATGTTTTCACATTATTTTGTTCTCTTAGGTATTACTTTGTTCTGTCAGATGCTATTTGAGAAGCACAGCTGTATTCTGACAACTCAGAATATATTTCCCGTTTCCCTCATATCAATAGGTATTTCACATACAAATTTTTACACTTATGAACACGATGCACAATCCAGCATTACAGTAACCAAGGAAATTAATATCAGATACCATTTTTCTAACAGTTCAATGCATGTCATTTTCTACTGTCATCTTCTAGACTCTTCACAGCTTATTCTTATTTACCTCTTGCCATTCTGCAGAAGAATGTGTAGTTTACTCCTATCCACAGATAAAAGCTTGGGGTCCACTAGAGCTTCCAGTGTCTCAAGGATCTGAGGCTGCAAAGTGTTAAGTCTCCCCTGCAGTTTGCTGATCTAGATAACAACATGATCCTTCATAAGAATTAAAACGATTCATTTAGAATGACTTGGGCAACTGACTCCTGTCTCTCAACACAGAAGTTACAGTAACAGGTAGCTAATAAAACCTGCTTTCCAATGCCTGGAAAATACTTGCTATATGGATACCAATCTATAAGACAAAGCCAATGTAAACTACAGTATTTAATAAAAAGTGAACTGAAACCCAGTTGACAACCACACCAATAAGACTGATAAAGCTAATATATTATGGTCTAGAAATGTTATATTAGCATTAGCAAGCATAGATTTTTCATGATAGCTAGGAATCATCATGACTCGTGCTCAAGAGGCCAAAAACCTCAGCACTTTTATGTGACTTCCATTTCAGCTACAGCACATCTCTAGAATGGAACTCTGACTTATTTTTTAATTGTCCAAATCACGGTGAAGCCACCATATCCAATTAGCACTTTATCGTGAAAGGAATGAAAACACACATACAAACAAAACTGTAAGAAATTAAAGCAACAAAAGTCAAAACCAAAAAAGAGCTCATACAGGAAGTGCAGAATACATATACTAACGTGTATGTGTAAATATTAACACAAGAATAAAATCATTCTGTCCCTTCTATGAAACAGTAACTTCCCAAACAATTTAAATAAAAATGAGATAGCTCACCCAGTACTGCAGGATTGCTTCTATGGCTCGAAATTCAAAGGGCAGAGAATATGTAACTAGTTGACCTTCCCCAGCCAGCTGAGATGCTAGCTGACTGAGGAGCCAGTGTTCCAGACTCAAATTACGATAATCCAGTATCAGCAGAAACTCTGGTGTTATGACAGCCTTCAACAACTGAAAAAGAATGTACGTGTAAGGAATCTGAAAAAAACTCTCTGAATATTTCTCATAACTCTGTTGCCCATTTGATATTTGGGCTTTGATACGACCATTCTTCTAAAGTCTTTTCAGGCACAAAAATAACTGAATCTCATGCTAACAGCAAAGAGGCTCAGACAGAGCACTGTGCCAGTGAATAAGAAGGGCTCCTCATAAGCCTTGACTTCTATGACAATGTTAGCGATGATTCTCCTGTGCTCAGCCAGGAAAATGGTCATTAATACGTACCAACGTAAACTTGTACTCTGCTACACAGAGCTCCAAAGACACATTTACTGCTGGACTACACATCACAGAAAGCTGGTGTTAAAAGAACTGTGCAAGAAAATGAAAATGCAAGACAGGGTTTACGCTCAGCTACAGGGAAACCATTACCTCCATTCTCATGATGATTCTGTTGTTCCTAGTTGCAATGCTCATTACATGTTGAAATCTTAGATCTCGTGCTTGAAGACCCAATTCCTGGTACAATTCTGTTTTCTTCTTTTCTATCATAAAAGTATTTTTAGAAAAAGACATTTAGAGAACAAGTATACATATTCTGAAATTATATTTTAGTGTGTTACTAAATCCCACAAAAGCAAACGAACAAAACCACAAACAAACAAACCCAAAAAAACCCTGTCCTATCTCTAAAACATTCCTCCTATTGACTCCTCAATGTAAGTTATTTTCTGTGAAGTTTAGAAGACTGTATCTTGAGTGGAAAAAGAAAAATTGTAGATATAAGTGAAAAAGTTTGCCACAACAATTAATTTCATGTCAGAAATGAATGACTCCTTTGAGAAAGCACGTGTAATCCTACAGGAAGGGAAAGACAAGGCCGAGAAAGTAGCATGCTGGTCAAAAAGGGAAAAGACAAAGCAAAAATTACCTTCCTGTGAGAGATGGTAACGTGTTAATTATTACTTAATATTACTAAATACTTACTAAATATTACTTAAAAGTACACAAAGATTTTAACAGTGAAGATGCTATGAAGACCCAAGAGGAGGCAGAGGAAATGTTGTGACATCCCAAATGAACACAGTGAAGTATCCAAAACATAATTTTTTACGCCATGTAGATTCCCAATTGGGCTTTTCTGTATTGGACAAAGAAAAAAGGCAAACAAAACCCAAACAAAACTACAATGAAAACTTACCAAAATAGGTAGTATTTCCCTCTTTGTCAAACTTCATCTGAAGGAATGGAAAAAAATTATTTTTTTCACAGAACCACTATAAAACAAGAAACCAATTTCTAAAGTTATTTGCACTTCCCTAGAAGCCCAATGGATAACATATTATGAAGAAAAAGCAACTTTTTATGCCCTCTATTCACAGTTCATCCCAATTAAGCAAAATATTGCACCAAATGGCCATGTATTTCACTGTGTTTGTCACCAGTGTCACCTGCATTACCATGTTCCTACACAAACCTTGTTAAGGAGGTGATTTACAGAGGATCAGTCTTAGAATAGCATAGACTTTCTGTTGGAAGAGACCTACAGCAGTCACAGAGTCCAACTACCTGACCACCTCAGAGCTGACCAAAAGTAAAAGCATGGTATAAAGGAGCAAACAGCTTTCAGCCTCGTTTAAAAAGGAGCATAGAGAGAGCTTGTTTTTTCACCAAATCCTATGTTTGCTTAGAATTGCAGCTATCAAGCCACAGGACCAATATTTCTAAAAGACATTAGCAAGCCTTGACAATCTTAACAAGACACCTTCTGACTGCAGCAGTTCCAAGAGCTGACCTGCCTTCACAGTTACGAACCAGGTGCTGGTTCGTAATTGTGCAGGACCATAACCGGTCGTCACACCAGAGTACCTCAAAGCAGCAATTTAGAACTCGAGGTGTTCTCGGAGATGCAACTTCATCTGCTTTTATGATGCTTTAAGAGTTTAAAAAAAAAAAAAGGCAGAAAAAAAAGGAAGAAAGGGAAAGAGCCCCATCATCCTGCAGCCTTCCACAAAGTGTCCTCGCAGGTGGAAATGCCTGCAGGAAGTACTTACCACTGCAAAAACAGGAGACACGCTGGCTAGGGTGGCCTGGGAGGTCTCTGTGGGGGCATGTCGGTACAGTTTGCCTGGAGGAAGACAGGACAGCTCTACCCCCAGCACACCGCACTCGCCCTTTCGCGGCGCGGTGCCCTGCCCTCGGCCGCCGGCACCACGCACGGGCACACGAGTCCAGCGGCGCCGGCCGCGACAAGGCCCCGACGAACCCGACACCCCCCCAGCAGGGCGCGGGCACGGCCCGGCACCGCACCCAGCGCGGCCACTCCCGCTCCGCTGCCCCAGAGCCCGACCCGACCCAGGGCCCGCTCACCGGCCCAGCGCAGCCCGCGGGCGCCCGGCGGCACGGCCGCCACCGCGGCGAGCCGGTCCCTGTCCCAGGCGCGGCCTGGCGGC
>JAWWES010000081.1:58443237-58473558 GCA_035583135.1 Lophotriccus pileatus
CCTTTTTTTTTTTTTTTTTTTTTCCTTTTCCTTTCTTTCTTGGTTCTACACCTACATTCAGGTCCCACGAAATCTCAACTTTGGCCAGGCAGGAAAGTTTCTTCTTGCAAACAAATGTTATCCCAGTCATTAGCTACAGAACATGACATTAATGGAGGACTGCACATGCATTGAGAGCTCTGAGGTCTTTTGATGAACCTGCACTGATGCTTGGCATTAGGGATAACTGATTTCTCAAATAATGTCTACTCCTAAAAGCCTGGTAAAGCACCTGTGGTTTTCCACTGGAAGTGTGAGCAGAGATGACAAATGCCAATTATCTAATGCTGGGTTAGATGCTCCCAGCACAAAATAGATGATCTAGCCATTGGTGTTCCCATGTTTAGCTTTAGGCAGAAGGTGTGGCTGTACTGGGTTATATCTTATCTCTTCTGCAGCACTGAGAACTTGAAACATCTTGTAGTACCAGGAGCTACTGAGAGCTGCTCTCATGGCTCTCAGAGTGTTGACAAGGAAAAGGAGTGAGCATGGTCTGGGTACCTGGGTAGTGGCCTATTTGCCAGTCTGTGGGTTACTCGTGCCTGGAGACTTATTTAATTCCCTTTCTTTGAGAAGGCAACATACAAGTATCCATCACTGTGTTTCAATTACCACTCTCGTATTAATGCAATGTTTTTAGTGGGAATGTGCACTCTGATGGAGAACAGTATTGTTCAAATAGGTGTACTTTGTCCATTGGAGGCTTGTGTTTTGTCTATTCATAAATCAGTCATGAAGATGCTATCGGTTCATCCAGCCACAAGAAACACAAGTGGTGTAGATCCTTTTACACTTCAGCTGGTGCCCTGAGTTAAACTCAGGTGCGGAGGAAAACTTTAGATCTAGCAGAGATTTACTGTCAGAAACTAGGAGGCAAGATGATGACTTTGAAAACATGGGTAAAGTGATACTGTGCTGAGATTTATTGTTCCACCTCACAGTAATATATATATGAGCTTCTTTCTGATGAGGGGTTTACTGATGATCTGTTCTAATCACCAGTGCTCAGTTCTCCCCATCTTTTGTATTAGCCCAGAGGGATAGCCTTCAGATTTATTTTAAGAGTCTCTTATTAAAACCTTGAATTACTTACTTTTCTGTTATTTTGAGGCATGAAAAGTTTTAAAACTTTCATGTATGAAAAAAGTGTAGAAATATTTGTATTGTGTAACTTAGATGCTTCTGTAAATGATCAAACCTGTTTTCTTTCCACAGCTATTTGGACATTGGAGAAATAAAGAAAAAACCTGCTGAAGTCAATAATGAGGTAGGATGTCTGAAATATTTAACAAGTAAACCTGCAGTTAATGTTAGTGATATGCCTGCATTTATGCCTGATATTTTAATATATGCTAATTGTATTTAATAATAATACAATTATCTACCATTCTAAACATATCTTTTCAGTGATTATTGCTCTGAGCATGATGCATTGTCTTCTGCTCAGCTTTCTTAATTGCCACATTCAGTTAAAAACTCAATGAGATAAAAATCACCTGTTGTCTTTGCATCTGTTCATAAATCTGAGGGAGACTTTTGCCTGCAGAAAAGATGGGAATGAGAATTATGGGAGTTTTGGAATAGCAATTTTTCTTCAAAACTTGATATTTTCTCTGGAGAAAGAACACTTTTGTTTGAAAAAAATCACGCTTAGTTGAAATGCTTTTTCGAGGCTTTTTCGAGTCACTGACATTATCACCTTATAACTGTGTGACTGTGCATTCTTTTTACTGTTTTACTGTACATGGAGATAGCAATGATTCCCAGCAAACATTTGAATTACAGCTTCTGCCTGACAAGAAGCATTAGCTCACTTGTTTTTCAATTTCTTTTGCCTTTTGCAGCAATTTAGTATTTTACATAGCAGGTGTCTTTAGACAGTAGGGCATCTTGTACTAGAAGACCCTCAAAATTGCCCTAATGACATTTACTGTGACACTCACATACTTCTTATTCAGAGGCTATGAAATACAACACCTGCATTTTATAATTGAACATAACTTTGTAACTTTTTTTTTAATATGGGCACACTCAACAGGAAGATCAAATTCAAGCTGGATATTTAATATACTACTACAAGTACGCTGTAGAATTTTTTCTTCTATTTTGTTTATTTACACAATTGAGCAGAACATTGTAGAGATGGTTTCGTTGGTTTTGTGTAGCCATTAATGTCTCCCTGTTGTTTTGGGTCTTTTTTACATAGGAAATAGGCAAATTTTTTAAAAATAGAAAAAGTGAATTAAACACTGGTAAGGCAGCAGGGTTATACTCTGTTGCTGATGTGCATACAAAACTGAGCAACACACTTTCACATATACATTATCTAAGCTTTCTGTTACTGACCTCCAGTATTTTCTTATTCCAGTCCTGAGTCTCCTCTGATCAAGTTTTCTGAATTTTGCTCAAAATAATTACTTGCTGGGTACATAGACAGCAAAGCAAATAGTGATCTAAGTAAGAAATTATAATTGGGAGTGGGCAGGAAGGGAACAGTTAAAATGTTTGTAGCAGTATTGCACTTACTTGAACTTTCAACATATAAAATGTAGTTCTGAACCAAAAAACCCTCTCTTAGGATGTATGACCAGTCTTTACTCTTTTTTTCTGAATAACTGGATATTTGGATAGCTGAAAAGAACTTGAGAAAATTGCTTCTAATTATATCTGAAAATGTGATGTTTTGCCCTGACTATTATGTGTGACTTCCCTTAATAGTGTGTGGTGTGACTAATTCCATGTGCCCTTTGCTGAGAAGGTCTTTGAGGAAGACTCTTGACAAAATCTCCTGGTACTGCTAGTTATCTGTACAATTACTTTAAGGCTAGTTTTAAAGCTAATTGTTTTGCTGAAAAATCCCTAGAAGATTCTTGATGTAACAGAAAGCCTGTTGAAGAAGTAGCTGTAGAAGTTGTGAAGTTCTTTACTTACAGTTGCATGTTTGGTAAAAGAGGCTTCTATTATTTCTTTTGGAATCAGTGCTTATTATATGTTGTCTTAACACTTTTAGCCATCTCTCAGGGCTTTGAAGTAACCCATTATAAACTACCCAGTATCTCAGCTTTCTTCTTCCAATTCAACTTGTTTGTAATCTTCACTGTCTCCCTGTGGAAAGCTTCAATCTCTGTGTTGAGTTTAACTTTGTGATTGATTTATTTGGGGAGAGGAGTCATAAAAGTGAGAAGAAAATAGTAATAGTCTACAGATTTTTATGTGAGCTTATGAATAGCACTTATATATAACTTATGAATTGTTTTCATGTCCTAATAATTTAATCCTAGGAATGAAATTTCAGGGGACTAGTAACATAATTTTTAATGCCTAAATATATTATGTTAAAATTATATGAGGCTACAAGTTCTGGCTTTATGTTTGGGTTTTCATTTCAAGCTTTCACTTAGAAATCAAAAACCTAGATCTGTTTTAGGACCAGGAGAGGTAGCAGTATTCTCTTTGATTCTGCTGGATTTGCATCCTCAAAGAAACAAAAAGAAACATAGTTTTCCATGGAGTCTTGTACATTCTTGTATGCAAGCCCTCAAATGTATTTTTCTTTTATAAGGCGTTATTTTATATTGATTTTCAGAAATAAAATCCTCCCTGTTCATTTCATAAAATCAGTGCATGTGTAAATGACAACATTGTTAAAGAAAGAAATATATGGCTCAGTCCCGCAAACTCAGCAAGAGCTGCTCAAATACATGCTTAGTTACAAGGGTATCAGTCCTGGTTGTATGAAGCCCATTTAATTTGACGCTTCCTATCTGATGAGCGTTTCTCAGTACAAGTTTTTCTCCACTAAAACAATTACAAATATCTACTTCCAATTCTGATTAGTGTGCAGGGAGTCAAAAGGAAGAAAACTTTATGCAGCAGCTGTAAATTGTGTATTTGTATGCAGCTGTGTGTCTTCTTTTCTGTTAGTTAAACTGCCAAATGCTTGACATCTGTTTTTGGGAGCACTTTAATGTTGTTCTTTGAAGGCAGCATCTCAATTACTTTAAATTTGCATATAACCACAAAATGTGTGTCAAACTAAAATTAAGCAAGAAAAAATTGATGTTCAAAATATGGTGCAAATCCTCTGGCAGAGGCATCATGCTCTAATAATATGTCTCAAAATTTTAACAGTTGTGTTACTGGTAGGAAAAACAGTAAAAAGATTTCATCCTGACCCAAGCTAAAGCTTCGTTACAAACTATTTCTCAGGTATCTTTCTATCCATCACTTCTTTTGGCAACTGAGCTTCTTCTTTTGCAAGAGAGATCCCTTTTGTACCAAAGATGATCTGCAAGTACAAATACATGTTAGGTGATGTACTTGAGGAATCTAGCAATTAATCTCTTGAGAAAATACAGACCAACGGAGTTACCATTTGTTTATTATAAGTTTAGTTGTTTTCAAAAGATACTGCATGTTATTTTCCGATTATAATGTGTAAAATATGGACATTTATATTTCTCTAGGCACTATTTGATCTAGATGGTCTCTCCCTGTGCACTCAAAAAGCTGAATTTTACTTGCCATTGGGGCTGGGTAAGCTGCTGAAGAATTGATTGAGCTTTTGTATTTGCAAATCCTGTAGGCAGCTATTTGTTTTAAACTCTCTTTGTTTCAAAAAATGTGTTCAGCTGAAACCTCCTTTCTTCTTTGACTTGTTATGACAAACAGTTTTTTGAACACTGTAGTAAATGAACTTTGGCGTGTGTTATTGTAAAAGCAAAGAATTGCAGGTGCCTAAGAAAAACAGATGTATATTGCAAAACCAGTCGCTTGCAACCGAGAGAAAAAAATGAAATGTCTGTATGAAACAACATCTGTTATCAAAAGGCCTGCATTAAGCTGCTCTACTGACTGTGCACATAGTTTGCCTTGTCTGATAGCAGATCTTCTTAGGTAGTAAAAACACTGAAGTTTTTTTGTCTGCACTTCACTTTTTCTCCTGTCTTCTGGTACAAAGTGATTGTTTGGCAAGCTCTGACACAAGTATTTTTTGTGCCGCTCAAGAATCACTGTCATTTATGTTCCACTTGTATTTTTAACCAACTTTTTTACTAGAAAAGCATTTATAAAGTTATTTAAGAAATCTTTACTTATATGATCTACTCTGTGTGAGGCACATCAAGAGTTAGCCCTAAACTATATAAGAGGTAAGGATGATGTAAACTCCTTTCCTTAGGTTTACCACTGTTTTCTGTGATGTTTAAGCAATGAAAACATCTTGCTACACAATTTTATTACCTTTGTCTACTTACAGTGTGTTTATAACATTATTACCTGTCCACTGGGGACACTGTAGAACAGTAAGCATTAAAACTGGTGTAAGAGCTATCTGATTGCAGGCCAAGTGGCTGGTTGAAGCAAGGGTAGCTTTACCCAATTCTTTGAGTGGTGGGTTCGTTCCACAGTGCTGTTATTTAGCAGGACAGGTGGTTGTGTGTGGCTCTTGTACTATCAGATGGAGTGATGCATGTCACGGGCCCTGGGGTGAAGGATGCAGCAGGACCTCTGCCTACTACCCACCAGGTCTTTTTCTACCTTTCCAGCTCCAGGTTCTACCAATGTTCAGCCTGGGTACCCTTCTGCAGTTCTGTTGCCTCACATGTAGTAGTTGTGTGTCACATTAATATGTAACATTTTCCGGTGATTAATCACTTTTTTCACTGTCTTACATAAATTTCTTTTATTGTTCCATAACTCTTTTTCAATTGCAACTTCTTCTTTTATCATGTGGTTTACATGTGGTCACATTTGTAGGAGTACTTGCAGGATGGAATAATCAATATTTTTGCTAATGATTTTTCAGAGGATTAGTAAAGATTCCTCAAAACACTTAATGATTACATGGATTTTAATGAATGTTTGAGCATTTTGAAAATTTTAAATTTCTTTTTCTGGTTCAGTGCCTGTCAGTCCTCACACTGGTCACGTCCTGGATGACATAGGCATGGGCTAGGATGTGGAGTGCACACTTTTGCTGGCTAGGGAGCTTCACAGAATGTGTCTGTTCCTGTGATGAAGTGTGACTGCAGAGTGAAACTGTGACTGGCACAATGTGTATTCTGCTGGTGGTCTCCAGGTACAGCCCACCAGCTTAGTAGCACTCCTGCTGTGGGCTGTGATCTGATCAGCAGATCACAGTGTAGGTCAGCTGGCCACTGTGTTGGTGATATCCTGGGCCGGGAAAGGTTCCCTAGTTGTCCAGTGCTGACAGAAGAGGGGAGCACCATGGCAGGGGAATGTGAGGTGTAAAATACAATGTTTGAAACTTGGGAGATGTGAACTCAGCATCAGAATTTTCCACAAAAGCATCTAAGGTGTTGCTGTAAAAGTATTTTGAGGAGCTGCAATTCCTGTGTTTCCCTCTGTTCCTCCATATTTCAAAATTAAATTATTCTGGTATCATTTATGGCAACTGTTTTTCTGCATCCTTTGTTGCTAGACAGTGGAGTCACCACCCATCTCTCAGAAGTAATATGATTGGACTTACCTGTAAAAATTGAATTTTGGAAGTTTATAATGTTGTCTTGATTTTACAAATTATTTTGGTATATTTATGCTGGATATACCTTGTCTCTAACATGTGAGATTTTTTTTCCTAAGTACATTCTCATGAAAAATGACAACATTTATAATTATTTTTAATTTCAATACTGGCATTTATCATGTCTGACAACACACATGTCTAATCATAAGAAAAATCTTGTCATTTTTCAATGAGTGGACTCTTCGTTCACTTTAATATTTAACTGTCAATTAGAAATCAATATTTTCTCTGTACAGGAGATATTTTTGTAAAAGTGACTGAATAGATAATTAGAGATTATCCCAACATGTGCAAATTACAGCCTTTTGATGTCAAAACAATGCAGCTTCACAAGATATTCTTTCCATCTTCTTTTTTCAGAATGAAAAAGAAACAAACATGATTTGTGCTATCCTAAATTACTAAATACAAAATACTGTATGTTTGGAAACAAATTGTTTATGGAGGTTGTACCTCATATTCCTTTGTCAGTATGCAAAATTAAACCCTCTTGCTACTCCATTGCCAGTATGGAAAAATAAGTCTTGTTGCTGCTCCATATCTGAGCAGTTTGATTTCTCCACTGCTGGTGTCACAGACTGAGTGAAAATTTTCTCATTATCTGATGCTAAATTATTTAGTAATTCTAATGTAACTGTATTTTAGGGAATAAGTCCAACAAAATTCAAAGATTAAAGAAATGTGATATGCCTCATCAACCTTCTGAGTAGCAATAGTTAAATTTTCTATGTTGTTGTTTGGTGTTTAGTATCCTGGTGACATAATTGTCACAACAAGACATGCAAAACAAATACTCTTCCTGAGTGTTCACAATCTAATGCCAGAAGGAATTGGAGAAGAACTGACCAGACATCCAGTTAGAAGATAAGATGTGTCCCTTTTTCCTAATTGGACCTATGAATGCATAAAATTTCTCTTTATTCAGTTCTGTATACCTGAACTGGGCATTTCAAGTATTTTTATTAGCAACATACTTACAGATGGATTCACTGGAGAATTTAATGGTCTGGATTGAGTTTGAAAGCATGAAAGTTGGAGTCTTCCTTGAGTATTATCTGCCTTGTTCTGTAGGGCAACTGCTCTTTCTGGCCTGTGAGGAGACGGGGAGGAAGGGAGGAGGTGCCAGTACTGAAGCTCTTAATGACAAGCCATGAAGGCTGGAGATTTCCTGTTGGTTTAAATGGATCTAAGGAATTTGGGGACAATACACAAATCATGAGAGGCAAGACTGGTCAGAATTGCCAGTATAATGTCAACATCAGAAATTAGTATCAGGATCTATTTTGCATAAATAAAATCTATGTTACTGATGCCATCATTGTGTGTGTTGTAAGCAGTGTAGGTATAGCATCATGCAACTCAGAGAAGAAATAGGAATTATTCATGGGATCCAGAAGCAACACAGATGTGATCTATTTGGGAGCACTGCAAAGACTAAGTGCCTGGGCAGAGAAAGCCATGCCGCTGTCTGACTTATCCCAGCCGAAGATCTGTCCCCTCGTCCAATGCCCATAAATTATGGCAGATTCCAGGGCTTAACTAGATGAGGTGATACTTTACTGCCAGGTGCACAGGCAATATGAACTGCACTTCACTTACCATGGCTGGAAAGGAAGGTGATTTACCTTGGTGGTGAACAGGTTGGCTTTAAACACTTCGGGAATTTTGTAGGAGCTTTGCAGTCTAGAAGGCTTCTGAATCAGTACACGACTGTTTGTTCTGGTGTAGTTCATTATCAGCTCATCTTTGCTTTATGTGGGCTGAGAAGTTTGTGTGCAGCTGTGGTGTTGTAGCCTATTTATGTAAGCCTGGGAGTACACTCAGGTAATAGCAGTTTGGTGCTTTATATCCTCAACCACTAGAAAGAAAGGCCTAGTAGTCGCTTACTCAGGGCTGTTTTGTACTATCCAGTGTACCATCTAGCAATGCAAAGTAGCCAGAAATGTAGATTATCCAGGTTAATTACTGTGTAGGATAACTGAAATGGTTTTGTACTGACCAAACACCTCAGTGAGTTTGACTCCTCAGCTTTAGTCAATGTGTATAAAATGTTCATTTAAAAATGTCATGTTTCTGTGAAATAGATAAGGTGTTTCCTGTGCTGTAATAAGCTTTAGAAAACTTATTGTTCTAATTTGGTTTTGATCACTGAACCTTGAACATTCCTTTCTTTTACATCACAGGATGGTGATGGTGTGTATCGATGGGGTTTTGGTTCTTTTGACCCCAGTTCTACCCTGAGGAAATGCAAATATTTGTTCTCAATTTTCTTGGGCACATTGATTAACAAGCAGGCCATTGTAACAAACTGGCAAGGCCATGGCTCATTGCATGAGCTGATAAATTTGGAATGTGACATTGTGTTGAAATATTTAAAGCTTCAAAAGGTTAGTTATAAAGTGACGTGAGTAATGAGTGAGATGTTCATAGCACCCAGGACTGTATTAATAGCAGTAAGAAAGCCCAGCTCTTAAACCTCTACAGATCAAACCAGCACAGAGCATCAACCTCAGACGCATTATGGTTTTGGACTGGGTTGTTTTTTTTTTTGCTGCTGCTGTCCAGTATGACTTTGTAAATACATGTAAACCTGTAAGTCATGCGGTTGTTTGGTTGCTGACTTTGACTGAGGGGGAGCACATTTGATAAGGAAAGGAAATAAATCAGAGTCAATCCATTTCTTAGCTGTGGATAAGTGACCTGTGTCTACATGGCAGCCTGTAATAGCGCTGCCAGACCTTTGTATTTATCATGTGTCTAATTGTTCAATATGAACTGGGAGGAAAATAAAAGCTAACAATGGCACATTTCTATTTGAACTTGTTCTTAAGTGCATAAAATTCAGCTTTTTAGAAACTAAATATGCAGTCTGGCATGTTCAGAGGATGGTTAAAATACTAATTCATGAACTGTATACTTTTCTTATATACAAGGATTGACTCACCAAAGTATTACATGCCTCTTGCAAGTCCCAAGTAGCCAACAGGAGGTTGGGAGTTTTCTGAGTCTGTCCCACTTTCCAGTCTGTATTTGAATAGTAAGAGTGAAAAGTATAATCTAGCAAAAACTTTATGCAGGGGGATTGGCAAATAGGTTCACACACCAACCGAAACAAACACACATCATTTTGATACATCTCCATGCTAGGGGTTATGTTTTTGACCTTTTACTGGTTAACACATTTCTGAAGAAAGAAGTGAAACCCATTATTTTTTATCTTTGTATTTCAAACCAATGTCTGCCTTGCTCAGAGTCATTTTATGAACAGCCATTCTCAATGATGATTTCCCTTTAATGGCATATATGAAATGTTCTCTTCCCAGTGTAAAACTTCTTGAAGTTAGAAGTAATGCATAAGCAAGGCTCATCCATAGAGTTCTACAAAGGAGTAGCATGTTTTTAGTTATTTAATGAGTTTGACTCCAAAGCTTTTGTCAATGGGTATAAAAATGCCAATTTATAAAAAAAATTGTTTCTATGAAAGAGATGTATCATGTGCTGTAATAGCTTTAAAAACCTTATTGTTCTAATTTGTTTTCATGTGGTCGGCTGAACATAAACATAACAGCACTTTTTTAATGAAAATTTTATTAAATTGTTGTATATATGTATGAATATACATATTGTATACATGTGTGGATAGGCACAGACTAATTCAAAATTGTTTTCTTACAAAAGCTATTTTTCATATGTGTACATATGATGGTATATCTGAGGTAGTGATCATTTAGTTTTGGGGTTTTTTTTTTGCCAACAGTCAACAGTGGAAGATGTAAGTACCTAAAGTAGATAGTGCAATGTGTTGTATATGTTTGCTAGGTGTTTTATCTGTGTTTGTTACATTTTGTATATATTTAGCATATAGTTTAAGGGATAAATATATAGCATGTTGCTATAAAGCAGCTGTGAAGGTGTGGATTTTTTTACCATGTCTCAGTTAGATGCTGATGTGCATCTTTGTATTTTCAAAGAGATGTTAGGAGACACTCAGAGCTAAGAGTCAGCAACACAAATTAAACACCAGTGTATTATGACTGAAGATGAAAGCTGGGTTCTAAGAGATTCTGTAGAATGTAATCTGAAATTCCAGTGTTTACAGCGTTGTCAAGCACTGCAGATTGTTGTCCACTCCCAGAACTCAGCCTATGTTGAGTTTAGCTATTTTGTTTTGCCCAGACTCTGCAAGGTGCCTTGCAAAGTCATTTCACAGGTTGTAACTCCTCTCTGAAGCAAGGAAAATCCACACTGCTGTTTAGTGTAAGAGGCACTGTGGGAAATAACAAATTATTGTAGAATAGAAAAATAAAAATGTTGGTGGTTTTGACTCTGTGATCCCCTGGTGTATTTCCAACTGTGTTTAGCTCTTGTTGCCTTGCAAATTCTCATTTGATTAATTGCCTCCAGCTTACTGAAAGTTTCCTACGAGTTTCAACAGACACAGTGCTTTCTCCTTCCTCCTCTGAATACTTTATGTTGCTGCTGTATGTTGTCCTGTCATACCTCAGATAAGTATCTAATCACAAATTAGGAATTGTTGGCAACATTTGTCAGTAGGAAATGGAAGCTGCCCTTGAATGGGTCTTTTCAAACAAACTGAAAATGTACAAAATTTAAAGATAAAATCATAATGGGGCCAGACCATTGATTAATGTAAATATTCTTACTGTTGCTGACGTAAATGGCAAAGTGCTGATTTACATCAGCTAAGAATGTGGCTGGTGAAATTAAAAGAAAATAAAGGGTCTAGGGGGCTAGTGATGCTGGTCTCTTAATGTCAGCACAAACTTTGACCCAAGACCACTTGGTTGTTAATGTGTAACTCTGCAGTGCCTGAGGGGTCAGGCTATTCCAGACACTGCAACACTGTGGTACCTCCTACAAACAAAATAATGAGCAGAACAATGTATTCTTTAATTAAACCCTGGACTGGGTCTTCCACTGGGATGGTTTTTTGTAACTTCATATACTTCAAAGGAAGGTTGATTTACACTGGCTGAGCAATTGGTCTTTTATTAAGATATGCTTCTGGGTATTGAAGTTATGTGCCTTGCTTTTCATAACCGTAACATCAGTGAGACAGAGGTTATTCTAAACTCAGTGAACAGGATAGTCAGGTTAAGTAGAGGAAATGCATATAGTGTGGAGATGAGTTTTTTCTCTTCCTTTTTCTTTTTAATCATGATGCAGTGTGATTTTTATTAAACATGGCTTCAGAACAGGATAGAGTTGCTTATGCTGAATTTTTGCATTGTTGTACCCTGAGAGCTTAATATACTATGCTGTAGCCAGAACATATATTGGGCATCTGTGAGATTTATCTCTTGTGCATTGTGGAACATCATATTATATTGTGTTGTAGCTGGTTGCATGTCTGCATGCTTGCCAGCTTCAAAATTAAAGGTGTTGTACACACCTCATTTGCAGCACCCAGGTGCAGGCATTTCCCTCTGTCTGTTTGGTTTTGTTGTTTTTTTAATTTTCATTAAAAATATATATTTATTTTCTCCTTTCTTCTCACTCATTTGCAGCAGGAGCAGCATATCCCTGTGTCCTGCATGAACATAAAGAGTTTATCTTTCTTTTGGCCCCTGAAGCAGATCAGGTGTAAAACATGCCTTTGAGATGCAAGCTATCCCAAAGACATTAGGTATCTCTCCTCCCCACTCCAGAGAAACAATGATAGTCCAAGCCTGTGTCTAAGAGCATGTGGACACTGAGAAAAGAAGTAGTATGCTTGCCCCTGCTGTTCATGTCAGGTATGGCAAAAGACTTTTTGCCACCAAGGTCCAGCATGTGCTTAATTTAGTCTGGACTACTCTATTCCAAGCTCCCAGACACAGATATTGTCAATGCACTGTGCAAAATACTTCACAGAATCGTAGAATGACTTGGATTGAAAGGGACTGTAAAGGTCTTGCAGTTCCAGCCACCCTGCTATGGTCAAGGACACCTTTCTCTAGGTCAGGTTGCTCAAACCCCTGTCCAACCTCGTCTTGAACACCTACAGGGATGAAGCATCTGGACAATCTGCAACTTCTCTGGGCAACCTATTCCAGTGCCTCACCATCCTCACAGTAAAGAATTTCTTCCTAATATCTGATCTAAACCTACTCTCTTTCAGTTTGAAGCCATTCCCCCTTGTCCTGTCACTAGATACTCTTGTAAAAAGTCTTTCTCCATCTTTCTTGTAGGCTCCCATCAGTTACTGAAAGGCCACAATTAGATCATCCTGAAACCTTCTCTTCTCCAGGCTGAACAATCCCAAATTCTGAAAGGCATTTTAGTGTTCCTATACATTGATTTTAGTGGTGTTACTTTAACAAATCTGATATTGCACTAACACATTATTTTCATGATTTATTTAAACAGGCTTAAAAAAACAATGCAAGTTTATATTTTGTTCTGGTTTAGGCCATGTTTGGGTAGAAAAGACAACTAGTCTGTACCCAAGCTGGTCCCATCTTACAATCCCCTGCAGTTTGATTGTTTAAGAACAGGCTTACTTTAAGAAATATTGTTGACTCAGAGAGAGCAATCCAAAAGATAAACTTGCAATCTGATGCCACAATATCTATTATTAGCAGAAATACAATTCTTTGAATAATGAATGAGCTCTTAACATCTGTCAGGTTGTTTGTTTACTCAGAGGCCTAGTGATGGGGCTATGTGCAATAACATGATGGCCTTCTGAGAAGCCTAGCTAAAATTAATGGTTTCATCAGCTTGCAGGAACAACTAAGTAATTGGGCACACCTGGGACTATTCTAAAGGCTCCTTTGTGGTTAGCAAATGCTTTCTAGCTAGTTCCAGTAAAGTGTGGAGCACTGAAACCTGAGTGTTGTAAACTGCATCAGGGAACTTAGTTTGACAGAGTTTTTGGACAGACTTGGAGAGTTTGAGCATAGCTATCAACAGTGTAAGTAAGCATCAGGAATGGATGGGGAATCAACTTTTAGAAAAAGTGCTATAAATCTTTACTATTTATATATTGAATACTTCATAGAGCATTACCTTGGCAACCTGCCAACTACACAGAAAAGTGTAAAGGTAAAAAATTAATGAACTCCACTTTTGGATGCAACTTGCATTTGGAGCCTAAATATTAGGACCTGATGCTATGGAAGTACATCAGTATTGCTTGAGCCTTCAGTAGCATAACCTTTAGAAAGTCGCCTTTATTTTTTTCTGTATTCTGAAGCTTTCTATTAGATGCTTACATTGAGAAAATAACCCTTAATGGCTTACAGCAGCAATAGAAATATTTTCAGATGTTGCCGTTTAAGCTCTATTTTCCTTTTCTTTTCAAATCTTGGTGACATTAAAGACCAGTTATGTTTTGAAGAATGTGCTTCAAATGTTTCTGCAAGAAACATTTTGCAGAAACATTTGAAGCACATTTGAAGAATTCTTCAAATGTGCTTCATAATTCTTGAAGCACATTCTTCAAATGTGCTCCTAAATTATTTGGCAGTCTCAAAAAATGTCTTTGCCTTCCCCAAGGAGCTGTGTGATATCAACCTCTTACTCTCTTCCCAAGCCAGTAGTATTCCAGAGCACACTGGAATTGACAGCAAGACTGTGAGTTGCAATTATGTTAGGCATTAATGCACAGCTTATGTACATTCTAGTACAAAATTTCTTTGTAGCAAGACAAAATACATCTTAAGGAGTAAATACACTGCCCATTAAATTGCCTGCATAAAGGGAAGGTCCCCAGCCATTCTAGCAGTCTTCTTTCTAGTCTGGTCTACAAGCACTGCTGGCACAATGCAGCAGTAACATTTTTCTTGCTGTCTCTCCTCTTGTAGAAATCTCTGGCCAAAATATCCCTTTGCATTGAGTTTCAAATCATCATGCCACCCTGCTGCTGATTGCTTCTGTTTAGTCACTTTGCTGTGCAAAGGCTAATTCTGCCTTCCTCCTTCATGACCAGTGTAGGCTTTCATGTCACAGAATCACAGAGTATGCTGAGTTGGAAAGGAGCCACAGGGATCATTGAGTCCAACTCTTAGCCCTGCACAGGACCATCCCCAAGAGTCGCACCACGAGCCCAAGAGTATCATCCAAATATTTCTTGAACTCTGTCAGCCTTGGTGCTGTGACCACTTCCCTGAGGAGCCTCTTCCAGTGCACCAACCACCCTCTGGGTGAAGAACCTCTTTCTAATATTCAACCTAAACCTTCCCTGACACAACTCTAGGGTTGTGTAACCCTCAGGTCCTGTAACTGGTCACCACAGGGTGATCCCTGTCTGCCCCTCCTCTTCCCCTCATGAGGAAGTTGCAGACTGCAGTGATGTCTTCCCTCAGACTCCTCTTCT
Organism: Lophotriccus pileatus; assembly: GCA_035583135.1. Lineage (NCBI taxonomy): Eukaryota > Metazoa > Chordata > Aves > Passeriformes > Tyrannidae > Lophotriccus > Lophotriccus pileatus. The sequence continues at coordinate 58,458,144 of JAWWES010000081.1, forward strand.
TCAGACTGAACAGACCAAGTGCCCTCAGCTGCTCATCATCCGGCTTCCCCTCAAGGTCCTTCACCATCTTCGTTGCCCTCCTTTGGAAAGTCTCTAATAGCTTTATGTCTTTCTTATATTGTGGTGACCAAACATCCTCTGAGTCAAACAGAAGCTTGAGGGGGCTACATGGCTTACAAGGGCCTTTGAGACAGGTAAGAAGCGGAAGAGAGTTGAATTCAGAATAAACACGCTTATTAGCAGACACTGAGAACAGATTTTCTTCAACAGATTTGCCTGTTGCTGTACTTTACTTGAAGTGATTATACACCAAGGAATGCCAGTATTGTTTTTGTTTTGTTGGTTCCTTTTCTCCTAAGAGAGCTATTCTACCTCCAGAATTTATGTGCTTGGTGCAGAATTTGCTGTGTGAGATTCTTTGGGTTATGTGGGAAGTCAGAGTTCATTATTTTAATAATAATTTTTAGCCGGTTTGGAATATCTAGTGGGTTCAGCACTTCTTGCTTTTTCCAGTGTATACAAGAGAAAGATCTGGAAAGCAATCCTGTCAGTACTAAATGAATTTGTGTGACTTAAAGCACTGGATTTCAGACCGTTTCCCATAAATTAAATGAGAAGTATTGGTTAAGTTAGCACTGAGTGTAATAAAACTGAAACACACCATGTCATTAGACTGCTTTACACGGAGACTGGAACATTGCCAGTTTAAATAAACTTTGTGCATCCATTTGAAAGCATGTATCTGTGCATGCTGGCTATTTAATCCTTTTAAGCTTTTATGGTCTTTTTTTTTAAGAAATGTAGCCAACTTGTTCACACATGCAGTATAGCTTCTGAATGTTTGTTTGGGTTTAACACCTTATTTTGATTTGATAATGATAAAGAATTAAAAAAATCTTCCTAATGATTTTGGGGTTTGGTGTTATTCTTTTTTTTTTTTTTTTTTTAATTTCTGTTCTTACATGAATGTTGATCTTAATGCAGTGTCTATTCAAAAGAGTACAGGGAATAATGCTTGGGAATTAAGTATGTTCTTGTTCCAAGGGCTAAAACTCTGCAGTTCGGCTCACTTTTGAGTCATTTCCCTAAAATGAGCAGAGTGTTCAGCAACCTTTATAAATTACTGATAGATTTGGATGTAAAGACCTGTACAAGAGCAAAAGTACTTATTATAATAGCAGAGAGATCTAGAGGTGGCATTTACTGTTAAAAAGAGATGATAGTTCAATTGCCTGCACCACAGTTATAAGCAGTAAAGGCTAAGAGAGCAAGAACAATGTTTGGAGGTATTTCTTTGGGTCTCTAGAACAACAGCTGAGAAGTCACCAAAGATGTCCATACAATTCTGACCTGTAAGTGCGTTGTTGTGCCATGGTGCACTGGGGTGTGCTGTGCTGTGGTTACTATTCGTCAGGTACATAAACCTGCAAGCAATAATTAGGTATGCTCTGTAGAAGGTGAGGCTGGACTAGAATAAAATGCATGTTTTAAAGACAGGATTTTTTTTCTGCAGACGTGCTGTCGCACTTGGTGATGGTGGTCAGGGCGAACTTTTTATGAATGTGAAGACTGAGTAGTTTCTAATTCTCTTTTGTTCTTGCAGGTCAAGCCAGTTACTCACAGTAGAATCACTGTGTCAGCACGGTTTCGAAAGCCAGTCCAGGAGCCCTACACTATTTTGTAAGTAGCATTTTCAGTTAAGTGAACTGCCATTTCAGAGATGGTGGTGTGTTCATTTCAGGTGGGTTTTGTTTAAAATGCTCCTCCACATTATTTTACTTTGCTTTGTTTCAGCCTGATTGCTAATGGAGACCTTATTAGCCCTGCAGTGCGCCTCCTCATTCCCAGGAAAACACTGAATCACTGGGATCATATTCTTGAAATGGTTACAGGAAAAGTTACCCTCAGAAGTGGAGCTGTTCACAGGTATCAGGAAGCTGAATATTTGCAAAATACATTTGTTACGCCTAGATATATTTTTAAGACTCCATGGGTAGATATGATGGATTATTCCTACTTCATAGGAAATTCCACTATAAGAAAATTAAAATACATCAAGAAGCCACAAAGTGGAAATAGATTAATTCCGAGTAACCTTCAGGTTTCCTTTCAACTGCTATTTAAAAAAAGAATAGCCTGAATTTGTTTCAACTGTTATTTCTTAGTAATATTTATTAATTAAATATTTAGTTAGCAGGCCTGTAATAATACAATAATAATGCAATATATTTAGTACTAATAATTAAGCTACATATTATAATAAAATAAATGAGCACAGTAAAGGTGAAGATGTTTGGAATGTGACATACATGTGATCTGTGTTACCTTTTAATTTTGATAGTTCTTTAAATTAATTGGATTAAAAAATTTCAAGGAAAATATTATGGATTCTTTGGGTTTTTTATACCTGGGCTAAGACTAGGATGTGCTTTATACTCAGTCTGCTCAGCCTCCTAGTAAAAGCCAAGGCCCAAGTTGTAGTTGGGAGTTTGCCAGTTCCAGTATCTCATCTGTTCTGAGGTGTTGTGGTACCTCAGGAATAGGAGGTGACCTGTTGGCTAAGTTTCAGTCCCCTAAGGCTTTTACAATGTAAAGTAAGTTATCTAAAATGGTATTAGGTGGTTGTTACAAGTTTTAGAGCAAAACGATATATGTGATGCCCATGAGAAATACTGCAGTGTAAGTGGGCGGCCAAAGTGCATACAAGCAAACTGCTGACATTCCAGTGTTGCCCCATGCAGAGCACATTACAGAAATCTGTTCCCCGGGTGGGAAAGGGTCTTCTGTGGAAAATCATTCTTCAAAGCTTATGCAATGTCCGAGGCTAAGTTTGCAAAATCTTTCTCAAATCAGTGAAGATAAGGTAGTCTTTCAGTTCTTCTGATTGCTTTCCCAGAGCTGATACTGGTGAGAAAAGATAAAGGTAATGCTACCAGTGAATGGTTAGCTCTCATCTAGTTCTTTCTCTTAGCCCTGCATTTCTTTGCTCCAATTAGCTGGCTACTTCGCACTTTTACTTGCAGTAAAGTAAACCTACACCTGTTGCAGCTTTCTGGGTCTGATTCTCAGCTGGTGTAACTCAAAAGTGAACAAAGCAACAACAGCCGTGATACCAATTCTTTCTGCACTGAGGTTGTTTACAATTTAAAAATCTTTCATTTTATTGTCGTTCGTTGGTGTCACTCTTTGGTGAAACTGAATGATGTACATGAAAGCATTCAGTATATAACTAGGATTTCTTTTGAGAAATTCCCTTCAATGGTCAGATTTTACCCTTTAAAAATAAGGTAATGTACATGACATGACATTTTTAATTATTTAATGTTTTCCCTTTGCTGGTTTTCTATTAACTCAGTTTTCATTTTCTTTTCCTTAAAATACTAGAAATACATATTAAATATGTTAGTTAAGTGATCATTGTTCTCTAATAAGTTACACATTAATTGTTGTGGCTTACTGAAACTATGTTAGCATTAGGGGAGGTCTGGTAAGACCACTGATGTTTGGAAGATATGATTTCTCTTTAAAGAAGGATAAGTAGACTTATGAGAACCTGCATTATGTTTATGGAAGTCTTTCTTTTCCATGTTATTAAAAGAGTTGCAAAGCTGCCAACTCTTAGTTAGTTTCACATGTAGCTTTTTAAAAAGGAAATTATTGATCACCCCCATCAGAATAGGGATGTAAGGAAGAATTATGAGAGAGGAGACAATGAGCAGGCAGCTTTTCTGCTTGCCAGATGGGGATGAGGTACAGCATGGGCATGGTGATGAGGTACAGCAACGTGATGGGCAGCCTAAGATGGTGTTGCAAGCAGTGGTCTGGTTTACAGGATATATTTCCAGCCAGCCAGTCATTGTCTCCACCACGGTGAGTATGTAGCTCTTGCCTTAGCTTTCATGTCTCACTTAATTTCAGCACACATTTCACATTCATGAATAACCTGTGTGATGGCCTCCATGGTCATGCTCACCCCTCGATCACAAGCCCATCTGTATGTCGCATCTCTTCCTAGATGTCCTGATGTTTCGTGGGCCCTTTGGGCTGTAAATACCTTACCCTTCTGCTCCCAGTCCAAGTCTACCTGGGCCTTATCCATCTGTTCATTGTTCTGATGGTCTTCAGTGGCACAACCTTTGGGCATGTGAGCAGCAACATGACACACTTTTAGAGTCATGTTTTCCACCCGTGCAGCAATGTCCTGCCACAGTGCAGCAGCCCAGATGGGTTTATCCCTGCGTTGCCAACTGGCCTTCTTCTATTGCTGTAGCCACCCCTATAGGGCATTAGCCACCATCCAGAAGTCAGTACAGGGGTATATTACAGGCCACTTATCTCATTCGGCTATCTCTATGGCTGGTTGGATGGCTTTCACTTCTGCAAACTAGCTTCACTCACCCTCTCCTTCAGCAGCTTCAGCGGCCAGTCGTATGGAACTCCATACAGCAGCTTTCCACCTCGGATGGTTTCCTACCACATGGCAAGATCCATCAGTAAATAGGGCATTGCCTCTTTCCTTTTCTGGTAACTCATTATTTGGTGGTGCTTCTTGGGCATGAGTCATCTCTTCAGGCAACGCTCCAAAATCTCTGCCTTCTGGCCTGTCCATAATCTCCTCCAGGATTTTTGGGAAATTGGGGTTTCCAATTCAGGCTCATTGTGTGATCAAAGCTACCCACTTACTCCATGTTCTGTTCCAACAACTTCTGAGGTGGCTCAAACCTCCTCATAGGCTGCTAATATCTCCTTTTCAGTTGGTGTGTAGTGGGTTTACGATCCTTGATAACCCTAGCTCCAATTACCCCTTTCATTTTCCTGGCCAAAGGCATGGACCCCCTATTCCTATTCCTGGTCAGACTATTCACTGTCTGACCTTTGTGATGCCAGACCGGATGTCCCCTCATCAGGATCAAAGGAGTTGATATCAGTTGATGTCAGAGAGGTTCCTGATTTCTTTCTTGGGTCTCTGCAGCAACTACATGGACAGCTTCTTAAGAGTTCTCTTCCCTCTTAATTTATGTACTCGGGCTTCCAGCTTAGAGGTGGGTTCACCATCCCACTTCTTCATGTTTTCCCCTTGGTCACACAGGGAGAACCAGCGTTCACTGCGTGGCCTGCCCTTGGGGCTTCCTTTCCCTCTGACTGGGGAAAGAGGGGACCTAGCTCTTGGGCTGGCCCTGAAACCTTAGATGCTGGCTCTTGGGAATGAGGAAGTGCCCAGAGTTTCTTCTACATTTCAGAGCCAGGAGGACATCACCTCTACAGTTGGTGAATCCATCTTTGGGTAATATACTGTTACCAGGCTATTGGAATGTGATGCAGGGGTGCTTTGAACCACCTTCCTCCATGTGGCCATTGTGCAAGGAACAATCCTCTGCATCTTTAGGGTAGTCATCCCTTCTGAGGTTACTATAGGTCTTTTCCAGCACTGCTAATTCTCTCAAGTACTGGGTACCTTCATCTGCAGTGGCCCTTTTTCTCAGGGAGCTCATTAGATCTTCCTTGAAAAAGTACCTTTCCCTCACGCTTGAGAGGAGCCATCTCCAAAGACTGCAAATTTTCTCTCCTTTCCAATTCCTCTTTCAATTTTGTGACCTCTAGTAAGGGATCCCAGCTATTGGGCTTTATGACCATCCAGTTGCTGACTATCAAAAACCCACAGTCGTGTTTGTGTGTACCCCTGTATACCTGCAAATGTATAAGCAATTCTTAAACTGTCGTACACTGATTTGCTGTTTTTTTCCCTGAGTTCTCTAAAGCAAAATGCAATTTAGCAGAACACCGTGAGACTAATTCAGAAGTAGGCTTCTTGCTGGTTTTCAGATTGCTCATTTTATTTTCATTGTTTGTGTGTAACTGATGTTGACTGTATGGTAGTGAAGCATAAATTGCTCTTTGAATTGCTGGCGTGCCTGTGAAATGTTTGCACTGTAAAGTAAATTTGAGTCATACAAATGTGGTGCTTCAGAATTAGCATACCTCTTCAGAAGGAAGCAGCAATGTGATCAAGATTTTTAAGAGCTGCAATTTCACCATCCAGAACTTCCAGTCTTTGCATTTAGAAACCCTAGGTGCTTCCATACCTCCCTGTGTCAGGAGACATGTGTCATTAGGATACTTTCATGAGGTTAATATAAGAAAGATATGGACACGCTGGAGCAAGTGCAGCACAGGGCCACGAAGGTGAAGGGGTTGAAGATACTTGTCATGTGAGGAGAGCTGGGTCTCTGAATACTGAGGTAGAGAAGTCTCAGGGAAATCTTTTAAATGTGTATAAATGCCTGGTGGAAATGCATGAAGAAGTCAGAGCCAGGCTCTTCTCAGTGGTGCTCAGTGACAGGACAAGAGGAAATAGGCACAAACTAAAGTACAGGAAATTCCAGAACAGGAAAAAAAAAATTATATTTACTGTGAGGGTCATCAATTACTGGAACACGTTGCCCAGAGAGTCTGTAGAGTCTTTATCCTTGCAGGTATTAAAAAAAAATCTGGACACAGTCCAGAGCAACCTACTTTAGTTGCTCTTGCTCTGCATGGAGTGAGTGGACTAGGTGGTAGCCAGAGCTCTTGTTCAACCCCAGATATTCTGTGATTCCTGGTTCTATAAAGTGCATAGTTTTTTTTCTCCCTTTATTCAAGGTTATACCACCATATGTATCAACTTAAACAGTTTTTTGTCTATTAAACGTAAATGTTTTGCACATTATATAGAACAGGGGTGTACTCAAGGTAGGCTCTTGCTATTCGTCCAAAAATATTTGTTGTGTAGGTGTATGTATCATTTTAGCTCTCCTTGCACTGTATTGAAATTTATGACTAGCACATACAGTAGCTCCTGTAGAAGGCTTCTAGAAAGGCATTTAAGACAGCCATTCAATATTCCTGCATGTAAGACTTAAATGAAAGCTGTTATTGTTGACTTTTAAAATAAATATAAATACTGTTGAGTTGCAGAATATGCTTCATAGGAAAGAGCTAATTTATTACTGAACGGCCCCTCTTTATTTATTGTTTTGACCATCCTTAAATCACAAACTCCAGAATGAAGTAAGTAGTGTGTTGCCACCTGCCCGCACCCATCTCTCCCTGCCAATCCCTGATGCATTCTCAAACAGAAGTCATTGTGGTAAAAATCTACCTGGCGTAATATACATATTATTATTGGTACTATTGGTAGGTGCCTAAGAGACACCGCTTCTTGTCATAATGTAGTGCTGTATTTCCTGCTGCTTCCAGCTTTACCCCACCAGGTACAGCTGTTTTCTAACCTTCTGATTGATACAATATAGCAATATAAGGGCAATATTATCTCTTTGGTCTGTGTTAGGTGAACATGCCTTTGGTTTTTGGATGTGAATGCCCTGTTCTTCGTAGAGTGCCCAGAGCAAAGATGGAGGGTGGAACTTGGAATGAAAGGGGGTCAGGAACTCATGGAATAGATCCATTCCAAGGTACCAGGGGAAAGGCATTGAATACGTTATAAGTACAAGGTCATTTATTTAATTTTAGAAATTATGAGAGTATTTCATCTATCATACCACTTCATACTTCATTAGTTTTATATAAATTGTGATTTAAGTAATTATTTTGCTCTATTTTTCCTTGGGTTTGGGGGTGCTTTTTTTTTGTAGCTACGGATCATTGCATGGCATGCACTTTATTGGGTTTCATAGATGGAAATTTAAATTAAGCATTTTCATATTTTTCAGACTTTACACTTTAGATGGAAAACTTGTTCAGAATGGGTCAGACCTGGAGAATGGGCAAATTTATGTTGCAGTGGGTAGAGAAAAGTTTAAGAAGTTGCCGTATGGTGATCTGCTGTTTGGCAAATCTACACTGAGAAGACCTCAGGGGTAAGTTCTGAAAGTGTGTGATATAATTTTTGTGTGTTTGTGTGTGTCAATTTCTTTACAAAGTACCACCAGTAAACTGCAAAAATGGATGAGTTAGTGTGGATGCAAAACTTTATTGGTAACTTCTGGGAAAGTTGAGATAACAAAAACAAAAGCAAAACTGAAAATTCAGAAGACCAATTCATCTCATAAATGTTCCCTTGATCACATATCACAAAATTAATGTCAGAGAAAGGATTATTTTGACTTGGCTTAATTTATTTTTTTCCTGGAAAAAAAAAATTGAGTACAGCTGAATGAGACTAGGTGGTGCTAAAGCAGTTATATATACTTTTGCTTGGTAATGTTTTGTGGAATTTCTACTAATTTGAGATTGCTTTGTGTTTGGGTCTATTTTTTGTCAGCTAGAACAGTCACTTAATAGAGTCATAACTAGGTGTCTGTTAGGAGAAACTTGTGATTTTCATATATTTGTAAAACATGAAAATTTGGAGCCATTTCTTTGAAATAAATGTAAAGAATGGAAATTTGTATCATAAATTGGTGTAGTTTAGAGAATTTACCCAAATTCTACATATGAACTAGAATGTATATTTCTTTTTTTTTTTTTTTTTTTTCTTTAGGGAGCAACTAGTCAACAGTGTGAATAACTTGAAAGTATTTTGGGAAACAACATTTGCAACCAATGAATTTAGGATAGTGAAAGTTATGTTCATCAGTTATGTAAACAGTTCTGTTGAAATTGCAGGAAATTTTCATTGCAACAGTTGTAAGGAGCATTCACATAATAATTCCCTGAATACTGCTCTGTAAATTCACGGCATATAAAATATGCATTGTGGGGAAATGTGATGCACTTGTGTGAATAAGTTAATGGTTATGCATAATAGTCTAGTGAACAGGAATGAGTGATTCTTAGTAAAAACATGCAATGAAGAGAACAATTAGTTTTGTCCCATAGCCATCTTGGTGTTACCTGACTTGAGTATTGATACACAGTGTCTGTAATGGTGACAGTGAACACAGTTCTAAGATACGGCTTATTTCTGCAGTTCCAAAGCCTCCGTACTACCTCCAATTGTGGGAACTCGAAAGTCTAAAGGCAGCGTAAGTATCAAGTTTCTAATTTTGCTGAATTCTGGAAAATGGAAAGTCCCTGTCCTTTGTGTTTTAATTAAATCTGTAAAGAAAAAAATTTGGAGCCGCTTGGTGGTATGCTTATTAAAGCTTGATGAACCTGTAGCTATTTGCAGTGTCAATTACACAAAAGAAATCATAGAAAATATTATTGCAATAATGGCTGCTTTGTTTTTTTATAAAACCTTGAATAGCAAAGATCAGCTACTGCCTTGAGGTCTTTCCTATAAACATGATCAGATATATTTTTGTATTTATTTATTTATTTATTCAAGTTACACACCTAGAGGAAAATACATGGAACCTTTTACAAAACAGCTTGCAGAAAATGGTGTTATTGCATTCTGAGTCCAAGTAAGGCCCTAAACTGGTTTCCAGTCTGGTGTGTTTTGTTGTAGGTAATCATTAAATACAGAGCTTCCTCCTCTACTGCTTTGTATCCTGTGTAGCTATTTTTATTTGTGCAAAATGAGTCATAGAATCAGTTAGGGTTGGAAAAGACTTCCAAGATCATCAAGTCTAACCTTTGACCGATCAGCACCACATCAACTAAGCACTAAGTAGTAGCACTAAGTGCAACGTCTAGTTATTTCTTGAACACTTCCAGGAGTAGTGACTCCACCACTTCCTTGGGCAGCCTGTTCTGATGCTTATTCATCCTTTCAGTAATGAAATTTTTCCATGTGTCCAACCTGAACCTCCCCTGATGCAGCTTGAGGCCATTTCCTCTTGTCCTGTTGCTAGCTGACTGGGAGAAGGGGCTGACTCCCACCTTACTATAACAAGGGTCTTCTGTGAATTTAAAACAGAGGCAAAAGAGAATATAAGTGTCTGTTTCCACCAATTCTGTGCAAGTGTAGTTTACTGTACAAGGCAGCAGGGAGTCGGACTCACAATCCGTCATTAAAATTGTGGTGGTTGATCATATCCATTCATTGTTTACAAAACAAAAAAAAAAAATCCCTGGAGCCACTAAAAATAAATAAGCAATAAAATATATAAGAATCTGTTCCATTCTGTTGGAATTCAGTAGAAGATAAAACTTCAGTAAAAAACCTACTTTCAAGTGTTTTTTGGTTTTAAAATGTGAACTTTGAATTTGTAAAACCAACTCATTAAGAGTTCTAGCTTCTTGCCTCTTCTCCTATTGCTTAACAACAGGTACAGAAATTTATTTAATATTCACTTCTACTGCATTGGGATTGACACTTCATAACAAGTGTCAAAACTTAAAGGAACGAGAATATGTATTACTGCTCTTAAATATCTCATGCAACATTTGAACTGGTATGAATCATGCAATTGCTTCCTTCAATTTGATATCTACACTTCTTTAATACTATTGCTTGAGAGTAGCAGTCTCCAGTTTGAATCCAAAGAGATATGAATATTGCCATGTACTTGTTTCTCTTTATAGAGAAAGGATAAGTGGTAGATTTGATGATATTGAAAGATAAATGGTAGATTAGATAGTAAAAGCAAGATGGTATTTAAGTAAGACGTTTTTAATAGAGCTAATTTCTGCTGTTTATGTGAAAACTAGGAGAATCACATAAAAATGTAATAATATATGCAGGATTTTTAAAGAAATGTGGGATTTTGTTCAGGACTTATTTTTCTGAAAGATTTTAGTTCTATATACTGTCACCTCTTAACTTTAGCACTGAGGTGAAAGAAATGAAAAGCTCTTCTGATTTCTAAAATGGCATGAATTGCTCATGCAACTACATTAAGTGAAATGATGAAGTAGAATATACTGATCTTATGTCATTCAGATAAGTCCATGGTAAGGTGAACTGTTCCAGATACCGACAAGGTTTTCTGCCTTACCTGCTTGAGTGTTTTGTTATTATATGGAGTGTTTTGACAGAACTGGATTAGAAAGAAACTTCTGAGGGGCAAAGATGAGTGTGTTCAGTTGCTAAAGTCTTTACACAGCCCAGAATAATACAAACTGCACCCTAAAGGGCTGCTATATACAGTTCATTTTTTTCTGATGTTGAGTTCTGATGAGAACAGATCTAGACTGATGAAAAATCCCTAGCTAGAACACCCAGAATCATACATACATGAAAGCTGTAAAAATAAGGACCGGGTTTCTGGTTCTGTTTCTAGAAGAGCACAGAGCAGGCAGGAGAACTGGCTGATGTCCTTGAAGATGATTCAGAGGTGATGTGTGCACAAACCCCTTTCTTAGTGTCTACTTGGCAGTCAGTGTTACTGCCACAAAGACTGTCATTCTCCTCCAGATTCTCTTGACACTTAAAATAATGCCCATGTCTCATTTAAACAGACAGTGATTTATTGACAACTTATATATGTTACATCTTGTGACTTTCCGCACATATGGAGGAGATATAGCTGTATATAATATGCATGCATGCCTATATTCATCTAGCCATTCTTTTCATTAAATGAAGCATTGTTTTCTTCTAATAAATGTGTTATTTTCTCCAGGGAGTTGTTAAGAAGAATTTAATTACTCAAATCTTATAGTAAAGCTGATAAGACAGTTATGCTTGCTTTTCTGAATAATGTAAGATATAACTTGAATGTACTGCTTGTAACTTAATATGCTTCTTTAATATCTGATACTAGTCCTTATTGAAATTAAAAAAATAAACTTTGTATTTTGCATCAGTGATAGTTACATACAGCTTTTTTCAGGGAAATGATCGGCAATCTAAATCTACTGCTGGATCCAGTGACCAGGGAGAAAACTGTTCCTCACCTCAGCTTACCAAAGGGAAAGACAAAAAAACCCAGAATCCAGAGAATTCTGTGTCCAGACGACACTTTTCTAACAACTCTACAGATGAAAAACAGAGAGAAACAGCTTCCACAAGAGTCCTTCAATATAATGGTCAGTATTGAGATATCTTCAGTTAAAACAGTGAAATAGTGAATAACAGGTTACATAGCTCTTGAACTGTCTATTTTCTCTGGCCAACTGAAATAGCAAAAGTTCTTTCTGCTTAGGAAATGCACCTGTGATTAACTGCTACATTCCTGGCTTCATTTACATATCATAGGAGGCTGTGTGTGATTTTTAGTATACCTTGGAAGTTAAGCTGATGTGGTTCTATCTCTATGCTTTTGGCAAAGCAAAATAACAACCGTATTTTGGTTGTTTTCCCACTGTTCTGCCCTGCAAGAAGGAGAAGAAAAGGAGCTGGTCTTCTCCGAGGACACATTCTGTCCCTGGTGATTCCTGATTAGCCGCCTGGCTCTGTGTAACAAAATGACTAGACCCTGGGGGAATAACACAAACACAAACTCCAGTTAGTGAAAAGCTGCTGACACCAGTCATGCAGCAGAGCTGTACTGGCCCTTTCAGAATTTGTCCCCCACTGTGCTGTGACAGCAGGGACAACTATTACAAATTTTGTTGTAAACATCCTCTTTGAGAGACTGTTTTTCTTGTCTTATGGTGTGATATTCTCCTTCACCCCCATTGGTTTGTTTTTTTTTTTTTAAGTGCTAGAAGTCTGGGCCCTCACTGCTGCCATGCTGGCAGTACTGAACTACTCTGAATCTCTGTGTGTGACTAGAAAGATCTAAGTGAGACCTCTCACCTTAAGAATAGCCAAGGCACATAACATTTTCTCATAGGTATAGTGCCAGTATGGTGATCTTCTATATGCTATTTTTTTTTGGGCCTAAGCATATTTTTAAGTAAAGTTTCTACAGATGTCTTCTGGAAGCAAACAGTCCCCTCTTGCTGAGGTAAGAGAAATTCATTCTTTGCCTTTGTCAGACTTGCATTAAGTTATCAGATGTTTCCCACTGCCTTCTTTCATTTCCCAGTGGAGAGAAAAGTCTTAGTAGGAGCAATCTCTATCCCTTCAGCAGGCAGTGATTAAGAGTCAAATCTTACTTTGGTAGATAGCAGACAGATGTAGGGAAATATATATCTCTCTCTATTCAGTGCCATTGCTGCTCCACCTGCTGACAGAAATAGTTGAAAAGTCACCAAGTTTATTGAAGAAGAGACTGCTTCCTTCTCACTTCAGCTTTTCCATGCTTTGTGAGTCTTGTATAACTAGAAGAAGCTCTTCAAGGCAGCAGATTCTCTAGTTTGAGCTCAAATGTATATTGGGAGAAGCTCTTTGTTCTTTCTGTGATCCTCTATTTTTCCTCCATATATAAAGGTCAGCTAGTAAAATAGGAATGGGCAGCAGTAGCCAGTAGGGTGTCAGTCTTTCCTCCCATGTAACAAGTAACAGAATAAGAGGAAATAGCCTCAAGTTGGGCCAGGGGAGGTTTAGATTACATATGAGAAAAAATTTCTTCACAGAAGGGTTTGTAAAGCATTAGACCATGCTCCCCAGGGAGGTGGTAGAGTCACTATTCCTGGAACTGTTCAAAAAAGTGTGGGTACAGCACTCGAGGACATGGTATAATAGTGAACATGGTGGTGGTGCTAGGTTTACAGTGGACTTCATGATCCTGAAGGTCCTTTCCAACCTTAGATTTCTGTGATTCTAATTCTTGAGAAATTAAAGGAAAAGGTCTTTTCCCTTCTGGCACTGTATGGGAGCTCCACTGTAGTTAGGTAGCTTGTAGTAAAGTAGTTAGAAGAAAATCCACTACAATAACCACAAATGGTCATCTCCCACAAAGTTGTTGTCTTCTGTGCATTCTCTTTTGCTCACACCTCAAAGTGGACTGACCTGAAGCACAGGCCAGGCAGGCTGTAAGAGCTGTGAGCTGCCTTTTGCCTAGCCAACCCTCAGTGTCAAAGATTGTTCTGTATTTTTGTCCTTTATTGTTTGAAAGAACTGAATTGCTGTGTGATTTCGTGACAATGTTAAGCTTACTGCCAAAGACGTACTATTTTGTGATTTGATAGCCTAGTTTGCCATCAAGTTTGGTTCTTTAATTCTCATTAGCTGAATATTTTTTGCCCATGGGACTATTTGTTGAGTTACATATAGCACAGGAGCATGATTAAGTATTTTCTAAATTATAAATGATATATCTGCACGTGGTAATTGGAAGTTCTTAGCTGGTTGATGTACATTTTAGAATGGAGGTAGGCAGTAGAGTAGTCCCCTTCAAAAGCTAGAGAACCTCATCAGTCAAATCAGCTTTATGAGCCCACTGACAACAACTCCATCAGTGAAGGACCTGAGAAACAAGTAGATGTGTTGAAGTAAGCAAAGCCTGAAACGTTCTGCCCTCATCAGCACTGGCATAGATTTTATGGTACATCATAGAAGAGACAGCTTAGCAGCCTTTAGCTCAGCGGCTTTAGATATGTTACCAGAACTATCACTTGTTTGTTTCTTTATGAGGAACTTTGTCTGCCACATCCTCACCAGTGCCAGTTTTTTTCAGGAAACGTTGTTTTTCACATCCTCAGAATGTTTAACTTTGGGATTTGAGACCAGTCAGGCTTATCTCAGCAGTCTTCAACACCAAAAGCGGTGTGACTCCTCTTCTAGTGTTTTACCCCACTTTGGCAGAGCATCCTGCTACATCTTGTACACAGCTTTCTTTTCCAGTTATTTGATGATGCTTTTCCTTGAGTCCATGCGGCCCTTTATTAATTTTGTCTGACTTCGCCTGTTTACTTTCCATCCCATCTTTTGGTCTTTTCTCAAGTAATCCTTTCTGCCTGTTTCTGATTCACCAGCTTCTGGAGGTCTGGGTTCAACCTCTGTTTCTTAGTCTTCTTGGTTGACTCTGGGCAATTGCTTAGGCCTAGATGCATTCTACAGTCAGTGAAACATCTACGTGAAGAGAACTGTGTGTAACAGGAGGCAGTTCAGCCCTCCTAAGCTGTTCCCAACTCTCTGAGACTTCCTCCATGTGCCTAAATGATATGTCAGAGAGCAGCTATGGAAATACTTGGTTTGCCAATGCTCTTGTGGAGTCACTGCATGCAGTCAGAGATGGTGAGTGGGAAGACGAAAGCTCTCCTAGCTTAATTCTCCACATTGTTATCACAAGCCTTTTCCTTTAATCAACTTGGGAGCAGGATGGACCTAGCATTTTTTGTTTGTCTATTTTTCTCTTCCTTTTGTACTCAGCCATGTGTAGCTTTGCAAAGACACGCTATGGTGTTGAAGAACAAATTGTCAAGAGACTGCATCAGCTGTATAACAGACATCTCTATAAAGTAACTTCATAGCTTGAAACATTTTCTTTACACTTTCTTTAGATGGTAAATTAAAGAGATTGGCTAATCACCAACCATATGAAGTTCAACTGGAGGAAGTGTCAGATTCTACACCTGAGACAGGGCAACCTTGGTTATGTGTACAGACTAGGAAACAAGGGGCTGTAGAGCAGCCCTGCAGAAAGAGACTGTTATAATTTTTGACAATAAAATCAATTTCGCAATTTCAATTTAGTATAATAGAATTTATTTAGGAAAGAGTTAACTCGATAGGACAGTGCTGAGTTGTTAAAACAGC
>JAWWES010000081.1:58473658-58492209 GCA_035583135.1 Lophotriccus pileatus
TTATACAACACGTACCCTATCTCCCTTATTTAGTATACAGGATACTGTACTTACATAATAGCTCATTAGTTTCTCCTTAGATGGTTAGTTTGGCTATTCTTCAAGGTTGTTCTCCTAATTTTAGTTATTGTAGCCTATTATCTCTATTCATTATTTATTTATACATATGGTGTTTGTTAGTATGTTTCCTGACTATCAATACAAAGTGTTAGTCCTGTGCATATGAAAAAGCCTCACAATCTAATACTTAAACATTTAGATAGAATACATATATAATACTTGTATATTATATATTTCAATTTCAATGAACTAATCCTTTAATTATAACAAGACCTGTGGTTCCTGGTTCTTTGCAAGTTGAATGTGAGTCAGCAGTGCCCTGGCAGCCAGGAGGGCCAATCATGTCCTGGGGGGCATCAGATTCAGGCAAAGAATCACCAACCAGTTGAGGGAGCAGATTGTCCTGCTCTGCTCTGCACTGGGGCAGCCTCACCTTGAATATTGTGTGCAGTTTTGGGCACTGCAATGTAAGAAAGACATGAAGCTGTTAGAGAGTGTCCAAAGGAGGGCAACAAAGATGGTGAAGGGCCATGGGGGGAAGCCATGTGAGGAGTGGCTGAGGTCACTTGGTCTGTTCAGCCGGGAGAAGAGGAGACTGAGGGGAGACCTCATTGCAGTCTACAACTTCCTTGTGAGGGGAAGGGGAGGGGTAGGTACCAATTTCTTCACTGTCATGACCAGTGACAGGACCCAAGGAAATGGCATGAATCTGAGTTGGGAGAGGTTTAGGTTAGATATCAGGAAAAGGTTTTTCATGCAGAGGGTTGTTGAGCACTGCAAGAGGGTCCCGGGGAAGTGGTCACAGCACCAAGCCTGAGTTTAAGAAGTGTTTGGACAATGCTCTCGGGCATGTGGTGTGATTCTTGGGGTGTCCTGCGCAGGGTCAGGAGGTGGACTTGATGATCCTGATGGGTCCCTTCCAGCTCAGCATATTCTGTGATTCTATTACTTTATTCAAGTCATAATTCATAACCATGTAGCTTTCTTTTGGAGTGCTTTTATCACTCCAAGTCATTATGCGAGTGTGAAATATAAATTTTTTTCTGACTAATATGAAGTTATTCTTTTGAATGTATCCATTAAATATGTGTCTTGATGCTCTTAAAAAAGTTTGTGGTGTATTTTTGATGGTTGATTTAAGGGCTATGACTTTTTAAAACAGAAGTATTTTTCTGCACAATTGTAGTATACTTTGTATTAAAATAGTGGAAGTGTGATGAGGACTCAGAGTAAAGAATATTGGTTTTTTTACATTTTAAGCATTTTAAGTATTCATTATGAGTTAATGTGAATGGTGTGCTGCAACTGTGGAACAAGAATCTTTAATTCAGTTAAAAGGAAAGAAAGCCAACAGGCAAACTTGTTAAAAACTAAAGAACTGTTGTTTAATTTTTAACCAAAAAAAAAAAAAATAAGCTTCATTGAAGTTAATGCTTAAATATACTGAGCCTCTGGGTTTCAGAATACAAATAAGTGGCCATGGCTTACATTGGCAGCCAGGCATGCTGTGTGCATGTTTGTACTTATCCGGTGCTTATATGCTTTATTTACATGTGTGCTGAGGACCCATCATGCTCCCCTTTGGGTGTGGAAGGAGCTTAAACCGCTAGGAAAATACGTGAGGATCCAAAGGGCAGATGAAGGGTACTTTTCTGAGAGTACTGCTTCACCTGTTGTTTTCAGTACTTCATATACTGAAAACCTGTGTTAACATCCAGTCCAGCTTGAAAGGGCAGAATACAGGCTTGTACAAGCTCTTCCCCTTCTCGTAATGTGTGCTTTTAGTGCCCTGAAATGTCTCCCTGTCAGCAGGGTATTTCCCTGCCTCTGTCCTGGTTTGTCACCTTGTCTCTTGGTGAGATGGACACCTGCAGTGGTTGTGTGACTAGTGGGACTAAAGTGGATGATGAAAATAGCTTAAAAGCTGGTATTGGGGTGTTTTATTTTGAATTAATACCCTTTTGTTTCACCTGGAGGTGCAGATTCCCACTTAGGCAGGCAACTAACACCATGCAGTTGTAGGTGTATTATTTTAGCTAGATTCAGTTAGTGGAAAGGAACATTCAGCTTTTTTCCTAGTTTGCTTGTGCCTTTTGAAGACTGCTTCAGATACATGTTTGAGGAACAGAAATTGAGAGGGAACTGTGCAAGAGGTGCTTTTGTACTCTTTCTGCCTTTGCCCAGAAATGCCAAGATGAAGCTTTGCCCTTGCAGGGTGAAGAGGACAAGTAAGAGCAGGCGCAAGCACTTCTCTTGTCTGTCTGTATTACTGGATGTTAGCCAAAGTGCTCCTCAGGCTAATAGCCTTCAAACTCTACATAGCAATATCTACAAGATGCTTATTTGCAAAGACTCCAGCTGTAATGTACTTGGCCTCACCTTTACCATGTCCATTCAGAAGGCATGGGCAGACATTCAGAAAAGGCTGTTTATTTAGAGAGACTGTTTAAATCTGTTTCCATGTGGCAACAAGAAAGATGCAGGAAATCCTAAAAGTTTCTTGAATGTGGTACACTTTCAGATCCCGCCTGATATTGGAAACTTGTTAAGAGTGAGATGAATCTTGTCTACCTCCCTCCCTATGAGGTTTAGAGGGTTAATTCAAGGTGGGCTTCTAGGCTCCAGCTGTCAAGGAGAGACAAGTGTGTCTGGAGATGCCCATTCTCTCAGTTTACAGTGAAATTAGAAACGTGGTTTAGACCAGATGCTGCAGTATTGGATGTATCATGCATGTAGTTGCTGCCTTGAATTATGACATTTTCAGGTTCATTTTAGAGTGAGGAGTCTTATTCTGAAGTTGAAAACTAGAAGCCAACTCCAGTAACGCAGTAATAATGATGCCTCCCAAGTACTGTTTTGATCAATACAGCTCCACTGTCTATTCTGAGGGCTCGTTGCAGTTCCTCAGTTGGATTTGCAGATTTATTCCAAACAACTCCTTCAAATTCAAAGACATTGGATTGGGTAAGGGAAGCACTTATCACCGTCTTAGGATTTTTTTTTTTAATTATCATTTTATTTTTTACTGATGGACAGTGAAAAAGACTTTTGACATTTTAATTGGCTGCATTTGGCTGTCACTGATAAAGGATTAATTTCTCTTAATCTGAAACCAATAAACTGCACAGGGAGTTTACACACGCACATTTTGGGGTGTATGAAAATAGATAAAGAGAAAATATTCATAATAGAGAATGTATCCTGTATTCTTTGCTCTCCTTTCCCCCCCCCAATTTAGCTGTTATGTGAAATCTTCTCTTTTTTTAGTACTAGACTGTTTGAAAGTGATTGTTTCCTGGATATTAACATCTGAAGAATTATTAGTGTATTTAAAGCTTAACTTAATCTTCCAACTGAGTTTAGTTGGGCTAGCTGTGTATGTACTTTGAATTTAGCTTTTTTATGCACTGAGAATTTCACCAGCATGCCATTCATATTACAACTGATCCGTGTCATAATCCTCTTAAATCAAGATGATTAAAGAATTTCTTAGAGTTGAAAGCTCTTTGTGTAAGATTTAAATTCACCACTTCTTAGGGCAAATCCAGTAGACTGTGAGCTGATGCTTTGGTTTTTGTAACATATAAGGCATACTATTAATGTTATGATTGGGTTCTCATTGCACTGGTAGAAACTTTAATAACATGGAATATATTGTATTTAATAGTAATTGCAACTAAAAATGTGAAGTTTAGAGCTTAGACTAGTGCAGCTGGTTCAGCAGAATTTGGCTTTATGAAAGTGTCACCAAAGCAGCTTGGTTTAAGGCTAAAAAAAACCCTCAAAAAACAAAAACCAAAAAACGAATTACCATAAAACCCCAAACCTATTAATTTTTTTGTTTGCATAGCATCCTGTAAAGAGTATACCTTGGAAGTTGAATGGGAAATTCAGGAGTGTAGCAGAAAACTCTCGGAGGGTAGTACCCTCTTTTAAAGCCTATTCCATTCAAATACAGTGGTTTAATTGTGGTCTCATGGCTTGCGAAGTAACTCCCCACACTACGTGTAGAACAAGTTCTAGAGATCAGAGACTGTGAAGTTTGAGTTTTTGCTGTGATTTGGAAGTCATGTACTGGACATGAGCTGAGTCACTCCACAGATTTTCAGGTCTATTGTTGAGTATTATGAGGTCTTAGAAGTTAGCAGTCATTTTGATTTCCTGGTTTTGTTATTGCCTAAAAAGAAAAAGAAGAATAATGCCAACCCATATTTAAAGGGAAAGCTGAAAGCTGCACAGAACATCAGGTATGGCAACGCTCTTGCTCTGAATTGCTTTAAGTAAAATTATGAACTTGCCAGAGTACAAACCTGAGCCACCGAATATCAACTGTGCATTGTGAGCTAAAACTTTTGTTGTTCCCGTTTTCCTGCTGACAACTTCTAGGATTAAAAACCCTCTTTCTAGTTAAAACATAGACCATGTCTGCTGTGTTGTCAAAGCAGACAAAAAAGGTGCTGAAGAAAGATCACCTTGTCTGCAGAGATTTTACAGGACCTATGAGTTGGAGACAAAATGGCAGTCTACAGCAAGAAATGAGAACCCTTACTGCTGTGACTGTGTATTGTTGCAGTGCTGAATTATGGTAACTAGAGTTTACTCACCCCAGTGGGGAACTGTGATGGTAAACCCTGCAGCCTTTTTCTTTGAGCATATGGTGAACTTCTTTGGGTTTGCTTTTAGTGAAGTGAATACTTTGTAAAATGGGCATATATATACTTACCAGCAGGAAAGCCATGTTACTTAACTCCCTGAAGAAGGGTGTGTAACTGCAGTGATGCTTGGTTTGGAATGACGACCAGGGCAGACATTTCAGGGCTTGTGCATTTGTTTTGTGATGGTTTAGCCCTTAGGACTCAGCTATACCCAAGAGAAGGCTGAGTTATGGAACAGGCATGGAATTAAAAAAGATGTGGCTGAACGAGGACTGCTTTGTTAATTTCAAAATGCAAGTGGTCTTAATGATCTATAATTTAAATAAATTAATAACTTGCATGCTTAGAAATGTGGAGAATAAATGAGGTAAATGACCAAAGTAGGGAGAAGGAATTAAAAAGCCATTGTATTATGACACTGAGTCCTTTATTTTTGTAGGTGTTGAGCTGAAAAGATGACTGAGCTATTGCAGCTTTTCCTTTGCTCTAACATTACCATATTTCCTATCAGTAAAGGAGACTGCTGCATACAAGGGCAACACCTAGAAGCACCTTTTGCAGTTTCTGTTGAGGTAGTCAGATATCAGCTTTCTATAACGTTGTCAAATGGTATTAGGAATTCAATATTTTCTGAAGAGAGTATTTAATTGCTTAGCAGCTTGAGGCTGCAGTAGTATCAGGTGAAGAAAAACGTGTATTTTTTAAATATTCACAACAATATCATACGTATATTGCTACTAGTTTCTTTTCAATTCCATTGCTTTTTGGTGATAGGAGTCACATGCAAAGCTACCCTGAAGGCAATGGATTTTTGTTTGAAGTGGGCCTTGTACAACAGTGATACTTTTGAATCGAAAAAACCCCAAACAAACAAAAAGACACACACAAAAAACCCCAGAAAATAAGATTATGGTGTACACAGACATAAACACGTCATCCCTATTCCTCATAGCAAATGATTCAATTTAATTACTTTTTCTTTTTTAATTTTTTTTTGTTAAATTTGACTTACTATTTTTAAAGCCTCTATTTTTTAGCCTCTGTTGTAAGTCACATTAATTTTTTTAATAGTAACATTAACTCCCCTCCTTACAAACAGGGTTTGCAGTTAGTAAATGCCTGAAATCTCCACAAAATATTCAGGGCAGACTATTATTACAATGACTTTTTTATTTCTATTACTGAACTTCAATCAGTTTAAAATTTGAAATGTGTTAATATCTGTATAGTGTTGTAATTTGTGCTGGAGTAAATGTTTTACAGTTAATGCCATTTAGGAAAGGAGCTTATATAAAAGCCATTAATTGCTATGCTTAATTATTTTAAAAATACAGATTTCTTATCAGTTAGTTTACTGTATAAATCAGTTAGTATTTAATTAAGTCATAGAACCTTCTTGTTTATCAAAGTGTAGAAAAAGGATTCCAGCTGAAGTATTGAATAGCATCAGACAGAAATGATCTTTGCACTTTAGCCAAGGCTTGCTAAGTTATACATGCACCAATTCATGGCTTCTTTCTGTACATGCTGGATTGATTGACTGCACAATCCACTGTGTATTGAGACAACCAGTAAGTAACATGTAACAGGTGAAATGTTTCTAATCAAAATCTTTTGGGCATTTCCCTCCTGTGGTCTGTTATTTGCCCTTTTACAGGTTTTTTCCCCCCTTTTTCCCAAATTATTGAACATGACCCTGTTTTAAAATAATTAGAAATAACGGGAGATTTTTCTTTAGGTTACCTAAGTTCTCTCTATATAGGATATAAAAAGTAGTGCTGATTTTTGCCTCAAGACAGTTTGTTTTCACACAGTGACTGGGAAAACCTGAGAAAACCCAGTATTTTCTGGTTCTTTGGACACCATGGAAAAATATTCTCCCAGAAGATCAGGAGACTTTCAATAATGTTTTGCTTGGCCTCTTGACAGAAGCAGCACTTGCTGTGGCGTGGAGAACTGAGAACCTAACAGAAATAAATCCTCTGATTTATACTTGTCAGCAAAGCTGTGGAGAGACATTTTGGAGCTCAAAGTGCCCTGGAATCCCTTGATACCATCATACTCTACTCAACTTGAAGCGAAAGTGCAGAGTGGGTCATAGCTTGAATGTAAGGCTTGGACGCAACATCCTTTCTTACCCACTTTCAGAGCTCTTCTGCCCCAGCATTGCCATACCCTGTCTGTGGTCAATTCTCAAGTAGTGTGAGGCACAAGCAAGTCAGAGCTAGCTCATACAAGAGGTGCATGTTTAATCTACAATATTGTATGAACTGTTTGGAGTAGCTGTAAATGGAAGTGCTGGGAATTTTCAGTAAGATACACCCCTTGTTTCTGCTGCAGTAGAGATTGCAATATAAGCCCATAACAATACAGAATGAAGACTTGCAAAAATATTCCTTCATGTAATTTATAGTGTTTTCTAAAATGCTTTCTTGTTTTTTCCTCCCTTAGAGACGCGTGTAGAAACTGACTAATGATTCAGAGACAGAGATATGAAATATTTCATCAATAAGATTTTTTCATCCTTGTTTTTTTCCCAAACCAAAAAGCATTACTGAAGTATTACCTATAAAATATGAGGCAAAGTTACCCAGATGAACATATTTCTTTGGGAGTAACTCAGAGCACTGATAATAGTGATTAATGTGGCATGCAAACTCCTGCTGACAAGATCTTGACACAGAATCACATAAACAAGGAATGTGTTGGCCTTTCACTCAGCTGCCCTCCTCCAGATACTTGTAGCTTCACATGCATAAAGTGTAAATACTTCTGGCTGAAGTGGAGTAGCAACACTAACAAGATTTATGTTTTAAGCCATTTTCTTAATGCTTCATTTAATCAAGTTAATTTAATGTAAATTATTTTGCAATTTTTATATTTCTTTTCACTTTTTCATAACAAAAGACTAGAATGTGTGTCCTATCCTTGCCATTTTCTTTGGAATTTTTTGTTTGTTCAAGTGTTACAATTTCAGTTAGTGTAATTTTTTTCTTCACCTGTTTTAGCACATTTCACACTTAAGTGTTTTTCTTCCTTCCCCAACTGTAAATGATACATGTATTTTGGACATTTGCTTTCCATTCTCTTACGTTTTTGGCGAGGGAAATAATTAATTTTCCTTTTGTTGTAAATTTTCTATTTTCTTTAAATAATATTTTCACTCTGTGAAGGAACAGGAATACTGTTTCACTTTAGAACACCTTCTGTGCAAGACAATGAACAGCAGTATCTGCGAGAGATGCTGAAATATTGTGCAGAGTTCTTTTCAACTAATTTCTTTTCATTTACGACCAGCTTTCTGAGCAAGCACCTATTAGAAAGTGCTCGGAGGAAATTCCATGGAGATTTCAGTTTTTGCTTATTGAAATCCCCCTGCTATTACCTTTTTCAGCATTCTCTTTGAAATAGGAAATACAGGTCCTTATTGAAACTTACAGTCTTCTTCCCTCTCTCTTGCTTCCTCCTGGTTTCATGATTAAGTTTTTTGAAAATACAGTATGTCTGTCTCCTTGGGTTGTTCAGCATAGCTCTGAGGTTTATCTACTCTTCTAAGAAGAGGTGCTTTAAAATTGAGAATCATAAGCTCTTGAGTAGATTCGGCCTCCAGGGCCAGCACTTGTTCATCTCACTTGTACTTCTTCTTGTGCCCTGCTGGAGTAAAACCCGATGAGAATTGCCTCTACACCAAAATCCTTTTACCTCTAGAGGACAAACAATCTCCATTTTGGTTGAAAAACTTGGGGACCTTGAAGGCAAAAGTGTTATTACAAGTCTAAATAGAATTATGGTGGTATTGAATGCAGTTCTTTCAGACACTGAGTTAACTTTTTATAGTTCAATGAACCCAAGAAATCTAGGACAAGGTTTTTTTAAATTGGTACTTAAGGGAAGGTCTTGAATTAGGAGAGTCATCATGGTGGCTTTTAAGAAACTCATTACATTTTCCTCTCAGGATATGGTGGAGATCTATAACTCAATCAAATGTCTATGATGAGAAGCAACTATGATAATATCAGGTAAGGGAAAGGAAATAGAACATTCTGTCCCTTAGAGAGCTCAGAAAAATGGGCATTGTGAAGTGCATTGATTATTTGAAAAAGTATAAGTAGCACCCATTCAGATGTATTTTGTTATTGCTCTCGACCATGCCATGTTTTTATTGGTGATTTTGTCAAAAAAAACCCCAGACAAGTCTTGTCAATCTGTAATGAGATATGTACATGTAGATTGTCCAAGATATATCATACTGCTAGTAAATATTGAACGTCCTTGGTTTCAACAGAACATGCTAGAGAGAGAGAATGGATCTTTGAGTGGGGTGAGAAGGGTCCAGCAGGACTCATGCTCAACCAAGATGCAGCCAGCAATACCACTTTGGAATATCATTGTGATGTTCCATAGACTCCCCCATTTCTGCCTCTTCATTTCAAACTGTGAGAACGGCCTTCATTTCTGGTGCTCTGGTCAGTCGCCTGTCAGTAGGCTTTTATGGATATCTGGATGAGTTGGCATCTCCCCTCCAGTTAGCCCTTTGTGGTGGTTTGCCTCAGAATTTTGTTCCCACGGTAAAATCTTTCCTTGGCTCTCATAGTGTTGAGAAAGTAACTGGAAAACTAACTGACAGAGAAGTCAGTGCTGACTTTTTAGCAGATGGACTCTGGATTTTCCTAAGACTTGGGGTTATGTCTATTATTTTTCCTCTTCAGTTGTTCTGTGAATAGTTCAGTTCTACACTGTTTATTTGTGTCCAGCAATGTAGATCAATTTGCATGGTCAGTTGATATTATCAAATTCACATCTTTTTATGAAGAACTAAGAGGCTGTCAAAACCAGCAGAAATATTCTTTTCCTCATTTTTATTGCAGTAGCATATTGTGTTGGATATGGACACATTAGCTTAGGACCATCCATCTTTCCTAGGTAGATGGAGAGAGATGATTTGAAGTAACATGTGCTTTTAGTTTCTGGGCTGTTTTTGGTTCAGGGGAAGGGAGAGAAGAACATGTGTCACTTGGAAATTGTTTTCTGTATATACCAATCTTCACTTACCTGGTTAGTTGATACTGTAAGACCTGTATTGGAAACTTCAAAGGCCCTTAGTTACTACTTACACATAGGGGAAAGAAATTACTTCAACTAAATTGAATATCATTGTAACCATTAAATCGTGTTACCTAGGAGTAGTTGTTTTTTTAATGTGGATGTGGAGTTTCAACCATAATTCTACTTGCATGTACGGAAGGGTGGAGAGTAACGTTAGTGGCACTAATCCCAGCTGTTTCTGTTAATTTTAGTCTTTTAATCCTGCTTGGTTCAGCATGTTTGTTGCTGACTCAGAGCCTGAAATTTTTGATAGATGTATGTTATAAGGCTGATTACTACAGGGTACTATAATTGATTGTAGAAACAGAAGTAATATATTGTTGTTGTAATGTATTATGGTCAGATTCACTTTGAACCTTTGCCAGAAGTGAAAGAATTTCAGATCCAGGGCTTTGTTCAGTCCCCGTTTCCTTCCCCTTTCCCTTTCCATTTACCTTTTCTTCCTCTTTCCCCAAATGGTGTAGTATGTAAGTGTTTATTGTTAGAAGGAAAAAAAAAACAAATTGGAAATGATGGGAGATTGAAGTCTTCTTTAAAAGGACTGTATGATGGGTCAGCTCAGAAACGTGTTCTCAGAAGCAAAATTGAATCTGCAGTTCTGCAGTTGAGCCACACAGTGTCACTATTGGACTTCTCTTCCTTCTACTCTGTATCTTTCCCATTGTAGGTGAAGATATTTACAGAGCCAGAGAAGAGGGGTCTGAAACGTGGGGGGCAGTCGAAGTGCAGGAAGATGAAGATACTCTTGTAGAAGTTCCGCTGGACCAGGTATTGACTGAGCTTTAAATAAATGGCTTTTTTTTTTTTAAGATTACAGATTGTGTGTTGTTTTTCTTTCCTCAATTTCTTTCCAGTGTCCAGCATAATTCTGTGGGGATAACTGTAAGCTCAATGATACGGCTTCTTTTATGGGAGCTTTAGCAAATCTTGTTTTCTCTGTTAATATGTCAAATGTCAGTTACCTTTTCCTCAGCTTCAGAACTGCTCTGAGTGCCCTTATAGAGCCTTAGAGAATCAGGACTCCCTACTGTTACCACCTACCAAATAGATTCACCTGAACTGCAGTCTCTTTATACTGGTAGAGCAGTATTGCTCCAGTACAGAGCCACAAACAGGCATGCATTTATCTGATTTTTGTTAAAGCTGGCACCACTTTCTTTTGTTGGAGCAATTTGGTGCTTAATTGGCCAGTTTTTTAATCTTAAGACTTATGTGCAATAAACAGCTCTGGATAACTTAAAATAAGATTATATCCCCTTTGTTTTACTTTGATTTGTTTTAAAAAGAAACTCCTGTGAACTGAAATAATCCAGGAAATAGGTAAGTTAAAGCTTATTCCAATGAAGTGGAGAGTAGAACTGCTCAAGTCATTTGCTCAAAAACTACCTTTTCTTTTCTTTTTTTTCTTTTTTTTTTTTTCTTTTTCTGCTAATGAATTGCTCACAAGACAGCCCTCTTTTTCATCCTATGTGTTTGTAGGAATTTACCATCTTGTTCAACTTTGTTTCCAGTCCACAAGGTGTTGCATTCTGAATTTCTGATGGTCAGCTCAGTACAAAGGAATGGTTGTTAACCTGAGACTGTAAACAAATGGGAAGGAGTTAAAGATAATAGTTTGTAAATACACTTCAATTACCCAAGGCAACCTGATGGAGCATAAACAATCCGGGAGATTTCTGGAGTGTGTTGGAGACAGTTTTTTGATATAGGTAATAAGACATGATTAGGAGAGGTATTCTGCTGGATTTGCTACTGATTAATAAGTAGAAACTGGTTGGGGATGTGAGAGTGGCAGCCTTAGTTGCACTGGCCATGAGATGGTAAACACCCTGAAGAACGTGGGGATGGAAAATAATGAAATTAAAATCCTAGACTTCAGGAGAGTTGACTTTGGCTTGGTTGGGAAACTGGCAGGATCCTGTGTGAGTCCACCCTGAAGTGCAGAGGAATATGGGAGATCTGGGTGATTTCCAGGGAAATTTTCCTCAAAGCACATTTGTGCTTTCCATTGTGCAAGGAAACAAGCAGGCGTGACAGGAGGCCAATTTGAACAGAGGACTTCTGACCTCATACTAAAAGAGAGAAGAGGGAATGGACTGCTAAAGAGCATTATAGAGACATTGCCTGGATATGCAGGCCAAAGCTTGTTGATAAATGGAAACTGATGCATGTGACTGGGAATAATCAACATGGATTTACTATGGACAAATCATACGTTACCAACCTCATTGCCTCAGTGATGAAATAACTGTCTCTGTGGGTCAAGGGAGCACAGTTATTGTCATTTCTCTTGCCTTCAGTGTAGACTTCCATATTTATAGAAGAAATTGGAAGAAGCATGGTAGATTTGGTGAGGAAGATACCCTTAAGGCATGTAGGGGCTGGATTTATGGGCGACAAGGTGGATGAAAAACTGGCTGGTTTGGTGAGACTTAAAACATTAGCTGGTTCAGATTTAATTGGCATCTTTTTATGGATGGTGGTCCTCAAGGTTTGTTACTGGATCTGAGACTTCTGACATGTTCATCAGTAACACATATGATGTCGTGGAGGAGACAGATCAAACTGCTCTCTGAAGCTACAGATGGAGTAACAGAGAAAACGGAGCCAGGCTTTTCTCTGTGTTGCACAACAAAGGATGAGGCAGCGGTCAAAACTTACGGCAAGGCAAATTCTAATTGGACGTGTTTCCAATAGAGAGAACTGTAAGCACTTTCCTGTTCAAGGAGAGTGGGAATCTTTGTCTTGAATGATATTAAAATCCAAACCAGATAGTTTAGTTTTAGTAACGATAAACATTTAATAATTTTTGCTTTGAAGCCAGTGCAGTGGGCAGCGGCCTAGATGTTCTCTAGAGCAGTAGTCTTCAAAGTGGAGTGTGCACAGCCCAGAGGGTGTGCAAGACACTCCACAGGGGTACAGAAAGAAATGTTAGAACTTCAGCTGTACACAATTTATAAATAAATAAACATATACTGGGGATTCATACTCAAAAAGGTTTTACTGATATGGATATGCTATCTAAACCTTTTGGAGACCACTGCCCTTCATTCATACTGGTTAAAAGAATACTAGACACATATACATTTAGGTTGTCTTTTGCTTTTTTAAAAAAATACCTGAGGGGGAAATAGATATTTTATGACCTTTATAGTCGTTTTGAAGAATGACAGCATACCATTCAAAAAATGTAACCGATCCCTCCATTTTATTTTAGCTTCCTGTTTCTAAGATGGATCTTTCTCATGATTTATTCTCTTTAATGGGAAGAAGTGTTGCTCAGCTATTTTATAGACATAGTTCTTGAAGACACATGAATCAGGTGATAGAAAGAGGCAACAAGAGCCTGACTGTCCTGGTCCCTGATATAAGAAATGCTACAGCTGTGTCTTTTCACAGCAAATACCAGCCTGAGCCTGAGAGACTTACCTGATAAACATCACTGGGTTTATCAGCCCTGTAAATTGAAGTTGTCCTTGTGAGGTGTTGTGAAAATGAGGATGTGTAGTGTTGTACTGAGAGTACTGACATTGGGGAAGAACATGCTGCCTCTTGTCTTAATCTTTGTTTCTTATGACATCCTGAAGCATATCCTGCTCTGGTCTTGGCAGTGTAATAATCAAACTGAGAAGTAATTAGCGTTTATTGGCCTCTAAAGGTGTGTAAAGAATTCCTCTGGGTAGTCTAAAACATTTGACAGTGTAAATCGGGTTGTCAGTCCTTAGTTTTTAGGTTGACTGCAATTCATATGAAATCCATCCCTGGAGACAGCTACCTTACTTCTCCACAGAGATCCTACAGCACAGGCAATAGCTCTGCCCATTCTGCCATGTGTCTCACCAGTTTGACTCGGCCAGCACACGCTGACCACCCCTAGGGAGGGGGGAATAGTTAACTCTCCACTACCACTTATGTGTTTGGCAGCGGAACTGTTGATACAGTTGCCAGCGACCATCAGATGTGCTGGCAAGCTTGCAGTACTCAGACCTTCCTCTATACATCTAAGCTTGTGTACCAAGATCCATTCATTATCCTAAAATGGAAACATTTTTCAACTGCTTCCAACAGATTTTGCTACCTAGACAAAGAACTGGAAGCAGGTGTGTTTGAGGGAAAAAAAAAATCAACCAAAATTAAAAAAATCAGTCACGCACAATGAATAATCTGATTTTCATATTTTCATAAAAGCCAAACAAAGAACCAAAATTTATTGCAACTCAAGCCATGGTTTATGTATAATGTTAAAACTTTGTGTATAGTTTTCTAGGTAATCTGACATGAAGCTGTGTCCTTCTGAGCAGCACAGAGTACTTTTTATTCCCAGATAATTGAGGTCACTAAAACCTTGGAAGCACTTAGCATTGTACATGTTCAGGTTCTTATTAATGACCATTTTAAATTGTTTTAAATTGTGTTGTAAAGCTTTACAGCTTTGTCTTATCTGCACTACAGTTTCTGTTATTGCAAGAAATATGGAAAAGGACAGCCAGTCAGGGCTTGACTATCTTGCATAATGCATAAATATTTACATGCCAGCTTTCACTAGAATGCTGACACTTCTGATAGGCTATCATTTCCATCAGCCACATAATTGAGGTGCTGAAGACAGAGCTTCATCTTTTTTTATGCACCTTCTCTCTGTCTTGCTGTTTGAAGTACACAGTTGAACAAATGCCAGATTAGCCATTAACTAAGCCTAGTGTAATACTGGCTAGACACTCGCTTATGTCCTGCTCTATAAAATGCTGTCTGCCAGCTGAAAACACATTAAAAGAACAGGGTTTGCTGTACTCTGGACTAGCTGACAGTTGTAATTGAACATCAAGGAGGAAAAAACCACTATTTTGCCTTAAACCAAACAAGACCCTTCTGTTCTATATTCTGTACCAAGACTTCAGCTTCCAAATACAAAATGGTTAGTTTCTTCTTTTGACATGCAGACTTACTCCAGGTTGGTTGTTTACATCACTGTGTCAACATTCGTGGGAACTGATGACAGACCATGAAATCAATTGTGCAAATAACAAGAGAACAAAGTGGTTTTATTACGGTTCTTATAGGGAGGCAGCAAAACAATAGAATTTTCTTACCAGAGATAGTAATTAAGTGTGTTACTTTGAATTTTCTGTTAATAATAAAGTAAGTCTGAGATAGAAACTTTTCTAACTTGTAAGGCTTTCAGGAAAAAACTACTAGTTTTTCTTCAGTTCTATGTAAGTTATGAAATACAAAAGCAGCAGTTTGTAATAATAATATTGAAATAACACTGCAAGTTTGCACTGGTTTATGCTTTTCCATAAGTATGGTTGTTCTTCTCCTATGCTGAGCCACTGGGAGGTGGAGTAAGCATGAGAGATTCGAAGTTATCCAGTGCATGACCCCTGTAGGGAATTCAGGCATGTTGTTGTGCCAGCCTGCTTTGCCATGGGGTATATGATACTGGCTGTTAAGATGTAAGTTATGTAGAAAGAGTCTGTTTCAGTTTTGGTTTTGTTTAGCTCTTTGGGTTTTTTTTCCCTCCAGATTCATCATCCCCATCTCCTCCTCTCTTTTTGTGTTTGTTTGTAAAATCATTGGAAGATAAATTTGTCTAGCAGGCACTTTTTTAGTTTTTTTTTTTTTTTTGTAGATGTTCACACTCTGTGTTCTTTCATTAGCCATTTGCTTTCCATTATTACAGACATGTCCACTGATTAATGGAGTCCTCCACTCATTATTCCCCATTTCCTGGGCTGTGATGTGATGTGAGATTGTGCATCTTCCCTAGGTGAGCTGGAGCTGGAGTGTATCATCAGTAGCAGAAAATTTGCACCTTTCATTTGCAGTTTTCATTATGGAATATATATTTTGCTTTAGAGAGCCAAGATTCACCTCAGTGAGCAGAATAAAATGTTTATCTTCCCTTTTGCCAAAGGCAAAATGTTAAAGTTTACGTTGATTTAATATTAAAACAGACTGTCTGCTCGAAGATACATTCTTTCATTAAAAGGGCTACAACTTTTCACGAGAAAACATTTCGCAGTACATCAGTAAGGACTTCAAAATGGCATTTGGAAAGAACACATGCAGAAAAAAACATTTTATGCTCAAATTTTGCTACAAATGATGCAGCTGTAATTTAAACCTTATGAATTTTGAGTGCTGACAAGCCAGCAGATAAGATTTTCCACTGCATGTTCTTCTTTCAGCTCCACTGATTTACACTTAATGTTGTTATTGTTTGTCTGTGTGAGATAGGGAAGCTTACTCTGATTGGTTTCCTTGCAGTTCAGAATGAGAAGAGAGATCTTCCCTCTGTTTCTGCACTGGCTGACTGATTTCTAAGCTATAGCAGCAAGGTCGGATCTTGTCTTATGAGGCCTGTGTGGCCAACAGTTGGAGAGCCTTTGCTTCTTCTAAATGAAGCCTGTAAACCCAGTTCTGTTGTAAAACTAGTGTTGATAACATTTAAAAAAAGAGAGGTTTCCTCTCTCTGTATACCTCTATCTTGAAAAAAATCCAGCAAAAGGAGACAGTTTCTCAAATTGCTTAACTTCTCAGGTATTTTTAATTCATTATGCCATAATCTGTTTCTGGAAAAAAAAATATTTCTGTATTTCTGTACCCTCAGTAGGACTTCTTTTTAAATGCTAAATGATCTTATTATCCACAGATATGCTCAGCAGATCATACTGTATTGTAGGAAGTGAAGTTTAGGCAAATTTGAATGTACACATGCAAAATGTTATGGGAAAAAATAAACATAAGTGTCAGTGAAATAGGTGGAGAAGAATATTCTTGAGTGAGGTACATATTAGAAAATTAAAGATCTGATCGGATTGTCAGATCATAAAATCATAGAATGATTTGGATTGGAAGGTACCTTGATCATCTCATTTCAACTCCCTCATCATGGGCAGGGACACCTTTCAAATGACCTAGACCAGGTTGTTCAGAATCCCATCCAATCTGGCCTTGAACACTTCCAGGGATGGGGCATCCACAGCTTCTCTAGGCAACCTCTTCCTGTGCTTCACCACCATCACAGTAAAGAATTTCTTCCTAATATCCAGTCTAACCCTGCCCTCTTTCAGTTTGTGGCCATTCTCCCTTGTCCTGTCACTACATGCTCTTGTAAAAAGATCCTCTCCAGATTTCATATAGGCTTCCTTTAGGCACTGCAAGATGCTATAAGGTCTCCCTGGAGCCTTCTCTAGGCTGAACAACCCCAGCTCTCTGAGTCTGTCTTAATAGAAGAGGTGCTCCAGTCCTGTGGTTGTTTCCGTGGTCCTCCTCTGGACTTGATCCAGCAGGTCTGTGTCCCTCTTATTTTTGGGGTCCCAGAATGCACTACTCAAAGACGTCTTCTCTGTCATGTCTGTCTTGTGATTAAGGAATTATGTATGCTTCCAGTTAACACACAATGACATTGATGAAGGGAGCTTTGAAAGACCACTTTCTACACTTTCAAGTTCTTTAGTTTCCATTCATTCTAGTTAGACTTCTGGGTGCTATGATGTTATGAAATATTAGACTCTATGGACTCAGGTGCTGCATTTGTTGTAAAAAAAAAAAAAAAAGATGCATCCCTCTTATAAAAGTGTTGGAGTTTAAATATTGTGGGGATATAGACTTTTTGCCTTGAGGAACAACAGTGCATTTTGTGGGAATGTGGGAACTATGTGGGAAATGTAAGACGATTGAACCCTTAACTATTCATTTGCTTGTTTTTAAGAGCCTGGGTTTTATAAATGATGTGGAAGAGAAGAGGGCTGCTGTCACTTAGCAACCCTATCTGGTTCAGGAACAAAATGTTTTGCTGTTGGAATCTGTGCAGTGCTGCTACGAAACATTCCTGACTGAGTAGGAGCAGGGACAGCTCTGTTCTGGAGATGTTTGGTGCAATCGAAGTTAAGTGTTCCTGTTGCTGCATTTGTGAGATGTATTCATGCTGGTATTTGTGACCATTAAGATTTTTGTTGTCTACCTTATTGTTTGTCTGCTGTGACCATTAGCCAAGTAAACATTTCCAAAGTATTTCAATAAAGCAAAATTATGTTTTACATTAATGGTACAAAGTAATTTCTGCCTTAAATTATTTGTGATACTGTACTTTTCAGTATCAGTCACATACAAACCTTCTGAGAGGTTACATTACCATCCCTAGAGGAAAACAAGCCAAACACTTCAATATCTGAAGATTTCCTGACTTACTGCTTTTGCATGATGATGGCTTTTGGTTATGTAGCTCTTAATGAATGATAGCATGATGAGTGTAATTAGAATGTGTCTTTCTTTTTGAAACACACAGTTTTTGCTGAGGTTAAAAATACTGTTGAGCAATCATATCTCTTGTATGCAAAATGCTCTGCTCCTCATCACCCTGTTAGTTAAGTCAGAAGGTTTATGGAAGGCAAGCTGGGTCCATGTTTCCAGCATAAAGTTGAGAATTACTTCAGTGTTTCTATGTACCTTTGACTGAATATGCTTTTCAATACACATACACAAGTCTTTTGTCACTGAGTCTTTTTCCTGCTAGCCCATGATATGCAAAGAATTGTTCTCACATTCCTGAAGGTTTAGTTTGAAAACTAGTTGTTCTAACTAACATGCTTTCAACTGTGAAACTGCACAAGCATGACCTTCACTTAAAAGATGCAGCCAGCAATGCAAATGTCGTGGGTTAGCAGGGTCCCCCCCCCCCGGGGGACTGTGAGATGGTTTGTCCAGGTTGATTTCCTGGACAAAACC
>JAWWES010000081.1:58493305-58518881 GCA_035583135.1 Lophotriccus pileatus
GGATTTTAGTTTTGTCTGCATACACCTTCTCTCACAGCTTAGACCAATTTGGTTGGGGGGTGTGGGAAAAATTGTCATCCTGGACAAACCCACGACAGCAAAAAAGAAGGTTATCTCCTATTTTCTTTCAACCATACAAAAGGCAAAATTAAAAACCTTATTATGAATAGTTCTGGCTATAGGAGGAAAGAGCATTATCCAAGGTGTACTTAAAATAGAAAATTATAATTTATGCATAGCTAGTAGATCTTGTGAAAGGTCTTTTCCTCTGGGTCAGTATTGTTTTTTAACTTGTTTGAAATGTCCAGTCTTTTCTAGTGCAGCTTGAAAGGAGATTAAATGAAGAATGCCTTTTGCTATTCAATTATTAGCTGAAAACATTATTTTTGTCTGTAGCAGTAATAACCATAGTAGTAATATGTTCAACTACCTTGAAATTTTCAGTTACTATAAAAGCATTATATTTGCACTGATGGGATTTGTTTTACTGATCCTGTTTTGTACTATAATTTTTTCAGGCAATCTAGCTTGACTGGTCAAGTTAAATTAGTTGAAGTTTGAATGTTATTTCATGGCAGTTCCCTGTGAGCTTCCAGTGCGTTTCTGGGTACAATTCAATAATGCTGTGTTTATCTTCTATGTTGCTCAGATTTAACTCTTAAATAATTTGCATCCACACCTATTTTAGACAGATAAGGTCAAATGAGTCTAGCTAGTGTAGCACTTTAGGAAGTTACTGCCTCTCAAATGTCCATTGTGCTTCCGTGCTAAAGACTGCTTCCACAGCAGTGAAACCAGTTAAAGCATATGAATCAGCATACATATGCTGATTTTACCCCATGGCATAAAGTCTACACACTTTCTTCTGCAATCCAGAAGCAGCCACCATACTAAACCAGTGCAGGCAAGGGCATATGTACTCTTCTGTTTGTATCCACTAGCAGGCAGCAACAAAAAGCTGGAAATCAGAATATGTTGGATGACTACAACTGTTAACTGAGAAAGTCTGTATTGACTTTTCTTCTTTTCATATCCTCTCTTCATTTGGTGTTTGTAGCAAGCAGGTTTCACTAAATCAAACAAACACATTTTTAGCTAGGGGCATCTGATGTGTTTAATTTGTTCCACTCTCACCTGTTTCTGGTCAGAATCCAGAGCTGCTAATTTCCTTAGCAGACTGAAAACAAATTAGTAGATAATGTCTAAGACTAGCAGGTAACTTCTGAGAATTTATGGATCTACAGATTCTTTCCTATCTTTATGTGCTGTGGGTTACCATGGTTGTCTCAGGTTTGCTTTGGGTGGTGCCTTTTTTGAAGGTTTTCTGTAAAGACTGGGCATGTTAAATTTTTATTTTAGTGGTAATAAGGCCAGTTTGATGTTACCAGATGGAAGCGAGTCAGGAAGGCTGGAATAAAAACCACACGGAAACAAGTGTACTTCAAAAATCACTTATGGAACCATTATTTACCTGTTCGGGTGACCATGTAGTATTTCTAGTAATTTGTCATTCTGTGGATTATCACAACACAATAACTTGTGCTTTTTGAAGCTCTGACAATGTGGTATTGTGCACTGGCATAATAACGTTGTCTTATGTTGCTACTTAGATGTTAAAGCAAAAGCAAGATGTTTCATCAAGAGGCTTTAATCAATTCTTGGTCTTGCTGAACTGACTTTTACTAATACATTGAAGGTGGTGAGAGATTTCTTCTGAAATGTTAGTATTAGTGAGGAAAAGAAGTTTTTAGAAGACATAACTTACATGTCTGTAGGAGACAGCTGCCTGCATAAAGGAGCTACTAATGACAGTAAAATTCCAAACAGTTTTGATTAAGAGATAATCTATTGCTCTCAGCTTGTTTGCTTTAGATTTAGAGTCTGATGAGGCTGTGTGGGACACAGACACCTTGTTTCTCCTGTGGGATTTTTTTTCACTTTATTTTCATTCATACCTTAGCACAGGTACATAAGTAGTCTTGGCAAGTGGGGGCATTGGTTCACTGGATAGTCAGGTGGCTCTTCAAAGTTGAAACTGGAAGAAAAATTGCAAAAGCTAGACAGTATGTGCATCAGTCTTCCAGGTTGTCATGAAATGATGCTGCTAGCAGCTTTATCTGTACTGAGTTTCTGATAACTCTTCTGCAATATGAGACAAGATCTTTTTCCTCCTGTCTGGTTCCTCCAACTCTGTGTAGGAAAAAACTGGCCATCCCACAGAGGGGTCTTTGGGAAGGGGAATGATGTTACGGAAGTGACCAGTTTTAGGTCTACCTCATCTCTCTAGCTACTTTTTCTGTGTACGCAAAGAAAACAGGTCGCATAACAGGACCAAATGACATGGCATGGCCTGGTCCATAGGTAAAACGCTTCTGGGGGATCAGTTTGTGGGTTAGTGCTGTATGATATTTTATTGTGACGGGATTTTGCAAACAAGTATGTACTAAATGCTAGAAGTCAGAGAGTCTGGAATAACTTCAACAGCTACTGCTGTATTGATAAAATCTAGATGATTCCAGTTGTTTTGAGTGTGTTCAAATGGATTGACCCAGTATAATAAATTTAAATCTCACCAACACATTTTTTAAATGTAGAATAAAAGTGTATTATGGTTTGTAAGTACAGGAACATATTTTTCTGTCCATGTAGACAGACCTCAAATTAGCATTACTCCCCAGTAATGATGTAATTGTGAATATGATGTCTGTCATATTTCTGAATTGCATTGAGCATTCTGATTTAAAATACCTCATAATGCTGCTGCCTTTCCTTTCACCAGAGACCAGCAGAAACTGTCGATGAAGAAGAAAATGTAGAAGAGGAAAATGACAGGGGAGAGGAGGCATATGAAGGCGAGGAAGAATATCCAGAAGTGAATGGAGAGAAAAGTGGGAAAAGTGTTAAAGAAAGAAGTGAAGGGGAAGAAAACAAAAAGAAATTAGATGAAAATTATGAAGGTGAAGCAGAGGAAACAGAGAATGTTGACCAAGTGGAGGAAGAGGAACTTACCAATTTGAATGGCAAGAACAGTGAAGAAGATGGTGAGGGAATGGAGCACTTGAACTACCCAGGTAATCTTCAGTCTGAAGAAGAAATAAAAGGGGATTCTGGCAGTCAGAACCAGGTGAGTGTTTAGTCTTTCAAACTGTTGTTCTTACATTATTGTTCCTCATTCATCTCAGCCTTACACTTCTCAGCTGGTCTCTAAGTAGTTCACCTCTGATAAAGTCCTGAGAACATTTGTGAGAACTTTGGGTTACAGAAAAATTAGTTTCCATCTGTATAGATCAGTTATATCAGTAATTACATTATATACCTTCCAACTGAGAAAGCAGATGGTTCTCAATATTTGATGAATCTGTATCTCCTGCTGAATTTTGAAAAAACTAATGAGAAAAATTCTTGCAATTTCCAGAAAAGCGTAGTCATTATATATTTCCACACTAGTTTGTCTTTTAGGACAGAGCAGAAGGGTGTATTTATGGCACTACAGTGGCTCATTATTTTGATGAATTGACTTTCACAGAAGTTGAATTTCATAAAGGGCTTTTTTTTTTTTATTGCTTTGTGTAAGTTTCATCTCCTTTTCTTGGACATTGGAAAATACAGTGGAGATGAACAAGATCTTTGAAGTAAGGGGCTTTACTCAGTTTAAAAGCAAATATCCTATTGATTTAGGATATATGGTAACATGCTGGCTTAGATGGAGGGATGCAGCCCAGAAAAAAAAGTGGGCTGCCCTGACTGTCACATGAACTGACCAGCTAACAGAATGTGGGAAACAAAGTATTTTGTTTGATGGGGAGAACCAGATCTGGGAAGAGTGGGATTTTTGAGCATCGGAAGCAGAACAAATTGCCACATATTCCCTGCCTATAGGCTGCTGAAAAATAGTCCTCCTCTGCTTCTTGTGACTCTTGGAATGGTTTCTTACACTTCGTAACTGGGCTTTCTTCTGTTTCTGTATGACACACGAGAACATCTTTCAATTAAGAAAGCTGAATAACATGACATTTTCTTAGGCCCTGAATTTCTTCTGTGCTTGATTTATTATTTTTTTATTTGTTTTTAGAAAAGATGAAGTTATTTATGGAAGTGGAGAAAGTAATTGAGCATTCACTTTAGGTGGACATGTGTGTAACTGGATGTTTGATGAAAGAACTGTAGGGAGGAAACCTCAAATTTGAGTGCCTTCTCCTTTGGAAGGTATATAAGTATAAAGTAAATTAAAACGTTAACATGATCACTCTTTTTTTTCACATTAAGGATACCTTGTGGAAAAATCACACATTTTTTCACATTAAGGATACCTTGTGGAAAAATCACACATTTTTTCACATTAAGGATACCTTGTGGGAATTTTAATATGATGTGCTAATACTGTATTGAAATGAAGGGAAATCTTTGATACCCAGTGATATTAACAGTACCTGTCCTTTTTCTCTAGGTTGATTCCCGTCTGGAAAAAACGTCCACAACTCCAAGGGTGACAATCACCAGTCCACAGGAAAGTGAAAAGAATGACCAGAGCAATGACTATGCAGCAGTTGCGTAGATAGGAAAAAAGTAATGAGCAGAAAATAAAAGATTGTAATACTTTAAATATAAAGCATGTTATATTTTGTGATTGATAACTAGTAATAGGAAGGCAGGTCGAGTACCCACATAATGAGTATTGAGATGATAATGCAATATGGACTGATAGAAAACAAGCAATTAGTAGCTACTAGAAGAATATAGAATTATTTTTACAGGGTGAGATTTTCTGATAGGATTTAAGGAGGGAAATACAAGAGTACTTCATAGTAGTATTAGAAATAGTGAATGAACTATTCTGTGCTATGAGATAGTTAGCAGTAATAGAATAACAACAAAAATTACACTGTTCAGGGAAAGGAAAAACCCCACCCAAATTCAATGTCAAAAATTCTTTGCATATTTTTTCAGAAAAAAAAGAGAAAATTTTTTACCTTTCAATAAGGGCATATGTAGTTTTTTCTTTAAAATTCCACATAATATGTATGATTTTCAGGCATAACATTAAGATATAGTTAAAATATGTTCCTCAGTTAATGGACTTATGCCCACAGAAAATGGTGTACTATCATGAGGTGCCAGTTCTAATGTTACTAAATAGTGGATTTTCAATATATTAATAAGAATCGTTAGTTTTTGCATACATAAATAGTACTTACTTACCACTATGCCTTTATGTAGATAGCCTGCAATACTGCAGGTAGTTTCCCTTTAAAGCGCAAGGTTTTGTTGATTGTCCTGCACTGATTCACTAAACAGTGAATTGTTATCATAGTGATCAAAAGTTAGGGTATGTAGTAGATTAGTTTAAAAAGTTGAATTTGGATGGATTTGTAATTCAGTCTATGTGAAATTTAATTTATTAGTGAAATAGAAAAAAAAAAAAGAACAGGCCTGGATTCAGACTGAAATTTCCATGAAGCCATTTCTGTCCATGGAGACATTTTAATACATGACACATTAGGATGAGCCCACCAGTTTTCTGTGAACGTCAGGAACAATTGCTGCATTTATGAACCCTTTGCATGTCCTTAATGGCTGGAAGTGTGTCATCATCCTTCTGAGCAGGAGCTGTTGCCTGCTAGGCTGTGGCTTAGTATGCATTAGTAAATAAGGCATTGATCCACAGTATTAGTTCTCTTAGTGACACCAATTCCATTGCTCTTATCATTTCTCTGTTAGTAATGGGAATAATTTGCAGTTCATGGAAATACAGCC
Organism: Lophotriccus pileatus; assembly: GCA_035583135.1. Classification (NCBI taxonomy): domain Eukaryota; kingdom Metazoa; phylum Chordata; class Aves; order Passeriformes; family Tyrannidae; genus Lophotriccus; species Lophotriccus pileatus. The sequence goes on from JAWWES010000081.1 coordinate 58,499,060, forward strand.
CTGAGCATAATTTTAATTATACAAAGAAATATTGGGTTTCCTGATCGTTAATGCTAGTAAATTATTACTATGAGAAACTAAATGTCATTTTTGTTGATTTCATGCCATTAAGACAAGAATTACATTTATGAATAAATTGAACTTGAAGCACTGTTTGAGGAATGTGAAGAACCACTTGTCATGGCTGAAACTCATATAAACATCTTCACTTTTGATACTAGCTATTAAATATATTTTTCCAATGGAATAGAAATACATAGAGATCCTTCAGCATATTTCTGTGTATTGGCAATGTAAGCATGAAAGACATGATGTTAAAACCCATATGAACAGGGTTAGAACAGTTTGCCCTGTGGTATCTTTGTGATATGTCTGTGAAACCTGTGTCTTTTGTTGAGCCGACTGACAAAGATTGGAGGGAATATTACATTTGTGATCAGTTCAAAATAAGCTCCTAATTTAGCCAAGCTTTTAAGGAATGCTTCCTTTGCGTATGCTTCCTTTATTTGAGACAGCAATTAAGCCTATGCTCTAATATATTTGATTTCATTGGGATTTAAAAAGACAATTATAATTAATCAGAAGTAAAAAAACCAACCAACTCTCTCCCCCCTCCAAAAAAGCAAACAAACAAACAAAAAGCACAAAATGGAATGAATAAAATAACTGGACATGATAGTGAGGAAAAATGACACAGATGCCTTTATAGTTAATCGTGCACTGGAATAATACATGCAGTAGCATTGAAAGCCCTTAAACAGTACCTAACCATCCAAAAAAGGTGGCTCTGTGTCCTCGGGGAGCTTGGGGTAAAGTTGCCTGCTGAACCTTCTGTGCAGAGCTGACCAAGGAAAATGGCTGATGCTGCATCACTGCTCACTTGGAGCTGACCAGCTCATATGCTTCCCAGTAAGCTGGGCTTCAAGGTGTTGCTGAATCAAGACAAATGACAGTAATCTTGTGTTGACATTACTATGAACAGGCTCTTCTCTAGAAGCTAGTGGGTGTACCAAACACAGGACTCTACTTGCTATCATCTTATTGCAGATAAGGAATAACAACCTCTGATGAGTTTTAAGTTAAATCAAAAGTTTGAAGTTAAATCAACACCCAAAAATATCTGATTCTATATATATGATATAGATATATACATATATTTTATATACATATATGTATATATGCTTCAAAATGTGGCACCTAGAAACTATATTTAGAGAACCTGTCTGGATTTGTATGGTGGTACTTTTCTCTCTTTGGTTTTTATTTATAGCTTCTGTCTGCCAACAGTTTCTGTCATTTCCTCCCTTTCCCAAAAGATTGGTGTTTTCCATGCTCAAAAGACTTACAGATATATATATATATATATATACACACACACACACACACACACAATAAGAATAATTTAAAAGCTTAAACTAAATTCTAGTATGATCTAATATTATAATTTTCTTTCACAGGAACACGAAATCCTATGAGGTGTTATTCAGCTTTTAAAATGTTTTCCTCTCTATTTTCTTGTAAGAAAGGTTATATTTCTTCAGAAGAGCAAATCAGACTTTTTGGAAATGGAGATGTAACCATTTCTTCATTCACTTTACAGCACTGAAAAAATGAATTTTGTATCAGGTTCTTTTATTTGGAGAAAGTAGTTTTATGCCTAACAAATAATTCTGATGTTAAAGTAGAAATTAAACAAGAAACATACAGGCGGTCTTGCTAATAGTTTTTCTGTCTGGATCTGCTGTGTGTGATGGCTTAACTCAGTTTTACTCAAGAAATACATTATTTTGTTAAGCTTATATAATGTTATTTTATTAAGCTTATCTGCAACAATTCTGAGGGTTTTTTTAAAGACTTGTTTTCTTGTTTTGGTTTTATTTTAAAAATAATTTGTTATTAAATAGAACTAGCATACAGTATTCCTGTGTTTTCTCTTGTATCAATGCCTACTTGATGTTAAATTTTTCTTTGGGTGACTGACTTGAACCTGCTGATTTTCCAGCTGATAGGATTCTCCAATAACTAAAACTTAAGAAAACGCCAAACAGATTTGGTAGCTTTCATATTACATATGACTGTAAAAGAAAATATGTTGACTATTTAGCTGTTACATAGTTATAAATCTAAGACTAACAGCACAGTTAAACTTGCCATGGGTTTTTCTGTCATCATTCAGTTTAGGACTGGGTTATTGGTATGTATATACTGATCAGGTGATACTCAGCAATAACATGAGTATTATCTGTTCACTGGCAATTCTTGAGAAAACTACCAGACTTCTACATGTCTCACTGCTGAAATTCCTAATTTCAACAAAGCATTAAAGCGTATGCTTAAATACCACACGACTGCAATTGTCATAAAATTTTATCTAATGCTTTGGTGCCTTATCATATCAGAGCCAAAATAAGTTAATGGAAACAAAAGGGTAAATATAAGGTAAATATAATCCCTGCTCAGTCTGATCTAAAGTAAATAAACCTTCATGCAGAAGAACAGAAGAGTTAGTGTGAGTATTCTGATTACCTGGAAATATAGGGAAAGTATTGTTTCTTTGGTATTTTCATTGATTACCCCAAAGAACCATTAGATAATAAATGTAAGTACAAAATGAAGTATTTCAAGGAAGGGTGTATTTATTAAGTACCTGCAGTCAGAATGATTGAATCAGATGCATTCAAGGATGTTTTCTTTTGGGTGGCTGACATCCTTCAATCTAAGTTTTAATCAAGTGTTGTGGACATGGCAATAGGCATTGAAGCTGTCTGCTCTCTATACAGATTATTGTGCCTGTGCATATTTATATGCATAAACTTACAGACACGTGTGGATGCTGTTAACTGATGGCATTTGCTCTGTGCTCACACATACTGCACATGTAAATCCTGTACATAGTAATAATTTAATCTTCTTGTATTGTTAGTGATGGGAAAAACCTGGATTGTGGGTGAAATTTGCTACAATTATACAAGAAAATATACCTAAATCTAGTAATAACCTTATAAAAAGGGTGACATATCTTCTTACACTGTGTACACTTTGGTACTTTGCTGAATCAAGCTCAGAATTCTTGAAGCCCTCAAGTAAAATGGAAATAGTGACTTAAAAGTGACTGGGAGATACAGAGACCATCAGTGGAGAAGATTTGGAAAATTCGAGAAAGAAAGTCTTTACTACAACATGTGATACTAAAACATTGAAAGGTCTTTAGTATTAACTACAGTGCAGGGAACATCTGATTTAAAGAAAGGGGTATTTTGCAACATTAGGCAGACTTCCAACAACCTCTCTGGTTTCTAGGAATGCCCTTAAATGTTTGTACTTTTCTTGCAGTCACCTCCACCTGTGAAGATACTTAGCTCTAATGAATCCCTCATTCAAGTAGGATGGGGACCCATTTGCCCGGCTCCAGGGACAGAGCCGAGGCAGGCAGCACCTGGAGCACTCAGCAGCTCTATTCTTCTGCAGGATGATGGACGCTGACTTTCTTCAGGCGAAGGCTAGCAGCAGCAGCAGAATCCCCAGTTGTGCAGACGTGCTGGCTCAGGAGAACGAAATGCCCTCCCTGTCTTTCTTTCCAAAACTCACCTGGTGCCCAGCCAAGTCCCCCACCACTAGCAGATGGGGCTGTCAGAGGCCCTTGCTTGGGTCCGTCCTGCAAGAACCAGGCTGTGCTGAGAGAGCAGTGCCACAGCAGAGAGGCACAAGCAAGCCTCCACCTGGTACCAGCAGCCTCAGCATGGCACAGTTGGGCCCCTCTGCCCTCCCAGGCTCTCTGCCCTGCAAGGCAGGTTTCTCCCCAGCACCACCAACATGGACGTGCTGGTGTTCCTGGTGGCTCCCAACCTTTTCTGCTCTCCCAGTGGCACTGCAGGACCCTTCCTCCCTCCCTCACCCCTTCCTACACAAGCTCACCCCAGTGGCCAAATATCCTGGGGGCACAGCCAGAGGCAGGTGAAATGCAGTGATTTTCATCTCTGCCAGACCCTCCACCAGCCTCTGCAAGCCCCTGGTGCTGAATGTTCTCCACTGGCAAGGGAGGAGTGGGAGAAGATGAGGGTGAAGGCTCTGCTGCTGGGCTGGAGGAGCAGTGCTCGGGGACAGAGTCCAGACCAGAGACACTCAGTATAGTGGCAGCTCAGCTCCTTCTCCACGAGTTTGGTGAAGTGGGGGTGGATCACCCGGGCTTTCTCAGGTCCTTCTGGTGCCCTGTGCAACAGAAAGGGACAGGGACAGAGCTGGCTGAGCCAGGTGGCTCTGCCTGAGTGCTGTCCGCAGTCCCAGGAGCACCTCTCTCCTTGCGCTGGGGAGCGGAGAGAGCTGTGCCTGGAGAATCCCCCCCCGATGGCTTTCCCCAGCAGAGTTCATACTCATAGTTCCTTCAGAGCCCAGGAGCTGCAGGAAGCGAGGAGAGCCAGCATCAGGCCCCACTGCCCATGGGCAGACATGAGCACCTGCACAGCCCTGCCCCATGGGGAAGGACACTGGCAGAATGAAGCCCTGGGGGTGCAGGGATCAGAACAGAGGTGCTGCTTCACAGCTGGCTCTGCCCCAGAATCTACTGGTTGAACTGCAGGAGGTTCCTGCCAGTCCCTTTCTCTTGGTAGCAAAGAGTACTTTGTACTCATCTTTTAGGAATAATGTGACATTTTCCCCTGTAGTGGAGTACTGTGTTCAGACATTGAACAAAAGGTTTTATAAGGAGTCTAAGGAAAACTACTTTTAAGACTCACTGCATTACTTTCATTTTATTTTTTTTTCTTAGTTTAGGGCAATTCTTTCTCTCTTCTTTCTCATCCTATCTCTATCAGAAACTAAAAAACACCTGTTCAGATTTTCAGCTTTCAGATATTAATCTGTTTAGGTTTCCTCCTTTTTATAAAGATATTCAACTCTGTGGAATGAAAAAGAATTGCTAGGAAGGCATATTCCAATTCAAATGCAACAGCTGGTCGGACAAGTCTTGTCAAAATGATGAAAAAAAACTCCAATATTGCAACATTTATTTTTAAACTAGTGGATTTTCTTCTTTAAAAAGAAATTATAGTTATTTGTCATTAGGAAATACCGTCCCAACCCTCTTTTTCCCTCTAGCTGAGCAAGACTTTCCCACACTGTGAGTATCCCAGTGGCATGTTGGTGACTGATCCTGCAGACTGCCCTGCTTCTTTCCCTTCCCTTCCAGGGGAGAAGCAGCCTCCTTCACCATGCAGATTTCAGCACTGCTGTAGCCATAAGTGTTGTGGAGCTGTGCTGACTGGCTCTCGTCCTTACCCCCCACCTTGGCTTACTTTCCTGGTGCAGATTAATTGTTTGAATGAGGCTCAGCCCCTCTGTTTCTCACAGCTGGAGCCTGGGAACTGCATATGCTTGGCAGGAGATAAGAAGGTGGGAGTCTTTGGGACTGCTCCTTGAGAAGCTGAGAACAGCCAGCACTGGGGTGGGCTAAATACTCCAGCCTTCAGCTGAAGCAGTTTTGTGGAAGAACCAGTTGAAGCAAGGAGCTAGAAATTAGGATACCCAAAAATCAATGCTTGAGGCAGGAGGGAAATGCTGTTTCATTAGCAGGTACTCAGGGGGTGCGTGCTATCATTTTGGGTTTGTGTTTACATGGGTGAGTGAATTCTCCTGCTCTTGAGAGAAGAAAATATATTCAGACTTCAGTGATATATAGACTTTTCTGCTTGAATTAGTTGGGAAGGACTTCTGATTTAATTAGAGATTTGACTGATTTAAGCTCCTCTGTCTCAGTGATGAAGTGCTGGTGTCAGAGATGAGCAGCCACGCTGTCACTGCAGGTTGGGTACTCATCTCAGTATCCTTATGCAGACGTTGCCCTTGCCCTTGTTTCCTCTGCTGCCATGGGTTATGGCTTGCATACCATTTCCTCATCCTTCTGTTTCTCTGCTGTGTTTGCTTCTTTCAGTTTGGTTGTGAGAAAAGATATTTCTAAAAATAATGCCTATGCTCCATGTTATTTCTCCCTTAGAAATTGTTGATGCAAGGCTGGCATCCTTAGACTAATCTGAGCTTTACACCTTCCCCTATCATTCTCTTATTGCTCCCACTGACACCCCCCCTGCCAATTTAGCACCAAACAGAAATGAAGTTGGTGAGCCAAAGGTTAGAACTTGCATCCACTATTTAAAATTAGTCTTCTACAGGGAAAGAGATATGGATGAAGACCATTTCTGCTTTTTCATGCAGCATAAAGCTTAGTTCAAGATGACCAAAGGGTTCATAATTCAAAGTATCCTGGCTGTAGCTGGCTTATCCCAGGACAAGCAAGGCAGGCTACCTAAGCCTCTTGGGTGCCTCTGGCTGGGAGCCTCACCCTCAAGGACATCTGTTGCTTGCAGATGGTCCTCTGTGTGTGCAAAGGGAGGCAGACATCTGTTGTGGTAGCATTGTGCTTGCTCATGGGGATTAGAGCCTTTCCCTGGAAGAACCTCCTCAAGTGTGATTTTCTGTGGGGAAACTGAAGCAGAGGTTTGCTTGCATGAAAGGTGTGGGTTGGTTTTTATTTTTTTTTTTGCTGGTGGTGGGGTGGTGGTTCATCTCAAAGGCCTTAGACTTTTTCACTCATTAGCACCTATCCACACTCAGATATTCCACTGCTGCTCCACAGCAGGGAGAGCCATGGTCCTGCAAAGGGCCCCCGAATTTGGCCGCAGGGGAGTGGGCAGGTGCCAGGCTGGTGCATGAGGGAGGCAGATTGTGGTGTGCTGACTGACCTAGCAGTGTTTGCTACTGCTTTCAGACAAACGCCTACTTCTCTGGAAGCCTCTAGCAAATGAAAAAGACTATGCTGAGCTACAGGCCAGAGCTAAAAGTAGCTGGCACTGGCTCCTGTGGCTGTCCTGGGTCTTAGTGACTGACTCTAATTTGCTTTGCATTGATGGTGTGCCTTCCTCTGGGCCTGCTCAGTCACCTCTGATATGCAAGGAGAAGTGATGAGCCCTTTTCTTTGTGGCCTTACAAAGCAGTGAGCTGGAGACCCAGTCAGTTTGTATGTGAGGGATATTGGGGGACTCCAATATATGCTTCCTGGAGACAGTGGCTGTGTTTGGTAGTCTTTGAAGTTTGTTGGCACAAACTTGCTCCAGTTTCAGGAGAAATGCCTTTGCAGGGGGTCAGTTGAGAGCTGAACCCAGTCTGAGCAAGAGCTATCAGAAGAGATGTCTTTCTCATAGTCTATTAAAGATAAAAGTGTGTACTCACACTATAGATATTGCACTTTTCCAACAATAAGGTACTCATGCTTGTCTAGCTATCTGTGGGGGACAGAATACTGATGTTAAAAGTTGATTTGTTTTCTTTAAATGTCTACTTCCATGAAGATTTTAGCCACTGTATTTATGTTGTTATGGTCATAGATTTTAGACCTGCAGCAAGTTTTTCTGTCCTTTCAATATTCACTGTCTCTTCTGATATTCATTGACAGATGACCAAACTGATGCTTGAAATGCTGCATTTCACCACCTCTGCCCTAGGGATTCCTCCCCGTTCACTCCTCTTCCCCTTCATGTCCCTCCTGCCTGTGCTGCAGACTTGCCTCCCCTGTGCTGCTATTTCAGGCAGGCACATTTTGCACCCCCTCCAAGATGTGCCTGGGGCAGGGGTCCTTCTCGCCTCACCCCTGCTGTTCAGGAGGCTTAGGAAGGAATTATCAGGGCTCAAGGTTCCTGAAGGAGGCAGGGAGGGAAAGGGCAGCAGATGCTGAAGTCATTAGGTGAGCAGAGGCAGGGAAATAATGACATTCCAGGAAGGCTTCTCACCCACTGAGCAAAACATCCTCTCTCAGACTGAAGGGTGCCTTTTGCTAGGAAATGGCCTAAACCCATGAGTTTTGAGGCTAAAATTGCTGTAGCAGCATAACTAGTACTAGTTATTAACACTAGAACTAGTATTAAATTGACTAGCTTATTAGCAGTGTTTAAAACTGATTTCCCATCTTTATTTGCAAAAGTCCATGAATGGTAAATCATGGGAAAAGGGGGACTTCAAAAAACTGTTGCAAATGATTAGGAAAAAAAACCCAATAAAAGAAGTTATTTGATGCTGGCTCTTTTCTCTGAAGGGCTGTTAGAAGTATGTGCCCCACCTACTGTCAATATGCAGAGATTATTTTCATACCAATACCTCTGTAAATTATCTGACAGCAAAACTGAGCTTTGCCCTGCTTAATGTGCATCAAGTGAACTGACGCAGGAAACGTGCACTGTGTGGTCTGCCACACTCCAGATAAGAGCTGAAGAAAAATGAGGGTGTGGATGGATTGTTTGCCCAGGGACAAGAAGGCGTCAGGAGGATCACACCCGGTCTCTAAATATTGGAAATAGGACAAGGCTACATGTATCTTCCCATTTGCTGATGTTCTTCCCAGACAAACCGTGCCATGGGGATCAACTGGCAAAACCAAAACATCACTTCTCTAGGAGGTGCATGGGCACTAAGCTCCAATGACTGGTGCAGGGTAATGCTCTGTAGAGAGGTTGCTTCTCTCAGCTGTGAAAGTGGTAGGACGAGGAAGGAGTGAGGCTGTGCCTCCAAGGTCTGCTCTTGCAGCATTGTATTGTAGTGTCTCTCTATCCCTGTCATGCAGTGAGCTGAGAGAGTAGCCTGCTGTGTAATGGCAGGACGATCGGTCAGTGCTGAATAAGCCCAAGCGCTAATTCCTTTATTTTACCAGAATTGTTCTGTACCTAGCCCTTTTGTAGAAAGCTGCTGGCAAAGTGCATCCAACTAAGGTATTTGCAGTATTTTGCTGTCTTCTTTGCATTTCATGTCCTTGGGGGCTGAGCAGTCTCCCCAGAGTGCAGGTTCAGCTGCCACTCTTTGCCAGCCAAACCTCTCTCTCTGCTGGCCACTGCTCAGGATGTTGCAGACTCCCCATTCTGATGTTGCTGCTGCTGCTTTCATGAAGACCTGACGCTTGCACTTGCTCATGATTAAAAATCTCATACCTGGAAATGGCAGGCTGAGGCTGTAGCAGAAATTGGGAATTAAATCTTACAGGCAGCTGAACAAGAGCTCTCCCTCTGCCTTTTGGCTGTGATTCACTGTGCCTTGGGAGAAAATGGAAAATCAAGGGGTCAAGACAGCCAGGAGAGAGGAGGATAGAACAGATGCTACAGAGATGCCTTTTCTGCACAGTGTGCTGGAGAAGCAGAGCTAACAGTCAGGAGAACCTGTATTAACCAAAATGAAGCCAGTGATTACCACTCAGCCTGAAAAATGTTATTTCTTTCACCACAATTGCAGAGAAAATAGTGTTTGGCTAGGAGGGTTTTTTTGTAGTTTTAAGCCAGATGAGGCTAGAAGAGGTGCAAGAAATAAGGTGAACAGGAAGAAACTGAAAGAAGCCTCTGGAGCAGGGAGGCCAGAGGGTTGGAAAAAAGAACTTGGCTGCTTAAGCCGTATTTTATTTGCATTAGGGTCTCCATAATGTGCCTTTTGGAAAGGTGACGGCAGCCAGTGCTTGGAGGGAAAGTTCCAGGCAGTCCTAGAGTGAAGTATGCACTGCAATTTGGTGGGGATGAGAAAAGTGGAAAAGATATATGGTAGGAAAATTATATGTTCAGGGATAGATTGCCCTCAACCTTACTAGAAGTTTTCCAGGGAGCTTGGCTGTCACTCAGTTCTCCCCATTTGGAGGCCATATCACAGGCATTTTCCATGAGAACAGCAGAAAGCACATTTCCACTGCTTTTTCCTGATGCTTCAGTTCCTGCACCAAAGGACGAAGATGTTACGACATTATAAGAAAACGGATCTTGAAAATATTTCTAACATGTCTTAACCTTTCCAGTATGTGGCTTCTTAATAGTAACAGAGTAATTTTCTGCTCAGTATTTCTACAAAAGCCCTGTGCAGCACTGATTCTCTGCTGTGAAGGCTTGCAGCCTCTGGAGGTCTCAATTCCGGTAAAACTCTAAGCAACCGAAACAAGGGTTTAATGAGATGAAACGTGTGTGGCAACATTAGCCATGACAACATTATCAGCTTTGCTGCTGCTGATAAATCCCAAGTGCATTTCCTATCCTAGCAAGCTTCGGTAAGATCCTCAAGGGCAGTTCTTTTTCCGTAACACCTGGTTAATGCCATGCCATGACTCATCCTCTGTTGTACAGTCAAAGCATGTTCAGTTCCGCCAGAGCAACGTGCAATGTGACCCAGCGCCTGATGCTTGAATCAGGTCTATCAATGTCCACTTGGGTCAGTTGTCCTCTCGACAAAAAGACAGCAACACTTGCATGCATGTATCTACGTGAGGGATGTGTTTTAAGGAGAACCATATACCCATATAGGTAGTTTGGGTAAACAAGCCCAGCCTCTGCTTTCTCTTCCACTTGGATTTTCAGTCAAACTTCCAGTACAGTGTTAACGAAAGGCAGGTGGAGAGAAGGGATTCAGTAAGACCTACAGGAGCCCTCGCTCTTATCTTCTTTGATGAACTTCATTTTTAAACTTAAATTGTCACGTTGCCTCAATGCACAATTTTTAATTAAAAACTCCCCATTGAAAAGGTTAGAACAGCTTGACTCTGCTGCCCACACACAGCCTGACAGCAGTGAAAGCTAATGGCAGTAAACAAAGTTCCTAGCAACCTGAACAGGAAATGCTGAGGACTCTGTCTACCTGGAATAACTAAAACAGGAGCAGTGACAGCCTGTCCCAGTCCTGCCATGTAACTCACCCCTGTTCCTGATGGCTTTCTGTATAAATAAAACACAGCTCCTCATCTTGCTACTTTTCTCGTCTTTAGCACTGCTTCATCTGTTTCTCCCCTGAGATTACAATCTTATTTTTAAGCATTGGATGCAATGTGCTTTTGCATTTCTGATCTGTGGCTGCCAGTGAATTGCCAGATGCCTTAAAACCTACTTTGTTTCATTCTCTCTGATCGCATGTATGTGATGAGCTCTCAGTTGTCCATCTTTTAAGTGCTAGTGCTTGGACGCTGCAATTGCATTGCCAAGACAGGCACCTTCTTTGCAGAAGAAAATTTTACTTCCAATGCTGTTGTCAGCCATGATAATTATTGCAGATTCAGCTGAAACTTCCAAACACAAATGATCTGGTCTGTTGAAGTTGTAAGCATGAACTGAGTGTCACAAACCACAAAATGTCTTATCAGCTAGAGAAAGAGCACAGCTGTTAACACATATCTGTCATTATTGTGCCAGAATGTGTTTTATTTAGCACCAAACTGGCTTCCTCATTTCTGAAAGCTGAAAATACAGACTGCATTAAGAGACCAGCGAGTTTCAACTGCTAATTTCTCCTTTCAATCTGAGCTATTAAATTTAAAGAGAGACCTGTTTGATTAGAAAGAGGCTTTTCACAAAATCCGTGGTTGGCTCACGCCTAGAATTTTATTCAATCCATTCAAAAAATAGACAGAACTATAAGGTGGCACGTATTGTCAGAGTACAAATGTCACATCTTTCTTTATATAGTTTAATTTAAATCCATAGATTAAGACAGTGAAATAATTGCCCTGGGTGGGAAAATAATTAGGGGTCTTCCATGAAAGGACAAGTCTTCAGGTGAGCATTTACACAAATGTATCTGATTAAGCATAAGTTTTTCTATCCTCTATAAAAATATAAACAGCATTTCAAAATGTCTTTAGACATGTATGTTAAGGTCATCTAATATGACATCGATGTACTGACAGAATACAGGGTCTGGGCGTTTATTACAAACCACATTTATTAACCCACACCCAGCCAAAACTAAAACATTTTGTATGAGCCTCAAACATAATACGATATGATGAAAGAAACAATACTAAGCCAACGACATACAAGTATGATGTTCCTCCTCCCATATAAATTCCTTCTCTTTATTTTGTAGTTTTTGTTAATACAGCAATGACTAAGACAAAAGTGGCACCTTAACACAGGTTAATTGCAACTCAGGATCAAATACAACTTGTCTTTCCCAGAAAGTAACATTGCTGGGAAGTGACATGTGCCAGGATCAAATTAATGGCACTCACTGTGTGATTATGTTTTACCTGTACAGTATTGATACAGACTGTATGTAGCATATGACAGGAGGACAAGTGCAAATTACAAGGGCAGAATCTCGGCTTCCCAGACAGCAGAACCAGGGAGGAAAACTAAGACTAAACAGTATTTTTAAAACAAGAAGAAAATTAAACAAAAAGCCAACTCATCTAAACTTTAATACTGGGATGTATGATGTTCCTGGTACCGTTGTCATAAATGCACCCTAGGTTTTCCAGGGATGCAATCTGATAAGCTAAACACCTAATCATTGTTGCAAGAACTTACTTGTTCCACACGGTCTAAAATGTTCAAATATACTGACACATTGGTCACAGGTCGAATCATACAAATTTTTTTTCCCAATCCTAAATTTTTACTGTAGCAGCTTCCCTATTAGCTGCGTGTTTATGTAGCAGAGCACTGGATGTTGTCACTGACTAGCACTGATGCCAACAACTGGTATTTTCCAGTTAAAGTGATCAAACAAAACGTAAGGAAAGGGTCAGGTTTCAGATAAAGGTTGGACATTTTGAACTCTTGACAAAGTGACAGGTATCTTTGATTCTCCTGGTGCTGGCGCTTTTGTGACTGGATTTGCCTGGGCTTTTGTATCAGCTATTCTCTCTTTAAATCTTTGCTGGAGGTACTTCTCTTCTTTGGAGTAACTTTTAGCAAAAGCAGACATCAGCAGACATGCTGCCACGGTGGACCCTCCAACACAAAACAAAATTGCTCCTGCCAACTTACATATATCAAGGGACCCATTAAACTGAATGGCATGGGTATCCACAACAACAAAATCATCTTTTCCAAGAGCTTCGATTTTTGGTGGCACAAGAAAACCCACTAAAAGAACCGTTACACCTATCAGCATAAAAGCCGTCCCAGAGATGAGTCCGACCTGGAAAACAAAGAAACAAACAAAACCCCAGTTAATATGTCTTTCCAATTTTCACTTGCTAAGTGCTCCTAGGAGGCATTTAGCTTTCAGTGTGTCTTGCAGATTTAGTTCTCTCTTCTAGGAGAAGGCTGGTATTTTTCTCTTAGGTCACATGAGGCCCTACTAGAACTAGAATATAAGAAAAAACTGTCTTTTTACATTTTGTATTTATATAATTATTGACGTTTCTGGAAACAATAGAATATATGTCTAATAGCACTTCATGTTGAAAGGCCCCATCAGAAACAGGATCACAGTTTAACCCCAGTTTTGTATAATGGATTATTTCTTTAACTTTAGGTAGTGGTTAGCTCCAACAGATCAGTCCCTGCTGATAGACTGTGTCATCCCCACTATTTGCTTTTAGTTCATGAACTGTCTCTCCTTTGCAGGGATTAGAGGGAAGTTGCTATTGCCATGAACAGATCACAGAGTATTTCTACCATATTTCAATTGTTTGTTCAAAGTTTGGTTTACACAGAATGTCCCTGGAGGAGGGTAGGGGACTGGATGGCTTCACAGGCTCCTTCCAAACCCTGCTGTTCTTCAGCCCTGTCAAGTTCCCTGACCTTAATGGAGATCTTTTGGTTTTCTTGATCCCTCGGTCACACAGCCCCAGAGTTACTGCTCTTAACCTACCAGTCCTATTCCCAATCATCTGGCAGGACTATTGTGGGTGCAGAGCAGAGATAAACTACACTTTTAAGATATATGTGGGGTTCCAAGACAAGACACTGAGGTTTCAATGACATTATGACAGACAAACTAGAGGATTCAAGCTGATGGAAGCTCATGTATTTTGGTAAGAGTGCCCTGCTTTCGGACATAATTATCTGCTGGTCTTGGGTAAACTGAGCAACAAAAGGCCTTTCTGAATGAATACTTAAAACCATTAGTTACAGAGGGGAAGTCTGGAAACGGGACTTTCTCTCTCCAGTAAAAAGCAACAGGTAGTACCTTCCAGAATACAGAGCTCCACCTGCTAGGCGATCTCTGAATCTGAAAATCATCCTCATACTCCCAAATTGAAGCTGTGCAGTCCTCATAAAACTGATGCAGGTAGGATCGAACTCCATAGCGTTGGTATCCTCCCTCGGTGCTGCCCTGCGCATGCTTGGACCCGCAGATGTCAGCATAAGAACTCATCCTTCCTACCTGCAATGAGAGGTGTCATGCAAAGCAGATCATTATCAGTGTGGCAGGAGAGCAAAAACGGCTGCAAATCTCTAGATGACATGAAAAAAAAGCAGCATGTGAGAGACCCTTCCTTCATTTTTTTCCAAACCAAGAAATGAGCCGGGTGGAGTTGCATGCAATGACTCAGCTTAAGCAAACCCAATGAACTCAGTGTCTTGGCACAGAAAGGCTAAAGGTGCTGCAGGGAACGTTCCCTCCCATATACAGGGTGCTCACTCCCCATCTTTTGAACTAGTGTGCTACTGTGTTTCCATGGAGATCAAAAAAAGCAGAATATGCCAGGTAACAAAATCCAGCATCTCCCAAGGACTCATATTGCCTCTCCTCCAGACTGCTTCTATTGTTTAACCAGAGTTTGCAACCTTAGGAACTTTCCAAACTTCTGGGTAACAGCTTTTTTCTTTTTTTTTAATGTGGTTTGTTTTCTTTTTCTCCTGAGTTTCTGGAGTGCAGGACTACGCACTGACATACCATTCACAGCCACGTGAAACAGAGGCAAAATAATTCCCAGACGGATTTAAGCAGTACAGAACTTGTACTTAAATACAGATAGTTAAAAATAAAAAAACAGAATGCCACAGCAGCACCAATCTGCTCAATGAAGAACAATAGGGAAATATTAAACTTATGCCAAAGTACTGCTTCCTTGGAGAAGTCAATGTCCAAACTCCTGCTGACCTCAATAAAATCAGAATTTTGCCTGCTATAAAAGCTACCAAAGTTCCCTACTCTTTCCACTTCATGGAAGTTCTCCTAGCACACAAAATCTCGATTTAACTATGCAACTCTAAGGCCTGAACTTTCTTGCACAGGTGTGATGCTACTGAATTCAATGAAATAACACTAGCCCTTAAAAACAACTTGAGCAATAGGTCAATGTTTCTAAAGCTGACTGACTTTTCTTTAAAGAAGTTCAAAAAGCTTTAGTCCAAAGGGAACTGTTAATCAGAACTTGCATCTGAATGTCATGGCTCAATTTATATGTGCTTCAAGCAGTACATCGGTTTGCCACAGCAATTTCACCTAGAGCGAAGCAGCTTTGATGTG
Source organism: Lophotriccus pileatus (assembly GCA_035583135.1). Classification (NCBI taxonomy): domain Eukaryota; kingdom Metazoa; phylum Chordata; class Aves; order Passeriformes; family Tyrannidae; genus Lophotriccus; species Lophotriccus pileatus. The sequence goes on from JAWWES010000081.1 coordinate 58,514,264, forward strand.
GTCATGGAAGCTAGGACCTCCCAACTTTGCAGCCCTTCAGATCTTTGCCCTTTGAGAGTGGGTGATCTTGCTGGGTATGAAATACCTGGGTATGCAAAAAAACTAAACAGCGGTACATTCAAATTAAGGAAAATCTAGAAAATATTGATGGGGACCCCAGGCCCTGAGATCATCAAAGGAGTTTTACTTTAAAAATATACAAGGCTCCAAAAATTCACCGGGGCAGGGCACTACCTCACCTTTGTGAAATTCGACCTGTCCCTTCCCCCCACATACACACTTGAATTGGTCTGAGCCAAAAATTAATGTAATAATCCAGTGTCTCACAACAGCCTGAATGAAGCTCTTGGCTGCCTCTGAAATCTCTGCTGGTATAAACAGTAAATTTCCAGCCTTTTGAAATCTGTTTGCATTCTTGGCTCAGGAATAAAGAGGGATTTGCTTTTTCCTCTTTATAGAAGTCAGTTATCTTGGGATTTTATTTATTTTGTGTATCTAATATGCATTTAGTCTGGAATTTCATGATCTCAACATCTTATGATTGCAAATGTCTCTCCTACAACCTGTGATGAGGTTTAAAGGCTCCCACAGGAGCCATGACCCATTGGAAGGAGGTGGCCCACATGTTCCTGGGGGACCTGCCAAGGGCCAGATGGAACACTGCTGGTAGCTGACCTTTGCAGAACAATAGGGTTAGTGCCAGGCACATCTTCTGTCAATAGTCCCTTTTTTGAACCCCAAACTGACTCTATATCCCCTGCAGATTTCCCTTTTCCACCTGAGCCACTGTAAAGCTTTAGGAAATCAAAGAATCACTCTCTGACTCTGACTCTGTGGATGGGCTTGCTCTCTGTTGATAGTACAGCACCAGTGTCCTTCAGAAGGAGCTCAAGCTGCTGGCCTTCCCAGGCAAGGCAGAAGAACAGGCAGGGTGGACAGAGACCTTGAGACAGCAGGAAACTCCTGGGCAGCAACAGCTGCTCACCAGGTGAACAAGGAGAGCCTGGCCCCTGGGCCAACCTGTGTCAAGTTCTACATAGCTAACACTTATGTTTCCAACTACAGTTAATATACTGAAAAACATTCATTTCTGTCATGGCTTAAGCCCAGCGGGCAGTTCAGCACCTCACAGCCACTCACTCACTTCCAGCCCCCACACCCATTGTGGTAAAACAGGAAATAGAATAAAAAGATTGAGTTAAGAACAATTTAATAATTGAAACAAGATAGAATATAATAATAATAATAGTAAATAAAAAAGGAGAGATAAACCCCAAGAAAAACAAGTGATGTACAGTATGGTTGCTCACCACCTGCTGACCGATGGCAAACTTCATCCCCAAACTGCCATTGTGCCCTTCCAGGTAACTCCCTCAGTGTCTATACTGGGCATGAAGTTCTATGTTGTGGAGTATCCCTTTGGCCAGCTCATGTCAGCTGTCCTGACAGAGCATGACACATTGAAAAAGTCCTTGGCTTATAGTAAGCCCTAAGCAACAACCAAAATATTAGTGTGTTATAATGCTATTCTCACACCAAGTCCAAAACATAGCACTGTACTGGCTACTGAGAAAAAAAGGAACTCTATCCCAGTCGAAACCAAGACAGTTTGTTGTGCTTTTTTACAATGCTATGAGGCTTTGAACACTTACTTTACACCATTTATATGATGTAGTTTACCACAGCTGCCCCAGCTCTCACACACAGGGTCACACCACCTATACCTCAAGGAGAGGATCACTTTACATCCATATCCCTCAACCTGTCTTTTAGCTATGAATAAGCAAGGAATCCATCTCTCACATCAGAATGAGAATAAAGTAAAGAGGTCAACCAAAGCTCTGCAGAGATTCATTCTCTCGTGTCCTTACTTAGATCTTTATTCTCACATCAACCCTACCTCTTTAAATTAATTATGCTTAATTCCTTGCCAACTTAAGTCATTCAGGTAAACATTATTTAGCATCTTAAAATGAGCAGAATGAGAGACATTTTCCCCAAGTGTGACTCTGTAAGGTCAACACAGGGATGAACCAGAATTAACATGGCTAGATAAGGTGGCCTGCCAAATCTTGCTTGTATTACTCCAGCTGCCACCAGGAGCATTCAGAAAGCAGGTGAAGCACATTGCTGAGTCTCAGCCAGCAACTTTAGTTACTGTAATTTATTTAAGAAAACTCAATGTGACATGACAGAAAGCTGTATAAACACTATCTTGCATTCACTGCACTGTCTGTAGGTTTAGTCAAGCGATAAAAAGGAGGATGCAATGTTTCTAACAGCTTGATAAAGAATTGCCTGAAAGGGCCACACAGCCTGGAATCACTTATGTGACACATAGATTCTTTTTCTTTAGGAATCTAAAAGGCTAATAGATGGTTTTGGTCAGCCATATGAGCAAAATGATAAATAAGAGCTGGGAGGTGGAATAGAAAACAAAAGAATTATCTTTTGCTTGAAAGAGTAGTGATAGCATCAAGTAGTATGACCTTTTAAAATGGAAGGGGAAAAAAAAAAAGACTGCCAGCATCATTAATTCTTTTCAAGCACTGCATGATATTAGTCCTACTGAACATTTTCTTCATGTTTAGACTCTTTCACTTACAAGCAACCTCCTACCTTTTGCAAAATAACTTGCCCTTTAGAGGGAAAAGAAAGAAAAGAAAGAGAAAGAAGAGTGCTTAGCCCTGTATGAAGCATCCTGGTAATCTGGCCTAAGATGGTCTCCTCTCTCAGCTGCTGTGTAAACATACCATTGTTCTTCTACTTCTAGATGGGGCAAAGGAACTGAAACAGAGCATGGTGGGAGAAAACAGTTCTCCACGAATAAGAAGGAAACTTTTGACACAGCATCAATTTACATTGGACAAATAAATACTGCAGTAGCTATGATCTCTGGAGTGTTGATGTGTATTTGCATGTCTTGCCTTCGCAGCTGAGAAACTAAAAGCTGAAATGTTGGGAAACTTTTGCTAAAACAAGTGTCACTGTTACCCATATCTGTGTTATGCATGAGCTGAGAACATGCATCCAGGCCGAAGGAAGTGGTTTAGTCATTAAGTTTTTCCGTGCCTAAACCCAAGGTGCTTAGGAACGTGTGGGATGAAGGATCACAGCTTCAGAGCACTGCGTAGTAGCAATTCATCCCCTAGCAACTTTTGTTTCCATGGCGAAAGCTGTCCTGTTTACTTTGAGCTTTACTAGTGTCTGCTAATCTGGGGAGATGTGATTGGATTGGTGAACAGACAGATTAAAAGATGAGTTAGCCCTATGTCAAATTATCCAATAAATTTTCCAACTGCTTTGCTTTCTTATAGAAGGGTTGAACACATTAAAAAAAAAATAAGGAAAACAGGCATTTGAAAAGCAGAACAGACGGAAACAAGGATGTGCCATTGCTCTGTGACACCACACAGCCTCCGAATGCAAGCCACAAATGCTGATGGGTTGGCAAAGGTGAAGCCCCCTTCCCCCTTCTTCGGATTTAGATACTTTGACCGTTCTGTTCAGAGGGCCACGTTTGCCGTCTTTACCTACAGAAAGCCAGATCCCTGCGAGGGGTGAACGCCGCAATAAACAACCCGTCTTTTACAGCAGTATCCGAGGTGGCCCTTCTGATGCCGCCTCAGCTCGCTGTCACTCCAGCCCCTGGCACTTTTCCCGGCTGCTCGTGCCCCGGTGCCCTCCCGCCGCCGCGGCTCCCACCCGGCGCCCTGCGCTCGCAGGAGGCTGTGGCGCTGCCACGGGCACGGCACGGCCACAGGCACCTGCCGCCGCTCCTCTGAGCACGGACGGAGTGCACGGCTGCCCTCCGGGGCGACTCCCGCACCCCTGCCAAGCACGGCGAAGAGGATGCGGGGGGGGGGGGCGTGCGGGCGAGCAGCGCCTTCTCCCGTGCCTCGGCGGGGCGGCACCGCCCGCTCCGCAGCCGCCAGGGGCCGGAGCGGGATGCTCTCCTTCTCCCGCTCCTCGGTCGGAGAGGGAGAATTCCGCAGCGCCCCTACCTCGGAGAAGCTCTCGGTGCCCACGACCCTCCCGGCCGGTGGTGCCCCGGGGACAGAGGGAAGCCCGGCCCGGCTGCCCCTGCCCCGCAGCGCCCGGGGCAGCTCGGCACTAGCCTTCCCCGGGAGAGCCGCATTCCCCCGAGCCCGGAGGCAAAGCTGGGCCCCCGCTGTACCTCCCGTCCCCCGCCGCACGGCCGCTGCCCTCCGCGGGATGCTCCTCGCCGGCGGTCAGTCACAGGAGCCCCCGCCGCGCCCGCCGAACTGTCGAGTCCCCCCAAGTTTGCCCAGAGGGCTGGCGCCGCGGTTCGGTTTTTACCTGTCCCTCCTGCCGCTGCCCTCGGCCGGCGAGCCCCCTTGGCGGCGGCGCTAGCTGCGGCCCTCCCGCCCCGGTCCCATCTCCGCTCTGCGCGGCGCCGGCCCCAGACACCACGTATTATGTAGGGCCCGGAGCGCCGCTCGCTCCCGCGCCGTGCCTGCGCACTGAGCCGCCGCCGCCGCCGGGCGCACACCGGCGCCGGGCCCCGCTCGCCCGCCGCCCCCGCCTCAGCCGCCTGCCCCGGGCGGGGTGGGGGGCCCGCCGCGGCCCCGCCGCCCGGGCGCGGGGGCCCCCCGCC